>OW203769.1:843545-1508545 GCA_934045905.1 Leuctra nigra
GTCATCGGGTCCAACATTATCTGTATTTTTGAAAATTTTCAGACTAAACTGTGTTTAAATTCAAAAGTTATCGACAGTTTACGGATATTTTGCTTGTTGGCTATCATATTTCTCGAATTTCATATTTCACGGAATCTTCGAATCTTCACTTCAAGGTTGTTAGAGCAGAAACTTTCAAACGTATTATGAAACTGATATGACCGTTTAATATTTTTTTGAACGATATCCTGTGATTTTTGGAAAATAACAAGGAATCGTTCAATCATAAAGGTTCAATCGATCAATCCATTCAATCGAGCGTGGTTATTGGGACCAATATTTTAGGAATTGTTGGAGATTTTCATACAAGTCCGTGACGAAATTCAAGAATTATTGGCTTATAAGTACATTTTCGATAAACATAATTTCGGTTCGAGGTGTTGCGCGTATCCGTGCTCGCTCATCAACGCGTTACTCAGAGCGTTTTCCTAGTATTGATATAATGATATAAATGTGATCAACACTGTCTGAAGACTTGAACTTGATTTTAATGGTGATCTAGACAAGGGTGACTACCCTACATCTTGAATATTATTTTGAAGTTTCATTTTATGATTCATTCACACAATAATAACGACAAATCAACAAAGCAATTCAACAATGACCCTCATCGTAATCAAAACGTTGACCACCGAGGAACTTTACGTTGACGACCCTACGCGCCAAGCCAGGAAATATTTACGAGTAATAATGCACAAATCTAAGAGCTGAATTTAATAAACATTTGTATCTAGTGGAGCGGTCGCTCCACCCAGCCAAGTCGTACTATACACTCACAGTCACTCAACATACCGTAAATGCCTAATAAACTGAGGAGCAGACCAAACACTTTTACTGTAAGCAACAACATGGCATTTTCGGCCTACTGGATCTCAAAATTGGTAAATCTCACATTGTTGCAAAATATCTTAATTTCGAGCTATGGCCCACCCCACTACATATACCAAATTTGGGAACAATAGGTTATGCCATTTGCGCGCTAGAGGACCGAGAAAACAGTGAAATTACACCACTTTCTGATTCTGAAGATGATGATGATTCTGATGATATCACGAAACGTCGCTATCACCGCCACAGCCTAAACGGCTGAACCGATCGACCTGAAATTTTTACCACAAGTGCACTTTTGGCGTCTGAGGTGCCTTTTTATAAAACCAACCGGAAGCCGCCATTTTGAAACCGGAAGTGACGTCATAACTCAAAAACGTCTGGACCGATTAGAACGAAATTAGCGCCTTTCGATTTAGATGGTCATCTATATGAAGTATCAATAAAAAAAATATTATTTTCTTATTTTCTAAACCGGAAGTGACGTCATAAATACGCAATATTTAACTTATTTCAACAAATTATACTTAAAATACGTACATAATTAACTTACATTGTAACATAGACAATACAATTTATATATTCAAGGTAGCAGTGTTCTCGGCCGCCATTCCTGAAACCGGAAGTGACGTCATATATCTAAAACGCCTGTACCGATTGCAACTGAACTAGCTCCTGCGTATTCATTCTGCTATTTATTTGAAAAATCAATTGTGAAAAATGAATAAATAAATTAATGGTACCGGAAATGGCGGCAGGAACCACTAAATGAAACCGGAAGTGACGTCATATATTACAAACGGCATGACCGATTTTACGGAAATATAGGGATTAGGAATTCAGATGGTCGTTCATGAAGGTATCAACTAGATAAAACTAGATTGTTTTCTTATTACCTATACCGGAATTCGGCCGCTATTTCAAAACCGGAAGTGACGTCATGTATCGAAAACGGCTTGATCGATTAACACGAAACTTAAGCTATTCTTCTTGGATAATCATTTTCATCTTATACCAAACGCAACTTTTCATAGTAACCAAATCGGTTGAGGCGTATTTTTTTAAAGAAATTAGTCCCTGTTTGGACATGTGCTACAAGCTGTATGAATAAACTAACAAAAGAAGTGATATCCCAGAAAAAACACTCCGTGTAAAAATACCAGCCAAGTCTCTTTAACTATAAAAAATAATAGAAGAAATCTAAAAATTCAGCACTGAAAAGGAGTGATATCAAAAAAGGAGCCAAGTCAACGAATTTTCCAAATTTTAATCGTACCATTGAAATAAAAATATCAACCCCCGAGAAATACTTAAAAAAAGGACTTGGCGCATCGTTTTTTTAAAGACATTTTTCTATTCTTAAGCTTATGCCACTCACATACTACGTAGTTCAGAAATGCCTAGAAAAATTGGGACAAAACTTTCAAATTAAATATTGAACATTCTGTAAAATATTTTAAATTTAAATATAAGTACGCAAAGAAACATAGCATTGTCTTACAAGCAATAAATACAGAACAGTTGTGTTTGTGATTGGTAGGTACCTATAGTTTTGTGGGTACATCAACATACCTACTACAGCATTATACTTTGAACCTTCTCGCCGTGTAATTAATTGCTATTAATTAACATTTTATACCAAAAAAATTCATAAATTACATAACGTATTACTTTAGATAAAAATCTAGTCAGTAATTATTTGAGCAGCATGGCTCAGTGCACTAGTCACTTATACAAATCTCATTGACGGCCTTCTTGTAATGAGCGCTTTCGCTATTTCCCTCAGTCACGATATTGAGAAGTATGATTGATTAATATGACCCTAGAAATAGTGGCAATAACGAATAGACTAGGCCGCTTCCGTTTATTCGTTATTCGTTTATCCGTTTATTTCCTCTGAATATTGACAAAATACCAAAACTGCCAGTAGGTAAGAGTACTAGTTATATTAAAACGTAGTATGATTCGTCGATAATGAATGTGATATACTCAGGAAAATATACTTGTAGAGTTCTTCCTATACTTTTAGGATAGAAAAGTGTCTTTAAAAAAACGATGCGCCAAGTCCTTTTTTTAAGTATTTCTCGGGGGTTGATATTTTTATTTCAATGGTACGATTAAAATTTGGAAAATTCGTTGACTTGGCTCCTTTTTTGATATCACTCCTTTTCAGTGCTGAATTTTTAGATTTCGTCTATTTTTTTTTTATAGTTAAAGAGACTTGGCTGGTATTTTTACACGGAGTGTTTTTTCTGGGTTGTAACTAACGCAACATTGAGTTACATTAACAAAATGACCAACGAAATATTAAGCTTCGAAAATGTTATAGCACACACAACATACATCTGATATTTTTAAGATGATATTATTGTGAGAACTTGAGACCAATTACAAATTCACAAAAAAAGTAGTATGTACCTACTTATTTTTGGTAACAAGAAACATAAATTAAATATGTACTTTGAATTGATTAAGTAGTATTGAATGATTGACTATTTACATAAATATGAGAGGCTAGACTCTCTATTAAAATAAGTTTGAAATGTATGTGTCACACTGTCTAACTCTGCTCTACGATGCAGATGCCCATGTAGACGATCTGCTCTCAGGAGGAACACAGCTGGCTTCTTCTTCAGCGTCAAGCCCTGTGGGTAAGATACAAACATTAGTGACCAACATTGACAAACGTCCAACATAATTGAGCGATCGTCTTCATTTTGCACTTTTTGACACTATCTGTTTTTTTTTTGTTTTTGTTTTTGTTTGGCCCGAAAGCACAGGCCACAATTTTTTCCGTTCGAGCAGAAATTTTGCACCCATCAAAAATATCATTCTGTGTATAGTTTTGGATTGGTTCAAAAATGAAAATATCTCTTGATTGGTCAAAAACCAAAATGTTCCGATTAAAAGTTTAAATTTTGCATGAACATTAAGACTACCTACCATTTTTCTTATTTTACAACTTTTCGGCCCCATCAGTAGAGAATGTATATACTTATTAACATTTAAATAGAGGACCAGAAGAGATTTTATTGAAATCTTATTTCCATAAATTAAATCTGATTTAATCGGACTTAGATCTGATTTTGGATCAGAGTGTATAGATGGATATTCTCAGTTTCCATGAAGATCCAGTAATTTTTTTTGATCGAGTGGATCGTATTTCAATTCACTATGGACGTAGGTATAATTGTTTTATGTGCGTTACGATATTCCAGTTGGAGATGCTGTTTGTTTCCGTGCACACTCATTTAAACGCGTTACACATAGCGTTTTCCTAGTTCTATTCTCATTTTATCACGACCAATGCTTTTTTTTAGCCTACAGCACTACCAACTTACAGTCTGGATGACATGGAAGAGAATATGTAGTAAGGTCTATTTAAGAGCATGAACAATATTTAAAAAAATGAACTCAAATATGATCGCCATGATCAATAGAGAATGGGAGAAACATCTCGAAGCAACCTAAAGCACACATAGACCATTTATGTTCCTTTCAACTCTGCTCAAAAGTTGCTTGTGATAGAACTTTTAGTTGATAAGTATTGTAACGATAGTCCTTTGTCTTTCATTCATTGATAGGTAGTTATATTAGTTTTTTTCTTACTCCAGAGCACGGCCAGAGTTAGCAATAAAAGCGGTGATAGACAAGCATAATATTAGCGATGAAAATGCTGAGGTAGTTATCTAACAATAGATACCTACTGTTAATTGCATTGAATAGATTAGGATTTAAATTATTGAGCAAATGTATAAGTGTCCCTTGCGCTCTTTTGTAATTTTTTTATTTTTCTTTGCACTCTTTTGTTAGTTTTTTTGTATTTTTGTCCATACGACTCTAGAAGTTGAATCGCTTCTCCGATCGAGCTGAAAATTTTCACACATGAACGGACCATTTCGTACGGACAATACGGTAATTTATTTGTTGAATTACAATGTGTAGGTAAATTACGGTAAAATAAAATCTAAGACGAGAATTGAAGAAAAATAATGTATAACTTTAATTACTTAAGGTGGCTGTATATCACGTGACTTTTTAACCAAAAAGCTACACATTTTCTATTGGAAGGGTTCAGTTTAGCAAAGACTTCTCACTCATCAGATAAGTTAGGACACATCTGTTGGAACTTATCTACGCAGAAAAGAACTGCGAAAATAACAAATTATATTATTTTACTTCCTTGCACCTAAATATTCTCAAATCAAGACCTGAAGTTGAAGGAAATTCTACGAGTTGCCAAGAACAGCAAACTTTACTCTAATAAAAAGGCACATATGCATCACAAACCTGACGCAATGTCAGAATATATAACATGCGCTCTTTCTTCCTCTTTCCAGCGAAATGTTGAGATATTAATTATATTCACTATTATAATTGTAATGTTCAAACGAACAGCACTTGGTTTTGACAGTCTTCACACGCGTAAGTATACACGATATTTGTGTTGTTTTTATTATAAAACCACTGCAAAATTAAATAATATTGACTGCAAATATTGATAAGCTCCAGTATGCAGTGAATTTTCTTCATAAATCACCTTGGATTACTCAACATGAACGATGTAAGGTATGTACTCATAGGTAACTATTTCTTTTGATCGGATGTAGAGAAATAAAGTCACGTGATACACAGCCACCTTAAGAGGTTAAGAAACCTGCTGATCACTTAATACAAATCGCTTAAACAAGACTTGAATGCAATGTTCACCAGCCCCCCCCCCCCCCCCCCCCTCCTCAAATTGACTGTTCAGTTTTTGACATTTAAAAATAATAATGGTCAAATACGAGATTTTAATTATGCAATGAATTTCAATGATCTGTTGATACACTTTCTTATGCATTGCAAATGCAAAAATGTTATGCATGTCTTATGCAAATGTTTACTTAAAAGCATAGAGCTCTGTTTTCCTACCTACAAAATCATGGCATTGCTAGTAGTAGTAGTAGTAGTATTCTTTATTTAGATATTTAGCTATTTCATGTTTACATAGGTATTATACACTCAGTACTATAAGGTTTTTGTCAAATAATACATTTTTAACAATTATAACACAATTAAGAGATAATTATGAGATAAGGTAAATAAGAGATAAACAAGAGATACACAATTTCACCTATTCCAAAAACCTTGGCTTAGGGCCTATCCCAAAAGCCTACATTTATATTTGCTAGTGGGTCTGAAAGCCAATTTCCTTTTTTTATTACCTCAACGCACATCCTTCTAAATTTTTCTGTACACTTTTCGTTTCTTATTATCTCTGGGATGCGATTATACAATTTCAAGCCTTTCGAAAATAAGGTATTGTTTCCAAATTTTGTTTTACATCTAGATACAGGTAAGTTATTTGAATGTCTAGTTTTATACAATGGTGTTTCTTTAGCAACCTTATTAGTTAAGTAACTCGGCGCTACCCCTTTCGATATTTTATGAATAAATGTCATTGTATTAAGAACTATCCTATGTTTGACAGTGAGCCAACACATAGCGTTGCTCATTTTCAAAACACTGGTAGATTTATCCACCCATAAAATACTTCGCATGACCTTATTTTGAAGTTTTTGCAATTTGCTTATGTAATTTTGTGAAAGAAGAAACAATATTGAACTGCAGAAATCGAAATGGGGTGTAATTATAGCTTGACATATATGAATTTTACTAATAATCGGTAAGCTTGTGCAATGTCTCTGAAACAATCCCACTTTCCGTGATACTTTTTTTATTATATAGTCAGCATGTTTATGAAATAAGAGGAACTCATCTATTATAATACCCAAATATTTGAATTCTGAGACATTTTCAATTTGGCCATTATCTATGACTAGCTTTTTAGTAGCATATGGGTTGAACGTTTTTCTGTTGACTGTCTTACATATGACCATAGATTTAGTTTTAGATATGTTTATCTTTAACTTATTAATTCTCAACCATTGTTCGAGCAATTGTATGTCCTCATCGAGTTGCTCATGTACAACTTGTGGGTCTGCACCACTGCAAATTATAAGGGCGTCATCCGCATATAGTTGTATTTTACAATGTTTGAAAACGAATCCCAGATCATTAATGTATAATATAAAAAGTAATGGGCCTAAGATTGAACCTTGCGGTACCCCTACTGAGCAAAGTTTTTCATTAGATCTAGTATTATATAATTTTACTATTTGTCTTCTATTTACGAGATATGAATTTAACCAACTTAGAACTTGGCCACGGAAACCATATTTATGAAGTTTTAACAAAAGTAAATTTCGGTCTACCGTATCGAAGGCTCGTTTTAAGTCCACAAATACCAGTCTGGTGTAGTAATTATTCTCCATTTTTTGTTTCAAATCATCTATAATATGTGTTAATACTGTCTCACATCCATGCTTTGACCGAAAGCCCGATTGTTCATCAATAATAATTGATATTTTATTAATATATTCAACAAGTTGTTTCTTTACTACAGCTTCCAATACTTTGTCAATGATATGTAAGGTATTTATTGGCCTGTAGTTTTCTCCATCAATAGCACTTTGGACTTTGGGCACTGGAGTTATTATTGATAATTTAAGTTTGTCAGGGACAATTCCCCATCTAAGGGAGTCGTTTATCATTGTTACGAAAAAGTTTGTTGTTTGATAATGAGATAATACTAGTATCAGTATTTTCTTTGAGATTCCGTCTTCCCATGGGGATCCGTCTTTTAATTCTTTAATAATCAAACTAATAGTGTCAGCGCTAATACTTTCGAACTCTTCCATAAGTTCATTTCTACAAATTAATTTTTCAAATGATTTCGAAGCACTTTCGTTATTTGCCGGTTTAATATTTTTCACTATTTCATCAATACTATCAATAAAATACTCATTGAAAGTTTTTACTAAATTTTTGAGCCCATAAACCTTCTTGTTGTTAAAATATAGTTCAGAATCATTAAATGCATTTTTTTTCTTATAAAATGTTTTTAAAATCTTCCACATCTCTCTTGGCTGTCCCTTTTTTTCGTCAATCTTCCAGGAATAATATAACCTTTTCTTTTCTTTAACAAGCTGCACTACACTATTTCTCTTTGTCTTAAAATTGGTCCAGTCATCAGTCTTATTTGATTTCCTTGCAATCTTAGACAGTCTATCTCTCTCTCGCTGTGCTTGTTTAACTGTTTCGTCGTACCACAGTCTACTTTCATGGCCCTCTCTAATACGTATAGTTTTGTGTTTAGCATGAACCCCAATAACACTAGTCACATTTGAAACAAAATGCTCCATCATGTCATTTACACTGCTGCTATTCTGAGAAACTGGGATATTCCAATCTTGCACTTTTATGTCTTGGATAAATGAGTCCCTCCTTGCTTGGTTTTAAAAATCTCTTTATAGTCCCAATAACTTTTGTATTTCTTTTTTAATGGTACATTACGTGCATTAGATTTTTCCCCGGGTTCTTTTAGCTTTATCCCAATAAAACCCATGATCCGAGAGTGCAGTATCATTTAGTGATATGTTATACAATTCTTCATCAATAGCATTACAAATTATATAGTCTATTAAGGTTCTAGATATTTTGACAGTTGTATCATCATTTTTTGATTTATTACTTGCAATCCTTGTAAACTCTGAAACCATCTGTATCATATCATGTTCTGTCAATATATGAAGTACTTCCTTTGCGTAGAATATATTTTTACTCAGGTCAATATTAAAATCGCCGCATAGAATTATGCTATCATTATTGTTTTGCCTTTTTAGTGATTCAATTATAATTTCCATGCCTTCCAATACATCACGCTTCCTCATTGTAGGTGATATGTATGTGATGCCAATGGTTTTACCTGCAAGAATACCAGTACTAACTTTAACCGCAAGAGACCATAATTTCTTATCAATAGTTTGTTGGAAAACAACTTTGTATTTGATTTCACTTTTTATATACAGTAATACTCCTCCCGTATGTCTAGTACTAGAGTCAACCCGTACAAGATTGAAACCTGGGACATTTATCTCCCAGTCTTGGATGTCATTAGTGAGGTGAGTTTCCGACATTGCAAAAATCTGAGTCTTACAATTTTTGTATAATAGACAGTTTCTAATCTCATCAATACAATTAACAATGCTTTGAATATTTATGTACAGAATATGTAAATTTGAATTTATACTATTACTCTCTTCTAGTCAGTAGGACTGTAAGATTTTTGGTTTGGGTGTACGTTTACTAACCCGAAGTTGCACCTGGCTTGCAGCTTCTTGCTTCCGAGTGACATTTGGGCCTGACTGTGCACTAGTAGTTTCTGAGTGACGACTCAAGTTTTTACTGATGCTAGCGGGAGACACTGTAACACGCTGCACTTCTGGGGACGGCTCTGGCTGTGGTGTTGGTGTCGGTTGTAGGGCTACGTCTGGCGTAGCTGAGGGTGTCGCCGGTGCCGCTGTCCCTGTCAGCTCTGCGTCTGGCGTAGCTGAAGGTGTCGTCGGTGCCGCTGTCCCTGTCAGCTCTGCGTCTGGCGTAGCTGAAGGTGTCGTCGGTGCCGCTGTCCCTGTCAGCTCTGCGTCTGGCGTAACTGAAGGTGTCGTCGGTGCCGCTGTCCCTGTCAGCTCTGCGTCTGGCGTAGCTGAAGGTGTCGTCGGTGCCGCTGTCCCTGTCAGCTCTGCGTCTGGCGTAGCTGAAGGTGTCGTCGGTGCCGCTGTCCCTGTCAGCTCTGCGTCTGGCGTAGCTGAGGGTGTAGGTGTCGTCGGTGCCGCTGTCCCTGTCAGCTCTGCGTCTGGCGTAGCTGAAGGTGTCGTCGGTGCCGCTGTCCCTGTCAGCTCTGCGTCTGGCGTAGCTGAGGGTGTCGTCGGTGCCGCTGTCCCTGTCAGCTCTGCGTCTGGCGTAGCTGAGGGTGTCGTCGGTGCCGCTGTCCCTGTCAGCTCTGCGTCTGGCGTAACTGAAGGTGTCGTCGGTGCCGCTGTCCCTGTCAGCTCTGCGTCTGGCGTAGCTGAAGGTGTCGTCGGTGCCGCTGTCCCTGTCAGCTCTGCGTCTGGCGTAGCTGAAGGTGTCGTCAGTGCCGCTGTCCTTGTCAGCTCTGCGTCTGGCGGAGGAAGTTGGCTCATTTCATATAGTTGATTTAATGCCATCATTTTGTCAGGATTTGTTAAGAGGCATATGTTGGATGGTCTTCGTTTCCTGTCGTTCATTACATTATTGATGCTGTTGATGCTTCGGGGTATTGGTGTCAGCTGTTGTTGTTGTTGTTGCTGCTGCTGATGTTGAAAGTGGTCTAGGATGATTTGGGCCAGTTTGTTCTTTCCGAATTTGTTTAGGTGTAGGCCTTGTCTCGTATAGTCCCTTCGTTTTAGGGAGTATGTTGTAGCAAAACGAATTTTTGGATTTCTGTAGCTGTGTATCAGCGTTTTGATTTCGTTGTTGATGGTACTAATCCATTTATTCATTTCCTTTGTGCCTTTTCTGTCGTGTCGTTGGGGAATATTCACTATGATAATGTTTGGTTTCGGATTTGAGTTCACTAGTGATTCTATTGTGTATTTAATATTTGTTGCAGTGTTATTTGTGAAATTGTTTGTTCCTGCAAGTACTACTAGTGTATCGGATTTTGACATTTCACTCAGATTGTATTTCTCTATTAACTCCTCAATAGGTGCACTTGGTTTGAATTCGCACTTACATATGATTTCTGTTGACATTTTTTTATTCTTATTCTTGTTGATTATGCTATTTATTTCTTCTCTAAGATCTCGCCCATGGCTGTCAGCTATAAGTTGCATCTGAATGGGTAGTTGAGCTTGCTTACTTTTTTCAGTAGTGGTAGGCGTGTGAGTTCTCACATTTGTTGTGTTGTGGTGCCCTCTGTCGTATGATTTTTGAACTTGCGGCTCCGTCGGTAGGATAGTAGTGGAGTTAGGGTTGGCTACAGGCTCACTAGGGTTGGCTACTAGCGCTACTAATGGCTCCATTAAAACTGCAGCTACACTTCCGTTTGCTGCTACCCTCATGTTGCTCCCGTTTTCCTTTGCTTTTGTGCTCGTTTCTGTACACTTTCGACATCTCTGAGGCATTGCGTTTATGTAGTTTTTTAATTCCTCTATTTCTGCTATCATTTCTTTTATTTTCTTGATTTGATCTTGGACATTAGCTGCATTCGCACATGTAGGTGCGTTCTGTGCATGCTCTGCTTGGAAATTGCTGTGCCTCGGGCTGTGCCGTACGTTTTCGTAGCTTATTGCCTGTCTTTTGTATTTATCTGGTATATTAACACTGAAATAGGTTCTTGTAGACTCACCATGCATTTGACTTTCTTCCGTTGCACTTTCATGATAGTTTTTCGTATATTTTTTATTGATAAACGTGGAGCTGTAATAGGTTTGTGTATTCACGGGCGCCATCTTGTTAAGCACTGTTAAGCTAAGATTACTATGTTACTAAATTGAAGGACTAGATTTTTTTTAAACATTTTTCCCTAGACCCTTCTACACATACGAAATAGTTTATTTTAGATTTATTAAATTTACCAGGGGTTGGTAAATAACAAGGTTTACATCAGTGTTGGTTCAACGTTAGGCCCAAGTTCCGCATCCCAGCGAGACAGTCCATGTTTCAGGTCATTTAGTCCAGAGTCTAAATGGTTTGACCCAAAACTAATTGCAACACAAGCGTTTTTGATATCGTTGAATTCAGAAAAAAAAACTACATAACATAGTAAAAGTCCTCCGAAATAAAATTAATGGGTTAGGGTCTAATTAATCGATTAGTGAAAAATCAATCAATCTAATTATCGGTAAACTATAATAGTAAACTACGTCGAATTTGGTATCAAACGAAAGCTTGATGTGTCTACTATTTATTAAAAATTATTTAAAAAAAAAAAAAATCAATACTAATTACGGCCATTAATGAGCTAAAACAACCAAAAATATGGATACTATTAAAAATTGGGGCTGTAGCCACCCCTAATAAGTTAGAAAACCGCGGTTGATGGCAAATCATTCATAAATGTGTACTTTATAACATATCAAAAGTCCTCCGAAATTATCCAACCGGAAGTGGCTTTAATTGACTAATCAATTTAAAAAATCGGCGTGATTTTTTTTCTTGACAAAGGTGGCTTGATGGGTATCATTTAAAAGGTCTTTTCAATTACATTGTAAATACATTACTATAAATGTAGCTTAGGTTAATACAAAGGTCATGTGAGGTCACGAAGGTCAACTTTAATTGTCAACACTAATGTACGAAAAGTCGATTTATCAATCGATATTACATCGATTTATAAAAATGAATAGTCAATTACACTGAATTTACCAACACTTGTTCGTGTATGGTGGTGCTTTATAGCATCCATTGTTTATGCCTAATGCATAAACATTTCCTGGTAGAATTCCGAGATCGTCACTTTGCGCCACTTCTGCGCTGCGTTGAAAGCTTAGGACTTCCTTGTACCTTAGACTAAATAACTTATTTAGTCTAAGCTTGTACACACAACAAAATCCAAGTCAATTCGGAGTTTCGATCAGGAATCTTGAGCCAAACAAGTCAGAAATGTAGTTCTGCATTTGTACACCAAGACCTACTTGAACAGATTACAGCATCCTTGGCCGTGCTGCTTGAACGATGTCCCACGGAAGTCATCTTAAAATCGTTACGGTGTCCAGAAACAATGTTACTCAAAAAATCGCATAATAATAAGGAGTCTGGGATGTATTCTATACTTTTCTTATGACTGAAGGTCTTCGATGGGAACGTAAGAGTCTTTTTCTTGGCATTGCATCGACTTGACATCAGTTTTTATTAATTCAGCTGCAGCTTTAATGATGCGGTACTTTTCTGCATTAGTATCGTCAAGTCTGGTGGTAGATAGTATAAAACCGATCTAAAATAGAAGCCGCATTGCTGACTAGAGTGACAATGTTTGCCTTCCCTGCGATGTGTGATAAATACCCGAGGTCCATAATATTCCAGTATTTTCTGTTTCATTCATAAACGGGAAACTATATGCATCTCCGTCCGGCAATAGGTCCTTCAATTTGGTGATTACTCCTGGACGTGAGCTGTTCTTCCTTGTATTCTTGAAGATGGAACATCGTTTTGACAAACGCGTCATGTCGGGCAGAATTAGCCGGTCTTCCTCGGGAGCACTCATCTGATGACGCCTGATTGATCGAAAGCTGAGAAGAAGGATGGAATATTCTTCCCAGTCCTGAAGTTGGTGCTGCAGGCTGGGTGATACACAGCATCAGCAAGGACTTATAGTCCGCCCACTCGTCATGTCGGGTCGCACAAATCCCATGTGTGTCTTTAATACTATCACACCTCACAGTGACAACAGGAATACTTGTGTTGATGACACCTATGAGATCCTTCGACCGGCTGCATAAAAAAAAACTTATCTTTGTAATCAAAATAGTCACTTTTCGAACGTAAAGTAGGTAGGACACTATGAGGTGCAGTGTCAGATTTAAACTTTTTACATACATGCCGCCTAACAAAATGTTTACGACAATGTTTACGACACGTGAACTCCTTGTCCAACACCCACTTCAATGTCATTACTTACTTCTAGATGTACTAATTTACTGTTTTCACCTTTTTCACGTAAAAACACTGTTTTTCACCATTGGCAAGAGGAAGTAGGTTTAACTTGCAAAATACACACAGGAGTGACATGGTACGCAAACGAGCACATGGCAACACTGACCAATGTTACACAATCTTTGACACGTGGTAGATTTTATGAGCAAGCATTTAAAATGTAATGGAGAGAGAGCTAAAAATAGCTCTACCTACTCACTGAGAAAATTCTGATGCATCGTGGTTTTAGTCTTTCCGTAGGTTAGAGTGCGACAAGTAGCTATAACCCCATAAAAAACACTCCGTGTAAAAATACCAGCCAAGTCTCTACAACTAAAAAAAAGCTATGAAATCTTAAAATTCTGCACTGAAAAGTAGTGATATCAAAAAATGGGCCAAGTCAAAACTTTATTTGAAAATCAAAAAATACTTGGCGCATCGTGTTTACATAGTTTAGAAGTATAGACCAGATAGAAAATATACATTAAATATACATAATACATATAGTATAATATACTTGTACTATATTCAACTGAATAAAGAATATCTTATCTTATCTTATCTTATTATGCCCTAAAAAAATGATGCGCCAAGTATTTTTTGATTTTCAAATAAAGTTTTGACTTGGCCCATTTTTTGATATCACTACTTTTCAGTGCAGAATTTTAAGATTTCATAGCTTTTTTTTTAGTTGTAGAGACTTGGCTGGTATTTTTACACGGAGTGTTTTTTATGGGGATATCACTCCTTTTTTTAGTTTATTCTTAAAATTTGTGACAGTTAAATCGAATGAACAATTTCTAAATCCTGTAAAAAAAATCGCCATTTACAATTTGGTTACTACTAATGAAAATCTGCTATATATTTGCTTAAATGGTCTTTTATGAAGAATAGCAAAGGTTTCATTACAATCGGTCAACCCAGTTCCGAGACATGCCAACACTTCGGTTTTCAACATGGCTGCTGAAATTACTGCACTGCTTAGAATATATATCTACAAATGTGTATCTTTTTAAGCTTTCTGAATATGTATACATTTTATAGAATGGGGATTAGGTATAATAATTTTTAATTTTTAATGACGTCATTTCCGGGCTCATGAATAGGAAAATTCTAGTTTGACTGTTCCTATTCCAAAGAGATGTCCTTCCGAATCGTTTAGCGCTAGATTCGTACCGATCAGTCTACCAGTATTCGAGATACGACGATACTTCTGGTTTCAAAATGGCGGCTGAAATCTCTGACCCCTTGAAATTTAATTTAAACATGATTACATATTATTATAAGCTGTCTCAAATAGTCAGGGATGGGCAGTATCTAAGATACAAGTATCTTAGATACGTATCTTGAGATACAATAGTATCTTAGTATCTGTATCTTAGATACTTTTTAGTAAAGTATCTTATGAATGTATCTAAGATACATTTTTAAAGTATCTTGAGTATCTTATTTTTCCAAGATACTTAAGATACTTTTAAACTAAGAATGGTCAAAATATTCACAATATTTTTGCAAACAAATACCTGAAACTCCATTATAGACGATTTTCTGAGAATGGCACGTTAGGTGTCTGGGCAAGCATGAGATCTCAATCTAACTTCCTATGGACTTTCTGAAGAAATTCTTTAATTTGTATTTGTTTCTTTGGTAATAAAAAATAAATAATTGGTATGACTATGTTATCACCTAAAAGAGTTTAAAAAATTCTATATTGACTCATATTTTTTCCCGAATCTTAATTCTCCTTTAGTTTTGAAGTATCTTGTATCTTAAGTATCTTCAAGATACTATAGTATCTTGTATCTTTAGATACTCTTAAATGAAAGTATCTTGTATCTTGTATCTTGAGAGCAAATAATCAAGGGTCTTGTATCTTGTATCTAAGATACTTTTTTTAAGTATCTTGCCCATCCCTGCAAATAGTATTAATTGTATCAAAATGTAAATTTGTGAGATTATTTAAATGTGTGACGTCATTTCCGGTTTTGGTATAGGAAACTGCAAATATTACTGACGATAAAACATAAAGTTAACCGTCTTAATCGTTTAGCGCTGGTTTCGTTCAAATCTGTTTAGCCGTTTTTGGGATATGATGTCACTTCCGGTTTCAAAATGGCGGCTCCGGTTGGTTTTATAACAAGTCAAATGAGATATCAGAAGTACATACGATACATAAATATCAAAATAATCGGATCAACATTTGTTGCCGAAATGCCAATCGATGTATTTCAAATTTCATGACGTCATTTCCGGTTTCGTTAACATAATGTTTAGTCTCTAGCTAATGATAATCCATAAAGTTGACCGTCCGAATCGTTTGGCGCTATTTTCGCTCCAATCGGTTTAGAAGTTGTTGAAATATAACGTCACTTCCGGTTTCAAAATGGCGGCACAAAAAATTCATGGGGTGAAGGTTAAATCAGACGCCAAAAGTGCACACGTGGTAAAAATGTGAGATCAATCGGTTAAGCCGTTTAGGCTGTGGCCTGTTTACCGGATTTGAATTCCAGGAGACTACTACTACTACTACTACTACTATTGAGATTATTATTATTATTATTATTATTATTATGAAAACCGCCCTAAAACACTGTTTTCACGGCCCTCTAGCGCGCAAAGGGCGTAACCTATTGTTCCCAAATTTGGTATATGTTGTAGGGTGGGCCATAGCTCGAAATTAAGATATATCGCAACAATGTGAGATTTTCCAATTTTAAGATCCAGTAGGCCGAAAATGCCACTTTGATGCTTACAGTAAAAGTGGGTTTGCTCCAGCCTTTATATGAGAGTGTGCGCGCGCCGTACGACTTGGCTGGCGTGGAGCGACCGCTCCACTAGATAGCACCTTCAGATAATAATATCCTAGTAGCTAATTGGTGCAGTTACCATGCATCGTTAATATATGTATTATAAATATCTAGTGGAGCGGTCGCTCCACACAGCCAAGTCGTACCGTACACTCACAGTCACTCTACATATACCGTAAATGCCTATATAAACTGAGGAGCAGACCAACTACTTTTACTGTAAGCAACAACATAGCATTTTCAGCCTACTGGATCTCAACTATGAAAAATCTCTCATTGTTGTGAAATGTCTTAATTTTGAGCTATGGCCCACCTGACAACATATACATCACGCGACAACAACCAGTCATGCCGTTTACGACCTAGAGGGCAGTGAAAATCGTGAAATTACACCGCTTTCTTCTTCTTCTTCTTCTTCTTCTTCTTCTTCAGATGATATCAGAAAAGGTCGCTGTCACCGCCACAGCCTAAACGGCTGAACCGATCAACCTGAAATTTTTACCACATATGCACTTTTGGCGTCTGATGATACCTTGCCTCTTGTGATTTTTTGTGCCGCCATTTTTAAACCGGAAGTGACGTCATATATGAAAAACGGCTGGACCGATTAGAACGAAATTAGCGCCATTCGATTAAGATGGTCATCTATATGAAGTATGTTACTTAAAAATATAATTTTCTTATATTCTAAACCGGAAGTGACGTCATAAATTTGCAATATTTAGCTTATTTCATCAAATTATACTTTAAATACACATATAATTATCTTACATTGTAACATAGACAATACAAAAACACAGTGATCTCGGCCGCCATTCCTGAAACCGGAAGTGACGTCATACATCGAAAACGCCTGTACCGATTGCCACTGAACTAGCTCCTGTCTATTCATTCTGCAATCTATTTGAAAAATCAATTGGGATAAATGAATATACAAATAACGGTACCGGAAATGGCGGCAGGAACCACTAAATGAAACCGGAAGTGACGTCATATATTGAAAACGGCATGAGCGATTTGACGGAAATTAGCGCTATTGAATTCAGAAGGTCATTCATGAAGTATCAACTAGATAAAACTAGATTGTTTTCTTATTACCTATACAGGAAATGACGTCATTAATATGCTAAATGACACTAAATTCACCACTTTATACTTTTAATAGATATTTAGTAAACATACATTGTAAATAATGATAAATTCAAGGTTGCAGTGCTCTCGGCCGCCATTTTATAAAACAGGAAGTGACGTCATATATCGAAAACGGCTGTACCGATTGCAACTAAATTTTGGAATTGTGTAGGACTTATAATTATGAATTTAATACGACATTATTTTCGGCCGCCATTGTTAAAACCGGAAGTGACGTCATAAATCGAAAACGGATGTACCGATTGCAACCAAATTTTAGAATTATGTCGGACTAATAATTATGAAATAAAGACGACATTATTTTCGACCGCCATTGTCAAAACCGGAAGTTACGTCATATATCGAAAACGGCTGTACCGATTGCAACTAAATTTTGGAATTGTGTAGGACTTATAATTATGAATTCAATACGACATTATTTTCGGCCACCATTGTTAAAACCGGAAGTGACGTCATATATCGAAAACGGATGTACCGATTGCAAAAAAATTTTAGAATTATGTCGGACTAATAATTATGAAATAAAGATGACATTATTTTCAGCCGCCATTGTTAAAACCGGAAGTGACGTCATATATCGAAAACGGATGTACCGATTGCAACAAAATTTTAGAATTATGTCGGACTAATAATTATGAAATAAAGACGACATTATTTTCGACCGCCATTGTCAAAACCGGAAGTGACGTCATATATCGAAAATGGCTCCGCCATTGTTATAACCTGAAGTGACGTCATAAAATGAATTCGGCCTGACCGATTTAACGGAAATTTTCGCCAATGAATTCAGATGGTCATATATGAAATATCAATAATAAACTAGATTTCTTTGTTCCTAAACTGGAAATGACGTCATAATTAGGCTAAATATTACTAAAAAATTCAAAATTTTATACTTTTAAATAGAAATGTAGTACATTTATTTGTAACATTAAAATATATAATCATGAATAGTGACAGTACCTAGTCTAGGCCTCAATTTTTTAAACCAGAAGTGACGACGGTTTGACTGATTGGAACGAAATTAAAGTGTCATTGATTCAGATGATCATTATAAAATATCAATAATAAAACTACATTGTTCTTATTTCCCACACCGGAAATGACGTCAGAAAAAAAAATATATATACATACCTAATTCATACATATTTACTATTTAGTTAACTTATGTCAGTGTCAGTTATAAGCACTTATAATTATAATTTCTAGTTTGCAGTGTTCTTGACCGCCATTTTGAACACCAGAAGTTATGTCATTTTGGAAATTGCTCAACCCAACCAATTGAAACTAATATTATGTACAAAATTCCAGTACACATAAAATATACTCAAGGCCATCTAGGCTCTCTACCTACATATAGTTATGAAGCCCTAGAAGCAATCTTTGCTAAAATAATTTTATATTTCATTGGAATTGTTAATGATTGGTTGAGACAGCATGGGAGATTTACAAATTGGTGTACAGATACACCTACTTATCCTGCAGATACATTCCCAGATATTCAGTATCTTTATCGAAAAGCGTTCGCTTATGGCTCTGCCTAGTGGGTTCTAATATTTTCTTTATTTCTTGTATCATTATAGGAGAATCTCGTATTTCCACGTAGGTTCCAAATCTTGAAGGTGTACCTATAGTGTGTTCTGCATTTTATTTGCTCTACAGATTCAATATTGCTGTTGTGATGATGCATTTAGTATCAAACTTTTAACGTATAAAATCATTGTGAAAATTTTTCGAATACGAGATTCTGCGTCTAAGAAATCAATATATTATACTATTAATCTCGAGTTACACCAAGATCAGCCTTCCTCTATGCCTCTATGCTCCTCTATGCCTTCCTGCTTATGATTATAAAGTAACACATTCTTTTTGAAGGGAAATGAAAACAGGTCATGATCGTAAACTGTGGTCTCTTCTCACAGAGGGAATTATTGGAATGACAAAAACGTAGTAGACAGTTTTGAAAACACAAAACTGAACATTAACTTTGTGCATAATGGTTAAGAAATATATTTTGTACCTATGCAAAACCATTACCAGCGTACCTACGCCAATGGCAAAACTCTATAATATTTTGCAATGAAATCGAGCGAGCGCCATCCAAATTACTGCCTTCTGGAAATAGAAAGTTTGAAGACCACTATTGCAATCAATAGAGCACGGAGGTATGTAGAGAACTAGTTAAACCTGCACAACTTTAAATTAGTTTCTACATTTGTAACAATGAAATAAAGTGATTTGGAAATGAGATGAATGAAGGTTATACACAGTACCTACCTAGTATTTACACTTTGATTGGATTGTGAATTCAATCTTGTGGGAATTTTTGGAAGGTTTGCAATTTGTTGTACAAATCATTCCTTTAATCTAGTGGAGCGGTCGCTCCACCCAGCCAAGTCGTACTATACACTCACAGTCACTCAACATACCGTAAATGCCTAATAAACTGAGGAGCAGACCAAACACTTTTACTGTAAGCAACAACATGGCATTTTCGGCCTACTGGATCTCAAAATTGGTAAATCTCACATTGTTGCGAAATATCTTAATTTCGAGCTATGGCCCACCCCACTACATATACCAAATTTGGGAACAATAGGTTATGCCATTTGCGCGCTAGAGGACCGAGAAAACAGTGAAATTACACCACTTTCTGATTCTGAAGATGATGATGATTCTGATATCACGAAACGTCGCTATCACCGCCACAGCCTAAACGGCTGAACCGATCGACCTGAAATTTTTACCACATGTGCACTTTTGGCGTCTGAGGTGCCTTTTTATAAAACCAACCGGAAGCCGCCATTTTGAAACCGGAAGTGACGTCATAACTCAAAAACGTCTGGACCGATTAGAACGAAATTAGCGCCATTCGATTTAGATGGTCATCTATATGAAGTATCAATAAAAAAAATATTATTTTCTTATTTTCTAAACCGGAAGTGACGTCATAAATACGCAATATTTAACTTATTTCAACAAATTATACTTAAAATACGTACATAATTAACTTACATTGTAACATAGACAATACAATTTATATATTCAAGGTAGCAGTGTTCTCGGCCGCCATTCCTGAAACCGGAAGTGACGTCATATATCTAAAACGCCTGTACCGATTGCAACTGAACTAGCTCCTGCGTATTCATTCTGCTATTTATTTGAAAAATCAATTGTGAAAAATGAATAAATAAATTAATGGTACCGGAAATGGCGGCAGGAACCACTAAATGAAACCGGAAGTGACGTCATATATTACAAACGGCATGACCGATTTTACGGAAATATAGGGATTAGGAATTCAGATGGTCGTTCATGAAGGTATCAACTAGATAAAACTAGATTGTTTTCTTATTACCTATACCGGAATTCGGCCGCTATTTCAAAACCGGAAGTGACGTCATGTATCGAAAACGGCTTGATCGATTAACACGAAACTTAAGCTATTCTTCTTGGATAATCATTTTCATCTTATACCAAACGCAACTTTTCATAGTAACCAAATCGGTTGAGGCGTATTTTTTTAAAGAAATTAGTCCCTGCTCGGACATGTGCTACAAGCTGTATGAATAAACTAACAAAAGAAGTGATATCCCAGAAAAAACACTCCGTGTAAAAATACCAGCCAAGTCTCTTTAACTATAAAAAAAAATAGAAGAAATCTAAAAATTCAGCACTGAAAAGGAGTGATATCAAAAAAGGAGCCAAGTCAACGAATTTTCCAAATTTTAATCGTACCATTGAAATAAAAATATCAGCCCCCGAGAAATACTTAAAAAAAGGACTTGGCGCATCGTTTTTTTAAAGACATTTTTCTATTCTTAAGCTTATGCCACTCACATACTACGTAGTTCAGAAATGCCTAGAAAAATTGGGACAAAACTTTCAAATTAAATATTGAACATTCTGTAAAATATTTTAAATTTAAATATAAGTACGCAAAGAAACATAGCATTGTCTTACAAGCAATAAATACAGAACAGTTGTGTTTGTGATTGGTAGGTACCTATAGTTTTGTGGGTACATCAACATACCTACTACAGCATTATACTTTGAACCTTCTCGCCGTGTAATTAATTGCTATTAATTAACATTTTATACCAAAAAAAATCATAAATTACATAACGTATTACTTTAGATAAAAATCTAGTCAGTAATTATTTGAGCAGCATGGCTCAGTGCACTAGTCACTTATACAAATCTCATTGACGGCCTTCTTGTAATGAGCGCTTTCGCTATTTCCCTCAGTCACGATATTGAGAAGTATGATTGATTAATATGACCCTAGAAATAGTGGCAATAACGAATAGACTAGGCCGCTTCCGTTTATTCGTTATTCGTTTATCCGTTTATTTCCTCTGAATATTGACAAAATACCAAAACTGCCAGTAGGTAAGAGTACTAGTTATATTAAAACGTAGTATGATTCGTCGATAATGAATGTGATATACTCAGGAAAATATACTTGTAGAGTTCTTCCTATACTTTTAGGATAGAAAAGTGTCTTTAAAAAAACGATGCGCCAAGTCCTTTTTTTAAGTATTTCTCGGGGGCTGATATTTTTATTTCAATGGTACGATTAAAATTTGGAAAATTCGTTGACTTGGCTCCTTTTTTGATATCACTCCTTTTCAGTGCTGAATTTTTAGATTTCTTCTATTTTTTTTTATAGTTAAAGAGACTTGGCTGGTATTTTTACACGGAGTGTTTTTTCTGGGATACCTACTTACATTAACACACGAAAGCAAATGTTTTTTTTTAATAATTAGAAGGAAAAGAATATCACTTTTTTGTGGTCAAAATGTTGAGTTGACCTTCGTGACCTCACATGACCTTTGTATAAACCTAAGTTACATTTATAGTAATGTATGTATGTACAATGTAATTGAAAATACCTTTTAATTGATACCCACCCATCAAGCCACCTTTGTCAAGAAAAAAAAATCACGGCAATTTTTTAAATTGATTAGTCAATTAAAGCCACTTCCGGTTAAATAATTTCGGAGGACTTTTGATATGTTATAAAGTACACATTTATGAATGATTTGCCATCAACCGCGGTTTTCTAGCTCATTAGGGGTGGCTACAGCCCTAATTTTTAATTACATCCATATTTTTGGTTGTTTTAGCTCATTATTGGCCGTAATTAGTATCGATTTATTTTTTAATTTTTGAAATAATTTTTAATAAATATAAGACACATCAAGCTTTCGTTTGATACCAAACTCGACGTGGTTTACTATTATAGTTTACCGATAATTAGATTGATTGATTTTTCACTAATCGATTAATTAGACCCACGCCCATTAATTTGATTTCGGAGGACTTTTACTATGTTATGTAGTTTTTTTTCTGAATCCAACGATATCAAAAACGCTTGTGTTGCAATTTGTTTTGGGTTAAGGCCTATATTTGGCTTTAGACTCTGGACTAATTGTGCATAGAGGTCACACATCCAGGCCGACATAACTTTCCTCTGTTAGAGTCGGCAAGGTAACGCCTTGTCAAGAGAGGTTTCGCCTGAAAGCACACATGTAAAACTATTGTAAGGTGCTGCTGTCATGTGATTAGGAGCTAACACATGGTTCTGTGTTTATATAACTCGAGGCACAGGTTACACTAGATCGGTGGGTGTTGGTCTAGGTCGCCGGAGCCTCGGCGCAAGAAATGTAACTTTTCACACAACTTGCTGGCTCTACAATAATTACTTGACTAACCAGTGGTTAATTTGTAAAATAATAAGTGGGCGGACGCTCGGCGATGTCAGGGGGAATATATTTGCTTACGTAAACAATGGGGGGATTGGGGAAGGCCCTCCAATATAATGTGGGTCCGGACTGCCCGCAAGGCCCCGGGAAAATATTGAATTTCAGTAACAAAATTTGGGGCCTTTATACCTACCCGATTTGTACACAATTTCAAGCCTTATTTTACTTCTTTAAAAATAAGTGGGCGGACGGCGGTTACCAACCCTGAAAAAAGAGTGGGGGGACCACAGCCGTCTGTATACTCGTCAGTTCGCCCCTCCCTCCTCCTGGTAGCTGCCTGTCGTCTGAGTAGAAATTGTAGTTCCAAACCTGCCACCCGGGATGGGGTCACTACCGTCGCGCATTTAAATAACCAAGAGACGGTGGCGGCCCCATCCCGGGACGGCATGTGAGGAACTACTAAGACGACAGGCAGCTGCCAGGAGGAGGGGGAACGAACCGACGAGTATACAGACGGCTGTGGGGGGGACGCGTTCGCCCCCAATTAACCACTGTGACTAACATTGTAGGTATATAACTGTCTAGAGTTAGTTACGATTAGCCCTCATGAGACGCAACAATATTCAATAGGTCGGACAAGCGATGCTAAAAAATTAAGAATAACCAATCAAGAAAGAAATTTGTGTCCGACTTTCCACTGCACACTTGAGTTGTCGATCTATTTATAGATTCGTAACAAACGCTATTATTGTATTGTATTGTGATTATTATCCATACATATAAACCATTACGTCATCATTATTTTGTTGAAAACCTCCAAGTAGGTAGCTACCTAGTTACTTACCTAAAGCTTTATTAGGCTGAGCACAGCTATCTACTAGTACTTCCATCCATGTTCAAGCTTTAAGATTTTTAGATAGGTAGGTAGTATCTAGTTGGGCGCCAGCTCGACGCTGCCAAGCACCGCTCTAATACAACGTGCGAGCTACTACCAGAGACTTATACCGCAACGGCTTAAGTGGTCGAAACGAGGTGTCGACAGGCATACATGCAGTGAGAAATGAAAGTTGAAAATCATGGTTATCGGGTATATTTAGCCACCTGACAACACCTAACCAAATATCAAAGTGCTGCGTTCATCCCTTCGGGGTGAATTTTGGGCCTCAAACATGCAAGGATTGACTTTCATGCTGGCTGGCTGGCTGGCTAGCTAGGCACGTCGATTTGCTTGGCCTTTTCTACAGATTGCACGGTTTGGTCTAGAGAGTTGAAATTTGGTAGACACATAGAGTCCCCCTTCTCACGCCTACTTCTGAAAGAAAATCTGAAATATTTTGACCGGAAGTGAATTTAATCCAATTTTAAATTTAATTTTTTTTCAAAAGTCAAACGGGTCCATCGACAGTTTTGAAATTTGGCAAGATTAAAGATAATGTATTGCTAGACACTCCACTTCAAGGAAAAACGAAATTTTCAAACCGGAAGTGGAAAAATTATCAATATTAAGCGTTTCGCTCTTCCCCTTCATCTACCAACACAGCAGCTTCGCTGTCAACTCCTTACCCTGTCGGCCTGAATAGCTGAATTATCGGAGGCAGCTGGCTTGTGTTCCTGCATAACGGGTTCGATTCCCGATCCTAGAAAAACTTTTTCTTCACATCATCCTTTTTTAATTTGTGTAAGCGATGATACCTTCCAGTATATATATTCAAATGAGAGGTCGAGGGATGCTGTGTAGATCATCAATAACCCGAAACATCGCCATCGCGGCAAGCCGATTGCCATCGCGATCACAGATAGTATCAGGTTCGTAGGTAATGCTGCAGGTATGACGAGCGACATTGCGTCTTGTTGAAATCTTCGCCCATTTGCTAGTTTAGTGGTTACGAACGGCTTTCAGGATCGCCGTCCTGGTGGCGCAATGGACAGTGCATTGGCTTACGGTGTTAGGGGTCGCCGGTTCGATTCCGGCGGGGGTGGTCCTTTTTTATTAGAAATTTTTACAAGTTTTAATTCTGCCTAACCATAGAGTTATTTTTTAAGTTGCCCAGTTTTAATTTTCGCCAGTTCGATTTTGTCTACCCATAGAGAGTTTTATTCCTTAGGCTGCCCAGTAAAACTTATGCGCGCGCCCTACGCCGCCTGGAGCACCTTCTGTCTCTAGCCGCTCGTAGAATTCTAGGTGAACTTCATAATTTTGTCACATTGAAAGATTCAAACCTCAAATATACCTCAATATGACGACAGAATATGACGTAGTATCAACCATTTGAGAAAACTCGTTTGGATAGTTATTATTGATATCCAAGTATTGAGACAACAAACGAATAACAGACATCGATTCCGTTTCATAATGAAATCTTTAGTTCTACTACTTCACGTACACTCAACCAAACATAAAATGATCGTGATGAAAAGGTAGGGAAGCATCTCTTGTCTATGAATTTTCCGATTGCCTGTACAAACCGGTCAGACCTCTCACTCTAGTTGTTATCTCTCTCTGTGCTCGAGTAATAACAAGGGATGGGGGAGATATTGACGTCAAATAGAAGCAGGTAATTTATCTATCCAATCAGCCTAGAAGGTCGAAGCTTCATTCGAATCTTGCTCATCAGGCTAACCCGATCGTGGTCTACCGAGATTTTGGCTCAAATTTTCTCAATAAGTTCAATCTATATTATGTTTCAGATTCATAATTTTAAAAGTGTATAATATGATCTTATGCTTTTCCTAATGTATAATTTCATTTGCAAACAATCCGATCTAAGTGCAGTTAATCAATGGAACAAAGTATACCTACATCTATATAATGGATTGGGCTAAAATTACATAGGCTCTTTAAATTAATTTTATGAGAAAACGTAAATTTCAAAGTTACCCTATCATTGATTCATACAATATTAGTCTATACAAAAAAATTACAAATTGCCAATAGGACAGTTACGATTTATTTTTGAATTTATTTCAAACCTGACTTTAATATTCCTTTATTCATAACAAAAAATATGTAAATTTTCATTAATAAATATCAATTTAAAAATTCCGTAAATATTATTCAGTATGTTAAAAATCAGTGTGATGTTATATTTATCAACCAACAATGATGTTGCCATGGCAACAATAAAACTAGGACAGCACATGACGTTAATTCTTTGTCCCGCAATAATGTGCACTGAAATAATATTCATATTGACGGAGGGAAATTTGGGCTATTGAGTATCCTGACAAAATTAATCTACGCCCACTATTTAGGGTATTCGTAAGTATGAATCAAAGGAAAATTTTAGTTGAAAAGTCTGCGCCCTTAATATAAAAGTGACGTTGTTACCATAAACTGCATGCATTGCATTTTATAAAACAATGTATGTAACAATGATCTTATCTTTGTTAAGTGTGCGTCGTTAAATAAACTCACCAGCCTTGTTGCCGTGTGTGCGTCATTAATATTCAGTACATTATGTGTATTTATTTAGTGAGAGCAGAAAATTTAGTTTTGGACATAAGATTTAGCTCGTTTATTAATTACCTTTTTTAGTGAAGAAATATTGTGAGTAATTGAATGCGATAACATTTTCTGATATTATTACCGTTCTAATGCATCTCAACTAATTGTTCTTGGAGAGCGGTAGTTTCTTTACACCGGGGGTGTTGCAGTTAGTGTCCACTTGATGGATGATAAAAAGGTTACCGGTGGAAGGTGGGAAGGAGGCGCTCGTGGCTTATCAAGCGAATAAAGCAAGCGTCTTTATCTGAAACTTATAGCTCGAATCTCTGATTTTTTGTCTGTTTGTTGTTCTTGATCTATTTCAGGTCAAACGGAATAACGGATTAGGCCAATTTATTCACAACACATTAATTACTATCCTGATTGAGGACTTGATGATTTCTAAAAGATTTGCATTAGTTTCATCTTAAATACCTCCAGACTCCAGAGTGTTTATCGTTTAAAGTGGAAATTCATTTCCATGGAGTCATTCTGACTCAAGCAACTCGTTCAGTCGAGTAAAAGAGGGTTGCGCACGCAAGTGCAATGAGACATGGTGACAGCATCGTCACCGATGGTATGACAGTTCGTAGTGAGCATTCTCTACCTTCATTCCATTCTCCTCGGAGATCTCTAACCCTCATCAGTGCGTTGTGCCGACCGTCTGTCCGTCTGTCCGACCGGGTAGCTCAATTGGTAGAGCTCTCGCCCGGCAAGTGAGAGGTCCCGGGCTCGAGCCCCGGTTCGATAGGATATTTTAACAACGCACATCCCTTCATAACAATCTTAATAATGGATAACGTTCATTTGTCGTTCGTGTTAATGCTTTTCATAATCTGTCTTATATTTTCTGTATAGGGAATTTCAGTTCGACTTCGAGGTGTTGCCCGTTGCGGTGCTCGATCATCAACGCGTTACGCTGGGCGTTTTCCTAGTTATTAGTGAAAATCATAGCATTGACTCTCGACTGAGGAACACCACGACGCACCTCAGTCAAGTAGGTCGGTCGCGGGAATCGAAGTCAGGACTTCCGGGAAACAAGCTTAGGGCGTTACTGCCTGAGCCAACTTGCTCCAGTAAAATTAAACTTGATGCATACATTAGGCTTGGCGCTTAAAATGCAAGCTAAATGCTGCCATTTATTTAACTGCATCCCCTACAGTAGGTATCCATACAAAAAATTGTTAGGGAATATCCATCAATTTTAAAATAAGTTGGATTATAATTATTCAAAACAACAAGATGAATTTTGTCAGGATCTTCAATAGAAAATAATGTCCTTCATAAATATGAAATTTAATGTCAGTGAACATTATGGCGGGACAAAGACATTAATGTCATGTTCTGTCATAATTTTATTGTTGCTATAGCAACATCATTGTTGTTTGATAAATATTACATCACACTGATTTTCAACATAGTGTTAGTCCCTCAAAGATATTTACGTAAATTCAAATTGATATTTTTTAATGAAAATTGTTATATTTTGAGTTATGAGTAAAGTAATATTAAAGTCGGTTTTGAAATAAATTCCAATGAAAAGGCGTAACTGTCATAATATTGGCAATAGGTAATTTTTTTTGTATAGACAAAAGAAAAACTATAATGTGAGTGTTATTTTGAAATTTAGTTTTTCTCGTCAAATTAATTTAAAGTCAATGTAGGATGTAAACCCAATCATTTATATAGACCAGTGGTACTCAACCTTTTTGACTTGCGGGCTAATAATACGAATTTGCTTTTGTTGGCGGCCCGCATTTTTTAAAAAAAAGTACAATAATGCTCACGTGTTCAGGTCGGTTCATCCATGCGCGTAGGAACTACTTTTATCTTGAGAGGGGGGAGGGGGGTATTTCGACACCCGGAAGGGGGGTCTAAGGAGCGAAGCATGTAAATTTTAGCCCCGCAGGGCGTCATTTAAAAATTTTACAATTTAAAAGTGATTCAATTTCTGGTGCTCTAAAATGCCCGAACTGAATCAAACTACCCTCCAATTGTTGCCTCGCAAGTCGTTTTTTTTAGAATTTAAGCTATTTATAAGTGGTTCTGGGATGCACTTATTTTTGTATGGTCAATGGGGGGTCAGTCTGCTCGGGTTGGGGGGATAATCCCCCATCCCCCAACCCCTTCTTATGTGTCTGGTTAATTCAGTGTATTTTGTTTATTAGGGAACGAATTGAACAAAGTATCACACGCCAAAACAATACACTATTTCACAATTTTCGGAATTGGTAAATGGCTTCATTTTCGTTTTAACAAGTATGAAGTTACATTTAAGAAGTTTTCGTCGCATTTACAGCCTGTTGCGTGGATCCTAACATGACAACTCTCAAAATTCCTCTCAAGTGCAAACAAGAAATTGTTAAAATCTTCTTCATATGGATATTTCATCCTGTTAGTTTATTTCTATGTGATGTTAACAGTTTCGATCAATATGTTTGGACCTTCTTCAGGACAAAACTAAACTTTAAAAAACCAAATCATATAAAATAATAAAACATTTCACATTTTTCAAATAATGTGTTCAATGAAACATTTTGTTATTTGTTATTTTTTTATATTATTTGCACAGTTGATTTTGATTGTGTGAATAAGTACGAGTAGGTATTGGAAACATCAACTGGGGGGCCACAAAAATTAGTTCCACGGGCCGCATGCGGCCCGCGGGCCGCAGGTTGAGTGCCACTGATATAGACAGACGTATTCTTTGTGCTATGAATTGATTAACTGCACATACACCGGATTGTTTGCAAATGAAATTTAAAATTAGCAAAAGCAAAACATCATAATAAATATTTTTAAAATTATGAATCTGAAACATAATATAGATTGCACTTATTGAGAAAATGTGAGCCGAAATCTAGGTAGACCACGATCGGGTTAGCCAGGAGCAATATTCGAATGAAGATTCGACCTGCTAGGCTGATGTGATTGAGAAATTACCTGTTTCTATTTGACGTCAATATCTCCCCCATCCCTTGTTATTACTCGAGCACAGAGAGAGATAGCAGCTAGAGTGAGAGGTCTGACCGGTTTGTACAGGCAATCGGAAAATTAATAGACAAGAGATGATACTCTAACTTTTCATCACGATCACTTTATGTTTGGCTGAGTGTACCTATGAATATTATAATGTCTAAATTTATTTCAGTTTCGAGAGTATGGAAACTTCGTTTTGTGTAGAATAAAGAATAATAGGTTAACTACGCACAATGAACAATAGTATTGTATTCTGACGCCAATCGATTGCCTCACGCGGAATCTTCCGTCTGTGAGTTTACAAACAATGTCAACAATATGTAATGGCATTTTTAAAAGAATACCTACCTAAATGCACGAAATAATTCATTCTGTCTAAAATATCGAAACGCAAACAATAAATCAATTAGATGTATCAACAATATGCCATCATCATCAGGAATAAGGACCGGTAGACTAATTGATTGTATGATCTATGCGTAATAAACACATAAACACCCCCCCCCCCCCCACAAACACACACCATAATCAATAAACAAATAATAAAAGGTCAATTAATATCGTGAATCCATTGCTTGGAAAATACACAAAGCACATTCAGATCTAGAGATAAACATTCAGTGGCTGGTGGATAAGGGGTGGGGGTTGTGTTGTGATTATCAGAGGTTTGGTTTCCTATGTTGTCTTGACACAAAAGAAATACAAATGTACGTAGATGACACTTGTTTTGGAATGTAACATAATAGAATAATAGATTCTGCTGCAGTAGGAGGCTGGCTTCTAGCACAATTGTATTTTCAAATAACTTATTTTCACACTATTTATTGTAAAATTGTATACTTCAAGATAATGAGTAAGCACACAACCCGTTCGAAGAAGACTTCCCCAGGGTAAAATTAGTATTCGTAAAGGACTTTTCTTTAAAGCTATTTCATTCAAAATAAATTTAGAAAAATCTTATTCATAAATTACATTCATAACTATATTTGGTACATTTTAAAAGAAATTGAACATCCGCTTGTATATGACATGTGTTTTCCTTAAGAATGGATAAAGTGATATTTTATTACCTAAACAATGTTTTTTTCACTTGAGTCTTGACTAGCAACAGTTTTTTTTAAATGTATAGGTACGCACTGAATGGGACCGAGGAGATAAAAAAACGATTCGTGTTACTACTTTTTCTCATTGTTATCATATATATTTTTTTAAATCAATAGAGATTTTTTAATGTTAATTGTCGTTTAGTGAGATTTAAACAAAATATGTGTAGGTTCATTGATTTTTATTTAATAACATACTACCGATGAAAGCGGTAGACACCTTAGGGAATTTATAAGCGTGTGATCTAGGATTGTGTGACTGTTCTCCGGCAAAAATAGTGCTTTAGCTTCTCTGGTATCATGGCAATCAGTCAGTATATTCAGGTTGACCGTTCTTTGTTGGTTTGTTCGTGTGTTGGTGTGTTTTGTGTTAATGATATACGTCCTACTCCTTCCCACCAGCACTATAAACACCAGGTGGCTCAGATAGTTAATCTTAAAGGAATTCTAGGTTGAAATCTTCAAAATCAATTTTCACAACAAGGCAGTATCAAATGGCCACATCCTTTGCCGTCATTCCTTTAAAATAAGTATAAGTGTCTCGATGTATAAACTAGGAAAACGCTCCTTGGTATGAACGTTCTTTCTTATATACCCTTTAACCGATCTCAAACAAAATTTGATATACACATTCTATTTGAAATAACCCATACCGTACGGTACTTACACCCTTACGCAAACATCCCCAAATTTTAAGAAACCACCCCTATGTAATAGAAAATTAAATATACATAATATTCTGCATACACCCATTTTTGGTACGTTTTCAAACTGCTGGATGAAGAAATTGAGGTATAATCCATGGTGAGACTATAACTAAACAGCAGTGTTGGGTAAGTTCCTCAAACAAGGAACTTGTTCCAGTTCCATTGAACAAAAAGGAACTAGTTTCAGTTCCTAGTTCCGTTCAAATAAAGAACTAGAAAGTTACCTGGAAAGTTTCCAGGAACTGGAAAGTTTAGTAATTTTGTTCTTTTAAGTTACATTGCCTTCCAAAAACCATTCTGATTTTATTTAAAATGTGTTGTAAACATCTGCACGCTTTACCAATTGAGTTATATGACATAAAAAAGTGAACCTTGAAGAATTTAAAATTGACGAAAACGCATTTACAATCCTTTCGTGAACCTTTCAGTTTACCAATTGGCAACAAATATGCGTAGTACGAGACGACGCACAAATTCCGGTCTACACCGGAACAATACACCTACAATTTACGTTATTCACATGACTCGAAGTTTTGAACTTTTAACAATTTAAAAGTTGAGAAACCCAACGGCTGGTGTGTTGGATACCTCGGTTCTCGTTAGATCACCGAGGTTAAGCAACATTGGGCGCGGTCAGCGATTGGATGGGTGACCATTCAACTCTGCCTTGCCAGGTTGCTGCCGTTGGGCCAGAGAGACTGGGGTGTTTGGGGGTTAGTGTTACGACCTCCCTCCACCTGTTATCAGTCTCTCGACGGCGCGGGTTGTGGAGGCTCGTGCTGTGAATGTTACACCGTCCTTCGGAAGGGACGTTAAGCCGTTGGTCCCCTTGGTATCCTTCGTCAGGAGTAGGCTACATGCCGGTACCGGGTTTCCTCTCCTCCCTTCTCTATATTACATTCTCACTAGTGGAGCCTCAGTTCTGTTGAGAATATAGACTTAATAATAATAATAATAATAATAATAATAACTCATATTCAACCAAAAGAAATTGACCCTTTCGTTATACTATCTTTGGAACTATTGGAAGAAAAACAGAAAACTTTAGACAAGAAGTGACGTTGTTGGCGTTAACAATGCAATGACAGGTAACACTCAATCATCAATGAAAGCTGCTATAAACTTTTACCTCATGTGACATGTTGTACAAAAACAAAAACTTGTATATAGACTGCCAAGCACCTTTCCCCCTAAAAGGATTGCGATCTTAAAGAAGGTCCCAGCAATAATATATTGTTGAAACATTTTCGCACTTAAAATTCGTGAAATCATTTCGCCCAGTTACTGCCGCCAAGCACGACATTATAAACCAAACATTGTGCCCAAATTTAAGTTTGAGAAAATCTCTATGTGAAGCATGTACATTTAGGTAAAATTGTACCCAAAAAAGCCTACACTAAAAGCATGTGTAGTAAAAATTGTACCTAGTAGTAAAATAATCACTTTGAAGCTAGCCAGCATGTACATTTAGGTAAAATTGTACCCAAAAGGGCCTACACTAAAAGCATGTACCTAGGTAGGTAGTAGGCCTAAAAAACCTTAAAAGCATGCATCCATAAAGTTATGAAAATATTTACCTTGAATAACTCGGATGGACGCTTAAGGGGGGCCTTTTTACTAAAAGAGAAGAAATAAAAACATTTTATTACAATAAACAATAACAATAACCTACAAAATGGTCTCATGCTCAAAACACGTCTGCATTCATGGACTTACCGGACTCCCCTGCCATCTTGGCGCCACACAGCGGAAACTTGGCGCCACAGCGGAAAAACGGTCACTTTTACAACTAATGATGGATTACATCGCGGCGCGCGCGCCAGCGGAAAAACGGTCACTTTTACAACTAAAGATGGATTACATCGCGGCGCGCGCATTGTAGTCATTCTCTCATGGAAGAGTGGGGAAGGCAAAGGAGGGGAAGACGCTGCGCGCGCATTGTCATCCTTCACGGCCCAACACAGTTACTAAGTTTTTGAGGAGTGTGAAGGGGGTGACAAGAATGGATAGGATCCGAAGTAGGAAGATAAGAAAAGAGCTTGGGGTTGAAAGATTGGTGTTCAAGCTGGGAAGAGAGAGGCTTAGGTGGTTCGGCCACATGAAGAGGATGGGAACCGATAGAGTGCCAAGGCGGGTGTTTGAAGCGGCTACAGTGGGAACTCGGAGAGTGGGGCGACCAAGAGACAGGTGGATTGGACTGATCAAGGAGGATGTGCTGGAGAGAGGAGGAAGGTGGAGTGAGTTGGAGGCTGAGAGACAGTGGGAGGACAGAACACGGTGGAAAGAATTTGTGGAACAGTTAGAAGTGGAAGAAGAAGAAGAGGAGGAAACACCAGGCGTGGCCAGCCGGTTTCCAGGAGTCCTGCGGCCCTAGTGTTGGTGGGAATACCCACCCCCTGACCCATTGAATTGGAACCAGGGATGGATTATTATTATGAAACACTCAAATTGTCCTTTTTTTAACGAAAACTAAAAGGTTAAATAATGGAGGGAATGAGTAAGTGATAACAATTATATTATGTTACATTATTTCTAATTAATATGGCCTTGATTTAACAAATTCAAATCAGTTTATTCTGATATTCATTTTATTACCTACAAAAATTCACAACTTTCATTTGCGTTACAATTTACAAAGTGGAAATGTGTTACAAAATGGACATTTCGTTACGAAATTGACTGTCACAAAGTTGAAAAATTATTAAACTTGTGCAAACACATCAAGACTTGGCTGAACTGCAAAACCTGCATTCTGAATATGTTACCGACTTATTTTGATACATTTGCTCCATAATTTATCCAAATTTGTCCACTTTTTAAAAGTAAAACGTTACAAAGTAGACTTGTTACAAAATGGACAAAAGTTGCTTGCAAAATTCCTAGCAAAAGCATAGAATCTAAGAATTGAATTTTGAAGATTGCATTGCAAACATGCTAAGCAAATGTGCAATATTATGAATTAATAAATAAAATATTGAAGGATTTCATATACTTTCATCCGTTACAAAGTGGACAGTGATGAAATACACTCGAGCACAGAATTTCTTCATGACACTGTGTTGAAAATGGAGAAGCACCAGGAAAAAAATTGATATTGTGTGGTTGAGGAAACATATTGGTAATGAAACTTCACTATTAACACGAAATTAATAAAAATGTATATCCCTATAAATACGCGTTACAAAAAGGACAGCTTTTGCGGGACACACTTAAGAAGTTCAAAATATAGCTGAAATACCTATATTATTTTATGTTTATATTTTCATGTAAAAAGAGAGATGAATTGCTCCAGTGTTTTAATGACCAGTCATAAGGTAACATTAATAAAAAAATCAGCAGTTATTGAAATAAACAGTATTTTCTTAAGATATGGGTGCTGGGAAATAGGAAAATCCGTGTTTTCAACACTGACATAACGTATTAAAAAATCATAGAAATGCATAAAAATTCTCCAATTTTGGGGTACATTGATGCTCAAATATACACAGAATAATTTGCAAGTAATGGATGTCATAAATTTGCCAAAGTAAGCCAATAAAAAAATACGAAAGTGGTGCGACGCAAATCTACAACATTTTTGAAAATTACCCAGTTACTAGATAGTGACATTTTTTTTTTTTTATTATCATTTATTTTTAATAAAGAATCGGAATCGGTCAAGAAGCGTTTCAAAGAATCAGAATTGTGAAATATTGGAATCGCCCCATCTTTAATAATTTGTGTTGATGTTTATCAAATGTACTGGATTGTGCTGAATCGTGTTCTCTCCGTGCAAGGGATGTGTACGTGGTGGAGCTGGGCGGCACGAAGGCTCGGAACAAGCGCGTCGGACCCAACAGTCTGCTCCCGGTGATGGTGCAGCTGCTGGGCGAAGGCACGCGGCCGATACCCAGGAACGTCACCGTCGTGCTCAAGTCTCACCAGCCAATCAGATGGCAGTTCGGCGCACGCAGGATCAACGGGAACATCATCGTTGTGGTGAGTGCACCACTTTTGACGATTGGAGTTTTCATTTTGTTGGGTTGGAGTGAATATTGTGCTCTTTTTTACAAGTAGAATGGCTCATTTCGTCAGAGAAACTACACAACCTGAAGTGAAATGTCCAGAATTTTGGTTGGAGATAAATCTGATTGGATTAAACAAATTCATAGTTTTGGTCCCTTCAAAAATTTTGGATATTTCAATTTTCTTACATTTTGATATTTTGATGTTTATTTGGAGTCACCTACATACCTAGGTACATATTGTTAATCACCAGTTATTTCCTGGATTATTTCATTCCGAGTTAGCTCTGTCAAGTCCACTTTAAAGACAGGTAAACCTTATTGATTGAGCTTTTTGAACCATGTGAATTTCTTTTTAATAATTTGGACGAAGATCAAGTCAATGGTACTTGACCCCTGCGTTGTGGTCTGCGTAAAGCGGGTGTTCTCTGGACGGTATTGTCTGACCAATGTTCGTGCTTGCAGAGTGACCGCGACGACCAGGTAGAGAACTCATCGGCCGACGGCACGGAACGTCTCGAAGTCCGCTCCAAGACTCTTCCAGACAACGTGGTCGAACTGCTGCTGTCCGTGACCGACGAGTTTGGACCTCCGATCCTCTACGCCAAGACTCCGCACGCTTCCACTCTTCGTCTCGTCGTCGGATCCAAGAACAAGCACAGTAAAGCTGGGTCCACATAGACCGTTAGTAGGAGAAATACCCTTTTGCGTAGACTGGGGGGGGTCAAAAGGGGGGTCAGTCTAGACAGTAATTACGTCTTAAATGATTGACCCTTATGCGTGTGTTTCTTCTCCCCCTCTAATGCTCCCCCGTTTATAAATTAAGATTCCCACGTGTGGTATCCACCCGTATGGAATGGTTTGTAATCGTTAATATATTTGAGATAATTAAACTCTCTATTGTTTATTGTTTTTATGTGTGAGGAGATTTTCTCAGGGTTGTTGTCGCTTTGAAAATGTTGCTATTCTCTGGTGTTCTTGTACGTGGGAAAAATGCTGTGGGATTGATTGCAATCCTCAAATATATGGGTAGATGTAAAGTAGAGATGCGGGTGTGATGTTTAACTTCTGCCATTGATTGCATGGGAAGTGAAAATAGGAATTTATTGTGATGATTAATATAGATATGTGAGATTGTCGAAATAATGGTGTTGGTAGTTATCAGGGGTTGCTACCCGTATGCTATATGATTCTTAACAATAGCCACGCTTGTTCTCCTGAGTGTATGTGTCCAGATGAGGGTGTGATTCTCATCATCTGCCTCTCTAGCGCGGGGGGTGGGGGAGAAGGGTATGGGGGGGGTCATGTGATGATTAATGTATAAATATGCGGGATTGTCGAATGATGGTTATTAGTAATTATTGGGGGATGCTACCAGCACTCTCGGACTCTTGTTCTCCTGTGAGTGTGTGGGAATAAAACGCTGCATTATTTTATTGTAGAAAGGTCGTGTAGTAAAAGTCATAATAGTTACTAACTAGGGGTTGTTACACCCTCAGATGCGTGGGAACTTAATAGAATTAGACCAGTAGATTAGGAAAAACAGAGTTATTGTCCACAAATGACTCTGAAACTACCATTTAAAAGGTGGGGGTTGATATATAAACATCTATTGGGTGTTAGGGGTTTGAAGATCTGTCAGTCTATCGTGAATTCTGAGTGTGTCAGTATCGCGCCAGGATTTCCCTTTCGATAATTACGCGTTTCGTTTATTTGAACAATCTTTAATAAGCGCTCGTGTCTACAGTGTAATCTTTGCACCTTAGCAATTATCATATTACAAAGTTTCAATAGTTCTTAATTAGTGCCGAGTGATTGTGTTTTTGCTTTGCATTTTTTCCGTGTGTTTTCGCGTCTTTCATTTTCTCTCTCTCGAAAGAAAGAAAAATGAAATAGTTTATGCATAAGAAATGGGAGGTTACTCCGAGAGATGCAAGCAGGTAAGCAAAAAAAAAGAAAGAAATAATATCTTATACGTTTCTAGTGTTACTGTTTATATTGATAGAGGTTGTGAGTTTATTATTGATAGTTTATTATTGATAGTTTACAATAAATTACTCTTTTAATAGAAACAAATGTTTTTATTCATACTCGAAAATCTTGAAAATCTTTAGAAAAATCATCATGGAGATTATAAGAATCGAAAGTCATGGCGATCCACGATCAGTACAATCATGTGTTATATTCGAACCGTTGAATTTTAGAAAAGATAGTTCTCTTTATACGCTAGCTATGTAGATACAATATATACAGTTTAAAACGCATAAAACCCAATGTGTGTCGCCATATTGATTGTTGTTAAGACGAGCGTAACGAGTGTTGTTGTCGTATACATGGTAGAAATCAAAGATTGTGTGATTGTAGGAATTGCACCGCAGGCGTTAATAAGTTTTTGTTGTTGCTATAGCCAAACACCCTTACCAACTGTGGTAAGGGTGCTACGTGACGACAATGGTGTGGAGGAGGAGTTGGCTAGGGTCCAGGCCGAGGAGAAAGCTCGGCTGGAACACCTGCGGGGTCTGGAGGAGGCCCTGAGCCGCGAGAGGTTGCTTCGCCTCGGCGAGCAGGAAGACGCCGAGGAGGCGGCAAAGGCGGCAAAAGCTGAAAGGGACTTGGAGGGTTTAGCTACAAGGCAGCGAGCCGCCAGATCCCTCAAGGAGGTTGAGAGGGCCGACTATGCGGCCAAAACTTTAAAAAGACCGAGGTAAAAATACGTATTTTATTTTGTTATTGTTATTGATTCAATTAATAGTAGTTGGTTAAAAATGAATTTATAAATTAATAGTTATTATCTACAGAATTGATAAAACGAATATCATTATGCTTAAAGTTTGTACATAATTATTATTTTTCAGAGAGCGACAGACCACTCTTTTTATAGGAAAGCGGGGCCGCTTGTGTGTAAACAACGACAACAACAATAGCAACAATCGCAGTAACAGCAGCAACAACAACAACAACAACAGCAGCCTCGGCACAGGGTGAGAATGCATTCTTTTCTTTCAATAGATGTCATACATCCAACACGAAAATATGCTTAAAGTCTAGAATATATGTTGTAAAAGAGCCGTTATCTTACTAATAGGCTACGAATGCCTCCTACCCATCAATTATAAAATTCTTGATCTGTTGTAAAGGTATTTTTATACGAAAATATCGTCATCGGTCTAACAACCTGTAGATTGATTGTCTACCGTCATTGAAAAACCTATTTGCTATCTTGCTAATAGACCACGACCGTCTCCTACCCCTCAATTATAAAATTCTCGATTTGTTGTAAATTCGTTCTACGAAAATATCGTCATCGATCTAACAACCTCTAGATTGTATGTGCTATAGTAATTGAAAAAACCTAGTTACTATCTTGCTAATAGGCCGCAACCGTCTCCTTCCCACCGATTATAAAGTCATAATTTGACGTGTATATATATATATATATATTTTTTTTTCAGCTCTGAGATCGTCGATCTCACGATGTCGGATGACGAGGAGGAACAAGACTCGGGGGTTGTATTATCGGCTCCTTCAAAAGATGAGAGTCTTGCGGCTCTAATGTCCCGACCGTGGGTGAAGTAAGTGTTCGATTATGAAGAGGCTATCTAATTTATACGTGTTCTTACTAGATGATTAAAACATATTTCTCTATAGTGTCTCGCAAGATGCTGCGAGGTTTGCCGAGTTGGGTGGCGGGGCGGGAGGGGTCACAATTAAATGTGGCTCCAGCACCTACACCATTGGGGGTGGGGGAATCCCACTTGTATTGCATGTAAGTTAACAATTAATTTATTATTATAATCAAATTTTCTTTATATTATGTTAAAACAACGAGACAAATAAGAAAATAATAATAATAATAATAATAATAATAATAATAAATTATTATTATTATTATTATTCTAGACACCAGAACTACGGCTAATTGGGGGAACGGCGACATCGGTGCCAGAAGCAGAGGTATTATTTCTAGTATTAAGTACGCTAAATATCGGGATTGTATATAAAATGCGGTTTTTTCTAACAATGTTTTTCTTTTACACAGCCAGAGACATGGGGGGATTCCTACCCCCTAGAGAGGGAGGAGGATTCGATTTTTGAGATTGAGATCGGAGAAACAATGCCCGATGGCCAAAAGTACGTATGCCAATTCATTTCTACTATGAGAATTTTACTAATGATCTTTTTGCATGTATTTAAAAATACTTTTATAATATTCCTGTTCTCTCTTTTAGGCGGCTCAACGAATGGGTAGAGCACACAACAGTGAGGAGAGCTGATCGGGCGGCAGCCCTGTTGTCACAGCGTATGGGGTATGTCATAGACTTAATTCATTTTATGATAACGCATAATGAAAGTAATTCAAAGTCCGGCGCTCAATAATTTCTTCTTTATTCACAGAAAACCCATCGATGCACCGCCGCCGCCAATGGTGTCACCGTTCTCACCGGGATCATCCGTGATCTTTGAGTAAGTATATATAAGCAAGAAACATTTCATTATTTCTTCAACTATGAATGATGATAATGCTTTGTTGATATTATCTTATAATAATAATAATAATAATAATAATAATAATAATAATAATAATAATAATAATAATAATAATAATAATAATAATAATAATATTAATAATAATAATAATAATAATAATAATAATAATAATGTTATTTTCGTTTTTTCTTAATAGAGATCTGGCAATTATCGATGCTCTTCTACTACAATTAGAAATGGAAGCATCGAGAGACGTGGAAGTCTCTGCCCCCGACGCCCCTGCCCCCGAAGCCCCCGACGCCCCCGCCCCCGAAGCCCCTGCCCCCGACGCCCCCGCAGCCGCCACCGCCACCGCCGCTGTCGATAACATTACCCCTACAGAAACATACAGGTAAAAAATAAATAAAAAATCTTATTACTAATAGGACAAGACCGATTCCTTCCCACCGTTCATCAATAATTTTCATCATCATCTCCCAATGACATGATTGTTGAACAATGTGACGTGTAAATATATAATTAACATCTCATAAGTAAATTAAATAAATCAGTAGAAAAACACAACAGTTTCAGACTAAGGTAGTGTTAAAAATACAAAACATTGTATAATTTAAAGTTAAACTAGTGTGGAAGTGCAACGCGTTAAAGATAGATAAATGAACATTCGATCAACGTATAAATATAAATAAATTAGTACAAGTAAATTAGCACTAGTAGTCTAGTAGCAGAATCGTGCGACGTTAAACATAAGTGGGTATACACTCTAAACTGCATTAAAACAAAATAAAGTAAATATGGAAAATGAAACGTCTAGCACCTTGAGAATAAGTAAATTGCATTGTTTAACATCTATCCTGATTGTATCAATCTTCTGTCAACAGTGTTAGTGAGCTCATGGAGGCCCAGCAGGCGGTTGAAGCACTGTTTGGAGAGTACCCCGAATGGTTTTCCACCATCCCCGGCACAGCCACCACAGCTCAACAGGCGGGAGCCTACCTGTCTCCCGCCCCCATGGTCGCTGCCACCCCCGCAGTGTCTGCCACTCCCAGAGCTGCCGCCCCTTTAGAAACCTGGCAGCCACAACCAGGGCCATCGAGCCGACCAGATCCGGCGCCATATGGACCACCACCGGGATCAAACACGGTAGGTGCTGGGATCATTGTGGGAGGAGGGGGTGGTGTTGATTTTGGAGGGGCTGAAGGAGTTGAGAGAGAAGGGGCTGGAGATGATGATGGTAACAGACATTTAATTATTTACACGGATGATACAAAGGAGGCACGTGGGCTGTCGAGTACTGTTCGAACCGTTCGCCTCAGAATTCGTGAGCCCCCAACAGTTAGGCACTCCCCCATAACTTAAACAGAGGAAGCCTTCGTGGCCATACTAGATTTGTTTAGCCTCGATGCACTTCCAGGAGACATGGTTGGCATTACTCTGGAACACGAGCAGAACCCAGGCAATCCCATTTTTGTCAGCTTCCGAGGGATGGATCAGCTAACACCGGCAGGGCTCTGGGAAAACGTATACCGCGTTATTCAGAGCAATGCTGCATACGGTGTGGCTTGTCCCCTGAAAGTAGCATTTACACGAGTGCGAATGCCTGCGGGCAGAGGCCACCTCCGTCTCCGCAACACAAGTTTTGGGGAATTCTGTCATCGTAAAAAGGGCATTATCACCATTAACAACAACAACGATGAACTGTGCTTACCGAGGGCCTTAGTTGTAGCTATAGCTCGTGCAACAAAACCTAGACCTCGCTATGAAAGATTGATAAAAAACTCTGATCTTCAGCGCTCCAAGGCGATTGAACTATGCGAGCTCGCTGGTGTGACAGTCCCTCCTGAGGGGTGTGGCATTAAGGAGCTTGATAAATTCCAAAAACTTCTTGCACGTCGTTTCAAAATTATGATTTACCAATTCTCAGAGAGGGGGGTGGATTGCAAGGGATCCAAAGTGTTGTATAGAGGGCGTACCGTGGCTCCGAAACGCCTGAATCTGCTGTATGGTGACAATCATTACAATGTCATTGTCTCCATTCCTGCAGCCTTCTCTACAAGATTTTACTGCGATGCCTGCGATACTCGATTCAATACCACTCATAGATGCAATACACAATGCTATCTATGTGGATTGACTCCCCCCTGCGAACAGATTGGAATTGGTAAAAAAACACTGTTCAGATTGTCGTAGATTTTTTAAAAACGAAAAGTGTTTTCAACAACACCTTTTGGCGGGCATTTGTGAAACATCAAAAGTTTGTCCCACTTGTAGAACTTTCTATAGTATTAATGATAAAAGAGAGCCACATAGCTGCGGTGAGGTGTTTTGTAAAATTTGTAATAATTATAGACCTGCGGGACATCTTTGCTTTATGAAGGTCGATAAGCAAAAGCCACCCACCAAAAAACATGTATTTATTTTCTTTGATTTCGAAACGCGTCAAGAAACACCTTATGACGGTAAAAGTAACACTTTTATTCACGAACCAAACCTTTGTGTTCTACAACAGGCATGTCTAGAGTGCATTGAGGATTTGGATCGTGAAGAGTTATGTGGCTATTGTGGGGTTAAACAGATGATCTTTCAGGAAGAGCCTGTGAAACAATTTTGCGAATATGTTCGAGCAGTGGCACAGACAAAAACTGTAACATGTATTGCGCATTCTGGCGGACGTTTCGACACTCACTTTATCCTCAAATACTTTGTAGAATCTATGGGTTTAGATCCCTCTTTGATTTTGAACGGCTCAAAGATATTGTCGTTGAAACTTGATAAGAGCTTGAGATTCATTGACAGTCTCAATTACATGCCAATGGCATTGTCAAAGCTACCTAAAGCCTTTGCCATTCCAAATGCTGTGAAAGGTTTCTACCCGCATGGTATGAATACTTTAGCGAACGCGTCCTATTTTGGACCTCTTCCTGATGCGAAATATTACTATCCAGAATCTATGTTTGAAGAGGATCGAAAAGTTTTTGAAGCAAGGCATGAGAAGCTCTCCAAGGAGGGTTATATCTTTGACATGCAAGCAGAAACACTTCGATACTGCATCTCGGATGTAGATATTCTGAGGAGGGCATGTGTTGCGTTCAGGAGAGAATTCATTGCCACCGGCGGTGTTTGTCCATTCTCCGAGAGCGCCTGTACTCTAGCCTCTGCCTGTGGCCTGGTCTTTAGGCGCAATTTCCTCAAGGAAGAGCAAGTGGGACTTGTACCTAGGAACGGCTACAGGTGGAAGGATAAACAGTCTGTCGCTGCCGTTGAATGGCTGGTGTGGGAAGAGCGTGAGAGAGGTATTACCATCCAGCATGCTGGCAGAGGGTCAGAGGTTGTTCTACCGGATTTGAGGATGAAGGTAGATGGCTACCACGCAGAAACAAAGACCGTGTGGGAGTTCAATGGTTGTTATCATCACTCATGCCCTAATTGCTATGTTGACAGGAGTAAGAGGCTAAGGGATAACCCCGACGAGACCGTGGGAGCGCGCTACGATCGTACCATGGACAAGCTGGCACGAATGGTAAGACAGGGATATACGGTGATTACCATGTGAGAGTGTGTGTTTACAGAGCTTAAGAAAACCAACCCTGAGATAAGTAACTACACTAAAAAACATCCCCTAGTAGCACAACCATTATTAGACGTTAGAGATTCAATGTATGGGGGGCGTACAGAAAATTTTACTTTCCTTCACGAGGTGGACAAGGCGAAGGGTGAGGTCCTCAGGTATTTTGATTACACCAGTTTGTACCCTAGTATTAACAAATACTTTAAATACCCATTAGGTCATCCTAGGGTGCTAGTAGCTAATGAATTACAGGACTTTGTTCGTGCTCAAGGATTAGAAGGGGTGGAGGGGATAGTAAAATGTAAAGTCTTACCCCCTAGAAATTTGCTTTTTCCAGTCCTACCATACAGAATACACGACAAGCTAATGTTTTTACTGTGTCGTACGTGCGGTGAGACACTCCAACAAAGCTCTTGCAATCACGACAACCCTGAGGACCGTGCAATCACAGGCACCTGGGTGAGTGATGAACTAAAAAAAGCAGTGTCATTGGGATACCAAATTGTAGAGTATTACGAGGCGTGGCTGTACGAGACAACTATTTATTCAAAACACAATAGATCCGGAGGATTGTTTGCGGGATACATAGACACTTATCTCAAAGTAAAACAGGAGGCATCAGGATGGCCCGAGCATTGTAAAGACGAACAATCTCGGGAGGCCTATATCAAAGCCTATCTTGATCATGAGGGAATTGCTCTTGATAGGGACCGAATAGAGGTCAATCCCGGTCGCCGATCAGTCGCTAAATTGTGTTTGAATTGTCTTTGGGGCAAATTTTCTCAGAGAGAGCTTATGACTCAGACAGACGTTGTGAGAAAAGAGGAAATTTTGGTTCGTAAAATGATAGATCCTAGTATTAAAGTAAACTCTATGATCTTTGCGGGAGATAATGCTGTGTACATTAATTGGGAGTCTCGGGCCGAGTGTTACGATCCTCTGGCAACAGTAAACGTTCCTATAGCATCGTACACCACAACGGGGGCTCGTCTGCGTCTGTACGAATGTCTAGAGAAGCTCGGTCCGAGAGCCAAATATGTTGACACAGATAGTGTGTTCTTCTCCTGCCTCCCGGAGGAAGAAAGCCTGCCGACCGGAGATTTTTTAGGCGATTTAACAGACGAGCTTTCAAGCTATGGCCCCGGCTCTTATTGCACGGCCCTATTGGCTGCAGGACCGAAAAATTACTCTTACAAAATCTTTTCGACTAATACACAGCAAGAGTCATCTGTTTGCAAGATTCGTGGGTTTACTCTCAATTTCAAAACCTCCCAAGCTATAAATTATGATTCGATGAAAGAGATTGTTTTGGGACATGTAGACAGTATAAACGTGACAGATTCATCAAAGATCTCCCGTTCAGTCAACCACGATATAATCACTCACCCCGAACAACGCCAATACCGTCTTTCCACCCCCAAGAGAAGACGGCTACCCGATAATGACACACTCCCATATGGTTATCATTAATATTCTTGTTATTCCATGCGTTCCCACGACTCCAAGGGGTTACCAAAAAGTTGGGCGATTCCGTTTTAATTTAAAAATAGGATTGCTAGATAGTAATTGTAAATATACTTACAGGAATCGCTCATTTCTATTTTCTCTGCGTTTCAAACCTTTGTCAACGTATCAATTCTTATAATAATCGAGGGGGAATAGAAATAGAAACTGGAAAAAAAGTCTGAAATAGTTTTTGATATTACTTTAGTTCAAATATGTAGCAGCAAGATGTTGTAATATATTATTATATTTCACATCAGAGCTTAAACTGAAAAAAAAAATGTATGAAAAAGTGTATGCTTATATCAATGATGGCAAGTTGTATTACATGCAAAGTTTGATAAATAAAATGAAACAAAATCATGTAGGTACCATGAATTTGAAAAATGAATGTGATATCAGTTGTTTTTATTGTATTACCTACATCCTTGTTCATCCTTTTCCTTAATATTTATAAATAAAATTAATGAACACTGGAAAAAAGTGTGTGTAAGTTATTCTTTAAGAAAATAATCAGTGTAAGATGTAAACAGAAAAAAATTGTAATAAGTAAGAATCCAGAAAGTTGAAAGTAAAACTTGACATGTTTAAAGTAAAGAAAATAGATTTATTAATGGCAAACTGTATATTTTTAAATATAAATAGTAAAAACTATAGCTCTATATGAGATGGAAAAAGTGGTATATTCAATATGAATATAGCTAAAGAGTAGTCAGATTATCCGGCAATAGTGCAGGACAACTAAAATCTTTAGTTCGCTTCCAAGTCTTATAAATATTAACAGAGTTTGCGTATTCTGTCAGTGATCGAGATGGGACCTTCTTGGGAACATCCATTTACAGCCACCGTATGTGCTGCAAGCGGAGGGGGGAAATCGTTTTTTGTTAAACGCTTCATAACTCATATCCGGCAAATGGTGGACACCCCCATAGTTGAGATCATATGGTGCTATTCAGAGTGGCAGCCGCTCTACCAGGAGATACGAGAACTAGGAGTCAAAGTGAGGTTTTACCATGGTCTTCTAACTCTTGACGATATACCTACAGACCAATTAGCTCGTTTGATGGTTATAGATGATTTTATGGGTGAGACCAATAAAAGTGTTGCAGATATATTTACCAAAGGATCTCATCATCGCAATTTGAGCGTTTTTTATCTGACTCAGAATCTATTCTCGAAAGGTGCAGGTACTAGAGATATGTCACTTAATACACACTACCTTGTGATGATGAAGAACCCCCGATCATACGATCAACTTGTCTACCTATCGAGACAGATCTCACCCATGAATGCTAAATTCATCCAGGAAAGCTATCTCGATGCTACAAAGGAACCACATTCTTACCTATTATTTGATTTTAAGCAAAATTCAAACAATTCCGAGCGTTTTTCGACAAATATTTTTCCCGACGATCCTCTCACCGGGCACTACCATACCTACTATCAACCTTTGAAACCTATAAAAACGACGCGTCGCGGGGTGCCATTAGCACAACGCCGAGATGCCTGGGACCGTCACTAAGCATGCAGGAGTGTTGCGAGCACTTCATAAAGCGAGTCCAGCCGCTAGAAAAGCCATCATCAAGGCTGCGGATTGTGGTCTTGTGCGCTCAATTTGTGAATGTGCTGACAACACTTTAAAAGGAAGAGTGCGTCTTTCCAAGGTTCAGAAGGCAAAGCTGGTTCGCCATAAGAAGTTGCTGCGGAAGCTAGTGCGTCGAGGAAAATCGTGGCAGCACAAGAAAAAACTATTAGTACAAAAAGGAGGGTTTTTATTGCCACTGCTCATTGGACCTTTGGTGAAAGTTCTGGGAGGTCTCTTTGGCAGTCAGTAGAATATGGAGCATGCAAAAAAGATGGTCGTTATACCGGCAGAGATGTTGGAGCGTCTTCAGACACCTGTACCAACGGTGAGTCTTGGCAACAGCAGCACCATCGGGGCTCTAGACTCTGAAATGGGAAACATTTTGCGCCTGAAAAATGTCAACGATCACGATAAATGGAATCTCTACCTGCAGAAATTACAAAAGTTGCTACATCGCATGAAACAATCTAGGGAACCGGTTGTTCTACCACTAGAGAACACTGGGCATGCTCCGGTTAAACACATAGAAGATCGCCTGCCGATTAAGCTAGGTAAAAAGAGAAGAATGGAGGAGGGAATGGAAACTCTGGCTACACCCTCGACAAGTCGTGCAGCAGATAGCGACAATGAGGAAGGGCTTGAAAGTCTACACGCGCCTCTACGCAAAGAGATTCTTCTCACAGTCCCCAAGGCTTGGGGTCCTAGGGCTACGCTTCTCTACGATAAATTGGCAGAGTCGGATATAATTTCTTGGCAACCCAACGGCACCGTCTCAGTCAGAGGCACACCTCTACACGGTTCATCAATTGTCGATTTGATTGGAGACGCAGTGCGTAATAGACGTACCTCCAACCCCACGGGGGTGGACCAGTTTGTGAGCGTGTTGGCCAGTTTAAACATCCCCCAGGAGTTGATTGGCAATACTAGAAGGAAACTGGCCATTCGTTCGGGGCACGCTGAACTTGATTCACCTCCAAGAGCCAAGACTCTGGGGAAAACGCCCAGTAGAAAACTAACCAGACACAGGCCTGTGTGGAGACCGTATAGATTTTGAATATGAATCGCGCTGTAGATAGAAAATTGTCTCGGATTTATAACAACCCTGCTCATCCCGCTGGATTCACGACTGCCCCAGCTCTGTGGAAGGCTACCAAGAAGACAATTCCCCTGGCTCAGGTGACGGAATGGCTAGAGTCGCAAGATCACTACACCCTTCACAGACCTCTAAGAAAACGCTTTCCTAGGAATTACATAAGTGTCACAAACCAGCGGGAGCTCTGGCAGGCCGATCTGAACGACATGGCATCTTTGAAACGTTACAACGACGGCTATGCGTACATATTGACCGTGATTGATGTCTTTAGCAAGGTAGGATGGGCGGTTCCTTTGTTGAACAAGACCGGCGTGTCGGTAACCAAGGCATTCGAACACATCCTCGCTGATAATGGTGGTCTTAGACCTCTAAAACTGCAGACCGACAAAGGCCTAGAGTTCAAAAATTCTACGTTCCAGAATATGTTGAAAAAGAATGAGATAACCTACTATCACACCAACAATCCAGACATTAAAAGTAGCGTATGTGAACGCTACAACCGTACTTTGAAGAATCGTATGTACCGCTACTTCACTCTGAAGAACACAAAACGTTATATAGACATCCTCCCCAAGCTGGTAAAAGCGTACAACAAGTCTGTGCACCGATCTATAGGAATGGCACCGGCCGATGTCAACGAGAAAAACATTCTAACAGTGTGGAATAATCTCATGAGGGGCGGAAAACCATCAATACACCTGCGAAACTCCGGTATAATGTGGGAGATCTAGTGCGCATAAGTCGAGAAAAAATGCCCTTCTCCAAAGGTTATGAACAAAACTATACTGTGGAGATTTTCCGCGTTCGTGGAGCCATTCGGAGAAGAGTACCTGTCTACATACTCGAGGATCTCCAGGGGGAACACATCGAGGGAACCTTCTACGAGCGGGAGATGACCAAAGTGCGCGTCCTTGACTCAGCCCTCTTTCATGTGGATAAAATAGTCGACTCGAAGGGTGTTGGAAGTAGTAGGATGGTGAAAGTCAGGTGGACAGGATATACACCCAAGTTTGACTCGTGGATACCCGCTGCACAGCTCAATAATCTTTAAGAAAATGGACGAGGAGGCATTTTACCTTACTCTTCCGTCTAATAGCAGTATGAAGTATTTCCCTGATAATACAACAGCGTCCTACACAACACAGCTGCCCCGAAGAATTGAACTTCAAGGTGAGTGGGAGTGCGCCCTCATTGAAGCACACTACCCTCTTACATTTCAAAACGTCCGAGGCGGAAAGAATTCTATTCAAGCTGTTTATTACAGCAAAGAAGATAAAGCTAAGGAACACAAGCTATCATTCAAAATACCTGCTGGTTATTACTCTGACATTGCAACACTACTTGAAGCTATAAACAGACCGTTGCAGGGTATTGTTAAATTAACCAACGACGGTTATATTGTCAAAGTACACCAGAATGATGCACAAGGCAGGACTGTGGTATTCCTGGAGGAAACGTTATCGAGACAGTTGGGATTCGAACCCAAGATAAATATCTGCAGTGTTAAAAGAGCCCCCCATCCGTTCAAACTAACGATCGGTTTTCCACAACAGTTGTACATATACACCGATGTTGTTGAATCACAGATTGTGGGTGACACCATGGCACCTCTTCTAAGGACGTTGAACACTCAGGCAGATAGCAAGACTCACGGACGTGCAGTGTCTAACATTTTCACAGCCCCCTTATACCTACCTGTTTTGAAGCTGTCGTTCACCACCATCGAACTGTTAATTAGGAGTGCAACGGGTGTACCAGTACCATTCACTTCTGGACACTCCCTAGTGGTGTTACACTTTAGACGACGCTCGCGATGAAGTATTCCAAGCATTATAGAGATCCATACGTAGAGTATTACGTCAATCAGGCAGGGGCTGGTATCAACGTTTTCCGGGGAGCAGACTATCAGAGGGGCCACGGTTTTGGTAGCTTCTTCAGCGGTCTCTTTCGACGAATCATGCCTCTCTTTAAAAGCGGTGCCAGGGCAATCGGAAAAGAAGGTCTCAAGACTGCTGCTAGTGTATTGACGGATGTGGCGGCAGACAGACCAGTGAGGGAGGCATTTCGACATCGGTTGGGAGAGGCAGGGGAGAATCTGAAAAGAAAGGCAGAGGCAAAGATCGATGCAATGGGTGGTAGTGGGGCAAAGAGGGGCAGAAAGAGAGGAGTTGTTAAAAGGAGACCTGCCAAGAGACCAGTCAAGCGACAACCTCCAAAGAGGAGACGGACTCAGAAAAAGAGAAAGGCACCATCGCGGAAACGAACTTTGCACCGAACACCAGGTGGTGATATTTTTGACTAGGTGACTAATTGCACTTTGACCATTCACGCTCGCTACCACCGGTACACTCACAAACTCTTCATGGCATCTGATCGTAAACATTTGGAGAGTGAAATCTCTGCATTGGATCTCTTTGAACGCTGCTGCACTCTCAAAGAATCACTCATATCGACTGAAACCTGTGTACACAAATCAATTACATCTCTAGACGCTGCAACCCAAATAGATTTCAAGGTTTCCGAAATCTTTGACGATCGCAAATCGCGTATGGAGCCTTCAGACCACCTATTTAAAGGTATTATTCCCCGCGAGAACACTCTCACACTCGTGACCCCGAATCTAGTGAAAAGCCCTGTCGTATTAGTTTTCTCAAAGACGCTCGCGTTCTTTTAAACGATGCAGACATTTCGGATTCATTATCAGAAGAAGGTAGAAAACAGCTAGTCTTGTGTGCCCAAGCGTCACTAGTCTCGCGTTCGTCCTAGAGTATAGATCACCGCAAGACCCTACGATCATGGCTACTAGACGTAAACGTTCGGCGTTAATGGCCAATCCTACAAACATGGTTACTCGAAGTAAACGCGCGTGCATCAGTGTGAACTCTGGACTGGACATCTTTCAAGGACCCATTGAAAACACATCATTCGAGAGCGGTGAAGATGTCATGTACAAACCTATCACGCCTGCGGGCGAGGGAAACCAAATTGATTTTCTGGTTGTGGGAAAAGGTAACACCTATCACGATATGGCGGGTGCTCGTCTCAGCTTGGTCGTCCAAGTGAAGAATTTAGACGGTTCCGACTTGAAAGCCGACCAGGTCGTCGCACCTGCAAACAACTTTTTGGACTCTCTCTTCGAACAGGTAGACATATCATTGAACAACAAGGCTATCACATCGGGTACTGGCTTGCATCCTTACAGGGTCATGCTTGATGAACTTACACAATACGATGCAGGAGCCAAGGAATCTCACCTCACAGGGAAGTTATGGATAAAGGATACTCCTGGGAAACATGACACGTTTGCCGAGAATACTGGAGCTATCAAGCGTGGCACTTTCATAAAGGGTAGTGCAAAGGTAGATCTCACGGGTCATCTTAATTGTGATCTGTTCAATCAAGGACGCTACCTGCTGAACGGTGTTGAGATGCGTGTGCGCCTGGTGAGAAGCAAGGAGGTATTTCATCTAATGTGTGCAACTCCAGCTGCCGCATTCAAGACTCATATTACCGATGCTACTCTACATATTCGCTCTGTGAATCTCAACCCGGCCATCAAGATCGCTCACAGCGAAGCTCTCGAGGTGGACTCTGCTTTATACCCCATAAATCGTGTCGAAGTCAAATCGTTTACGATTCCGAGTGGTGTGCAAAATCAAACTCTCGAGAACATCGTTATCGGACCACTCCCAAAGAGGGTACTTGTAGCTTTTGTAAGCAATAAAGCCTGCAACGGTGATCTGACTTTAAATCCCTACAATTTTCAAACTATGAATCTCTCTCACTTGGCTTTCCTCGTCGGTGGACAACAGATTCCCTCAAAGGCTTTAAAACCCTTATATGGAAGCAAGCTCTTTATGGATTGCTATAGCACTCTCTTTACGGGGACCAGCATCAAACATTCGAATAAAGGTAACCAGATTAGCAGGGAAGAATACGATAAAGGTTTCTGTATCTATGCACTGGACCTCACGCCTGATCAATCTGCCAGCACTCATTGCTCTAGCATTAAACGCAGTGGAAATCTACGTCTGGAATTAGCATTCAGCGCTGATTTAGTATCCCCGATCAGCTGCATCATCTACTGCGAGTATGATAGTGTCATTGAGATTGACAAGTTCCGAAACGTTCGAACCGATTACAATTAAAGAAGAAGAAGAGCAGTGTTCATCATGAGTGCGATGTATGAGGACGATATCGATCAGACACTACGCGAAGACATTTTCACTAGTGCATACTTTAAAGGTGTTTACGCGTGCGATGAACTGCCTACACATTTGGTCCGGCCGGCAATGCTGGTCTCCAACACGGAGCCAAGACACAGCCCCGGGGCGCATTGGATTGCTATTCACTTGTTTCGCGATGGAAGAGGAGAATTCTTTGATAGCTACGGTCTGCCGCCCATAGTTCCCGAACACAGAACATTTATGGATAAAATGTGTACATCTTGGACTTTCAACACGCAAGAGCTACAGAGTTATTCAAGTAGCGTGTGCGGACATTACTGTGTTCTCTACTTGGAGCATAAAGCCAGAGAACTTTCATTGCGAGATCTACTGTGGCATTTCTGCAAGCGTGACACGATCGCTAACGATGCATTTGTTAAGAAAAGATACAGAAGAAGAATCAAGACGCGATCATCCAGAGGTCGGAGACATATTCAGAGGTGCTGTGCTAGACATTGAACCCAATCAGTGTCCTGATCATCATCTTCTGTCTCACATTTTAATCAGCCGATGGTACCAACACCCTCCGCTAGTAGTAGATGTAGAACCAGTGGGTTGCTCATGTTATATACCAAACACTCTGGGAGGGAAAACCCTCATTCGTATTCTATACATTGTTGTGGGAAGACGTGTGTGTAGTGTAAAAGTTTACCATTGAATACATACAACTTTGAAAGATGAACGTCTCATTTTCAACAACAACAAGAGCCCCGTCGGCGACTGGAACAGGATTTGGTGTTTCTGCAATCGTACCCGCCGCGAAGAAAGTAGGAATCTTGGAAGTGTCTTACCCCCTAAATAACAGCTTGTCGAAACACGTTTGTATCGGCGTGGATGTGAACAATGACTTTGAACCGTATGTTAAAATCATGAAAACTGGAACTCCTATGGGCGTATCGCTCGGTTTAGCTGAATGGACCTCTCTCGAACAGAATCTGAGAAATATGATGGACTACACAAGCTCTACCAATGCCGCAACTGCACCGGCAAACACTACCAGCAGCAACAACTACGTGGTTCTATATCGAAAAATTAGAGAGAATAGGATCGTGATTATAGAATCAGCGGATAAGAGCTCTATCACTCTGGGGTACGCAAGTATCGAAATTCTTACACGACTTTCATCATTGATTGCAAATGCGCTCGAGTTACGAGTTTCATGGGGAGAGGACCTGCGACTGTGGTACAATCATCATGCTAATTTCATGAAGACGGTGCTCACGCCTCGACACACCGACATCGAGATGGAAGTTCGAGAGTACTTTTCGAGAATTCCATTTGACCCCGTCTCCCCCAGCATCAACATTCGACAGGTTCGAGACGAAGCGCTCATGTACATCGCCCCCTATCTCGCCCACAAGCTGACCATCATACTCCATGCTGATAAGCATTAACGTTTTGATGTATGCGTTCACTATGACAATCTAATTTCTATGTGCGGGGTAACAATTTTTATTAAAAATGTAATCACAGCTCTCTATTTTATTTCTTTATGTGTACGTGTGTATGTGTTTATATGCTTTAAATAAGATTGAGATATACCAAGATATGATTTAGATAGATTAAGATATGTTTAAGATGCATGAAACATTCATAATTATTTAGAATCGTAAGATATGTTTGACCTTATGTTTTTCCTACTTGTACTGTTTAGAATAGAAAAAAGAAAATAAAAAGTGTCAGATGTTCACACCAAACATTGTGTTTTTGCAGACTTTTGTTCTACCCCCGCATCATCATCATCATGCATCATCATCAACCCCTTTTTATCCCTGATATCCATGATATACAATAATGATGGACAATTTTTATTTCTCAAACTAAAAACGAGACTGTTACATTATTCGTGATCAAAGTATAGAAAACAATCAGACTTGATTGGATCTTTTTAAATTAATCTCTTTTTTTTCACACTGTACACATTGGTAAAAGTTATTCATCACACCCGCATCTATACTTAACAACTACCCTGATATTTGAGGATTTCAATCAAACCATTCGTGGTTCCCACGTACAAGAGCACCAGAGAATAGCAACATTTTCAAAGCGACAACAACCCTGAGAAAATCTCCTCACACATAAAAACAATAAACAATAGAGAGTTTAATTATCTCAAATATATTAACGATTACAAACCATTCCATACGGGTGGATACCACACGTGGGAATCTTAATTTATAAACGGGGGGAGCATTAGAGGGGGAGAAGAAACACACGCATAAGGGTCAATCATTTAAGACGTAATTACTGTCTAGACTGACCCCCCTTTTGACCCCCCCAGTCTACGCAAAAGGGTATTTCTCCTACTACCGTTTTTCCGTTTTGCGTTTTCCGTTTTTACTCATTGAACATCTCCGTTTTTAGTAGGACTGTCCACATAGAGCGTTTAGCGTTTTGCGTCTTCTACAAACCCTTTTTCAAGCACCTTGATCCCCGCCTGGTTAAAACTTTACTTTTTAGATGTCAGGAGGCCGTGGAAAACAAAAAAATGTTCTTTCAACATTATTTATATCTGTCAGTGACAGTTTGTGAGTATTTCGATGGGCTAATTTTCTTCCCAGGTATGTAATTTTAAAATAATGTATCTAGTGTCAGATCGGCCATGTTATTTGACCATGTGACGTAGTCGTACATGATTGGTTATTATAAGTTTTACGTCACTTCCTCCGCGCGTATTTTTTAAAATCCTCGATGAAGTTTATGCGGCGCGGCGAGGATAAAATCCGCGTGCGGCGGGCTTGTGATTGGTCAAGAGAGAAAAACGGAAAACGCAAAACGGAAAAACGGCCTATGTGGACCCAGCTTAAGTCATTCTTTACGACTCCCAGGAGTCAAGCTGCAAGAGATTATCGTCAATTACTCAATGATACTTTGAAAGTTTCCAATATTGAATGCATAATAAGTGCCTGCTAGTACTATTGGGTCGTAAACGTAATATTTTCTCACAATAAGAATATTGCAGGTGAATTTTAATTTTTTAATAACATGCATTGAATGTTTGATAAAACTTTTTTCTCACAATCAGTCGTATTGGTCAGACAGGCCAAAGTCAATTATTATTCATTATGTTAGAAAGGAGTTATTAAGGCCTGATGTTTTGTAGAGAGGAGGAAGTTGGAGTGAGTTGGAGGCTGAAAGACAGTGGGAGGAAAGAACAAGGTGGAGGAAATTTGTGGAACAATTGGAAGTGGAGGAAGAAGAAGAAGAAGAGGAGAAGACGACAGGCTTGGCCAGCCGGTCTCCAGTAGTCCTGCGGCCCTAGTATTGGTGGGAACACCCACCCCCTGACTTATTAAATTGGAACCAGCGGATATAATATTATTATTATTATTATGTAAGAAACTGATGATGTCATTTTATTATTTATTGTGTTCGATTAGGTAGGTGGAATACTTGTTTAACTTTTATGCCTTGGGTTTGTTTAGTCCTTGTGAACTCTACTCTAATGTTGTTCGATTGTTACTTCTATGATAATGCAGTGCCTACTTTGGTGTTTCAGTTCCGGTGACCGACCTGAAGAGGAACGGACTGGAGCAGGCCGTGCTGTCCGATCATTCGAACCCCGAGAAGCATCGCAAACTCAAACTGCCGACGGGATCGTTCCCCAGCGCCGTCTTCAACACTCGGTTCGCTGCCCATGGTGAGTCCGTGTATCATTTACTCCGTATCGTACTTGGGGCGATTGATACATAGAAGGGAGGAGGGGAGCCCAGTACAGTCTGTCACGTGGTATCGAAAGATGTGAACCTAAGAACACAGGTCTCGACAATTGGTGCCATCAAGAGACTGGTCACAGGTGGAGGGAGGTCATCACACTCCCACCCACCCCAGTCTCTCAGCACAGCTATCTCTTTCAATGCTCGAAATGGGGCACTGCAATTGTCTTACGAGCCGGCCTTGGCTTGGCTTGTCTGCCTGTATGGTTCATGGGAAAAGGAAAATTATAAAAAATAATAGGAACTCAATTTTTGTAAAGAAAAATTATTAATATGCTGAAATCGTTGGTATAAAGTTGTGCTTTACTGGAAAATTGTAAGCTTCTTAGTTCTTATTGATTTAAATTCCGTATTAGTTATTTACCTACTCCAATATAAGACGTTCCTATGTTTACTCAGTTCCAATTTTATTCAACAGTTTGCATCATTATGTGCAAATTGTGGAATTTCATGATTCCAATTTACAAATGGCGCACATTTCTAAGTATAATTTTTATATTTACCAGTAATAGGAAGATGCACCAATTATTATAAGTTTGAAAATACCTACCTACTGCATCTTACATGTGAGTAGTAGTTAAGATAATGTTCGTTTCAATGAAAGTTCATAGTTGAGCGAGCGTAGCGAGCGTCACCACGGTACTCTTATGGCACTTTCTCGGCTGGCTCTATTGGCACGGCAGCCGTGCCCGCAAGGGGTTCATATTCTATTTACACCAGAGTAGCCGTGTGCGCATGAAGGCGTATTCTATTGGCACCAGAGTACACCAGAGCACGGTCGCCGTGTGCGCAAGAAGGCGTATGCTATTGACACCAGAATCCACCAGAGTTCACTCCAAGATGGCCGTCCTCTGAACAGCTGTTTTCCGGAGCCTATTTAGACTTTTTAAACTAATGCAGAAGGATCGTGACGTTTTAAAAAGTGTAGGAACTAAACAATAATCAATACAATTAGGCCAGGGTCATACGTCACGACCTCAAACTTCGATCTAAACGCAACTGTGCAGCTAAATGACTTCACTTACGCGCACGGTTTTACTTCTGGTGTAAATAGAATAGGAATTCATAGGAACACGGCAGCCGTTTGCGCAAGGGGTTCAAATTCTATTGCCACCAGAGTACACCAGAGTTCATTTCAAGATGGCCGTCCTCTGAACAGCTGTTTTCAGGAGCCTATTTAGACTTTTTATAATAATGGAGAAGGATCGTGACGTTTTGAAAAGTATTGGAACTGATCAATAATAATTACAATTAGGTCAGGGTCATACGTCACGACCTCAAACTTCGATCTAAACGCATCTGTGCAGCTAAATGACTTCACTTACGCGCACGGTTTTACTTCTGGTGTAAATAGAATAGGAATTCATAGGAACACGGCAGCCGTTTGCGCAAGGGGTTCAAATTCTATTGCCACCAGAGTACACCAGAGTTCACTCCAAGATGGCCGTCCTCTGAACAGCTGTTTTCCAGAGCCTATTTAGACTTTTTATACTAATGCAGAAGGATCGTGACAGTACATTATGTTCTGACATTTTACTATACTGAGAATCGTGGAGTTATAAAGAGGACTGGGAACATTTATTATCTAATAAAATTTCAGCTATGGGTATGATAGCTCCAGTAAAATATCTTTGACGTCTAGATGCACTGATACGTGTCAGCCATTACACACTGGCAGCTAGAAGTACAACTTCACATTGCGCGCGCATGAGTTAACTGGGCAGACGAAGGAAAAAAAATCTCTATGGGTAGACAAATTCCAACGTGCGAAAATTAAAGCTGGGCAACCTAAAAAAAATAGCTCTATGGTTAGGCAGAATTCAAACTTGTGAAAATGTCAAAATAAAAAATTTCGTCCCCGACCAGATTCAAACCGGTGTACCCTTGCACCGCAGGCAAACGCCTTACCGCCTGAGCTACAAAGCTGCTCATGCCGAGGTACGGTAAAAACTGCTACATATAATTACACACAGGCAGGCGTTGCTTACGCGCATCCTACTGCGCAATGTGCCGGTTGTCCCTTTAGCTGCCAATCATTACACGTATGCACATGATTCCACTTTGAACATGATTCCACTTCCCCCTATAGCATAGGAGGAAGTGGATATACTACGTCACGACCTGAGTGCGGATATGACCGGTCCAAGTAGCCCCAATAGCCGGCTATTGATGCAAATTAAAAGACCTTGTGTTTTATGTCTACTTAAGTTGCAATATGGTTTCACTAGTATTTGTACTACGTGGCTGACCTAATTGCAATCAATTATTGATCAGTTCCTATTCTTTTTAAACAGTCACGACTCTTCTACATTAATTTAAGTCTAAATAGGCTCCGGAAAACAGCTGTTCAGAGGACGGCCATCTTGGAGTGAGCTCTGGTGTACTCTGGTGGCAATAGAATTTGAACCCCTTGAACAAACGGCTGCCGTGTTCCTATGAATTCCTATTCTATTTACACCAGAAGTAAAACAGTGCGCGTAAGTGAAGTCATTTAGCTGCACAGATGCGTTTAGAACGAAGTTTGGGGTCGTGACGTATGACCCTGGCCTAATTGTATTGATTATTGATCAGTTCCTACACTTTTCAAAACGTCACGATCCTTCTGCATTAGTATAAAAAGTCTAAATAGGCTCCGGAAAACAGCTGTTCAGAGGACGGCCATCTTGGAGTGAACTCTGGTGTACTCTGGTGGCAATAGAATTTGAACCCCTTGCGCAAACGGCTGCCGTGTTCCTATGAATTCCTATTCTATTTACACCAGAAGTAAAACAGTGCGCGTAAGTGAAGTCATTTAGCTGCACAGATGCGTTTAGAACGAAGTTTGGGGTCGTGACGTATGACCCTGGCCTAATTGTATTGATTATTGATCAGTTCCTACACTTTTCAAAACGTCACGATCCTTCTGCATTAGTATAAAAAGTCTAAATAGGCTCCGGAAAACAGCTGTTCAGAGGACGGCCATCTTGGAGTGAACTCTGGTGTACTCTGGTGGCAATAGAATTTGAACCCCTTGCGCAAACGGCTGCCGTGTTCCTATGAATTCCTATTCTATTTACACCAGAAGTAAAACAGTGCGCGTAAGTGAAGTCATTCCCTGGTGGAAAAAACAGTAGAATTTTTACTAATATCAGTAAGTAAAAAATGCTGATATTAGTACTTTCTACTTACTGATATTAGCATATTTTACTTACTAACATTAGTATATTATAGCGGTTTTTCGGACCAGTAGTCGGTCGCTGTAATTTACTAATCTCCGTAGATTATACTAATATCAGTGTTAACTATGTCAGTATAAATTACTGCTTTATTTCACTAATCTCAGTAAAGAACAGTGGGTTTTACACTGATATCAGTAAGTAAAGATACTAATATTATTATTTTTTACTTACTGATATTAGTATATTCTAGTACTTTTTCGGTACTAATCTCAGTACATTGTACAATGGCCGGGTAATATACTAATGTCACTATAAACTACTGATTTCAGCAGTACATACTACTAATTTGTAGAAAATGCTATTAAATGATGTGAAGAAAATGTGTCTAGCTGCTGGATTCCTACTGTGGATGATGTTATGCAGGTACCTTATGATGCTGTTTGCTCCTGTGGGTCAAATATAGCCTGTTATAATAAAAATGGCAATGTCAATAAAAGCGTAATCGGAGAGCAGAGAATACCCAGTGGAACATACAGCATCAAGGCTTAAACAGAACTGTAAACGCACTAGGTATTTTCAAATATATATTTTATTAATCTGAGAGTCAAGTAATATTATTAAAATAATTGCATCCGTATGTCAGATTCCATTCGCAAGAGGTTCAAGATTATAGACTTATCCGTAGGTAGGTTGAAGACGTAGACACGAATCCAATGATATGATGCCATCATGCCGCCCTCCTGAAAATGCAACTGTGATTAATTGTCAAACAATTTTAATTTTTATCTAGATAGAGGGAGAACAGTTTTAATTAACATTTTAATTAGGTACCTACTACTATATTTTTATTTCTATCAGCAAGTATTTGGGTGTGATTATTTTCTGTTTGGCTAGATAAAGAAAGACAGCGTAAAATGATATGAACACACCATGCGTTCATACCCCTAGCGCCAGTAATGAAAGAAATTGCCAATGTTTGCAGGAGAAGGTCTCCGATTGTTTTTGTAACCAATACCAAATGTCAATAAATAACTCAAAGACATCGAAAACAGTCGCAAATTAATATCTTTATCATACCTACAACGATAATGTTGTACGTGGTAATGCATTACAATTTTAATAGCAAAATAACTTTTTATTCACTTAAATGTAAATTTTAAGAATTGATAAATGCAGAATGCTTCGCAACATAAAATAACTGCAGAACTTTGACGTCCTGAAAACATTACAGAAATATTTAAATATTATAAAATAGACAATAACCCAACGGCTGGTGTAATGGATACCTCGGTTCTCGTAAGATCACCGAGGTTTAGAAACATTGAGCGCGGTCAGCGGTTGGATGGGTGACCATTTAACTCTGGCTTGCCAGATGCTGCCGTTGGGCCAGAGAGACTGGGGTGGTTGGGAGTTAGTGTAACGACACCCCTCCACCTGTTATCAGTCTCTCAACGGGCGTTACACCGTCCTTGGGATGGGACGTTAAACAACAGCGTAGCGCAGGGAGCTAACTACTCACTCGCTTGAAATCCCTAAGTTACGAATCCTCAACCAACTTCACCTCCTATATAATGGCGCATCGTCAAAGGAGCAGAGTTGTTGAGGCGGCAGTAGGACTGCTAGTCCTGTAACGCCATAACAAAAAAAATAAAAAAATAAAATAGACTTGGAAAGATCACTAGGTAATACCTAGGTAGGTACCTACAAAAAATAAAATACATTTAAATAAAATATGAAAAATTAAAATGTGGGATACCATGGTACACTCAAACCAATAAAAATTGGTACTCGAAAAGAAAAGGATTGGCTGCTGGTAAGGTTCCTTGACAATCAATCCTTGTTATTATTAATGAAATAAGAGCTCCCCTACTAGAGGAAGATGATGCGTTAACACAGCCTTCATGGGATGATGCCATCAAACCTTAATCAGCCAATCCATTTCTTTTCGAGTACCTAGGTACCGACTTTTATTGGTTTTAGTGTACCTACCTACTAAAGGTATTTCGACTGAGCTCACATTTTACCCAGTGTAAGTGGGGAGAGGGGGGGGGGTTCGTTTTTGGTCTATTTACATGACGTGTACTTATGCCTAGTTTGTTTAGTACAAAATGAGATTGACTTTCGCCAGCCAATAGGGAAATTGATATTTTAAATTGATGCACACCATTGTTGGACACATGTTTGATTTGTCCAACAATGGTGTTGTGTGTGGTGATGCCTTTGTTGCCATAGAAATGAGATTCTATGATTCTATTCATAAAATGAGATTGACACTTTCGATTGACACTTTCACTTTGAAATTGTGACTGTCAAGTAACTCTCCAGTTGAAGAGCAGTTCTCTCATAGGCTGACAGCTGTCCCGTGACCTTATTCGCCTCTGCTATTCGTACATGATCGACAAAAGCGAAGAGTTACTTGACAGTGTGTCCGGACTTTGAGTTAGCAACAATATTACATCGGTAACACTTACCACAAACATACGAGCAGTTTACAATACGTCTTGGAATTTGAACAGCACCATGTAAAATTGCATCGAACAGCCTGATGTATTGTCATTCTCCCACCGATGACGTCTGTCACAGAAACGATCTCGTAGGTCCTGTAATGACTGTTGCTTTTACTAATTATGTTGGTAAAAGTGTAATACTTTATTAGTGTTCATTGTTGTCTAAAATGTAATCCAACAAGCAGTGAATTGACAGTTGCAATAAATAGATACACGAAAAGCAATCCATGAATTATTCTAATAATATAAATAGAAATATAAGCAGCAATTCAACATGGCGCAGTCGGTAGAGAACTAATATGAAATGGTAAATGAATCTGACGAAAAAGCAGCAGAAAAAAATACCAGAAAAAAGAAAAATAGCAAGCAATTTCATGGATTTGAAGCCGCCCAAACCTCTGACCCTTGAAGGAGGCACAGGAACAATGGCGGATAATTGGAGAAAATGGAGACAGCGTTTTGAATTATATGCAAAAGCTAGCGGGTTGAGTGAAAGGTCAGAAGAGCAACAATGTGCTACATTACTTCATATCATAGGAGAAGAAGCACTAGAAGAGTATAATACCTTCGTATTTACGCGAGAAGAAAAAGACAAACTGAACATCATTATAGAAAAGTTTGAGAGGCATTTTACTCCGAGAAAAAACATCACTTATGAGAGACATAGGTTTTTCTCGAGGAATCAAACGAATGGTGAGTCTTTTGAATCATTCTTAACAGACATAAAAATACGTAGTGCAACATGCAACTTTGGCAATCTCAAAGATGAAATGATAAAAGACAAGATTGTAATAGGCATTTCAAATGAACACATACGTGAAGCACTACTACAAGACCCGAAGCTAGACCTGCAAAGAGCAGTCGACAAATGCAGAGCGGCAGAGCAAACGAAACATCAAATGAAAGAACTAGCTGAAGTAAGCAAAACTATTAGCTACATTCCAAAAAAGCAGAGCAGCAGCAGCAGAAAGTTTAGTTCAAGAAAGGAAGAAACAAGCAACCGAGCAAGCACAAGCAATCAAGAATTCAGCAAACAAGCTTACAGCAATCAATCAGGCAAACACACCAGTTTCAGCAAGTTAGACAAGTGTGTGTATTGCGGAAACAGACATGCACCAAGGCGATGTCCAGCGTTCGGTGTACAGTGTGGACATTGTAAAAAGTACAACCACTTTGAAAAACAATGCTATGTGAAGCGGAACGTACATGTAATACAAGAAGAAAGCAGTGACTCTGAGACTGAAAACAACGTAAGCGACCAGGAAAGTCAATGCGACTCCGAAGCTGGATTCATTGGGCAGGTTGGAGCAGAGAGCAAGAAGCAAAAGCAGAGAAAAAGAAGCAAGCAGATGAATGCAGAAAGCACGCAGCAAAAGCAGAGAAACAGAAGCAAGCAGATGAATGCAGAAAGCACGCAACAAAAGCAGAGAAGCAGGAGCAAGCAGACGCAAGCAGAACACGAGCAGCAGAAGCAGAGAAGCAGAAGCAAACAGATGAATGCAGAAAGCACGCAGTGGAAGAAGATGACAAGAAAGAATGGCGACTGGTATGAAAAAATACTAGTAAATAGAGAGAAATTCATAGAATTTAAGTTAGATTCAGGAGCTCAAGCCAATTTAATACCTGAAGATGTATTCAAATCTTTACAGTTAGGCAAACACAAACTTAAAGAGTCTAATCTTAAGCTTAGTTTGTATGGGGGCACACCTCTTCATGTGGCAGGAAGATGCACGCTAAAGTTGGAAACAAAGAAGGGAAATACGAAGAGAATTGAATTTCAAGTAGTAAAGGCTGGAACACACACTCCACCCATTCTTGGTAGGATAGACAGCGAGAAGCTAAAGCTCATCATGAAGATTGATCAAGTGACTGACAATACAAAAATAGGTGACAATATACCAATTGACATATGGGATGAATACGATGATGTATTCAAGGGTGTAGGATGTGTCAAAATAGAGCATGAAATAACAGTAGATGAGAACGTCAAGCCTACGGTTCACAGTAGCCGTAAAGTTCCCTTTGCTGTAGTGGACAAACTGAAACAGGAATTGCAGAGACTAGAGGAACAAGGCATAATCAGAAAGGTTAATAAGCCGACAGAATGGGTCAATCCATTAGTGATAGTACATAAACCCAATGGTAAACTAAGACTATGTCTAGATCCTGTCAATCTGAATAAGGCAATAAAAAGAGAATACTATCAAATGCCCACGTTAGACAGCATAGCTAGTAAATTATCAGGGGCAAAAGTATTTTCCACACTAGATGCCAATCAAGGATTTTACCAGATTCCTATATCCAGTAAAAGTCAAGACCTATGTACATTTGCTACCCCATTTGGTAGGTACCAATTCCTCAGACTTCCGTACGGGATTTGTTCAGCCAGCGAAGTATTTCAAAAGAACTTCAAGCAACTGATAGGAGATATAGAAGGAGTGGACATGTACGTGGACGACATAATAGTATGGGGATCAACAGTAGAAGAGCATGATAGGAGGCTCAGGCAAGTGCTTGACAGGGCAAGGGAGGAAAACATCAAATTCAATGTGAACAAATGCAAAATAAGAATAGAGGAAGTTCTCTATACAGGACACAAGATCTCTAAGGAGGGACTTCAGCCGGATGACAGGAAGGTTAAAGCCATACTGGAGTATCCCAATCCAACCAACAGGAAGGAAGTAATGAGATTTCTCGGACTAGTCAATTACGTCTCAAAGTTCATGCCAAACATGCAGTCTATAACTGAACCATTGCGTACATTGACAAAGCTTGATGTAGAATGGGTATGGGACGCAACACATGACAAGGCAATGAAAAAATTAAAGAAATTGATTACAAGTAAACCCATACTACAGTTCTATCAAGTAGACAAACCAGTGACACTATCAGTTGATGCATCAAAGGAAGGACTTGGAGCTGTACTATTGCAAGAAGGGAAACCTGTTGCATATGCCTCCAAAGCACTTAACATGACACAACAAGGTTATGCACAAATAGAAAAAGAGACATTAGCGATCCTATACGGAGCCGAGAAGTTCCATCAGTACATTTTCGGTAAGCGGACAGTAGTAGAGAGTGATCACAAACCATTAGAGACGATCTTTAAGAAACCTTTATCGGCATGTCCTATGCGGCTTCAACGGATGAGAATCAGGCTACAGCAATATGAGCTGGACGTGCAGTATAAGAAAGGAAAGGAACTACACGTAGCTGATGCACTATCTAGAGCATCAATAGATGATAAAGATTTCCAATTGATGGAACAGGACATAGAAGCACAAGTAGCTATGGTAACAAACAACATTCCAGAAAGTACCACTGGTACTCTCGAAGAAATAATGTCAGAAACAGCTAAGGATACAGACCTGCAGAACTTAATGACAATCATAAACGCAGGTTGGCCAGAAAACAAAGACAATGTTAATGATAATCTGAAACCATACTGGTCAGTCAAGGACGAATTAAAAGTTATTGACAAAGTCATTTACAAAGGAATGCAGATTGTAATACCTAAGTCCATGAGGAAGGATATGTTGCATAAGATTCACTACAATCACATGGGTATTGAAAAGTGTAAAAGCCGAGCTAGAGAATCTATGTACTGGCCATTTTTGTCCAAGCATGTGGAAGACTTTGTGAAGAAATGTGACATATGCATGCATTTCCACACGAAACAACAGAAGGAAACTTTGATGCCACATGAGGTACCAGAAGGACCTTGGCAGAAGGTTGGGGCAGATATATTTCACTTCAAGAGCAGAGATTATTTACTAATGGTAGATTATTATTCCAAATATGTAGAGATTGCATTACTTGATGGTATAACGAGTTCAGAAGTTATTAAACATGTCAAATCAATCTTTGCACGTCATGGCATTCCATCGAGATTTTACTCGGATAATGCAAAGCAATTCACATCAGAAAAATTTCTAAGTTTTGCTAAGGCATGGGGATTCAAATGTAGAACATCAAGTCCAAGATATCCACAATCCAATGGTATGTCTGAGAGGTACGTGCAGACGATAAAGTCTATATTGAAAAAAGCAGATAAAGATGGTAAAGATCCTTATATGTGTCTATTAGAATTCAGAAACACAGCAATAAGCGACGAGCTAGGATCACCAGCACAATTACTGTTTTCTAGACGTTTACAAGGTTTGTTACCTACCAAACAAAGGTTGTTAGTGCCTAAAGTAAGAGACAGTAGGACGACAAAGGAAATGTTGAATAAAAGACAAGAAATACAAAGGAAATACTATGACAGACAAGCGAAAGACTTGGTAGAAATTGAACCAGGAACTAGAGTCGGTGTTCAGAAAGATGATCACAAATGGTACCCAGCCGTAGTAACTAGCAAGGCTAGTAAGCCCAGGGCATATGAGGTACTGTTCGATGATGGCAAGACATTGGAAAGGAATCGTAAGTTCATAATTAAACACACCCCAATTGAAGATCACAACAGTGGTAATTGAGCGAGCGAAGCGAGCGTCTCCATTTGGCTCTTTTGGCACGGACCTCTGTTTTTTTTTTTGTTTGTTTTTTTTTTTTTTCTGTTACTGACGATATACAGGTCAGAGTTTTTCTTCGATCGAGCTGAAATTTTGCACACATGTACGTAACATTTCTGATTGTTGCAGACCCTAATTTTTTTGAAATCCATTGATTGGTTCAAATTTAAAAAAAATTAACTTTCGATTGGTTGTTTTGATCAAATTGAAATTTTGACAAGTCATTACCCCCAACATTGTACCCAATCAAACAAAGTTTCAGCCAAATCCTCCCATTGGTTAAAATTTAAAACCATCTTTCCTGTGTTTTTAGAAATTTAAACTATAACCGATTGAACGATCAACTTATAACTTCGCATGATGGTTGGGTCCAACATTATCTGCATTTTTGACAATTTTCATACTAATCTGTGTTTAAATCCAAACGTTATTGACATTTTACGGACTATTAGCGTGTTGGCTGTCAAATTCACGGCGACTTCGACTCTTCAGTTCAAGGCAAGGTAGTTAGAGCAGAAACTTTCAAACGCAAATGAAACTGATAATGACCGTTCAACAGTCGATCTGATATTGTGTAGACACACTTATATCATATGAGTGGTCTCAGGTATATTTTTTGAAGGAGATCCTGTGATTTTTGAAAATTAACACGGAACAGTTCAATCATAAAGGTTCAATTGATCAACTTAAAGCTTTGCATGGTTATTTGGACCAATATTTTAGGAATGTTTTGAGATTTCTATACAAATCTGTGGCGAAATTTTAGAATTATTGGCTTTTAATGACATTTTCGATAGACAGAATTTCGGTTCGAGGTGTTGCGCGTATCCGTGCTCGCTCATCAACGCGTTACTCAGATTCATTGGTTAAAATTTAAATAAATATCTCCTGATAGGCTGAAAAATGAAAACGGTCTTCGATAATTCTGATCAAACTCATATTTTGCATGATCATTAAGACCAATATTGTCTCTTATTTTACAAAATTTCATCCCAATCAGTTAAGAATGTATGAAGTTATTTACATTTTTAATATCTGTCAGTAATGAAGTATCGAAATGAATGTTTTCCAGTGCCAATTGAAAATTGATTCTGATTTGCTTTATGAACCAGGTGCTTACATGCTATTTTAAAGTTTCGATGAAAAGCATACACTTTTAAGTTGATATCATAATCAATTCCATATGGATGTATATGTTTTCTGTGCGTTGTGTACGCATTTCCGGTTCGAGAATTTGCACGTACCCGTGCACGCTTATCAACGCGTTACACTGAGCGTTTTCCTAGTAACTATTATACCAATGATGGTGTAGACCAACAGGAACAGGTTTATAACAATAAGGATGCTGAAGCAGTTATTACTAAGAGTGGAAGAATTGTAAAGAAGCCATCCCGATTCAAGGATTATTATATGGAATAGAATTAAGAGTAATGAATTATGATTAATTTGTATATGTTAATCATAAGTGATGCATTGTAAAAGAAAGGGGGAAAGATGTAATGACTGTTGCTTTTACTAATTATGTTGGTAAAAGTGTAATACTTTATAAGTGTTCATTGTTGTCTAAAATGTAATCCAACAAGCAGTAAATTGACAGTTGCAATAAATAGATACACGAAAAGCAATCCATGAATTATTCTAATAATATAAATAGAAATATAAGCAGCAACTCAACAGGTCCCTAGTTTCAGATGAACTCAGCCACCGAGCCGACGACAGGGTCATGTTATGTAGCTGCTACCTAGGTAGCTTGTAGGTAGGTTGGATATGGCCATCTTCAAGAAAGTAAACAAAACAGATTCAAAATATTGGTTCAGAATCTCTAATAATGTACAAATCTAGTCAGGTTAGGTTGGGTTGGGTAAAGGCCAGTCTTTTTACCTCTTGCTAAAGTTAGTTACTACAGTACAGTATCTACCGAATAAAGTTCTTGATAGCGTTAGCAAACGTCTTTCAAACTTCTTGATGAGAGGATGAAATCAATATTAATATCTACTCTAGATAGCAAGCTAGGTAGGTAGGTAGTGATACAAGCGAATAGGGCAAGAGGTAGCTGTCCTAGTACAAAAATTGGCCCTAAAATCCTATTGTTTATCACTTACCTAATTATCGTTTAGCAGCATATTTTCTCGCAACTCGAACTTAATTCCTTCTTGGTATATGTAACCACAATACACAACACACAATGAATCAAAACGAATATATTTTAATGATCTTCCATTCGTTTCATCAACAAGTAACAACAAACACAACGGACGGTTGAAAAACGCTTATTGACGGCTGACGGGTGGGGTGGTAACTGTCTGTGATTGGTTTGGTTCTCTCACACGTGACCACGAGAACCAATCACATATCCCGCGAACTATTCAAACATTAAATCAATTATTAAAATATTGCACAATAATGAGACCGAAAATAATAAATATTACCTGTTACCAAAACCTGTTGAAAGGTATATTTTAGTAGAGAATTAGCAATACACATTTATTTAAATCATATTTTTTTAAAAAATAAGTACATTTGAAATTTAAAAATTTGAAATTGACATTTGAAAATTAAAAACATCTGAAATATTCGTGATTGTGAATATCAATGTTGAGTTTTGTAGCAAAAATATTCGAATAATTTGATATTTAACGAGATTTCTACACCCATAATATTTTACCTTATTTTTTCTAATATTAGTAACATATTTTTTACTGAGATCAGTTAAATGTTAGTGATATTAGTAGTTTGGATCCTACTAATATTAGCATGAAATAAATTAATAAATGATTTTGCTGATATCAGTAAGTATTTTTACTGACATCAGTAATGATCAAAATGCCAGTAAACCTTTACTAATATTAGTACTTTTCATCCTACTAATATCAGTGAGAGCTTGACTGATATCACTAGAGCTTCACTGATCTCAGTATAGACTATACTGATATTAGTAAATTTCTTACTAATGTCAGTACAAATTCTACTGTTTTTTCCACCAGGGTTTAGCTGCACAGATGCGTTTAGAACGAAGTTTGGGGTCGTGACGTATGACCCTGGCCTAATTGTATTGATTATTGATCAGTTCCTACACTTTTCAAAACGTCACGATCCTTCTGCATTAGTATAAAAAGTCTAAATAGGCTCCGGAAAACAGCTGTTCAGAGGACGGCCATCTTGGAGTGAACTCTGGTGTACTCTGGTGGCAATAGAATTTGAACCCCTTGCGCAAACGGCTGCCGTGTTCCTATGAATTCCTATTCTATTTACACCAGAAGTAAAACCGTGCGCGTAAGTGAAGTCATTTAGCTGCACAGATGCGTTTAGATCGAAGTTTGGGGTCGTGACGGATGACCCTGGACTAATTGTATTGATTATTGTTCAGTTCCTACACTTTTCAAAACGTCACGATCCTTCTGCATTAGTATAAAAAGTCTAAATAGGCTCCGGAAAACAGCTGTTCAGAGGACGGCCATCTTGGAGTGAACTCTGGTGTACTCTGGTGGCAATGGAATTTGAACCCCTTGCGCAAACAGCCGCCGTGACTAGACCTTGAATGCTAGAAGGCAATGTTTTACGAAGTGAAAACTGGTATTATAATTGTATGACGCATTTAATCTTATATTAAACAATAAAATACATGTCAAATGACCAGTAGATTGTAAATAAAGTTAATTACAGAAGTAAAAAAGATAATCTCTGACGGGGAATCGAACCCCGATCGTCTGCGCCCTAAGCCAATGGGCTAACCAACCGGCTCCTGTTGCCACTGAGGAATTGTTGCGTTAGATGTCGTCTTAAGTTGCTATATGGTGTCACTCTAGAATTTGAACTAGGTATCTAATGTGTTCGCAGCTCACTTGCACGGTCTACTACCGTGTCGTGTTCATAATACAAGGCCGTTTCCACACACGGTTTTACTCTGGTGTAAATAGCATACGCCTTCTTGCGCGCACGGCGAACTCTGGTGTAAATAGCATACGCCTTCTTGGCTACACGGCGAACTTCTGGTGTAAATATAATTTGAACCCCTTGCGGGCACGGCCGCCGTGTGAATAGACACGCCGCACTTTCTCTGTGTTTTTTTTTTTTTTGTGTGGTCACAGCCCAGGTCAAACCGCTCAAGCAATCGATCTTAAATTTTGTACACATACTAACGTAATCTATGAGGTCCCTGGGATCGTTTTTGAACGGGCTCCTGTGATTGGTTCAAATTTAAAAAAAATTATCTTTCGATTGGTTGTTCCGATCAATTTGAAATTTAGCAAAGTCATTTCAACCAACAATTTACCCAATCATAATAAATTTCAGCCAAATCCTCTCATTGGTTCAAATTTGAAACCATTTTTACGGTTATTTTTGTAATTTAAACTAGAACAGATTGACCGATCAACTTGAAACTTCGCGTGGTCATTGGTACCAACATTTTAGATGTTTTTGCCAATTTTCAGTCTAATCTGTCGTTATTTTCAAAAGTTTTGTCATTTTAAGGTCATTTTATTCCATAATCTTGAAAAATGTATACTAAATTGTCATCCCTGCCTTCTTTAAGCTTCTGTTCCAAGGCAAGGCCTGTAGAGCAGCCAAGCTATCCACAATGTACAGTAAAATGAAAGCATTTTTGAGCTAGCACATAAAATCGGATGCAGTACGAAGGCCAAATCCTCTAATTGGTTTAAGTTTAAATAATGTCTTCTGATTGGTCGACAATAAAAATGTTCACATTAAGTTCAAATTTTGCTTGGTGATCAAGACCAACATAATATTAAATTTTACATATTGTTAGCCGAATCAGTCAAGTATTAATTGTAATTTTACGAGTATAGTATAGGATGTCACAAGAGATTTCTGGAGAAGGTATGTAGGTAAGACTTCACGACACAATGGATCTGTTATTCATCCAGAGTATTATGGAGATTGAAAAATTGCAGAGAAAATCGTCTTGTGCCGTGTCGTGCATCGTTACTATGGGGATGTTGCATGTTCTGTGCTTGCTCATCAACGCGTTACACTGAGCGTTTTCCTAGTTATGCCACTGTTGAGGGCATGAATGAAGTGAGGAGAAAGTAATGATGTCCTTGTTCCACGCAGAGCCGAAGCTAGACGCCGTGAGCCAGCTGAAGGCGGCCATGACGGTGCACTGCGGGAAGACGCTGATCAACGTGACGTTCCCCGCCGACCTGCTCGAGGCGCTCGGCTCTCCGCAGCTGTCGCTGAACGACCCGTCGTGCAAGCCGACGACCAACGACACGCACGTCATCGTGTCCAGCCACATCACCTCCTGCGGCAACACCGGCCACAACGACGGCAAATTCACGCTCTTCTCCAACTATGTGAGTGCTGTTACGCTGTTTCTTGACCCGAGATCATTCGAGTGCTCTTGTAATCGAGAGTGAAGTCAGACCGAACAAAATAGCATGATGCTACATTCGGTCTGACTTTTAATCGACTCGATTCGTATGGAATTCTACTCGAACGATCTCGAAAGCGGTTCCCTGGAGGGTTTGAGGTTTATCCAAATAAAGTTATGTCCGTCAAATTTAATACAAACTTTCAAAATATTTCACCTGCATGGTCCTCATTACTAGTCGAGTAGGTAGAAGATACGTACAACATGTGTTTTTTCAAGCAAGCGTCTTCACTTGAAACTTATGGCTCGAATCTTTTTTTTGTCTCTATCTTAAAGTTTGTGAATGTATGTACACAACTATTTTACTGTCATACGTAGGTACTACTTCAAATTTTCTGCTTTTAAACATTTCAAATAATATTATAGGTAGGTATTGTTGTTTATGTGTAGATCCTGTTTGAATATCTATAGGTACTTTGCAATTATAACGTTAATGGTTTTTTACTTTCTGCAATTTACGTACTGTACCAATACTTCATTTGTCTTCTCTTCTGTGTTACAAAACTTGTAATATAATGAGGTATTTTGGTCTATAAATAGGACTGATATTTTTTAGGAGAAATTATTTGAAAGAGTGACAGAATTTAGGAATATTTGCATTAGGAGAATGGAGAGCAGGGCACGAAGCCAAGCTTTTTATATTCATGTAATGTGACCTCAGATAAACGTGAAGTTCAACCGGCTGGACTCGGACGACGAGGACATGGAAGCCTCGGGCGACTCGATGTCGGAAGACGGCCGCATCCCGGTGACGTGCAAACATCGGCCGCACTTCCCAGGCGGAAACTTCCCGCTGCCGGAAGTAGACATCAGGGTGAGTCAAGTGGTATTTGAAATGCGTGGAGGATGCGAAACAGCACAAGAACAGATTAATTGTAATTATCAGGAGAAAATTGAAATTTAACTAAAGAAATATTTTAATAGTAACATACCTTAATGTCTGGAAGGTACGGCAATGAGTGTAAAACTTGTCCCCATAAAACACTCCGTTCACAAACTGCAGCCAATTGTTCCTTGTTTTGTAAAATTTACATTTAGCCCTGAATAGTAATTCTTATCAAAAAGGAACCAAATCATCACGTTCCCATTATTCATAAATTAATTCTAAATTTCAAAACTTGGTGCATCGACCATTCATGTTTTTCAAGATGGCGGCCGTCTAGTGGAGCCTGTATTTTCTGCTGCTTTTAATCATCAACTATTTGTATTATCTACTCAAAGGTCAAAGTGAGTGATCAACTTAAGAAATTTAATAAGTTTTCCTTGTGTTCCATCAATTTTTTAACTACAATTACTTCAGTTACTGATCAAATGGATCCAAAACAAATCCAGCCATGCTGGCTTCAACTCAGCCCAGGGCTCCAGCATGCCTGTGAGGCAAACTCAACAAGTCAGCAGGTGATTAATTCAATTCTAGTATATGAAATCAACCTCATTAAGTCAACTGTTTCACATCTACTCTCTCAATCATCCATTGGAGATATCTCTTATCTGCACGCCTCAAACAACTCAAATAACTGCAAAAACTTCAACCACAACAACAAGAATGAAGATAGCATCAACCTCACAGCACCTACCCCCAACAGGTGTGAAAGTAGCACCAGACAGTCAGTCCAACACCCAAAAACAACATTCATCAGGCGTGAAGCTAGAATCACACAGTCAGTCCAACATCCAAAAACAAAAACCAGAACTTTCCATCCAAACAACAGCCCCTCAACCCATCTGACAGAAACAATTGGTGACATATTTGACTCACATCCATCAATGCCCCTAGTTCACTGCATTTCTGCTGATTTGGCACTCAGCAAGGGCCTTGCCTTGTCAATCAGAGAAAAATATGGAGGAATCGACAAATTGAAAAGTCAGAATCCGGAAGTCGGGAAAGTCCTGATACAGCAACACAACGACCGCACCATCTTCCACATGGTAACCAAAAGAAAAAGGTTTCACAAACCAGACATCAGAGACCTCAAGATCACCCTTCTGCAGCTGATGTCCCTGTGCAAAGCCAACCACATCACTCACATCGCTCTACCACGCATCGCATGCGGTCACGACAAGAAGACATGGCACATCATCAAGCCTATGCTGGCAGAGATCCTCCGAGAGTCCAACATACATGCAACCATCTTCTACCTTCAGCAATCAAGGAGAGACCTCGATACGGTCGATATTACCAAATGGATCAATCCTCCTCACCCCCTAGATCCAATCCATCCTGAAAACCAAAGTTGCCAATCTAAAAAGCACAAGCAACAAGATGCAGCTACCGCAGTCATCCCGGCCATCTCTACAAGAAACTACACTGTTCCGGTCTCATCAGCTAGTCCGACATCGTGCCTCGGAAAGACCGATACCCATTTCCTGAATCAAGACGACTCCATCTTCCCCCTAGTCGACTTATCATTCAATCCACCAGCAAAAGAAAATCCCAGTCAAGTTCCTGGTCAAGAGAAAAAAATAATTTTCGATGCAGCTTCTTGCCTGATCGACCTATTTTCCAGTCCAGCCCCAAGTCTCATCCACTCAGCGAGCCAAGATGGAATGGACAGCACAGTACACAGCCAATTTCCACTGATCACCAGCACTCAACTGCAGCTCACACCATCAAGTGCTAGAATCACGAAGCAGTGCTCCAACACACCGACAAAGCCTTCTACTCTGCCCGAGCCTGCTGCCAACGTGGTCCCCGACCCAGTCGTCGTGACAGCAAAGCCATCTGCGAATGCGTTTACCGGCCCAGTTGTCGTGACAGCGAAGCCAGCAGCGAATGCGGTCACCGGACAAGTCGTCGTGACAGCAAAGCCAGCTGTGAATGCGGTCCCCGGCCCAGTCGTCGTGACAGTGAAGCCAGCAGCGAATGCGGTCCCCGGCCCAGTCGTCGTGACAGTGAAGCCAGCAGCGAATGCGGTCCCCGGCCCAGTCGTAGTGACAGCGAAGCCAGCTGCGAATGCGGTCACCGGCCAAGTCGTCGTGACAGCGAAGCCAGCAGCGAATGCGGTCACCAGCCCAGTCGTCGTGACAGCGAAGCCAGCTGTAAACAAAGCAATGTATTGCTCGGAAGCCTGCCGTGATCTGTCACAGACGGAAAGCCACGATTTGGAATGTGCAGTTCCGACTAGTCCGCCACAAACATCCGAACCGCAGACAAGAGCCTCACCAGCAGCTGACCTGCTGACAGCCTTCTCTCCAGAGTCTGTCACGCTGACGCGCCCGACTTCAGCTTCAATCCCCAAACTCCCTAAGATAATTACTTCTTCTTCAACAGTGCGATCCCAACCCTCCCGATCCTCCAAGGACAGGCACAGTGTCATCCGGCGTAGGGATTTTCAGCCAACCAAACTAGCTCGAACAAATCCCTGACAGGTTTTGCAAACTCTGCTGCCTCCATAATCTCACTCAACATCCAGTCCGCCCAAAACAAAATAGAAGAACTTAAACTCCTAACCACCGACCACAGTCCAGACATTCTCTGTTTGTCTGAGCACTGGCTTTCCTCATCCAACAATTCCTTCAATATACCCAACTATTGTACCTCGAGTATCTACCATCGCTCCTCCTCTTCCCATGGTGGCGTGGCCATCTTTTCGAAGCCTACTGCTTCAGTCATTCCGATCCCCAACCTCCATTCTTTCTGTATAGATAAAGTGTTTGAATGCACTAGTGTGACGTGGAAGCACTCTACCTCGTCCACCATGGTGGTCCTCTCCACATATCGCTCCCCTTCAGCAGACGCGGCAACCTTCCTCAGTATCCTAGAGCGTGTGCTTATCAGTGTGACCAAACAGTTCCCAAAAGCTCACCTTACGGTCTGCGGTGACTTCAACATCGACATACTGGTACCTTCCAAGATCACCACTACGTTCCTGGACCTTCTCCACTCCTTCCATCTCACAGAAACCATTGCCTCCCCCAATCGGATCACTCTGAGCACCTCCACCCTTATAGACAATATATTCACCACTCTCAACCAGTCCGCCTACTCCGCTTCCCTATTTGACAGCGGACTCTCAGACCATATGGCCCTTACCCTCTCTCTTAACATACCGCCTTCTCTAGACGAACCGGATCATAAAATCCAGAAGAGAATCTTCTCCGAGGCCAATTCCAACAAATTTCACTCCCTACTCCAAGAAGAAGCCTGGGAACACCTCTCCTCGTCCCCGGATCTCAATGACATGTACTCCACTTTCATCAACACGTTCCTATCCCACTTCAATCAGGCCTTTCCCTTCAAAAAGACGAAAAAATCTCCCAATCCCACAAAGAGATGGATCACTGCTGAAATCCGTCAGACGGCCGACGAGCTTCGTAGCCTACATCTCCTCCTCAGAACCAATCCTAGCTGCCATATCCTGAAGTCCAAATATCACTCCCTTAAGAAATCTCACAGCAAAAACATCCGTCTCACCAAGCGCCTATTCTTTGACAATCTCATTGAAGCCTCCAACAATAGATCCAAAACCTCCTGGAACATTATCAAAACTCTTTCCACGCCAACTCAACATCCCACTAACCTCATGCTTCTCATCAATGGCAAAGAGACTACTGAGCCGCTCACCCTGGCCAATCACCTGAACGACTTCTTCATCACTTCAGGTGACGTCGCCCCTCCTTTGTCCACAGCCATTCTGTCCCATCGACCGCCGGTGACCAGCTCCACTTGTCGCCCACCTATCTCCCTCCGTCCCACTACGCCGTACGAACTGATTCATCTGGCCAAATCCATGCACGCTAAGTTCTCCAGTGGTCCCGATGGTGTTCCTGGTTCTGTGCTAGCAAGATGCATGGCTCATGTTGCTGAGCCTCTCTCCCTCATTATCAACCGCTCATTCACCTCTGGCATCTTCCCCGATCAACTCAGAATGTCTCACATCATCCCTATCCATAAAAAGGGAAAGAAATCTGACATTAACAACTATCGACCCATATCTCTCCTCTCTTCTTTCTCCAAAATCATTGAAAAAGTCATCCTAGACCGTCTGACCTCCTATCTTTCAGACCACTCCATCCTTGCCGACTGCCAACATGGCTTCCAAAAACGTAAATCTACAGGTACGGCAATATACCAATTCCTCACCACACTCCATGCTGCACTCGACAAGGGGGACCACTCAATAGGCCTCTTCTATGACTTGTCGAAGGCATTCGACACCATCGACCACTGCCTCCTCCTTCACAAGCTGGAGCTCTGTGGCATAACGGGTCTGGCCAATCGACTGATATCCTCTTTCCTAACCAACCGCTCGCAGACAGTGATCATCCCTTCCAACAAACCGCGCTCTCCATCTCTCATCACCTCCTCCTCTAAACTAATTCGCTGCGGTGTCCCTCAAGGTTCCGTTCTTGCTCCAACACTCTTCCTCGTCTATGTGAACGACCTCCCTGACCTCATCACCTACGGCAACCTCTTTCAGTTCGCTGATGATACGAACCACCTCCTTACAGCTCCTAAATCCAAATCATTCCTTTCCCTCATCGAGACAGCCAATGAGCAGGCAGCAATCATGTCATCTTACTGCTCGAACAATAAGCTCGCTCTCCAACCCTCCAAAACAACCTTCATCAACTTCCACACCCAATCTCACAAGCCGTCTATCTCTCCCCTAATCCGCATCAATGACCACATTATTCCGAGCACCCCATCCATAAAATTCCTGGGCATCCATCTAACTGCTACCCTCAATTGGTCTACGCACATCCAACACACGGTCTCCAAAATCCAGAGTAGCTGCTTCCTACTACGCCGACTCAAGCCCATAGTTAACGCCCATTCCCTCAAACTGGTCTACCACGCTCATTTCCATTCCCATCTCTCCTATGGACTCCTCTTCTGGGGCACCTCTCCCGGTGCCAACCGCATTTTCATCCTGCAGAAACAGGCAGTCCGCATTATTGCCGGCATCTCTCGCCGCAAGTCTGCCAAACCCGAGTTCATTAAGTTACACATCCTGACTCTCACCTGCACTCTCATCCGTATTGCCAGCTCCTTTGCTCGTGAGCACCCAACCCTCTTCCCCCTAAACTCGTCAGTTCATCAATATGGCACTCGAGGGGGAAACTCCATACGTATCCCCACTCACTCTCACTCCTCATTCACTAGCAGCCCCCACTATATATGCACAATTATCTATAATAAGCTACCACAGCACATCACCACCTCTCCCACCTGGGCCAGCTTCCAATCCAGTCTCAATGCCTACCTCCTCCTAAACCCATTCTACAGCCTGCAGGAATTTCTAGACTCATAACTGTACCAGCACTTCAGTGTCAATCATCTTAACCTCAAGCACTCTCGTTCCATTGTTCTTCCTATTCAACTATCGGCCACGTACTACACGGCATTGTCTTAGCCGAGGCGATTTATTCATTTATTTATATTTATTCTACATGTAATCATTTTTATTATTATTTTTCTTAGGTATAAATATTACTATTATTAGTTTTATTATTTACTGTACATATAACTGTCATTGTAAACATTGTGACTTGTAAATATTTCTGACTTTGTCATAACTTGTACATACATTCTTGACGATACCATTCATGTATTATGTACTTGTCCACGGGATGATAATAAAATACAATACAATACAATACAAGTAGAGCCTTACAAATAATTTTAGTGCCCAGACATCCAAAATATCTAAGTGAAATGTCCTAAAATTGATATTCTAATTATTTTGATTACTACCTTTCGTGTAGATAATATTGCAAAGACCTGCGTATGACATCATGAGCCTCGTCTATTTGCAGTACGAGCCTCCAGACACACACTCGCAGGCGCAGTTCTACAAGATGGAGATGTTCCGAGAACCCAGCATCAAGAGCCACATCTTGTTCAACACTCGGCCCGAAGCTGAGATGGGAGAGACGCTCTACGTCAGGGCCTTCCTGGAATCAGGTTAGCTCTATCTAACGCCTTCTTTTCGGGGGTTCACAGGGTTGGGTTAAATAGTTTCGTCAGCGATATGGAGGCTAAGTTGAAAGATTTGCTGTATTTCTATTGCTCTGGCACACAGCCTCAGATTTTTTTTCTATTTCAGAAATTAATTTGTTCTACGGGTTTTTTACGTTACTTTAAGCCTATTTTATTTTTATCTCGACAAATAGCGTCTACTGGAGCTGAAATGGACAAATTCTCTGTAAATTATATTATTTTGAAGTACATAGTGCTGTTCATAATTCTGTCATGGGGGGATGGAACTATCAATATATTACCCATGGGGAAAATATCAGGTTAAGGGTTGCTTAACGAACGGCTAATTAAACGAATGTTGTTGCAGCCGCTGTTCAAGTGGTGACCGAGGAGTGTTGGCTGTCGAACATGTCGAACAACCGTGCGGCGCCCGCGCTCACGCTGCTGCGCAACATGTGCCGTGTGGAACTAGCAGCTAGACCCTTGACACAATTCGCAATATAAAAGCAAGATGGCGGCATTTTGCCCGCCATAATTTGAATCTACACAATTCCCAATATAAAAGCAAGATGGCGGCATTTTGCCCGCCATAATTTGAATCTATTTTGTTCAAAACTTGTCAAATAGTATGTCAGTAATGTATGTACACAAGAACAAAATTAAAAATATATTAAATTATTTAAATTAAAACCAAAAATTAATAACAGAACAGGTCTGAAAATAAAATGCGGTTATTTCAAAACAGTTGAAATCTTCTCTTTTATTATTTTCGGATTATTATATAAAAAAATTACAGATACATACAATTAAAGCATTTACAATCAATTACCTGCTTTATTTTCATGAAATGTGATCATGTGCATATAGGTAGACATGATTATGCAAATAAAAATGAGATGAAAATGAGACACATCGAATAGAGTGAATGCAAATAAACAAATAATTAATAATCAGTCAATAGGTAATACCTCATGATATTCACTGAGTAGTTCACGAAATGTGATCATGTGCATATTGATTTATGCAAATACAAAAGTGATTGAAAATGAGACACATTGAATAGAGTGAATGCAAATAAACAAATAATTAATAATCAGTCAATAGGTAATACCTCATGATATTCACTGAGTAGTTCACGAAATGTGATCATGTGCATATTGATTTATGCAAATACAAAAGTGATTGAAAATGAGACACATTGAATAGAGTGAATGCAAATAAACAAATAATTAATAATCAGTCAATAGGTAATACCTCATGATATTCACTGAGTAGTTCACGAAATGTGATCATGTGCATATTGATTTATAAAAATGAGATGAAAATGAGACACATCGAATAGAGAATGCAAATAAATAAACAAATAATTAATAATCGCAGTCAATAGGTAATACCTCATGATATTCATTGACTAGGTATTCTATTGACTATTTCATGAAATGTAATTATGATCATCTATTGAGTTATTTTTTGAAAATAACAACGACTGATTTAAAATCAGTTTCATCTCTTCTGTTTCTTCCACAGACGGTTTACTCAAGCGAGTTGGCACCTTCCGCTTTCTTTTTGTTGAAAAAAACCTTTTCTGCTTTATTTGAAGTTTATTCACTGGCTCCTTCTTGACATTTTCTGGCATCAAAAGTTTTGGTTTATTAGTACCATTAGTGGTTTCATTCAACTCCAACAACTTACTGATACAGTTGATGTGGCCTTCAACATCCCCCAATAAGTGTTCCTGCAAGGCAAATCCTGGTTTTGACACACGAGCAAGTAACTCTTCTAACTTGCTCGAAATGCTCTCACCGTTTGTCTTGCCCTTGGTCAGAAGAGCGGTGTGTCTCTCTAGCTCAGTTAGAACATCTTCGTCAGCATGAATAGCTTGAAATGGTGCAACATCTTCATTTTCTGTCACTGTTGCTTGAATGAAAATATTCACAGCATGAATGTGCTTACACATGTTTGTATGGATGGCGTTATCAGGACATGTGCAAGAAAATTGGCTGATACATATTTTGCACAAGGAACACTTTACTCCGCATGCAGTTCCCGTGCATACGTGTGGGACTTGAGCAACAGTATAAACGGTGTTAAGAGAACTTTGTGATATCACAGACCAATTGTTTTCATTCAAAGAAACGCTTGAGAGATCAACCAATGCCTGGCCCAGCGAGTGTTTTTGCATGATTTTTCGACATTTGGTTGAAATCTTTCCCTTATGCAGCTTGCCAAATCTTTCAAACATTTTGTCATGCATAAACTCTATTAAGCGAAAAATTAGTTTATCCACTCTCTTGCACTTTTTTCCTTCCATGTAAATATGTTTCAAGCGTTTATGAAAGTTCTCCAGAAACATATTCGTATTTAGTTTAGCTCCGACTCTAAATGCATATGCCCACACCTGAACTCTGTTACAGTAATTAGTAACGAGATAGTTCCTAAATTCTACTGTCTCGTCATCATCTGACAACTCTGTTAAGAGTTCGTTGAGCATTGTGTTCAGTTTCTCAACATCTAATTCGTACATGCACAACTTTAATGCCTTGTAAACACTAGCACGTTTTTCCAGATTATGTATTGTCTTGATGTTACCCTGCCGTGCACGATCCACATGCCATGCACAAAGCAATTTGTGAGGAACATCAGTCATTGCTTGGCACCATGAATTGTACATCATTGGAGCATCATCGCTCATGAAATACTTTGGTGTGAGTAGGCCAACAGCAGATTTAACATTTTCTAGAAACAAAGTCAGTACCGCAGTATTGACATTGGAGCTAATGCAGAAAGCTGCAGGGAAGCCCTCTTCAAAATGATCCACGACTAACAATGTGGTTAATTCAAACTCGTAGCCTGACACACCGTGAGTTGAATCCAAGCACACTCTGTCATTGCCATAAAGTGGTGCAAGGGATTTTTGAAATGGTGTCATAATAAGTAAAACAAATTCCTCTTTCTTAACACTTGGATGATCTGGATCTTCAATACCTTGGGGCTTGTAATAGAGAACGCTACTCTCTGCACCACGATCTCGTTCGCTCGCAACCCAAGCATCAACGCTGATGGTATCATCTGCATGAACGGTATGAGTTTCTGCTCCTCGGGTTATACCAAAGCTGGCACGTACATTTGTAACATCCTTCTGAGTGATGAGGTGCTTCCGGTGCAATTTCCCATCGACTGTCGAACGTATGTTGCTTAGGACTCGTCTCTCTGTCACACCTTGTGCTAATTGCCCTGGAGAACAAAAATCATTACATCATTGAACTGTTGTTCATGTTGATTGTCATAAATGGTAGGTACCTTCTTGGGACTCTATTTGTGTATTATTTTTTATAACCTGCACAGTCCAGGTCACATTGATCAATTTTGCACACACATTATAATGTCATGTTAGATTGTATAGTTTTGGGGCATTTGCTGTTTGGTTGAAAAGTGGCAAATTTTGCATGGTCATTGGAACCAACATTTTGTGATTTTGAATATTTTTAGACAAATCAGTTGCCCAAGAACTTCAAGAGAGTTAAGTATTTCATTTTATGAAAGCTTGGAAATATTGTCTTATTAAAGAAATTTTAATAAATTATCTCTGCTCTCACTGTAATAAACCAACGCCAAACATACGAACCTGCAACTTGACTGCGTACGGAAGAGGGTAATGACACATGACCAAGAAGATGGTCGTGGCCTAAGTGAGCTGTGTAGGTAGAAACAGTGCACTTATTTCCCACTTCGGTGAGAACAAATCCCGCTGGGCACCGCGAACCAATTTTCCGGGATCCTTGAGACTTGATCTGCCGTACACCAGTACTCTCAGATTTAAATTGGCCGCTACGACAACATTCGTAGTATGTTGTGATCGTCTCTTGCTGCTCGTCACTCACTGTTCGTCTACGTCCATTCACGCGATATTGAGAACACGCATCTCTTTCTCTCGCATCTTTCCAAATGCTGAATTCTAGAATTAAAAACCATTGTTAGGATAGGTACCTACCTACTATGTTCAGTTTGTTCTATTGTAGATGAAGCGGTGTCCTGCTTTAAAAATAAGTTTGCCAGCATTTAATCAGATGATTAACATAAAAATAGGCAAATTAAATAGGCAAATTACATTTTCTTACCTTCTTTGGACGCAAACGTTTCAGTGGTAGTGGTGTCTTCGATGTTATGACATTCAGCCAAGTGACGTCTATAATGCTGTATTATTTTAAACACATATTGGCAGTCTTCAAAATGGCATGTTTGATTGTTTTGAGACTGAGAAAACAAACCATGAACTTGCTTTTTATGAAGTGCAAGTGCCTGGCTAGACCCATAAGGCTTGTCGCAGAGGTGGCAAACTTCAGTCTTCAACAATGTAGAAGTAGTTGAAATATCATGTACTTTCTTCTTATGGAAAGATAGAGCCTGCTTCGTCGAGTAACAGCTCTGGCACAAAGTACACAACTCCTTCTTTTTAGAAGGAGATAGTACTTTCGGCATTCTAGGTAGTTGCTAAAAACTACAAGTATTTACTAACCTAACATGTAGTGACTGACATTCCGCTCACTCTACGCCGCCATCTTATACTTAACGCATGCGCACTATGCTTTTATATTGAATATTGTGTCAAGGGGCTAGCTGCTAGTCCCGTACAGGCGAGTACGCGCATTGAGTCGACCATCCAGCCGCAGGGCGCGTTCAGTTTCCGCGTCGACAAGAGTCTGCTGACGCTCGAGGTGATGTACCTGTGCGCGAGCGACGAGCAGAGGGCTCAAGGCAACGCGCAGATGGTGAGTTCAACACTTGTAGACCATAAGTCAGTAGTACTCAACCTGCGGCCTGCGGGTTTAATTTTTGTGACCCCAAGCCCCTGTTAACCTGGACACCATATTTTTGTAACCGTAACTGACACCAATCACTACCGTTATAGATCAATAGTTTTTGATTTTTGATAAGTAGAGCCAAGATTTTATGGTTTAATTTTTCAATGATTTCGTTTTTAAAAACACAAATTTCGTTTTTTGGGGTTTTATGAATTGACGATTTTGCGATTTGTGGTGCCATTACAGCTCACAAAATTGAACTTTAAAAATAAATGAATTTCGTATTTATTTTGCTCACACTAAGTCTAATGAATATCTAATGAAAATAATCAAATTAAAATAATCAAATAAAGTTGCCTCATAAGAAACACACAAGTGAATTGGTGTGGTGTGAGCCATCGATAGAAGATGATAAAACAGTCCGCTGCCTATCTGGGGGTGTGGTGTGGGTGAGCCCTTCATGGGTGTGCAAAGGAGGGATAAAAGAGGGGTAGGTAGTTGGCCAAAGTGCAAGGTTGCCATGTTTCCACCAACAGCAAGAAGCATTGACCAGTCACTGACTGGTTATTTTATGGTGGTTTTGGCAGAGGGGGAGAGTGGGTAAAGTTTGCTGGTAAGTTGCAGCTTTGTTTTCCACCTAGGTAATCCAAGGATGGATTCTCACCATTCTTAGACGCAACAAGTGCTGGATTGGATGTAAATTTTATAAGTCACATATTTCGTGGTAATTTGGTGAAAAATCACTGATTTCGCGGTAATTTCGCGAATGATTGTGTATTTGGTTTTTTTTCGCGATTGGAAAATGACAGTTTTGGGGTTAAAATGCCATTAAACATGCACATTTCACACTAAAACCTGTGTAGGTATTTAAAATGTCGTGATAATTTCAATCACCTTATAATCTTGGCTCTAGTGATAAGCAGAAAATTAGCAGAAAAAGAAATGATAAACTTGACCTCGGAATAAACAAGAGACAGCTGCTGGGAATGGTTCTAGCGTTGAGATATATTACTCGACCTTGAGGTAGCTCATGTGCCGACACGTCTTACTTCGTTCATGTAGGGGCGCTGGCAACGTTCTATTGTGGTCTATTAAATAGCGATGTTGCCATATTGTACCGTATTGTTAAAATTATTGAAAAATCTTCAATATCCGATTCAAAACTAACTTCTTTGGGGCAGTAATACTGCTCTAAATAATAAGATAACGTATAAATACCATTTAAATGTTGTCTATTTCAACTACCCAGTATATAATGAAAGTAAATTATGTGCTAAAAGAATTTATAAACATGTATTATTTACACTTAATAAATTAGTGAAAGCTCTCCAAAACTTCAGAAAACCAATTAATTAGTGAAAGCTCCAAAACTTCAGAAAACCGATCGATCCATTCCAGCCACCTTAAAAGCCAATTTGTGATGAATAAAAAAGTTAAAAATAAGCCACCATTATTCGGATGTCACCAAAATTGCCACCACACAAACCCAGTAAGATGGGCGCAAAAACATAAACCTTTAGCAATTTTACTGAAAAGACATCTGAACTGTCATGTTGCAGCTTAATATTTAATTTAATAGCTATCCTTTATAACTAAAGACAACTTAATTCTTTAATCAATAACTAAAATAACTGAAAACAAGTTTTTGCTCATTTGTGTGAAGTGAGTGTACTGCGCACACTTAGAAATCAATGGAGGAAGTGGAAGCAACTTTGTCCAGAAATGATTGAAGAAGTCAATCTGTCAGTAATCACATTATGCATTGAATACTGGCGGAATACATGTTTAGCATATTGAAAGCCATAATGCAGAGAAGATAATGCAAAGTGAGTTAATGAAGCTACTGAAACTGTGATTGACTGACCTGATCAAGTTTAAATCCAAGGGGGAGTCATTGTACTTCATTCAATATTTTAAAAATGTTTTGTTGATATTGTGTCAAAAGAGAATAATAATAATCCATCCCTGGTTCCAATTTAATGGGTCAGGGGGTGGGTATTCCCACCAACACTAGGGCCGCAGGACTCCTGGAAACCGGCTGGCCACGCCTGGCGTTTCCTCCTCTTCTTCCTCCTCTTATTCATCCACTTCTAACTGTTCCACAAATTCCTTCCACCGTGTTCTGTCCTCCCACTGTCTCTCAGCCTCCAACTCACTCCACCTTCCTCCTCTCTCCAGCACATCCTCCTTGATCAGTCCAATCCACCTGTCTCTTGGTCGCCCCACTCTCCGAGTTCCCACTGTAGCCGCTTCAAACACCCGCCTGGGCACTCTATCGCTTCCCATCCTCTTCATGTGGCCGAACCACCTAAGCCTCTCTCTTCCCAGCTTGAACACCAATCTTTCAACCCCAAGCTCTTTTCTTATCTTCCTACTTCGGATCCTATCCATTCTTGTCACCCCCTTCACACTCCTCAAAAACTTCATCTCAGCTGTAGCTGATTCATTTCCTTTCCACCTGCTGACCACGTCACTGCCCCGTATGTTAGAATTGGCAGGAAATACATCTTGTACATAATGATCTTGCAGGAAACTTCTCATTCCACAGCAACTTCCTCACTACTTGATAAAATGCCTCTGCTTTCTTTCTTATTTCTTGTACTTCTCTGTCTACTTTAGCCTTGTTGGTGAGCAAAAGAGAAAACAATTATAATTAATAGGTCGTTTTTCGAGCTAAAAATAAAATATTCACGAGTTACCTGATTCTGATTCCTGATTCTGTACATTTGAGATGTATTGTATGAAAGCCCAGACTGTCAATATGAATACCCTTTCTTGTGTAATGCGTTGGGGTGCAACCAAAGATTACCTTTGGTGCAACCTTCATACTGCATGCAAAATTTGCAAATATTTCAGGATTATGGAACAAAATGTCCTTAAAATGACAATAAATTTTTAAGATAACGACAAATTAGTCTGAAAATTGGCAAAAATACCAAAAATGTTGGTCCTTTTGACCATGCAAAGTTTTAGTTGATTGGTCAAACGGTTACAGTTTAAATTTCAAAAATAACAGGAAAGATGGTTTTAAATTTTAACCATGGGACTGAGGATTTGGCTGAAACTTTGTAAGATTGGGGACAATGTTGGTTGTAATGACTTGTAAAAATTTTAAATTGATCAAACCAACTAGTCGAAAGATAATTTTTTTAACATTTGAACCAATCAGTGGTTGCAACGCCCAGAAATGGTCCGTACATGTGTGCAAAATTTCATCTCAATCCATGAAAAACTGTACCTAGGCTATATAGCCTTAGTAACAGAAAAGTTCTCTGAAAAGTTCTCTGGAAAAGTTCTCTGGACTGATGACAATTTTGAAATGATATGCGTCGCAATCAGTACTAGTAAAAGCAAGACGATTAATGTCATAGGTACCTACAGAAGTGGCACCGGTGGCATTGAGTTTCTTCAAAGATTGAATGACCATCTGCAGCGACAGGACATCAATCAGAGGACAATAGTGGCCGGTGACCTCAATTTTCCAGAAATTGAATGGAAACATGGAATTGCTACGAATGTAATTACTAAGCAGAGAGTAGTTTACTCCATCATGAATCAAGGTTATGAACAAGTTGTAAAGGAGGGCACAAGGATGATTGATGGGACCAGGAGCAACCTGTTGGATGTGGTGTTGATTAATCCAATAGACAGTCTGCTTAGAAGTGATGTTGTTGAGGTAGATCTGAGCGATCACAAGGCAGTCATCGTTGAAGTCGAATGTGATATGAATGGCTTGGTTACTGAGGCGGAGACAAAAGCAGTAGTATGGTGTTACAAGAAAACCAATAGAAGAGGACTTCAAGATGAGTTAAGCTACAATTTCTCTGATTGGGCATCTGTAGACAAGAACGTTGAAGAACTTTGGGATGGATTCTTGAATATCTGTAAAGCCGCGATGGTACACCACATTCCTCAACTTGTGTTAAAAAAAAATAGTGACCCACAGTACTATAACGAAAAAATCAAGAAACTCAAAAGAAAGGTTCGAAATCATTACAATAGAGGAAAGTTTAGGGGCGGCTACAAGGAGAAACTTAAACTTCTCACTAAAAGACTTAATCAGGAAAAGGCTAAGGCAAAGGATAAATTCATGAAAAACATGTTTCGAAAAGATGATGAAGCAGGCGGATGGTCCATGCTGTATAAACATGTACGTCAGCAAAAGGGTGGAACGGGTGGAAGAGATTTACCAACTTTAGTAGGAACAGATGGCACAGAGTTTTCGACTAATGAAGAGAAGGCAAACGAATTGAACATTTTCTACTCCAATGTATTTAATAAAAATCATTGCCATTTGAATGAAGACGTAAATGCGGGAGTTTCAATGGGAGCATATCCATTTTCCATTAGTGTTGCAGGAGTTCTCGACATTATTCGCAAACTCAAAAATGGAAAAGCCCCTGGCGAGGATGGACTAACAGCTCGCTTCTTCAAATTGGGTGGTTACATTATCTCCAAATACCTTTTCCACCTGTATACTCAAGTAATAAAAGATGGTGCAATTCCAATTGACTGGAAGAAGGCAATTGTTATTCCAATCTTTAAAGGCGGTGAGAAGTGCCGACTGACCAATTACCGACCCATTAGTCTTACGTCCCTTGCGTGCAAAATCCTGGAGAAACTAATTAACCAATACATCTGGCAAATATTAGTTGAAAAGAATTGGATCATAGAAGCACAACACGGCTTCAGGGCAAATTTCTCGTGTGAGACGCAACTTACTGGCTTCGTACAAGAACTGTCTGATGCACTGGATAGTGGAGAACGAGTGGATGCAGTATATTTGGACATGATGAAAGCATTTGATAAGGTTCACCACAAGATACTCATTTCAAAAGTTAAATCAATAGTTCCAAACGATGCAGTCATTCAAGTACTGGAAGCATTTCTTTTAGGGAGAGAACAAAGGGTCAAAGTTGGAAACACCCTGTCAGACAGTATACAAGTCACTTCCGGAGTACCTCAAGGTAGCGTTCTAGGCCCATTACTGTTTCTCATTTACATAAATGATCTAGTATCAAATGTACAGTCACCTGTTCGACTCTTCGCTGATGATTTAGTTGTCTATCGGAAGATTAGTAATGAAGAAGATGAGCAGGATCTTCAACATGACTTGGAAGTGATCAATGAATGGATGATTAAGAATGAAATGAGCTTGAATGTGAAGAAGTGCGTAGTTGTGAGTTATACGCGAGCCAGAAAAAGTAATCCTGCCAAATATTCCATTGCTGAGCAGACACTGCAAGTGATGAATGGCTACAAATACCTTGGAGTCTGGATTGATGAAACTTTGGAGTGGAAAGACCATATAAGTCTAGTTGCCAGTAAAGCCCTTAAAAACATAAATTTTGTCCATAGAAACTTGATGGGAGCAAGCATAGCTACGAAAAACATGGCATATAAGACACTCTTGAGACCTCTTCTGGAATATGGAGGTGCCATATGGGACCCTTACCGAGAAAATGCAGTTAGGTCACTAGAAAATATTCAAAAAATTGCGGCTAGAAGGGTGACTGGTAGAGTAAAGAAGTGGAAGAAGGAACGGAATGAGAGAGGTGTTTTGAATGTTGTTTGGGAAAGTCCCAATGAAATGATGAAGGAATTGGAATGGGAAACTTTAGAAAGCAGAAGGAAGACTGCAAGGTTATGCAATATGTTTAAAATGAGAAATGGCAATATTGGATGGTCTGAATGTGCTGGAAAGTTAGAAGAAAAACGTCAAGGAAGAACAACCTCAAGTCACATGATAAAAGAACTTTTTGCACGAACCGATTGCGGTAGATTTTCATTTTTGGCCAGAACCGTTCGTGACTGGAACAAATTGCAACACTTTGATATGACTGACATATCTGTAAAAGAGTTTCGACATATGGTGACATCTAAGAACGAGGAGGACGGTGATGAAGGAAGTGAAGACAACAAGAATTAGAAGGACCTTGAGAGCTGGCTCTATTATTTATTATACCATATTATTAATTTTCATTGTACTGTTGTTCCTTACCACCTTGTGGATACCCACTACTTGTAAGATGTGTACAAAATAAATCTAAACAGAAAAAAAAAATTACCTAGGTCATGTGCCAAAAGAGCCAAAAGGAGTTGCTCGCTCAACTATATTTTCTTTCCTCCAAATAGCTAATTAGTATTTGTCCTGCGTTTTCCTGCACGATATTCCTGTCTGTCCAGGTTACACGGTGAACAACTCTGCCCGCATGCCTGCACCCGCGCCCACACTGGCGCCGGAGCTGGTCCGCACCACCACGGCCGGCAGCGTGGGCAAGCAGTTGGACCACGTCGGACCTCCGACCGAGATCGCGGTCGTCATCGCCATCGTGTCGTTTGCCATCGGCGTCGGCCTCACCGTCACCATCTGGTTCATCCACAACAAGACCGGTGAGGAAACTGACGATCATTTTACTCAATAAGGCCTGGGATGGCCTTCATCCCAGGAAAGCCATCGCAGGCCCCTCAATTCTTAATTTTTTAGTTTTTTCTTCACTCATAACAGAATTTTAAAAAATATACGAGCAATAGGTACACATTTCAATAACATTATACCTACTTAAATAATAATGATTAATGATACGCACTCGCACTAGAGTATATTATAATTTATAATATGTTCTTGTATATCCTGAAAGTGATAAATACGATTTTAAACTTAAAGTAATCGTAACACTTTGGTAGGTCGTACTGGAGGTTGTAATGTACTCCAGTATGGGGCACCATTTAGTCAAGTGACCTTGAAATGCACCAAGAAGCACCAAGAAGGCAGGGATGAAAATCTAGTATATATTTTTCAAATATTTCAAGCTTTTAGAATAAAGTGTCCTTAAAATGACAATAACTTTTGAAAATAACGACAGATTGGTCTTCAAATTTGCAAAAATACCTAAAATGTTGGTCCCAACCATCATGCGAAGTTTTAAGTTGACCGAATGGACCTCCTCGGACCGAGTCCATGGTGCCCAGGACGACCAGGACGGCACGAGGGACGAACCTTCCTCCTGGATGACAGAACATTTACAATACGAACTCCTGTATACACGAGAGATGAGGAGAGAATTCACACAAAACATCTTCATTGTTTTGAAGAATTATTATTCTTACAACTTTTAAGTTGTCGAGACAAGAAAGCTGAACCATAGGTACACTTGGCACAACTAAAAATGATCGCTCTAGAAATCTGATTGACTGAAAAATGTTAGATCGCATGATCAGAAGTCAGTCAAAGCGCTCCTTGTCTCACTCTAGTAGGTGACCTCTCATTTCAAGTTAACACACCGAGCACCTTAATCTCTATTGGTTTCATCTTCTTCAACTAGAAGTTGAAAGAAGTGGCTAATTATAAGCAATTTATTTGGTTCCTATAGCTACCAAGAACTTTGGCTAGATGTACAAATTTGTACATCTATAAACAATAGAGACAATAAACAATAACCAATTATTGTCCAGTAAAAAATTTGAATATTTTTTAAACAATTGACAATGTTGCTAAGTAATTAAGTGAAACTATACCCAAAGGATTCTGATTGAGAGTCAAGGATGTCGGACGAACTAGACATTAGAACACTTATGGAACGTATTCGAAATTTAGTTCTACTACGAGTTGGGCACTGCCTAGTCAATCCTGCGTGCAGACTCCGCGTGATCATCGAAAACGACCACCACGAGACATGTGGCGTCGGAATCAGAGCTAGAATTGAGACACTGATCAGAGAGCTTTATGCAACCGCAGATGCTTTAGTGCACATTCCGATTTCTGCGCAACCTTCTCTCAATGCCTCTCCGCGAAACCACTTCGCGACAGTTCTGCAACAATTGGTCGGCGTGGTCGAGCTCACGGACATACAATCCCCGAGCAATTCCACCCCTCCGCCTTCCTCTCTCGTCCAGGCTTTGCGCTATGTTGAAGCTCGATTGCTCGGCTTAGCCGTGCTGTTAGAATCGCAACCCCCGCGCCCGCCAATCTCACGCTACGCGCTCACACAGGACATCGCCAATGTGCTTGAACGATTTGTTGACATTGCGGAGATGATGGAGTCCGAAACACCGCACAATACAGCTATGCTAAGAGATATTTACGAGTTGATACAAGACCTAAGCTATGTGCTCGCGCAACTGCTAGGAGTTGACGAGTTCCTGGAATCAGAGTCTACGCACGATTCCGCAAACCCCACCATACAACTTGAGGAGACTTCGCAACCGCCGAACAACGAGCAGGTATTGAATATTATGTTATTGGCCTGGAGGCGTATTCTAGAACGTTTCCCCAATTCCATTTCTGATGGAATCCGGTCACGGCCATAAGGATTAACATTGCATCTAATCAGATTCCATCAGAATTGGGAATTTAAATGTTCTAGAATACGGCCCCTGGTTCAACATTCATTCATACTCAAGTTTACCATTTTTAGGAGTTTCTTAAATTTTTATCCAATCTTCCAATTTAAGACGGTTACAATATTATTCAAAATATTCCCATTAAGGTAGTACCTTCATTATACATATACAAAAAAAATCCTTGAAATTACAAGTTCAGAAAACGTTTTCCTACATTTCAACTATATTTAAGTATAAATGAATCATAAAATGTCATTTAACTTGCAACCCCTGTCGTATAGCGAGGTTTCAATTTATTGCCTTTCGAGAATGAACAAAACTGTAACACAGGAGGTATAGGGAAATCATTTAGTTTTTGGTTGATAACTTTTAAAATAGCACACGTTGGTATTGTTTTCAATTTTTATTCATAATAGAATGTCCAACTATCTATCTAGAAATCAGTTTTTTTTAAAAACGTTGAACCTCAGTAAAATTCAAAACTCAAAAATATCATGAAAATCGTCATGATTTTAATGGCCCCCATAAGACTACATGTTAAAAATAGGAATTATAACTACAATATCTAAAAATCTAGACACGAGAAGTTGTTCATATTTCACAGTATCGTGTAAATAGTGATTATTGATACCTCTGCCAAAAATAGGCTTATTTGGAAGATATGAGATATAAGTTGTGCTACTTTAAGATGTAAATTGTTGATATTTAAACAGTACTTCTTACCAATATTAACATATGGAGCTGTTTCCTGGAATGTTGGGGAGAAAGAGATACAATATACATATTGTATACAGCTTGCATACACTATACAAGCTTCAAAGATGAAATTTCTTAGAAGTGCAAAAGGAGTAACTAAGTTTAACAGAATTAGAAGTTCTAAGATTAGGAAGGAATTGGGTGTGGAGAGATTGGAATTTAAGTTGGGGAGGGAGAGATTGAGGTAGTTTGGTAACATGAAGAGAATGGATATTGGAAGGATGGCCAGAACAGAGTTGGAAGCAATAAATGTTATAAGAAAGAGAAGTGTTGGAAGGCCTAGAGCGCAGTGGAAGAGTTTGATTGAAGAAGATGTGAGGTCAAGAGGAGAAGACTGGAAGATGGTTGAGGAGGAAAGTTGGGGGGAGAATAACGACATATGGAATGGTTAAATTATGAAGATGGAGGAGGAAGAAAGTGAGGAGGAAGAAGATGAAGAAATATCAACCGGTCCGGCTAGCCGATTGAGACATTTATAGCCTTAGTATGTCTGGTTAGGCAGTGAATGTAATTATGTAAATGTAATTTTGTTAAGTAATAATTAGTTGAATTTTGATGAAAAACGGTATATTTTCTTGTGTCGCTGAGTGCCGTATGAAATTTAATTTGAAAAATGTGCCAAGTGATAACCCTAAGTGTGTCTATTTTCTAATCATGATTAAAATTGAACCGATCGATCTAAAATTTGGTATAAAATTCTGTTACAGCTAAAAGTGGTGGAAGCATCCACGCAGACGGAGAGAGAGATAGTAAACTGTAAGTACAAGTTCAGATTTCCACAGTTCGCATTATTTTGAACGTTCATTTTAGAGTAAAACTGTGTGCACTCTAGAAACTGCATTTCTACGTTGTGCACACAGTTTTACTCTAAAATTAACGTACAAAATATATGTTTATTATATATATTTGATTATGAATATTTTCACAGCCGCCAGGTATGAATTGAAACATTTCACGGTCTTTTGCTGTGGACATTTTATTTGGTGCCGATTTATGTCACTTTTGATTATTTGTGTTGCTGAATGACATCTTGATAATTTAGTTCAAATTGCATTCCCATTTTTAAGTAATTTCGTTTCGTGTGCTTTGAAAAGGCTGGCTCGATAGCTATAGCGAAAAGTCGGCAGCAAATAAAATGTCCACAGCAAAATACCGTGAAATGTTTCAATTCATATATATATATACGCGTCTCGGACTGTAGAAATACAGTTTATATGGAACAAAACCACTGCAGATTGAATAGCCTGCTTAGCTTAGTGGTTAGAGCACTGGACCGGCAATTCAGGGACTTGGGTTCGATCCCCACAGTAGGCAAATATTTTCAATTTGCAGTTGGTATTAATTATATATATATATATATATATATATATATATATATATATATATATATCCGATTACATACCTGGAGAAAACGACTAAAGCCAAAATTATAGCATCACCTATTGAAGAAGACGTAAAAATCTCGCTTATTCCGAGAGAGAAGTCTTCGAGATTTCCGAAATTTTTTGGCCTCCCCAAAATACATAAGGTTGGAGCACCTTTAAGACCGATCGTGAGTTCTAGAGATTCTCCTCTTCAACCTCTTGCTCGGTTCTTGGGTAAACAGTTACAGCCGTATGCAACTTCAGCTGCGTCTTATGTCCAGAACGCTGATCATTTAGTTGATATTTTGAAGAGTCATGTATTTCCACCTGAAAGTATTCTAGTGAGCTTCGATGTTGTCTCACTTTACACTAAAGTTCCTATCCAGGAAACACTCGACATCATCAAGATAAATCATAATCCTCCAAAACACATTTTAGATTTAGCTTCACACTGTCTATCTAATACATTTTTCATGTTTGACGGACAACGTTATAAACAAATTGAGGGAGCACCCATGGGGTCCTCTTTATCCCCAGTTGTTGCCAATCTGTTTATGGAGGATTTCGAGCTGAAGGCCATTGCATCCTCTCATATGAAACCTGATCTATGGTTAAGGTATATTGATGATGTCTTAGTCATTTGGACACATGGACGTGAGGCTCTTTCAACATTCCTTGATCATCTCAATAATCAACACGAGAAGATTCGTTTCACTATGGAGATTGAGGAGAACAAACAGCTTCCGTTTTTGGATCTTCTCATAATTCGGAATGATGATAACTCTTTTGGTCATACAGTCTATCGCAAGCCCACTAATACACACAGGTATTTAAATGCTAAATCACACCACCATCCTGCGCAATTGAAGTCTGTGGCTCTTTCCCTTTCCACTCGGTCTAAAAGATTAGCTGATGAGAATCATTTACATGAAGAAATGAAGTTTCTTAGGAGTACTCTGAGGTCCAACGGTTACTCTGACTATATTATCAATCAGGCGTTCAAACATGAACCCAAAGAAGATTCCGAGAAGGAGAAACTTCCAACTGCATACTTACCTTATGTTCAAGGAACTTCTGATAAAATAGCTAGAATCCTGAGAAAGCAAGGCATTGCTACGACGTTCCACTCTGACAACAAGATAAGTTCGTTATTGAGAGGTGTGAAAGATCATATTCCCTTAGAATCGCAAGGCGTTTATGAAATCCCATGTGGCTCTTGTGATCGAGTATATGTGGGTCAGACTAATAGACGCATATCAAACAGAGTAGAAGAACATAAGAGGGCAGTTTTTCAAGATGATCCGAAATCTGCTCTGGCACAACATGTCCGAGGTTCTCAACACTTGATTAATTTCGATGAAGCGAAAACTCTAGCTTGTGAAATGAATTTCTATCCGCGTATTTATAGAGAAGCGATCGAAATAGTTAAAAGACCTGACAACTTAAACAAAAGAGATGACGCTAAAAGATTGCCAATAACGTGGTTACCTGCTTTATCAAATTCGATCATCTCAGTTCAATCAAAATCTAGCGGCCTTGATCAGGTGGATGAAAACTTGTGCAGTGGTGATGCGGCTGTAAACACAGACAATCAGCGAGGCAATCGAAGACTAGGACTTGACTTAAATGTCAATGGTTTGTCTTATGATAACGAAGACAATCGTCGAGTAACACGAAGCCAAGCACGTGACCTTGATACACTACCCTTATCGGATCGTCTAGTTCTCCTCCAAGTGCAGACTCAAGAGGACAATAGAGGTTCATCTGATACACAAGTCAATCGAAGAGTGACACGAAGCCAAGCACGTGACGTTGATACGCTTCCGCTAGCAGATCGTCTAGTGATACTTGATACTTGAAAATATTTATTTTGTTCATGCTAAGTTATTGATGACAATTGTTATTTTGCATAGTGTATTATCATTTGTAGACTCTGATTTTGACTTTTTCTGTTTCAAGTATGCTATGACTTTGTTCAATTTTTCTATTAGCTGTCAAATTATTTCTATGAATTTGTAGTCCCTTGAAAATGATCGCTGTTATGTGGTCGAAACTGTTGGGAGAGGAATAAAAGTGATTTACACGGTATAAAGCCTAAGAAACTTATTAATAATGTATTACACCCGTGAAAATTTACACATTAATATCATAAACCTTTATGGGGAGGAAATATTTCAAGATACGAAGATTTTAGAGAAACTCATGTGCAGAAAAAGTAAGTTACTGTGTGATTTGGTGTTCTTGTGTCGCTGTCGTGATCAAGATATTATTCCAAACTTCGTCCGTTTAAAACACCACACAGTTAACTACGTAACTAATAGGATTTTGAAACGAGCTAGTGGAGCTATCCTTCGTGATGCGATTCATAGAACACGTCGCATGCTAGACCATGTTGGCATCCAACTTCTTGATCTACGTGAAGATCTAAGTACCACTTTACATCCTCTTTTATATGATACTATCGACAGAAGTTCTTTCCAAAGAGCTGAGTGCAACTCCATGATTAATACCGAGCGACATATACGTAAGTTTGAACGGCTTGTTGCCAGACAAAGACCAGCCATCGTCCATAGTGCGCAGACATCTCAATCAGTTACGATTGTACACAATCTTTCCGATATTCCTTTATCCGATGCTGCTATGAATGTATTATCAAGAGGTTTGAATTTTGCTGTTGTACCGAATCGTTTGCCTGTTGAGTCCATCATAAGTTCGGTAGAAGCTGCTATTCATCGTCTACCTGAAGAGACTGCAGAGAATATTCGTATTGAGGCTTGTCAAATCCTTCAGAAAGCGAGATTACCCAAGAGAAATATTACTTATGAAGAAAATCAAGCTCTCAAGTCGTTACGAGATAACAAAGACATTGTTGTTCTTCATGCCGACAAGGGGAATGCTACGGTAATAATGAATACAGCAGACTACAATAACAAGGTAAACATTCTGCTACAAGATCCGGCCTACATACCATACTTGACTGATCCGATTACATACCTGGAGAAAACGACTAAAGCCAAAATTATAGCATCACCTATTGAAGAAGACGTAAAAATCTCGCTTATTCCGAGAGAGAAGTCTTCGAGATTTCCGAAATTTTTTGGCCTCCCCAAAATACATAAGGTTGGAGCACCTTTAAGACCGATCGTGAGTTCTAGAGATTCTCCTCTTCAACCTCTTGCTCGGTTCTTGGGTAAACAGTTACAGCCGTATGCAACTTCAGCTGCGTCTTATGTCCAGAACGCTGATCATTTAGTTGATATTTTGAAGAGTCATGTATTTCCACCTGAAAGTATTCTAGTGAGCTTCGATGTTGTCTCACTTTACACTAAAGTTCCTATCCAGGAAACACTCGACATCATCAAGATAAATCATAATCCTCCAAAACACATTTTAGATTTAGCTTCACACTGTCTATCTAATACATTTTTCATGTTTGACGGACAACGTTATAAACAAATTGAGGGAGCACCCATGGGGTCCTCTTTATCCCCAGTTGTTGCCAATCTGTTTATGGAGGATTTCGAGCTGAAGGCCATTGCATCCTCTCATATGAAACCTGATCTATGGTTAAGGTATATTGATGATGTCTTAGTCATTTGGACACATGGACGTGAGGCTCTTTCAACATTCCTTGATCATCTCAATAATCAACACGAGAAGATTCGTTTCACTATGGAGATTGAGGAGAACAAACAGCTTCCGTTTTTGGATCTTCTCATAATTCGGAATGATGATAACTCTTTTGGTCATACAGTCTATCGCAAGCCCACTAATACACACAGGTATTTAAATGCTAAATCACACCACCATCCTGCGCAATTGAAGTCTGTGGCTCTTTCCCTTTCCACTCGGTCTAAAAGATTAGCTGATGAGAATCATTTACATGAAGAAATGAAGTTTCTTAGGAGTACTCTGAGGTCCAACGGTTACTCTGACTATATTATCAATCAGGCGTTCAAACATGAACCCAAAGAAGATTCCGAGAAGGAGAAACTTCCAACTGCATACTTACCTTATGTTCAAGGAACTTCTGATAAAATAGCTAGAATCCTGAGAAAGCAAGGCATTGCCACGACGTTCCACTCTGACAACAAGATAAGTTCGTTATTGAGAGGTGTGAAAGATCATATTCCCTTAGAATCGCAAGGCGTTTATGAAATCCCATGTGGCTCTTGTGATCGAGTATATGTGGGTCAGACTAATAGACGCATATCAAACAGAGTAGAAGAACATAAGAGGGCAGTTTTTCAAGATGATCCGAAATCTGCTCTGGCACAACATGTCCGAGGTTCTCAACACTTGATTAATTTCGATGAAGCGAAAACTCTAGCTTGTGAAATGAATTTCTATCCGCGCATTTATAGAGAAGCGATCGAAATAGTTAAAAGACCTGACAACTTAAACAAAAGAGATGACGCTAAAAGATTGCCAATAACGTGGTTACCTGCTTTATCAAATTCGATCATCTCAGTTCAATCAAAATCTAGCGGCCTTGATCAGGTGGATGAAAACTTGTGCAGTGGTGATGCGGCTGTAAACACAGACAATCAGCGAGGCAATCGAAGACTAGGACTTGACTTAAATGTCAATGGTTTGTCTTATGATAACGAAGACAATCGTCGAGTAACACGAAGCCAAGCACGTGACCTTGATACACTACCCTTATCGGATCGTCTAGTTCTCCTCCAAGTGCAGACTCAAGAGGACAATAGAGGTTCATCTGATACACAAGTCAATCGAAGAGTGACACGAAGCCAAGCACGTGACGTTGATACGCTTCCGCTAGCAGATCGTCTAGTGATACTTGATACTTGAAAATATTTATTTTGTTCATGCTAAGTTATTGATGACAATTGTTATTTTGCATAGTGTATTATCATTTGTAGACTCTGATTTTGACTTTTTCTGTTTCAAGTATGCTATGACTTTGTTCAATTTTTCTATTAGCTGTCAAATTATTTCTATGAATTTGTAGTCCCTTGAAAATGATCGCTGTTATGTGGTCGAAACTGTTGGGAGAGGAATAAAAGTGATTTACACGGTATAAAGCCTAAGAAACTTATTAATAATATATATATATATATATATATATATAATAGGGTATAACCTAACTTCTAGGTATGTAAAACGTTTTCAAAGTTTGGGATTTTTACATGGCTCATATGGGGGAACGTATTCATTTTCCTACATTATTCACATTCTTCGATACATTCTTCGATTAATATTTAATGCATTGAAAACTTAAAATACTCGTGTCACCGACTTAATTTCTGAGATAATGAAAATTGAATGATTAAAAACCTTGATATATGGCCATTTTACATGGGACAACTGGAAAAGTCAAAACCACGCACTGTATTCTTAACAAATATATTTAACGAAAACTTTGTTATAAAATTCTTTATTATCTCATATCGTATTATTCTCCACGTATTACATTACCCCATAAAAAACACTCCGTGGAAAAATACCAGCCAAGTCTCTTCAACTTAAAAAAAATAATGAAATCTAAAAATTCTGCACTGAAAAGTAGTGATATCAAAAAATTAGCCAAGTCAAAACTTTATTTGAAAATCAAAAAATACTTGGCGCATCGTGTACATAAATAGCTTGGAAGTATAAGCCAATTATAAATTATACATGAAATATACATATACATAGTATACCTATAATGCCCTAAAAAAACGATGCGCCAAGTATTTTTTGATTTTCAAATAAAGTTTTGACTTGGCTAATTTTTTGATATCACTACTTTTCAGTGCAGAATTTTTAGATTTCATTATTTTTTTTAAGTTGAAGAGACTTGGCTGGTATTTTTACACGGAGTGTTTTTTATGGGGATATCACTACTTTTTTTAGTTTATTCTTACAACTTACGTATGACACATATCACATGAACAATTACTAAATCCTTTAAAAAAAATTACCCTTTACAATTTGGTTATTCTCATGAAAAAAACAAAGGTTTCATTCCAATCAGTCAACCCAGTTCCGAGATATGGCAACACGTCGGTTTTCAAAATGGCCGCTGAACTTTCTGCTCTGCCACATAGAATGTATAACTATAAATTATGTGTATCATTTTTAGCTTTCTGAATATGTATTTATTGTATAGGAGGGGATTATAATGATTTATAAATTTGAATGACGTCATTTCCGGCCTCATAAATAGGAAAATTCTAGTTTGACTGTTCCTATTCCATAGAGATGTCCTTCCGAATCGTTTGGCACTAGTTTCATACCGATCTGTCAACCAGTTTTCGAGATATTACGTCGTTTCTTCCGATTTCAAAATGGCTGCTGAAATCACTGACCTCTTGAATTATAATTTAAACATGATTTCATTTTATTATAAGCAGTCTCAAATAGTATATTTATTGCATCAAAATGTAAATTTGTGCGATTTTTAAAATGTGTGACGTCATTTCCGGTTTCAGTATGGGAAACTGCAAATATTATTGATGATAATACATAAAGTTGACCGTCTTAATTGTTTAGCGTTGGTTTCGTTTAAATCTATTAAGACGTTATTAAGATATGATGTCATTTCTGGTTTCAAAATGGCGGCTTCCGGTTGGTTTTATATCAAGTCAAATAATATCACAAAAGAACATACGTTACATAAATATCAAAATAATTGGATCAAATTTGTTGCCGAAATGCCAATCGATGAATTAAATTTCATGACGTCATTTCCGGTTTCGTTAACATAAATTTTAGTCTGTTGCTATTGATTATCCATAATGATGACCGTCCGAATCGTTTGGCGCTATTTTCGTTCCAATCGGTCTAGCCGTTGTTGAGATATGACGTCACTTCCGGTTTCAAAATGGCGGCACAAAAAATTCATGGGGTGAAGGTTAAATCAGACGCCAAAAGTGCACACGTGGTAAAAATGTGAGATCAATCGGTTCAGCCGTTTAGGCTGTGGCCTGTTTACCGGATTTTAGCTCCAGCCTACTACTACTACTACTGAGATTATTACTGATTATTATTATGAAAACCGCCCTAAAACACTGTTTTCACGGCCCTCTAGCGTGCAAAGGGCGTAACCTATTGTTCCCAAATTTGGTATATGTTGTAGGGTGGGCCATAGCTCGAAATTAAGATATATCGCAACAATGTGAGATTTCCCAATTTTAAGATCCAGTAGGCCGAAAATGCCACTTTGATGCTTACAGTAAAAGTGGGTTTGCTCCAGCCTTTATTTGAGAGTGTGCGCGCCGTACGACTTGGCTGGCGTGGAGCGACCGCTCCACTAGATAAAATTATGTTTTAAAGTTTAAACATGCGTTTTCTGAATTAATTTATCTCATGTAATGAATGTAATCATTCAAAGCGATGGTCTATTCTTTGCCTATCAACAGCAACAAATGAGTCCCCACCGCGAAAGAGAAGCCGACAGGCCATGGAGCATCCTCCACTTCAACGACGACGCACTCTACAGGTAGTGATACCATCAGAGTCATCTTCTCAAGGGTTATTCGCTAAATCTAGCTAAGTGTCCCCGTCTGGTGATAGAAATTTGGTACTATGGGAACTTGGGTCAGAATTCTATTCTTATAAGGAACGTGTAGAGTTTAGATAGGTACCTCTACATTATACACTATTGGACATAGAACCCTAAAAAAAGTATGGAGTATAGAAAAGATTATGCTTTTACGATCTGTCACCTCACAATTTTATTTATTGTGTTTAAATAATTAGTAAATTACTTTCCGTATGAGATAAATAACAGATTATAGAGTGGCCTGATTTGTGCGTTGAACCAGTCCCTGTGCTCTCATTGGCTGATGCATTACATGTTTGCATGATTATTACGCTACAATTTAACCTCGGAGAAACATTCTGAGGTGACAGATAAAAAGCATAATCTTTTCTATACTCATTACTTTTTTTCAGGTTCTATGTTTAATAACTTTTGAAGTAGAGGTATCCAAACTCGACACGTTTCTTATGAGAATAGAATGCTGACTCAACTTCCGCTAGTACACATTTCTATCACCAGACTTCAGAGCTGATCTTGATTATGCGAATTGAGCAAATTTTACGAGTCACTGATTGAGAGAGCGTAGCGAGCGTCACCATTGTGCTCTTATGGCACTTTCTTTGTGTTATTTTTTTGTTTTTTGCCTGCACTGCCCAGGTCAAACCACAAAATCAATCGATCTGAAATTTTGCACACATACTAACATAATCTTGTGATTACGTGATTTTGTGATTGAGAGAATGACGATCTTGAAATTTGTATTGTTGCAAAATCGAACGTAAATACGAAAATTACGCGCGCTTTTTCATGCATTTCATTGGTCCAAAATTGAACCAGCCTCGATTTTTGTATTTATAGAATTTATTTGGCTTACTAAGCCAGTAACATTAAGATACATTTGTTACCAACAGCACATACATTACACTTAGAATACATCATCACTGATTGTCTCTTTATCCACACAATACAATGGTCTTTAAATGAACATACAAGTTTTTGATTTCTAATGTCTACAGGTAACCTGTCATAAATTTTGCTTCCAGTGTTAAAAATTGATGCATACCATTTCTTACTACAGAACAGTGTTTCTTAAACCACATTCCACTGCTGGCTGCTCTAGCCGGTTTCCAATCCCTTGTGCAAAATGGAAATCTCCCATTGCCGATTGGGTTACAGAATCACAAATTGCGTGTGCTGACATTCCTCTATAGCATTGGGATTCACTGTAGCTAGTGGTCATAAGGCTCATGGTCACTGTTACAGGAACAAGAGCAGGCTGGTCAACCGTCTCCGCAACATCGCAACATCGTGCCATTGGAAACTGTAAGAGAAATTAAATACTTGGGCATTATTATAGATGACAAACTTAACTTTAAGAGTAATGTTGACTATGTATGTAAAAAAATTAGCAAAAAACTAGGGTATTTGTCAAGGGTTGGGAAATGTCTGACAGTGTGGTCGAGAAAACTTGTATATAAAACTATAGTAGGTAGAACCTCATTTCACCTACTGCAATACAACCTTCTACAATATCACGCAGACCGATATGCAGCGACTACAAGCCTTACAGAATAGAGCCATGAGGATAATTTTAAAGGCACCGAGAACTACGCATATAATTGAAATGAGAAGTGAATTAGACATGCTTTCGATACGGCAAACTGTTAGGTTAAATGTGTTTCTTTTTATTCATAAAATTAAGTTAGGATTTGCACCTGAGTATTTAAAGGATAGAATAAACATTGTTAGTTGTATTCATGAACATGGCACAAGAGGCCAGTCAAACTTGTTTGTTCAAATGTCTAGATTTAAAACTGTTTTGTCGGATGGAGTGAGTGAATATAATAGATTAGATCATAAATTAACTGAATGTAAAACTGTGGGTCAATTTAAAATGAAAATGATTGCATACTTGAAAAAGGAAGAGTGTAACATATAAAATAAATATTGTTTAGTGTATGTAACATAACATGTAATACTAAAATAGCGAAAGCTAAATAAATAATTATAAAACAAATCAGTATCCGTATCGTTTGGAATCGGTGGCCCCAGACCACACGGGCATGGTAAGGACAACTAAAGATACTCAAGGGTGTGGGTTTAACACTAGGAAAACGCTCTGTGTAACGCGTTGATGAGCGAGCACCGACACGCGCAACATCGCCAATCGAGCACGGTCCATTCAATCTAATAACTATACATCATTACTGATTTTCATCGCAACTTTCCGTAAACGTTCTGGAAAAATTTAATAACGGGTCAATGTAACATGAATTTTATTCTCCATCAATCTCTGTGAACAGAAATTCAAAACACTTAAAATAGCAATAAGTCTGTAAATTATTAACCGATTGGGCTGGAAATGTGTAAATATGAGATGTTACGTGCTATCTAGTAGAAACGTTGCTTCTAACATAACTGTAAAATACGATCCATAGATATTCAAAAAAAAATCAATATAATACCTATGTTGGTTACATAATATTCATCCCTTGAATTGCAATATATTCCACACAATCATGAAGAATATGTTATCATTGAAACTTAGAATAGAAATCTTTACACTTGGGCAAGCACTTGGGTCTTGGATTATATATTCAAAGCTTGGGTACATAAAACAATACAAAAAGCAGTGGAATTTCCCGATACCATCATTTCTGACAGTTTTTTAACATTGAAAAATTTCAATAAGTGCATAAGTAATCGTGAGATATTCTCATTTTTAACCAATCAGACGTCAGCTCTCAAAAACTATACACGATTAAGTTAGAATGATATTAGTATGTGTGCAAAATTTCAGCTCGATCGGAATAAAATTGTGACTTTTGACTTGTGGCGAATTTTTCTTACGAATTTGTCCATGGTTGATCCTGTTGGTCCAGTTATGTCGCAAAGCCGAGACGACTGAATCGAAAATTAGCGTGAGCAACGCTGATTTGTTCCCTGGGATCAATCCTAACGCTCCGAGGAGCCCCCGACCGAGGCGGATCCATCGTGCCAGGAGATCAACACGGGAAAAGCCAGGTTCATTCAGAGCAAAGCAGCCTCAGCCGGGCACATCGACGGCACCGGACCCTCAACCAGGGCCATCCTGGGTCCCAGACCCTCAACCAGGGCCATCATGGGCTCCACAAGCACCCATTGTGCAAGATCCGGGACAATTCGTAAGTAACTGTCTTTTTTAGTCGAAATATTAGTTCGGTATCAAGAGGTCGAAAATGATACTCCCGTAGAGCCTTTAGTTAGCTATTATTGTTGTTTGGGTCCCAGAGTGTCTAAATCGCGTTAGGCGCATGAGCGTAGGAGGCTGCAGGGACTGGATTCACGAAAAGTATTATCTGCTAATTCGTATTATCTTTTGATTAAATACCAAGAACACCATGTTAAATGAAAGATAATACCAAAGATAGTACGTATTAGGAGATAATACTTATTTGTGGATCCAGCCCCAGGGGGGTTGTGGAGGCGGCGAATCTAGTTACATCATTTGCAGTCAAACGGAAGCTAAGTATAAACTACAAATCAAGTTTCAAATGAAACTAATAGATCTATTTTGCTGGAAATTATATGGTCACCGGCTTGATAGTACCTTGATATTTCATTTTTGGTGAAAAATTGGACAAATCCGTTTACTTCGTTTAAAATGTAATGCAAAAAGAACGCACAGGAAAAAAAACAAGAAAAAACAGAGATTAAAGCCATACGTTTAACGGGAGATGCTCACTCATGTTCGCTTGAAAATTATTAAGTTATTGATTATTAATTTTAAATTACATCACATCAATATATTAAAGTGATGCAAGCGCTCGGCCGTTTTAGAAAATTGAGAAAGAAAAATTGTTTCATAAGTGGGCGTATAATTTGATAGGATGTTCACAATATCATCCTGATTGTATATTAGTAGCACTTTTTCAGTCATCTACACGTTGACAAGTCAATTTAAATTATATGATATCAATTATATTGATCAGTTTTCAATAGTCTCCGAGCAAAAGGCATTGATCTAAAGTTTTAACTAACGAATAAAATAACACATTATACTTATTGCATTTTGTGGTACTTGTCTGTCCTTTTACAAGTTTTCTTTTATAAAGAATTCCGGATGAAGGAGTCAATACCTGAGTAATTAAATCGTGGGCGCTGAGTAGAAAATCAAGTTTCAGACCAAATATAAACTGTAGGTGATAGGAAGATTTTGACGGTTTGCTCAAACCCTCTATGCAGGTACTAAAAGGGTAAGATTGTAGGCATTGTGGTGAAATATTCGTAGGTATTCATAGGTATCACGAAGAAAAAATCGTATGTGATACGGCTTGTAGGTATTAAGAAGTGGAACCATATTTTGTAAGAATATAAAAGTTGCTTATTAAGATAATAAACAAAAAAAGATCCTTAAGGCCCATTTACACGGTGCAATTTCTTGAACAACTTCTGTGCCACAGAGGTTCTGCTCGTGCGCAGTATCACTTTTGAGATGATGAAGGGAATCTGCACATGTGCAGAACTTTTGTGACACAGAAGTTGTTCAAGAAATTGCACCGTCTAAATGGGGCTTTAGAATAAAATGTGAAAATGCTTCTATAATACTCATAAATACACATTTTACCATTTCTTTAAACATTTTTTGAGTCAGGAGGTCCTTCCTATTACTTTAACATTTGCAAATTATACTCAATATTTTCCAAATTTGCCTGGAAGTTGCTCTGGATCATTGCAAACAAAATGGCTATCTTGGAATTGAATTCGAGCAACGAGCAGATACCTATCCGTTAGACGAATAAAATTGACTTGGAGGCGTATTCAAGAACGTTTTCCCAATTCCATTCCTGATGGAATCCGGTCACGGCCATAAGGATTAACATTGCACCGAATCAGATTCCATCAGAATTTGGAATGTAAATGTTCTAGAATACGGCCCCTGAACCATTCAGTCTATCGCTATTTAAAACAAGAAATACGAAAATGACTCAATTGTGAAAAATATTCTACAGAGCTCTCAAACTTTGCAGATGTAAGGAAGGAACTAAAGCAACAAAGGAATAAGAAACAAATTTAAATTTGTTGGGATTATTATTTATGTCACCAGGGGCGCTGAAAGTTTCAAATTTGTATTCCGTCTTGCACGTAAAAGGTGCACTATAAAGTGTAGTACCGTATTTATTTTTCTCTTGTGGAGACGTTAAATTACGACTTATTTTCATCAAATTTGAATACTATACTAAACAATACCTTTGTATCTTAATAAGCCGCGGGTTGGAGCTGTAACTTACGCAACACTTAATTAAGTTACAACTAATATTACTTAAGACAGTTTTCTACATTCTCGCATAAAGGAGGTAAAAGAAGAGATATTTTAATCATTGACTACCGCTCAGTATGGGACTCGTGACTGCTATAGCTGCAGCACTGAATGCTTCCGCCGATGTCTGAGGCCGCACTACAAACCACGATTCTGGCAATATAAAGACATTATTATTAATTTTGTTCAATGCTACAACATGCCTTCATATTTATAACATAGGCCTAAATTAAGCTTATTGTTGTGCTGCGTCAGCTTTCCCTGCAATCTTGGCCTATGTAAGACGATCTCAGCCGGACGAGTGAAGAATTTGACCTTGGTCTGTACGTAAGAACGGGGCGGTTCCGTTTGTCACTAGACATCGACGACAGATGGCTGGCCAGTCGCATGTCCCCACCCCCAGTGTACGTCAATGTTTTAATAAAATTTGAACAATGTACTAAACCATACATAGGTATCAATAATCCTTGGGTCGGAAATATAACTTCATTTCCTTTATTCTCATTGGTCGGAACAGTTATTATCGTTTTCTCATACAGAGACTTTAAATGACGAGACATTTTCATAAAAATTCGAACATTTATTAAGGCCCGGTTGTACGATGTCCCGATAAGTAAGACAAAGTTCACTTTAGCCTAAAGTGGACTTTAGAGGTCTAGATGGCTGTGTTTCATTGGCTGTTGTCATGGTTTCAGGCGATAAATCCTACCGCTAACTTTATCGGGACTTGGTACAACCGGGCCTAAATAATATTCGTAGAAAAAAATATCACTGGTTTATTGGCTATCATATCCCACGTATTGTCCAGATTTTGTAAGAATATCCCTTCATTTAACGTCTTAGCGAGAAAATGTTGAAAACTGTATTCACCAATGGGAGTAGAGAAAAGTTAAGTTGGATGGTAAACGTTTCATAAACTATACGCAGTGAGGTCATATTGGTAACTAGTCACCTAGTTAATTTTCACCCTCGGTAAATTTATAAGTAAAACACAATTTTAGACTAACTTGTTACAATTTGTTTCCAGGATCAGCGCCCGCCCCAACCAACTGCTGACCCCAAGACTAAAAAACCTTCCTCGGTTGTCCAAGCCGTACTCATTGATGAAATAGTCATTCCAATTCTGGCAATACCTGAATTACCCATCCTGGAAGAACCCGCCGATGTCAATCCCTTATCATCCATCCTGGAGTCGGAAGACATAGAAGTATCCTCTGAATTGTCCAACCTGGCAAAACCCCCTGGAACAAGAGTGAGTGATTAACACGCAGTAAAAATACTTAAATTTTACCCTGAAATTGGAATTCATGTTGAGTTAATTCTTCGCAGACGCGTAGGAACTACTGTCATTATGGGGGGGGGGGGGGTGGCGGGGGGGTTGCGAGACCCGAAAGGGAATATTTTTCTGGCAAATACTTCGTAAATGGGAGAAAAAATTATTTTTATAATATTCCAGTTTTAACATTATTGAAGTGAAATAAATGGTTGATCCAACTAGATTATATTTTCCAATGTCATTCGCGATAGTTCTGGGATGAAACTGTGGTCGTGAAAACCCTCTATTCAAAATAGATCATATTTACTGTTAATATATCCTTCATTTTACTGATGTAATTAGCTGTCAGAACACAGTATGTATACTACACTTCTAAATCAGAGTTCTATTTGTAAAATTCAGTAAGTTATTAGAGTTTTTGTCACAGTCAATTTATGTCCCATTTACGAAGTCTTTGAAGACCATTGTATATTATGTTAATTAATATAACCGAAATTCTAATTGACAAAATAAAGATACTTGAGTTTAAAAAAAAAATGATCTGAAATTTCTCGGACACTAAACTTAATTTTGTGTGGTGAATGGGGGTCAGCATGCTCGTGGGGGGGGGGGGGGATTATCCCCCACCCCGCACCCTTGGGTCACATTAAATACAGGGTGGCGCAAAAAAGGTCCAATGGGCGAGACACCGTTGTGATGAAACTTCTTCAGGAATTGGGCTGAATATTTCACATATAATAACAAACATACCAAGGCTTGATGCTTGCAAGTTTTATAAACATTACTTTTGTAGGGAAAAAATTACACCAGTTCTAATTTTGTTCTTGAAAAATCAATTTAACGGAGCTCAAATAATCGATTTTTCGAGAACAAAATTGTAACTTTTCGTGATGTATTCCTTTGCACCTATATTTTGGTTTTGCTTGGTTAACTTTTGGTAATGATTGTTGATTTTTTTGTTTTTCTAGAAGAATAAGAAGAAGAAAAAAAAGAAACTGGAGTCAATGAAACAAGAGACGTACGGTAAGTAATCCCGTTAAATTCGATTCCATGCAATGTTAATCCTTATGACCATGACCGGATTCCATCAGAATGGAATTGGGAACACGTTCTGGAATAAACCATCTGGTCCCATGCCCTCCCCAAATTCGCGGGCCCCTCGGGCCGGCCTCCCCCCTCGAGATAATGACCCCCCTGAAATCGGGTCCCACCGGTCCGAATCCTCACACCCCCCGGTCCGTCCCCATTCCGGCCTGACCTTCCCACCAGTGCTGGACTCCTCCGGGCCGGACCCCCTTTGGTCGAACCTTAGACTAAATAACTGTTATTTAGTCTAAGGTCGAACCCTCCCTATTATTGGGGGAAATAGGGTCTTCCCTATTATTCAACAAAGTTAACAGAATCTTAATGTGAGCAAAATGACCTCGCTGTCGACGCACCGTTAAACATTATTATTAGAGAAAATAAGGAACACGACTGACCTCTCGTGGATTCTTTGGTACTATCCATAAGGGGGATAATGGAGGATATAAACGGTTTATTTATGTAAAATAAATGATATAAAATTTGCTTTAGTTGTTTGTTATGGCTGAAAAAGTAAACTTGTAACTAAATCTAAATTTCATTTGTTTCTCCTTTTTCACTGCCCTATGGAAACACGAACATCGAAGTAAAAAAGTGCATCTAAAAAGTTTCCAGCCAGAAGTGGCTCCATCACGTATCGCTTATTTGTTCGAATACAGTTTAAAAAGAACATCAGTTTGTGTTATTGTATTTCTAGGTAAAAGGCTCCGGTACTCATTCGGTCGCACGTTCTTGTGCTGGCCAAGCCGGAAGACTCTTGTGGAGGACGATGACGATGACGATGACAATGACAATGACGATGACGACGACGATGACGAGGAGGAAGACGAAGCACAGTAGTGGTAAGTTCCCATACTTCGAATCGCATTCGAAAAACCTCGAAAAAAACAGTAAAACCTTGGCACCCGATCACGTGACTGGTGCGGTGACGTCATCGCTGAGTGGCTTGGACATTCGCTCTGTGGGATTCCTTATTGCTACTCGATAAAATAAGGAACACGTCTGCACTCTGGTGAATTCTGTGGAACTGGATCTAGGGGCAAATCAGGGCGGATGTCAGGGGCATATTGTGTAAAAATATGCTTTTCTTAATAGTTTAAGATCATCAATAAGTGAGCAATTATATTATGCTTGATGTTAATCTAGCGTAGCAGGCATTACTCTGTTACTCTTTCCCACTTTCTCTGTTCGTTTGATTTTTAGGTTTGTTTTTATGTGTTCAATTTTGCCTCCATTACTCAGGCAGGACACACAAAACAACGAATAGAACGGACATTTGACACACAGGCCGACATAATATTTAATTCATACGTATTCCTCTTCCTTTTCAGCGTCTCCTTTCCTACCTACACATTCGCGATCCCGCGCGGTAAGTACCACTTCTGTATAATGCAGCCTCTTGAATTAAGCGTTCAATTACATATATACTAATATCATTTTTTTCTCCCCCCCCCCCCCCCCTAGGAAATTTTTTATTTTCATATTCCCCGCGCCTTTTCACATAATACCTAAATTCTTTTATGGGTACATTATACCCATTCGCTTAGGCGAATTTTATGCCACTTTACTATAATGTTACGTGTGACAGTTCGACCAATTAAAACAATTTTAAATTATTTATTTTTGTGAGCGGCGCTTCGGAGACCTCAAAATCTCCAAAGTCCAGAAGAGACCCCAAGAAGAATTTGCTATTCACACATCCATCTTGGATTGCATCAGCCAACGTACGTTCATCCACAATATATTGGCTACCTATGTAAAAGCAGATTAATTGCAATTAAAAAATATGTAAGTAGGTATGCTTTGTGTGCTTGGTTACATTTCTATATAAAAATTTGAAAAATTTGAATTGGGACAATTTGAATTGCCCAACTTGAATCGTTGACTTCATCTGACGCCGCAACAAAAGTGTCAAACCAAAAGCGCGCAAAAAAATGCTTTTCGGCTAGACACAGCTGCAGCTGGATGGATGGAGCCATAAATATGAAGGTAAAATACTTGTCCATGTCCAGCTAGAAACGTTGGATATGCACTTGCTGACCGACCTGACATATGATTTTTGTCCATCAATAGTAACTTGTTAATAAGCAAGATGAATAACTTGTACAGTGAGATTCAGAAGAAAGCGGTCGGAGTGCCCCTGTGCACACTGCCTGGCACAGGGGCACTACGACCGCTTTCTTCTGAATCTCACTGTACAACGCTATGAGGGACTAAGGGCCAGTTTTTCAATGCCTTGCTAACATTTAAACAGTCAATTAGGACTATATTTATGTCAACAACCAATGACAATCCTCGAATGACCGATTAAAACTTAACTATAACTGGTTTATCAGACTATTGAAAGACCGGCCCTAAATCTGATCCGCTTTGGATTTGCTATCGTTTTTATGTATTACATAACAATTGTTTTGTTATTAAGTTTTCGTAGTCAGAAGAGTGGCTGAACGTTTGATCTATCTGCACTCTTCGATATGTGACCTGGTTGTTGCAGGACTCGGTGACCTTGTCGGAGGTCATGCGTCTGCACCTATTGTCGTCGGGCGGCGTATTTCCAAAGTATACCCAGCCCCAGCGCACCGTCAACTGATCGGCTCGTCTTGGTCGCGTGGTCTTTGATTCAATGATCACCTCAATCGCGAAACTGAAAGATATCTGTCAATACATCTCAACAATACTCAGAGAGACAATACTCAGGACATTATAAACACTTTAATATGCATATTTAATACGTATCATCTTCGTTTCCATCGTGGGTAACTTAACTTATTTCTCGTTGACAGTGCGTGGTTTGAGATATTTTGACAGATAACTTACAGTTTTGCAACCGAGGTGATCATTTAACCATTGACCGCGTGACCAAGATACACCAATCAGTGACGGTGCGCTGGGGCTGGGTAAACTTTGGAAATACGCCTCCGGCGTACGTCGTGCATTGAACTCTCTATAGTGTCGTTGGGTTGGGTTTTGCTTGTCTGGGGAGATTTCTACCTGTTCATAGGAAACTAGTTCTTCTCTTGTGAGAGGGCGAGATCTGGTGTTTGTTTTGATTCTGGAATTATGCGGGAAAGTGCGACTGTTAATTCCGGGTTCAATTTTATATTTATGGTACTAAATACCGTAATAAATTTTGATGGCATTTCCATTCGACACAAACGGGTGTTTTCTACTTTTAACGTATTAATTAGACTTTTGCATTTTCGTTTAAAATGGTTTAAGAAAAAGAATTAAAATGAGCCAATCACGGGAGCTGAGATATTGCAACTTCAGTGGAAGCAATTTGTCATTGGCCGCCATCTTGTGTATTATTTCGCATACAAAACAAAGGCTTGCTTATCAACGCGTTACACAGAGCGTTTTCCTAAACCATGATTTATGTTCCAGGTTAACAATCGTAACGCTCGTATTATACAACTGTTTCCGGTAACTCGGCCGCCACCAAGCAGAAAAAAAGACAACCCACCACCTATCAAAGCCAGAACGAGACCGGCTGCCGGTAAGAAAACTTTAAAACCCGTGCCCCTGCCCTAATGAGTACCTATACCATAGTCTACAGGGCATATAGGAGTATAAATAACTATGAACATAATGAAGTATCCCAACACTTGTATACCCAAATGGTTTTAACACCGTTGTGACTGGGTGCATACGTCCTATAATATTAAGTACAACTTAAATCTTCAAGATAATTAATAGTCGAGTTTGATCAACAGACGTTTTGGAAACCCAATACATAAACCCAAGGATTGCGGCCAAAAGCGTAGAGAATCTTTGTATGAAGGAACCGGGGGAGAAAGTTATATTCTTGGACGAAGAGAGGACTTTCCGGAACTACACCAATCCGGACTTACCGGAATACATCCAATTGGACAGCCCTGCGACGCGCCGGCGACGTGACGTACAGGTATGCGCACAATCAAGATCCGCTCTGCACTCTGGTGATAGAAATGTGTACTAGCATTCTATTCTCCTGAGAAACGTGTAGAGTTGGGATACCTCTACTTCATACGCTATTAAACATAGAACCCTGACAGAAGTAACGAGTAGGTACGGAAAGGTTTATGCTTTAAGATCTGACACCTCAGATTTTTTCTCCGAGTTTAAATTGAAGCGTAATAATCATTGCACCAGCCAATGAGAGGACAGGGATTCGCTAAACGGACCGATCAGGCCACTCTATAATAATATGTTATATATCTCATAAGGAAAGTAATTTACTAATTATGTAAATACAATAAATAGTATTGTGAGGTGACTCGTCGAAAAAACATAATCTTTTCTATAGTCCTTACTTTTATTAGTGTTCTATGTCCATAGTGTGTTCGTTATGAGAATAGAATTACCTAATCTTTGAAATCTTATTACAAAATCTTATCTTAATTATAATATTTAATATTCTTTGAATTTTCTATTATTGAGAATGAGTTAAATCCACTTAAAAAGGAATGATTTCGTAAAATTTTTAAGTGGATTTAACACATTTTTTGCGATTTTCCCTCAATCAAATTTAGCGTGAACTTAGAATTTTTTATCGCACCTTTCTGACACATCGTTTATTATGTACACAAGAACAATAATTGACAAAAGTTTTATATTTTTACTGAAATACAACTATTTTGGCACCTTAGACAGGCCCTGGAGCCCAAAATGGCCGTCCGATCTTTTGAGGATATCGCAATTATGAAAGAGCAGAAAATTTCCTATATGACTGCTAAAAAGGGAAAATAAGTATCACGTATTGCACTGTTATTGTGCTTACTGTGTATGTATTGTTTTGTTATAAAAATGGAATGTCCAACTAGTTCATCCGCGAGCAACTGGCGGAAGCACGAGGACGTCGTATTGTTAATTGGCAAACCGCTGATCTGCAACAGGAGGCAGAATTCTACCGGATGCATCCGCTGCTCGTGGAAACAACGTCACCTCCTGCCCTGGTTAGTCAAAATTATCTGTCGTTAGCTTGTCATTTGAAGGACATTTTGTTCTACTAGGAAAACGCTCAGTGTAACGTCGCGTTATAACGCGTAGTTATAGTCATTAAAGTGAATGAAAAGAATGAGCTACACGAAATCCAACATATTATGAATGTCTACATCATATCAATTAACACATAATAATGGCCGTATTCACACAAATAAGTGATACGTGATGGAGCCACTTCTAGCAAGATGGCTACTATCAGGTCCATATATTAATTTGTTTGTTTTTACATTTCGTTTTTCAATAAAGCAGTGAAAAAACAAAAACAAATGAAATTGATATTTAGCTATATACATTTACTTTTTTGACCATAACAAACAACTTTATCAAATATTTGTACTTATATTTATGCAAATGCGCCCTTGATAGCCGCCATTTACCTAGTACCACAAAATCCACCAGAGGTCAGTTGTGTTCCTTATTTTCTCGAATTGAAAACATCACCGCACTCAAAGAGTTCCGCCAGAATCCGCTAGGTGTCAGACCGTTCTCTGGTAAAAGCGAATAGTATCAATCATAGAGTGGGAATGTACTTTTGCATAGAGTTTGGAATTGCTATGTTTATTTTTGGTGATGGTTTGTGCTCAATGCATTGTTACGTCTGGTCTAATGATGATTTGATATTCTTTTTGTTTTTCTAGATTGAACCCGAGAATCAACCGAAGGAGAGACAAAGTTTATGTAAGTTTTCTCCTAAAACTTCCTACTTTCACTTTGTGGATTATTCTTTAGTTAGGTCGTTGATACTGATTCGAATATTCTTATTTTTGGATTGTGGGTTTATAGGCACATAATATGGTATCCCCTTATCAAGTTAAATTTTGTGAACAATGATATAATATCGTATATATGAAGATGCATGGTCTCGTCTCGTAGATGTCTGGATAGTATAAGTACAGATGGTTATAGGTTACTCTTATTTCTAGGCAAGCGAGCTCGGCGCTTCTTTGGGCTTAGGAAGAAGTAGGTCACCAAGGCTGACGACAAGCAAGGCAAGTACTTCACATAGCATTAGCACATCTTATAGTACAGCCCACCCACTCACCACTATGCCACGTCCATTTGGCTCTGTCTCCGCTATCTTTACAAGCCTATTGATTGCATCTCATTACCTCGACGATCATCATTGGTCGGCTAAAACACGGAGCTGTTCATTATCTGTACCTGGACCACGTGGGAGGCTGCATTATCAGGACGCTGGACCAATAGCGATGTGACTACCCAGGCGCGTAGCAACTACTTTTCTCATGAGGGGGGGGTGGATTGCGCACTCATTATTGTTTCTCTTCACTCTTTACCTTCTTTATTGTAAAGTTACGGCTGTTATGGTGAAACAGATTTTTGAGTTAAGCGATTTTGTGATAATTTGTGAAATTGATCAAAAAGTAGGTCTCTTCAGAGGGTCTCTTATGTTTTGGAGGTTTTGGGGACTTCTCGTCTCCGGTAATGACACGTTCCATAAAGTTTTCTGCGTCAATTTGCCATTTCAAGAAGTTGCTGACACACCAAAGCTCGGTGTTTTCTTTTCTCTGTCAAAAGTCTCGGAACAAATTTTTCAGCCAATCATCTCATCTGTAACTTCCAGTTAAAATTTGTTGGCATGGTTAGTCAGAAACTTCTTGAATGGCAAATGACGATGACAACTTTTTGAAACGTGTCATTACCGGTGAAGAGACGTCACCAAACTCCCAAAACTGAAGAGACCCTCTGAAGAGACGTTCATTTTGATAAATTTCACAAATTATCACAAAATCGCCAAACACAAAAATCTTGTTTTACCATAACAGCTGTAACTTTACAATAAAGAAGGTTATCGGGAATCTGGAAAATCAGTTGTGCTCAGGAAGAGTCTTGCTAAACAATGCTGCCAACCGCACCGTTCTCCTACGCTCCATTGCCGCGTAATTCATAAAGTCCTGGAACGTTTTGATCAGCCCTTATATGACATATCCATAGACAAAATGGGAATGAATTATTACTTAAACCGGAAATAACGTAATACAAACATAAATCAGACTTATACACCTCTTACTACAATAACTATATATTCAGTGTATCATTCCTGAAAAAAAATCAATAAAATTCATTTCTAAATTTAGGTGACGACGATCCGCCATGTGATGACGAGGAGGACAAGGAGATTGGCGCCCAGTCTGACGATCCGCCATGTGATGACGAGGAGGACTACGAGCATGGCGCCCAGTCTGACGATCCGCCATGTGATGACGAGGAGGACAACGAGCATGGCGCCCAGTCTGACGATCCGCCATGTGATGACGAGGAGGACAAGGAGATTGGCGCCCAGTCTGACGATCCGCCATGTGATGACGAGGAGGACAAGGAGATTGGCGCCCAGTCTGACGATTCGCCATGTGATGACGAGGAGGACAAGGAGATTGGCGCCCAGTCTGACGATCCGCCATGTGATTGTGAGGAGGACTACGAGCATGGCGCCCAGTCTGACGATCCGCCATGTGATGACGAGGAGGACAAGGAGATTGGCGCCCAGTCTGACGATCCGCCATGTGATGACGAGGAGGACAAGGAGATTGGCGCCCAGTCTGACGATCCGCCATGTGATTGTGACTTTTTCTTGGGTTCAATAAATTAAATAAAAAATTTTAGTAAGTAACAATGTTGTCTTCCTTCGTTTTGTATGTATGACATTATTAAGTTATTTTCAACACAAATTGACGGATCCACACAGTTTTCATTACATTTGTAATAATCAGCCTTACTCCTTCAACTTATTCGATACTTTCAAAAATCAACTTCTTTCCTCCTCGCTTGGCAGGCACAAAATCAGGGGCAGTGATAAACAGACCACAAGAGCGGGTTCAAAAATAATTGTACATATTAGGTACATTGTAAACATTACATACACACACACACACCTTACATTCCATCACTGTATTGACTTCAATCAAGATGAACTTCAATGAGATGAAACTAAACTGTTTAAAATGCAGCGTTAACTTTTCAACAAATCACAGAGAAGTAATCTTGTACAGGGTGTACAGTGTTGAAAACAAGGTCGCCGCACTCTGCCTCTCTCTCTGACCCATAATTATCATAAACATGTTTTTATATGGAGCAGAGAGAGATAGAGTACAAACAACTTATTTCAACACTTGTACATACAATAGGGAAGTCTCGTGAAGATTTGAATTCAGAATAATATTTATTTTATGAAAGTTGAGATGTTGCTGAACACAGATGTGGTATTATTTTTGTTGTTGGACGAATAGTTCTCATGTAATTAATTTACAAAGTTTGGTAGATCTCCTCTCATTTAAAAACAGGAAAATTGGCAATGACATCACAGTTTGCTATATTGCCATGGCAACAAGGGAATCCCCATGTCAACACAATGTTAATGACTTGGAAATGACATCACAGTTCTGATTCTTGTTACAGGCCGTTTTTCCCGCCAAAAATCCTATGATATTTGAACTCGATTTTTATGAATGAAAATTTAAGATTTCATAGGTAATAAGTGTATTTGTCATCATTATTTGTGTTTATTTATAGAAATTTACTATAATAAAATTTCATGAGACTTCCCTATTATTAATACGTGTTAAATCAACAGTCGGCAGTACGAGAGAAAAAAGGGTACAGTAGGAAACTTCACTGTACTGTACAGATATAAAACAGGTAAGAAAAAGGTCAGTATAGGCAGAAGGGAGGTAGTATGGGACCCAATCATGTTTGCTAGTATGACAGTTTGTTGTTTACATCATCTGTCACCATGGCGCAGTAGACAAGGGGACTTGTCTCGAAATCCGGATAGCTGCTTCGATCCTTCTCTCTGCGTTTTTTCTCTCTATATGATTCACAAAGTCACTACCATGGGCGCAATTCAACATAAGCCGTTCTAGGCACTTCCGGGGCGTTAGATATTTTGACACAATACATGCTTAACGGACTAAACAGTAACATTGCCAATGACATTTCGTAGGTAAAGTCTACCTGTCAAAATATACTTCGTTTCGTTGTATCAGTGTAATAATTGTCCAGCATATCATCAAACATGATTTATACAAGATGAGAATGTAGGTTTCTGTGGAAAACTTCCATGGAGTCAGGATGATATGAAGGGATGTGCGTTGTGAAAAATATCCGACCGAACCGGGGCTCGAACACGTGTGAGCTATTTCTTTGATGATAATTGCATTTGTCCGAATGACAAATAGGGAACTCTCTCTAATTGTAAAATTGATTTAAACGTGAAATATTGAATGTAGGACATGTCTAGGATGTTAGACAAACAAAACATTATTACATAATGTGGGATTAATTGTTTTCAAGTAATTGATACAGAAATATTGGAAGAAATCTCCGAATTTTAAAATGGTTTAACCTTGTTTTAAAACAGCAATATCGGCATTGACGTCATGGGGCTCACCGGCGACACACTTCACAAATAGAATTTCCCGCCAAAATGTCACTTCTTTCTTATCACAAATTTAAATGGTCGTTCGATTCCAGTCAAAAAAGCGCGTATGTCCAAGAAACACCTACTAAGTCAAAAGCTGTCTGCTTTTTCTTAGCTAACTTTTTTTTCTTTTTTTTAAAGCTATCTTAGCTTTTTAGATGTTTCTTGCAAAGTGTTTCCAATATCTAATGCTGACAGCTTCAGTACATTTTATAATTGAATTAGAATAGAAATCATCAAGCCAAACGACGAATAATTATTAATATATTATTACATTTAATACTTTGTATATGTACGTTGTTTACATTCTATTCGCACAAGACAATGGATATTCAAACATCACCGCCACAAGTCCCAGCGGATCTCTCAACGACCACTCCGACTGTGGGATGACCGAGTCTACCCCGGTAAGTCCGCGAAGTACCTGGGCGTGACTCTCACAGATATTCTGTGCTGGTCTCCCCACTTGAACGACATCATCTCCAGGGCCCGCAAGCGACTGAACCTGCTGGTGATGTTGCGCGACCGCATCGCAGGTTGCAGCTTCCGAACACTCCGTCACACGTATAAAATGTTTCTGCGTCCCCTTTTTGAGTACGCCGCTCCCCTTCTGGCTCCTGTCCAGGACCGCGCCCTGCTCCGTTATTTCTCTTTCCTGCGTCGCATCGCCCACCTCCAGCCAGGGACGAGGAGCGAGGACGTCTACGCCGCAACCGGCGTCACTCCATTGGCGGAGAGATTCACCTCCCTCATCAGCGCCTACAGCCAGCGCCTGCACACCGGCGTGGGTGGAAGCCGAGACCTCCAAGAACTTCTGTCCTCAACCGTCGATTTATCCCCAGGAAGCCGAAATTCAAAATTACATTTTTCTCCCTGACGTGATGTCAAGACCGGTCGTGCCCTAGACGTGTGGTTACCCCCCCCCCCCCCCCTCCCACCAACAAGCTCTCAGCAATCGTATTATTCTATTTAAATTTCAAGCCACTGTGCGTACAGAGTGCTGCGTGTGTTTCAGTGTTCATCAGTTCATCCTTTGAGCGTAAATTTTGAGTGTGCTACTCCTTGGCGTGTGTGCCCCTCCCCCCCCCCCCCCCCCTACAACAAGTTCTTAGCAGTCGTATTATTATACAATAAACAATAATTCTATAATCTACAAAACATGATCTGAAATTTAACTGATGTGCATGGTATTCCTTACAATTATGTTTTTTGTGCCTTACTGCTTCTAGGATCATTATTTGACATTCGCTTTCTTTCTGTGTTTGTGTGATTATTCTAGTTAGTTATCTAGCCGGACTTAAACCATACTCAATTTCATTTCATAATAATTATTGACAATTTGGTAATTCTTGACAATTTTTTTTTGTACTCTACTCTGTTTATGTTCACATTTGATATTCATATCCTAATACACCTGGGACGAGCAGTAATGTTCACTGTCTAATGTCCAATCAAACTTCTGTGCACGGCTAAAGAGGCACCTAATGTAGCCCTGCAATGCAATAACCATCCTGCCTCTGGCAGGTACCACAATAAATAAATAAAAGGTGAGACAAACTTTACAGGCGTGTTTTTCATAGATGTCCTGAAGATACGTTACTTCGAACATTTTTAAATTACTTTTTATAAGACGAACAGCGAGAAACGAGAGTAGCTGAATTTCTAAAAAAATTAACTTATTGTTGCTAATTAGCGAAGAAAAAAACTAAAAATGGAGCAAGTCACAACCGTAATTTTGCTTTATGTCTTACTATGACATGGTCCTTAATAAGAAGAAGACCGCGTTGATGAAGTTCGGGACGAACAGAATGAAAAGAGAAGTCGGGCTCTGCTGATAAGACTTGAAGGCAGGAGTATTGAGGAGGTAGAGACTACAAAGTTCCTTGGTGTGCATCTGGACAACACCCTCAGTTGGACGTTCCACATCCAGCAGATGAGTTCCAGTGTTGCCTCAGCTTGCTTCGTCATCAAACGATTAATGGAAGTAGTCAACTTTAACACCGTCAAACTGGCATATTTCGCTCTAATCCAATCAAGCCTATCTTACGGCATTGTGTTGTGGGCAGGGGCGAAGCGTCAGGGGAGACAGGGGAGACACTGTCTCCCCTGTTAAAATGATATAATGTGCTAATATATATTTCATTAACCTGAAATTATTGTAATTGTTTATTTTCATTTGATATATCAATTAGTGTTTGATTTAAACTCATTGAGTGTCATTTGAAAATCGTGTTTTATTTGGCGCTGTTATGAAGCTTGGCTCAGCGCTCGAGCCCGCGCAATTCCAATCGGGTATCCCAATAACATGGGAGACTTTCTCAGATACGTCTACCTCGTTTATCTCTCATCCTTCTTCCACTCGTTGTTTCCAGCTTTGGCTGTTTTCTCTCTCACTCGCACTCGCAAGCCAAAGGCGCGATCCTATGCCTCATGTGGGTAGTCTGTTTGCTAATATAGTGAAATAAAAGACATGTCTACTGTGCTATTTTAGTCCCGTAGCCACGCCACAGTACCAAGCGATTCATTTCGACTGTACTCGTCTCACACCGACACGAAATTCACTCACTCACACATACGTGCATTTAAAGCCCATGCGCGGCAACACATAATTCTCAGAATAGGCAGTAAACTATAAAATCTAAGTTGACATCTTGAGTTGACATAAAACTAATTCACCCAATGAAATTACCTACGTTGTACACAATCATAATTTTTAATTATAGATTATTGTGATTATTGTGTTATATTGTGTCTCCTCAATGTTGGGATGCACGCCTCGCCACTGGTTGTGGGGCCACTCTTGGCATCCAAGAGACTTTTCATATTACAGAAGAGAGCTCTTAGGACGATGGCAGGAGCGAGCTGTGATCCGTGTGCGGACGTATTTTACAAAGACTCTTGCAGACCGCTTTTTAAACGTTTTAATATCTTGACTCTACCTTGCCTATATATTTTTAATTGTATCATGTATGTCTTAGATAATAATGATCTCCTATCTAATGTTCATGTTTTAGACCATTCATACAATACCAGACAATTGGATAGGCAATTAGCAAAACATCACCTTAATATGTTCACTAAAGGTCCGCTCTATTCAGGGACCAAACTGTATAACGCGCTACCAGCGACCATCAAGAGCAAGAAAGGAGAAATTTATAAATATTCACTTAAAACTTACCTGTTAGAGTCAGCTTTTTATTCTGTGACTGAATTTTATTCTTAATTGTTAAGTCCTAGCCTGATTATTATATTTCTTATTGAATTGAATTGAATTAATGACTTGTGTATCTTCATGTACATTTAAATATATCCCATATGCACTGTGTTTTACCTGACTGTCTATATATCATTGTATGATCATTAATGGAATTTACATGTGATCGTCGACGCATCGTCCAGCAGTGACGATGGTGTTCTCGTTGACTATGGAACCTCCACAGAGGAGTCGGGGGCTGTGTCCTATATCAGTTAATAGTAGGGGGCCAAAAGGTCGATTTAAAGCTCCCGTAGGATCGTCGTGAAGGGAAGGAACCACCTATCTCACTAAATGCATATATAGGTCCAAAACCTAAAAAATTTTGGTGCCACCCCCAGACCCCTGGCGGGGGCTGGGGGCTGGGGGCTTAAGTTATTCATTCATGTACCCTACACGAAAAGACATAGAGGATTAATTTTTTTTATTTAAGATCAAAACTGAATGCCCTATTGTGAAAATAATTTATTTTAAAAAAATTTGGCCGCCATCTTGGAAAAAAAAATTTGAAACATTAAGAATTTATATACACTTTAAATCGGTCATTGGACGTACAAATGTCTTAAACAAAAGTTATAGTACTCATAAAATGCAATAACTTTGTAATTTAACATTTTTTTCTATCACCAATACTTTATGAGTAAGAGCCGATTTAGTGCCGTTTTTCGGAGCGGGATAGAGACGACACTAGGAAAACGCTCTGAGTAACGCGTTGATGAGCGAGCACGGATAACGCGCAACACCTCGAAGCGAAATTCTGTTTATCGAAAATGTCCTTAAAAGCCAATAATTCTTGAATTTCGTCACAGACTTGTATGAAAATATCCAACAATTCCTAAAATATTGGTCCCAATAACCACGCAAAGTTTTAAGTTGATCGATTGAACCTTTATGATTAAACGATCCCTTGTTAATTTCCAAAAATCACAGGATTTCGTTCAAATTTTTTTTAAACGGTCATATCAGTTTCATAATATACTACGTTTGACAATTTCTGCTCCAACAACCTTGAAGTGAAGATTCGAAGATGCCGTGAAATATGAAATTCGTGAAATATGACAGCCAACACGCAAAATATCCGTAAACTATCAAAAACTTTTGAATTGAAACACAGTTTAGTCTGAAAATTGTCAAAAATACAGATAATGTGTGACCCGATGACCATGCAAATTTTCAAGTTGATCGGTCAAACGGTTCTGGTTTAAATTTCAAAAAGCACATGAAATATTTTTTTAAATTTTAACCAATGGGAGGATTTGGCTGAAAATTTGTAAAATAAGAGACAATGTTGGTCTGAATGATCATGCAAAATATAAGTTTCATGAGATGTATCGAAGACCATTTTCATTTTTCAACCCATCAGGAGATATTTATTTAAATTCTAACCAATTGATAGATTTCAAAAAAAATTGGGGTCAGCAAACAGAGAAGGTTGTCTCTACATGTGTGCAAAATTTCAGATCGATAGGTGAAACGGTGCGACTTCTATTGCTCCAGATAGCAGCCAAAAGTAAAAACAAAAAAAAAAAAGAAAAAAACAGAGGTCCGTGTCAAAAGAGTCAAAAGGAGACGCTCGCTTCGCTCGCTCACCAATGTTAATTGATCTCGGGGGGCCTTGAACGGAGTGAATTTTACCGCATTTTTATGACATCGTAGCGCCGAAACCGTTCATCCGATCTAAAAAATCTTTGCGGCACATGAAAGGTACATTCTTTGGGTCAACTTTCCCGAATTCGGAACAATCTTCTGTTTTCCATTGTTGAGAAAAAGCAATATTTATTGAATAGAAATCGAACTTATTTTCAATTCGTTTTTATAGAGGTAGTACAGGCACAAGTGAATTATACCGTAGGATTTTTGTGAAGGGGGCTGGCACCAAATGCCATTTGATAAAGCATGCTTTAAGATGTATGAAAAGTCATGGTGCCAACCTCGCAACCCTGGCCGGGGGCGGGGGCGGGGGGGGGGGGGGGTATTTTCCAAAAAATCGACGTATTCAAAAAAAAATCTGAAAAAATTGGCACACATAAATTTGATTATGTAATTTGAAAAAAAGGAAACAAAAATGTCGAACGCCGCCATCTTGGGGAAAAAAGGTTACAAACAGAGCTTTTTATACATACTGAACAACGTGGGCCGGTTATTAAATTCCGGTTGGCGCAAAAAAAGGTCCAATGGGCGAGATATCGCTGTGATGAAACTTCTTCAGTAATTTGGCTGAACATCTCACATATTATAACAATCATATTAAGGTTTGATAAGTGAAAGTTTCAAAAACATTACTAATGTAGAAAAAAAGTTACAGCTGTTCGAATATGGTTATCGAAAAATCAATTAAACGGATCTCAAATTAATCGACTTTTGAATCGACTGTGTGTGTTTTTTTTTGTCGGCACTGCCAAGGTCAAACCGCACAACCAATCGTTCTGAAATTTTGCATGCATACTAACGTAATCTATGCGGTCTCTGGGATCGTTTTTGAACGAAATCCTGTGATTGGTTCAAATTTTAGAAAAATTATCTTTCGATTGGTTGGTCCAATCAATTTGAAATTTAGCGAAGTCATTGCAACCAATATTTTACCCAATCATAAAAAGTTTCAGCCAAATCCTCCCATTGGTTCAAATTTGAAATCATTTTCCGGTGATTTTTGAAATTTAAACTAGAACCGATTGACCGATCCACTTTAAACTTCGCATGGTCATTGGTACCAACATTTAAGGTATTTTTTTTTGCCAATTTTCAGTCTAATCTGTCGTTATTTTCAAAAGTTTTTGTCATTTTAGGGACATTTTATTCCATAATCTTGAAATATTCATCCCTGCCTTCTTTAAGCTTCTGCTCCAAGGCCTGTAGAGCAGCCAAGCAGTCCACAATTTGCAATAAACCAACATCGGAATCAAATCGGATGCAGTACGAAGGCTAAATCCTCCAATTGGTAGTTTAAATAATATCTCCTCATTGGTCGACAATCAAAATGTTTCGATTAAGTTCAAATTTTGCATGGTGATCAAGACCAACATAATCTAAAATTGTACACATTGTAAGCCCATTCAGTCAACTTATTAATTGTCATTTTACGTGTTTAGTATGGGTTATCAAAAGCTGGAAAAAGTATGTAGGAAAGTCACGACACAATGGATCTGATATTCATCCAGAGTATTTATATGGAGATTGGAAAGTTGCAGAGAAAATTGTCTTGTGCCGTGTTGTGTATCTTGACTGGGGATGTTGCATGATCTGTGCTCGCTCATCAACGCGTTACACTGAGCGTTTTCCTAGTATCAATCACGTTGTTGCAATCACCCGTGTAACTGAACCTTATAATTTTTCAATACATTGGTAACTATAGTTACTATTGGCCAGTAGGTGTGTCAAAAGTTCGTTTCCTTTAAAATTTGTAATGAAGTGACACAACATTTTAATTTGCTCCCTTAGTCCTATAATTCCGAGTGATTTTAAGTTATTTTGTGACTCTTGATCTGTTCTAGTTAATGACGAATAAGAGAGTTAAGTCTTTGCTGATTCTTTCCTATTTTTCAGCAAGAATAATTTTGAACAATTGATCAAGACTCACCCACACAACACACCAGCAAGGCTGACAAGACAACTAGACTAAACATCTTGGTTGAGTGATGGTTGTGTAATGCATCTGCACTCTGGAGGCTTTATACAACTAATCTCAAAGGGTTTAAAAAGTTTGACTTGGACTTTACGTCATCATACATTGTTTACTTATAATCATTCACATTTTTAGTTTGTAAATCGACAGAGTGGGTTACGAAATGTAAAGTAGGTAGGTATACTGAATATTTCACACGTACCTACGTATATTGTACCATAAATAGTGTACTCATTACAATACAACTAAAATAAAAAATAGATCTTCATTCATTAAAGCTTAAAAATGACACAATTTTATACTTGGATGCCATAAGATAACATGGGGGAGGCAACTCAACCTAAGAAACTAGACACGAGAAGCTTTTAAATTTTTCGGAGATTGTGTATGGCGTGAATAGCAATTAGTATACAAAACACTATGAAGATCAAATACCATGCCCCAAGTGATCGCGCCACGTACGTTAAGAATAATACACTAATCAAATAATGCATACAATTTATCCTTTATTCAAATTCTATCATAAAAGAAGAATCATGCAGCGTTTTCAAGTATCCAGTCCCGTACAGCAGAGACTTTGGTGTAGACTCCAGGATATGTGGGAGTTCCACAACTAAGTCTCCAGGAAGTGATTCAAGAGAGTTCTCCAGCGACAGTGAGCGGTCCACCAGTGTCCCCTATAGTACGTTCTACAAGGAATTTGCAACAGCGAAAAATCTATTTTCCATTTAGAATTCCTATTTTCCACACTAATTTTGTCTAGTTTTCTGACACTACCTCTTCCTCACCTCATAACAATAGAGGACCAAAGAAAATCCAAATTTCTGAGGTGTATACAGCATTTTATTGGCGTTTGTATTTTGGCATTTGCCCTCAGGCGCTGAAAGGTCCTTGTAGAACGTACTTGTAGACAGGAGTCCTTGCCTCCCTCTTCCACAGCAGCGCAGATCATTCTGTCAGTGATGCCTCCATAGTTGGCATAGTCGGGATCACACTCGGCGTCGTCCACGATGGGCACATCAACAGATCGCAAGAACCTGGGGAAAATATAACTCCCGAGGCTGGTTTCCCCCCAGCCGCTGACAGTTGCAACCTCGCCGGCGGCTGGAGCTCTGGACGCGAGGGCGATGGGTTGAGTGTTCGTGTCGAAGGCGATGGGAGAAGACAAGAGGATGAGCGCTACGTCGTAGTCGAGGGTGGAGGCGTTGTACTTGGGGTGGACAATGATGGAAGATGCGTTGATGAGTTGTCCATTGATGTAGCGGTTTGTGCTGCCAACTCGGACGCTCACGCCAGCTGCGTTGACGCTGGAATAAAAACATTAATTAAACTCATGTTATATATTTCAAACGTTAGGGAACCTCCTTCTTAAACCTAACTTTTTAAAGTTTGAATACTTTTCTGATCAATTGGAACGAAAGTTCAAAGTTCCTTCCTCAAAACTGAATAATTTCCAAAACACACGAGCAATGTCTATTTAGTTTGGAAGATTCTTCCATCTCAAAAAGTAAAAGATCTCAAACTTCCAAAAATAGTACTGAAAATATGCGTCATAATGTATTTTAAAGCATTTTTACTCTTATAAAAGGACATGCTACGAGTTTTTTTAGGGCATTATAGGTATACTATGTATATGTATATTTCATGTATAATTTATCCGTGTAAAAATACCAGCCAAGTCTCTTCAACTTAAAAAAAATAATGAAATCTAAAAATTCTGCACTGAAAAGTAGTGATATCAAAAAATTAGCCAAGTCAAAACTTTATTTGAAAATCAAAAAATACTTGGCGCATCGTGTACATAAATAGCTTGGAAGTATAAGCCAATTATAAATTATACATGAAATATACATATACATAGTATACCTATAATGCCCTAAAAAAACGATGCGCCAAGTATTTTTTGATTTTCAAATAAAGTTTTGACTTGGCTAATTTTTTGATATCACTACTTTTCAGTGCAGAATTTTTAGATTTCATTATTTTTTTTAAGTTGAAGAGACTTGGCTGGTATTTTTACACGGAGTGTTTTTTATGGGGATATCACTACTTTTTTTAGTTTATTCTTACAACTTACGTGTGACACATATCACATGAACAATTACTAAATCCTTTAAAAAAAATTACCCTTTACAATTTGGTTATTCTCATGAAAAAAACAAAGGTTTCATTCCAATCGGTCAACCCAGTTCCGAGATATGGCAACACGTCGGTTTTCAAAATGGCCGCTGAACTTTCTGCACTGCCACATAGAATTTATAACTATAAATGATGTGTATCATTTTTAGCTTTCTGAATATGTATTTATTGTATAGGAGGGGATTATAATGATTTATAAATTTGAATGACGTCATTTCCGGCCTCATAAATAGGAAAATTCTAGTTTGACTGTTCCTATTCCATAGAGATGTCCTTCCGAATCGTTTGGCACTAGTTTCATACCGATCTGTCAACCAGTTTTCGAGATATTACGTCGTTTCTTCCGATTTCAAAATGGCTGCTGAAATCACTGACCTCTTGAATTATAATTTAAACATGATTTCATTTTATTATAAGCAGTCTCAAATAGTATATTTATTGCATCAAAATGTAAATTTGTGCGATTTTTAAAATGTGTGACGTCATTTCCGGTTTCAGTATGGGAAACTGCAAATATTATTGATGATAATACATAAAGTTGACCGTCTAAATTGTTTAGCGTTGGTTTCGTTTAAATCTATTAAGACGTTATTAAGATATGATGTCATTTCTGGTTTCAAAATGGCGGCTTCCGGTTGGTTTTATATCAAGTCAAATAATATCACAAAAGAACATACGTTACATAAATATCAAAATAATTGGATCAAATTTGTTGCCGAAATGCCAATCGATGAATTAAATTTCATGACGTCATTTCCGGTTTCGTTAACATAAATTTTAGTCTGTTGCTATTGATTATCCATATAGATGACCGTCCGAATCGTTTGGCGCTATTTTCGTTCCAATCGGTCTAGCCGTTGTTGAGATATGACGTCACTTCCGGTTTCAAAATGGCGGCACAAAAAATTCATGGGGTGAAGGTTAAATCAGACGCCAAAAGTGCACACGTGGTAAAAATGTGAGATCAATCGGTTCAGCCGTTTTGGCTGTGGCCATGTTACCGGATTTGAATTCCAGGAGACTACTACTACTGAGATTATTATTATGAAAACCGCCCTAAAACACTGTTTTCACGGCCCTCTAGCGTGCAAAGGGCGTAACCTATTGTTCCCAAATTTGGTATATGTTGTAGGGTGGGCCATAGCTCGAAATTAAGATATATCGCAACAATGTGAGATTTCCCAATTTTAAGATCCAGTAGGCCGAAAATGCCACTTTGATGCTTACAGTAAAAGTGGGTTTGCTCCAGCCTTTATTTGAGAGTTTGCGCGCCGTACGACTTGGCTGGCGTGGAGCGACCGCTCCACTAGATAATTGGCTTATACTTCCAAGCTATTTAAGTACACGATGCGCCAAGTATTTTTTGATTTTCAAATAAAGTTTTGACTTGGCTAATTTTTTGATATCACTACTTTTCAGTGCAGAATTTTTAGATTTCATATTTTTTTTTAGTTGAAGAGACTTGGCTGGTATTTTTACACGAAGTGTTTTTTATGGGGATATCACTCCTTTTTTTAGTTTATTCTAACAACTTGTGACACATATGAAATGAACAATTACTAAATTCTTTTAAAAAATCATCACCCTTTACAATTTCGATTAAATTTCCTCTTCCTGATAAGTTTGGTATTATATTAAATGAATTACTTTCCTTTGGACAGGACACAAACTTTATTTTTTATTATAAATTGCACAATATTTCGGCCACTGTCTGCGGCCTTCTTCAAGTGTATGTAACAATTATATACAATTATATAATTATATAATTATATAATTATATAATTATATAATTATATTATTATATTATATTATATTTAATATAATATATTATATATAATTATAATTATATTATAATTATATTATTATAATTATATAATTATATAACAATTTCGTTACCACTAATGAATAGCAGCGTATGGTCCTAAATAATTGCTTTAAATGATCTTTCACGAAGAATAGCAAAGGTTTCATTCCAATCAGTCAACCCAGTTCCGAGATATGGAAACACTTCGGTTTTCAAAATGGCTGCTGAACTTTCTGCAATGCCACATAGAATTTATTTCTATAAATGATGTGTATCATTTTAAGCTTTCTGAATATGTATTTATTGTATAGGAGGGAATTATAATAATTTATACATTTGAATGACGTCATTTCCGGTCTCATAAATAGGAAAATTCTATTTGTACTGTTCATATTCCATAGAAATGGCCATCCGAATCGTTTGGCGCTAATTTCATACCGATTTGTCTACCAGTTTTTGAGATATGACGTTACTTCCGGTTTAAAAATGGCGGCTGAAATCTCTGACCCCTTGAAGTATATTTGAAACATGATTATAATTTTATTAGCTGTCTCAAATAGTATATTTATTGCATCAAAATAAAAATTTGTGAGATTATTAAAATGTGTGACGTCATTTCCGGTTTAGGTATGAGAAACTACAAATATTATTGATGATAATACATAAAGTTGACCGTCTTAATTGTTTTGCGCTGGTTTCGTTGAAATCTATTTAGCCGTTATTGAGATATGATGTCACTTCCGGTTTCAAAATGGCGGCTTCCGGTTGGTTTTATAACAAGTCACATGAGACGTCAAAAGTACATACGTTACATAAATATCAAAATAATCGGATCAATCTTTGTTGCCAAAAAGCCAATCGATGTATTTCAAATTTCATTACGTCATTTCCGGTTTCTTTAACATAATGTTTAGTCTTTTGCTACTTATCATGCATATAGATGACCGTCTGGATCGTTTGGCGCAATTTTTGTTCCAATCGGTCCAGCCGTTGACGAGATATGACGTCACTTCCGGTTTCAAAATGGCGGCATAAAACCAGTTATAGCAAAAGGCACCTCAGACGCCAAAAGTGCATATGTGGTAAAAATTTTAAATCAATCGGTTCAGCCGTTTATGCTGTGGCCTGTTTACCATATTTTAGCTCCACCCTACTACTACTACTGAGATTATTATGAAAACCGCCCTAAAACACTGTTTTCACGGCCCTCTAGCGCGCAAAGGGCGTAACCTATTGTTCCCAAATTTGGTATATGTTGTAGGGTGGGCCATAGCTCGAAATTAAGATATATCGCAACAATGTGAGATTTTCCAATTTTAAGATCCAGTAGGCCGAAAATGCCACTTTGATGCTTACAGTAAAAGTGGGTTTGCTCCAGCCTTTTTAAATGAGTGTGTGCGCGCGCCGTACGACTTGGCTGGCGTGGAGCGACCGCTCCACTAGATATGATGGTTCAGATAAAATTTGACAAAGTGGAATATTACAAATCATTATTAGCATTATTATCATCATCGTTTTTAGTCAGATTTGAAATGAGAAAGTGTGAATGAAAACATGTTGAAAATTAAATACTGTTCACTCGAACATTGGGTTATGACAGCCAATATCCAGCCGCGTAGGAACTTTATTTTGAGTGGGGCGGTCAAAATTATCGGGTATCGATGGATGTCAGGAAAAAGCCGTGCGCCGCTACAAGGGGTCCGGGGGTCCACCCCCCAGTTAGCCCCGCAGGGCCTTTTTAGAATTTTGATACAAAGAATCGAATTTGAAGCTATTTTATCATTCTTATCAAAGAAATTTAAAATATTTGATGCAATATTCTGTGGAAATTTAAGACAAATTGTTTTTATAAAAACCCCAATTACCCCGCAGAACATTATTTATTTTTTGATAAAAAAAAATTATCGAATTCGACGCTGTTTTGCCATCCTTTTCAAAGAAATTTAAAATGTGGGATATTCAATATTCTTGGGGAAACTTTAGACAAAATGCAATATAATCTGTGAATTTAGTTAATTTATAGCAGCCCCAATGGCCCCGCAGGGAAATTTTTGAATTCAAGTAAAAGAGAATCGATTATAAAATCGATTTTTGAAAAAGGTTGCAATAAGCAACAGCAATAAGCAATAAGAAAGATCTGAATGTGTTTTGGTATCCCCTTGCAATTAGCCAATAAGTAATACACCGTACGCCACCCCGCTTTCATACTCCTCTAGTTACAGAATCAGAACAACATGAGAAACCAGAGCCAAATGCTGGATCATTCATAGGAATGAGGAATGAAGTCTACAAGCAAATGAGATGTGTAGTTTAACGTGCAATTATTAAATGTTATTCATCAGGATGATCATGTTGGACAAATTAGTAATTGACTTGTCTCATTGGATCACACCTCTGTTCATATTAGTTTTGCAAAACTTGAGAAAATTCTGAGAATTCGACCTCATAATGAAGCAAATCTATGTATATTTGCATCTCATTATCAACATTTGTGTATATCTGGAGGTGATATCTGGGGGTGTTTAGGATCTATGGCAGGGGGGGGGGGGTCCGTTCCCCCCTTTCCCCCCTATTCCTACGCGCCTGCCAATATCATTTCACAATTTAGTAAAATCAAACAAGTATTGGAGATTCTTGAATTTTAAATTGTATTAAACGATCAAACCCCTCTCCCACACACCGGCTTAGGCCTATGTGGGTGTTTATTTATGTTAGTAAAATGTGTACCTGGTGTACCTATACAACATTGTATGTATAATATTTGTATGTTAATATAAATAAATAAAATTTTTGAATTGAAAAAAAAAAAAAGAAAGATTCCTGTATTTGTGAGACTGTGTGTTTGTTCACTTGGATTGCCGGATGATTCGCCTGCGGAAGATTCGCCTGACCCTCGATTATACCTGTCGAATGAGAGGTTGGAAGATTCGCCTGCATGGGTTCAGGTAATCAGAAGGGTACACGGAAGATTCGCCTTACAGGAAGGGTCAGGCGAATCTTCCAACACAACTTGGAAGATTCGCCTGACCCTCTAATATACCTGTCTAATGATAGGTTGGAAGATTCGCCTGCTAGGGGATGTGAATCGGAAATGAAAATTAGGGGTCAGTTAGTGTGCACAAAATGGTCTGAAACGTGTCAGTTACGCGCATTGTTGGCGGGATATTTCAAACATGATGAGATCGTTTGATTTTGGTACTTTATTATAGACAAATTTTAATGGAACATATTTCATGCATCCTAGAATTTAGAAAATATCTTTATCGAATAAAAGTGGGTGAACTACTGTATTGAAGTATTAATAATACAATACAGAAAATATTTATCAATTATTTTTAATAAACACATACCAAACTGCTCAATAAATTATAATTATATATAATCATAAAATTTATGACAATTCTTTGAACTTTTACGTTAACATCTTTATTATTCGATAGTGATGCAAATACAATACAATGCAATACCTGGGTTAGTCAATTTATAATTTGTTTTCTTTCATATAATTTTTAAAACAAACGCCCTGAAGAAGTCCTGTGAAACAGGACAAAATATTGTACATACACACAATAAAAATATGTGTATAAATAAAAAAAGAAGTTAACGTAGAAGTTCAAAGAATTGTCATAAATTTAATAATTTATCGTGAACTAAGATCTGAATAAGTTGCAATATATTATCAGCAAAATTTTTAAAATATTGGAAATGGTGATGACAAAACTGTAGTTGGTAATTTTGATAGATGTCTGGACTCCAGACCAGATAATAGATATCTGTCTAAAGGGCTGAGTAGTGAGCGTGGCCTTGAAGAGTTTTTTAATCGATTTTTATCAATATCTTTTACCTATATAATTGTTAACAAAATAAGGCTTTGTACTCGTCTTCAGAACTGTTCAATTAAAATAATTTCATAGCTTGGAATAAGTTATTAGTTTTATTTTGTCCAACAGATGTTTAGTACCATAATTTACTAATTTTCGGGTACTAAACATCAGTAAGACAAAGTAAATCTAATAAACCATTTCAAGCTATGAAATTATTTTCATTGAACAGTTCTAAAGACGCGTACAAAACCTTATTTTGTTAACAATTACATTATTAAAAGATATTAATAAAAATCGATTAAAAAACTCTTCAAGGTCAAACTCACTCGGCTGGGTAGTGAGTTTGACCTTGAAGAGTTTTTTAATCGATTTTTATCAATATCTTTTTCCAGTGCAATTGTTAACAAAATAGGGCGATGGACGTGAATTCAGAACAGTTCAATGAAAATAATTTCATAGCTTGGAATAAGTTATTAGTTTTATTTTGTCCAGGAGCCCAAGTCTTGAAAAAAGCGTTTTGAAACCGTCTGGCGTTTTCATTGATCAAAACGTAAAAATGTTGAAGGCTAAGGTATAGTCGTCAACTTTTTTACGTTTTGATCAATGAAAACGCCAAACGGTTTCAAAACGCTTTTTTCAAGACTTGGGCTCCAGCAGGTGTTTAGAACCCGAAAATACATTTTGCTGGACAAAATAAAACTAATAACTTATTCCAAGCTATGAAATTATTTTCGGGTTCTAAACGCCTGCTGGACAAAATAAAACTAATAAATTATTCCAAGCTATGAAATTATTTTCATTGAACTGTTCTGAATTCACGTCCATAGCCCGTTTTTGTTAACAATTGCACTGGAAAAAGATATTGATAAAAATCGATTAAAAAAAACTCGTCAAGTTAAACTCACTACCCAGCCGTCTTAACACTGAACATCAAATAATATCGAAGATTAAAATATTATGTTTGGACTTCACTACCTACTATACTTCAGTGGATCCATACATTTCAACATATTTCCTGTCAATCATTTATCAATCTTCAACTTCATACAATATATCAGATAATTTCAGGTTTATTTCACAATTAACCTTGAAAAGATCATGGTTTTCGAATTACATCAGAATTCTGGATTCATCAGTTTTAAAATTATATAGATAGACTATTTAAATATCAACATTTCCGATCATTGTAAAATATGTTTGGATAATATATAATTATTAATCTGTACATCAGTGGTAGAAGGTCCGAAGTCCATTTCAATACTTATTCTTGATTGGATTTTTACAAAACCAGTAATTATGCCTTCATTCAATCATAACTTAGTTATGTGTCAGAGTCATTACTTCAATAACCTAACCATATTTGTTGACATCAGTCAGATAGACCTCGATTAGATTAGATTAGATTAATATGATTTAACGGCGCGTCAACGACGAGGTTATATTGCGCACATTAATTATTTTACTTTAAACTTTGTTGAATTAAGTGGAGGACATTGGGAGGGGGTTGACCTAACGGGCCCGATCCGGGGGAGTCCAGCACTGGTGGGAATGCCAGGCCGGAATGGGGACGGACCGGGAGGTGTAAGGATTCGGGCCGGCGGAACCCGATTTCAGGGGGATCACCATTTCGAGGGGGAAGGCCAGCCCGATGGGGACCGCAAATTCAAGGGAGGACATGGTTAGGCCAACCCTGGCTGCTCTTTGTCTGGACCTCACCACTGACCTGTCCGGCATGGGTAACCCTTACACATGAGCATATGCTCGCCGGCGTAGCTGCAATGGATCGTTGGCCAACACAAACCCCACCACCGCGATATAGACCTCGACAAAAGTATAAGAGAAAATGGACTTAGGCCATTCTGCCTCGTATTTATAGAATTAATTGTACAGTTGTGTAGTAATTATTAATGAACAACATTGGTAAAGGACTTTGAAAGGAATACTATGTTTATCGACCAAATTAATGCTTTACTTTTATTCCATAAAAGTTATTTTCTAGCTCCTAGAATGCATTAAATTTGTTCGACTAAAATTTTAGAAGTACCAAAATCAAACGATCTCATCATGTTTGAAATATCCCGCCAACAATGCGCGTAACTGACACGTTTCAGACCATTTTGTGCACCCTGACTGACCCCTAATTTTCATTTCCGATTCACATCCCCTAGCAGGCGAATCTTCCAACCTATAATTAGACAGGTATATTAGAGGGTCAGGCGAATCTTCCAAGTTGTGTTGGAAGATTCGCCTGACCCTTCCTGTTAGGCGAATCTTCCGTGTACCCTTCTGTTTACCTGAACCCATGCAGGCGAATCTTCCAACCTCTCATTCGACAGGTATAATCGAGGGTCAGGCGAATCTTCCGCAGGCGAATCTTCCGCCGACCGTTCACTTGAGCTTGATCTCTAAGCTTGATACTAGATGGTTTCCTACTTGACCGCGTCGGCGCATTGTCCAGCAGTGACGACGGTGTTGTGGTTGAGGATGGAACCTCCGCAGATGAGATCTCCCCGACCAACGCCCTGACTCAACACGGCCACTTGGAAAGGTCGCTCAGAGATGTCAACCTCCTCACCCCCCACGATGTAGGAGGCGGGAAGGTGAGGGCGGCGCAGTAAGGGGGGGGGGGGGAACCTGAAGAATCATTTCTGTACCTCAGAGGTTGACAGCCGGAAGTCCATTCTCTCGGCGTTGCACTTGTCAACATTGAAGAATTGTCTTACATGACTCATGACACCATTACAAATATATGAATGGAGAATTTCTGGTTTTTGAGAATCATTGAAATGGACTTCCGACTTTCTACCTATGAGGTAGACTTTTTTAGCCAAGCTGTATCATCGTACTTTTACAGCAGGTATAAATCGTTTTTGTTTTGTTTTTAATGGTACATCCGATATAAAACCGACCTATCAAAATGGTCACAATTGTAGACCTAACTACAGTTTTTGAGCCAATCCCTGCATGATTGATTGAAAAGTGAAGATGTACCGTTTGAAAATTTAGACAAAATATTACTAATTGCTGGCAATATATTTACCAGCAAAGCAAGAATAAGTGTAATAATTAATTAATATGTACACAGACTCACCCAGACAGCACACCAGCAAGGCTGACAAGAAAACCAGACGAAACATCTTGGTCGAGTGATGATCTTGTAATGCACTCGCAGGCCTTGGCAACTAATCTTAACTAATCGTTTTAAAAAGTTTGACTTGGACTTTCGATCAAGATACGAGGGATATCAATAAAAGTAAGATCAATTTGATTACAAGTGTCGCACCTCTCAACTGTTGTCCCTTTAGCATGTGACAATTCCTTTATTCCTTATTCAAATTTCTTATTCGAAATTATTGCGAAATTATTGACTTCTCGTTTATATTCACACCTTTAACATTCAAACGGCCCGCCAACTGGTCAAAGTGGATGGAACTAGCTTCACACTACTATAGGAGAGGTGGGGACACTTGAACATTCTTGGCGATACCAGCTCCATGGGGAATTGACCAATGGATTAACATAGGGATTACTTTTGAGCAGGTGGCGCTCAGGTGGTGAACAGTGGAACTATTTTGAATTTTGGAACGAAATGCAAGATTAAATTAGTTCTCATGTATGCCACACAACACATAGAGCGCCAGCTGCTCAAAAGTGAATTCCCCTATTATTCGTATTCAAGATAGCCAATGGGGATGCATTGAAGAGTCCCCACCTATAGTAGTGTGAAGCTAGTTCCATGCACGTTGACTGGTATATCAGGTCAGGTCAGTAATCAGATTTTCGAAAACCATGTATATTGTTTTATATTTGTATCATCCTCATCTACCTACCCTGAATTTGTACACTATTTCTAACACCGTTCAGGAATGAGGAAATGAAGTCATTGTTTATGAAAATCTGGTTTTATACACGCATAATTGTTTTTATAGCCAAACTATTTATTATAAAAGAACATTAAATTGAATAATGTGCAATATAAGGGTAAAACAAAAAACAAAAAAGATGATATTCAATATCCTCAATAGGATATTGAGCCTATCAGATTCAATAAATCTGATAGGCTGATACATGTAAGATTGCACCATCAGAAGTGAGTCTAAGCGATCTCATTGTCTCACTCTAGTAGGTGACCTCACATTTCAATGATAATAACAAGCTTTGATTGGCTTTGGGACATGACCAAGCAGTCATTCAAATTTGTTCAACGATCAATTTTTGTTTTGCCGAGTGTACCTTGCCGGTGGCGCAGCACTGACAGGGCGGTGCGTAAGTGCAGTCAGAAGTGCTGCTCACACTTGCACCGGGGTCGGGGCGACCCACTCCTAATTGGGCACTGGGGGGCCCGCAACATAGCCGATGAACTAAAACAACAACTACGTGAGAGAGTTTGTTTTGGTGAATTTAGTTTAGTGTTGGGTCATTCCATGAAATACGCAAAACACAATATATATTTTGAGATTTATATAAATCTCTGAATTTTAAAATGTAGGTACCTAACCCGATTTCAATCAAACTTAGCAATTATAGGGAACTCTCTCTAGTTGTAGAATGGATTAAAAATGAAATATAAAAGTATACATGTCTTGGATCTAGACAAACAAAACATTATTATTTTGGGATGAATAGTTTTCAAGTAATTGATACAGAAAGATTTATATAAATCTCCGAATTGTAAAATTATTTAACCATAATATCGGCATTGACGTCATGGGGCTCAGCATTGCCATGGCAACAAAGTATTCACCATGGTAATTGGTAACATATTGTTGTGAACTAAGAAATGACATCACCGGGCTCACATACGTCACACATGGATTTTACCGCCAAAATGTCATGAAAGTTGTCATGTGATATTTTTTGAACGAAAATGTTAATTTTTTGGGTGAAACGTTATTATTATTTTTATTATTGTTAAGTTATTATTTGTATTGTTATTTACAAATTTACAATAATTTTTTTTAAGGGGACTTCCCTATTAAAATAATATGATGCATGGATGCAATCGATTCCTTCAAAAATAACAAAAGTCATGCACTTACTTTGCTCACACACTACAGCAAGCAGCACCAACACTGCAAGAACTGCTCCCATCTTGATGCCAGTGCGATACTTGTCATTTTGTTCGTTTTTTTATTATATGAATCTATTTGAAGAAAGGTACGCGGTAGTGCATTGTAAAAGTCATTAACCTTGCAGGCATTAAGTGCAGGCAAAAACACACACACACACACACACACACACACACACACACACACACACACACACACACACACACACAGAGAAAGTGCCATAAGAGTACCTACCGTGGGGACGCTCTCTACGCTCGCTCAATTGTACTAACTTCAATATATTTCTTCCATAAGTAAACACTTTAAATATGAGATTGTCTAAAAGTTGACTGCCGCTGTCAGATTTGTTATTCCCTGTAGGTACCTTTATAGGATTGCAACACTTTCTTATGCAAGAAGCTCATAGGCACCGAGTGTCGACTCTCTTTTGTTTCTGAAAATGACAGACAGTGGAAAAAATTAGCAACTTGTGATGGGATCCTCATACCCTTATACCCCGTTCACACTAGGATATTTGATCTCCATTAACTTAATCTCTGTTAAAAGATAATCGAGTTACTGAAACTCTGTTATGTCTTAACGTCATCAAAGTTATATTTAACAGAGATTATCTTTCATAGTTTAAACTAGGACAACGAGTATAAACGCTGTGCAAAATGTATGAAGTGTCAAAAATCCACTGAATCTAATAAAATTATTAGTTTGCTCCTCTCCATTACAAATTCTGAGCTATTTTGAGTTATCTGTTGATTTTGATCGGTTGCTATGGCCACGACCAATGAGAGATGATAATATTGCAGATTCTTCCCCGTACAGCTTTGCCTATTTCTCTCGCTAGTGGCTCTGGGAATATGAACGCACGGTGCCTATAGGTACATAAAGCTTGTGAACTGTTGGCACCTGAATACCTTGTCCCTATGAATTTTACGACTTGCAGTCATCATAGGAAACTTTAAAATATTGTGATGACAAAAGGAAATTGTAGGAATGAGGACAAATACTAAAATAATTATTCATGAATATCCATAATTAAGTTTAATATGCAACCACTCGAAATGCGGTACAATAGAGTGTGTAAAGGCAGTGGAATATAAAAAGAGCAGTTGTTAATAACAAATTTGTCTGTAAATGTGTTCAAAATAACAACTTCATCTGACAATCTGGCCATTTCACTTTTAAATAAATCAGAAGAATACGTCCAAAATATTAAAAAATTACTTTTCTTGAGACAATCTTTATTATGCTGTCCAAATTTGACCTTTGAACTCTATGAACTCTCCTTTTAAAAACAGTTTCAAAAAGTGTCGTTAGGAAATGCTCAAGAAGTTATTTACCAGGAAATAATTAGGAACTAGGTAAGAGATTTACCTTGCAGACCAATGTCTTAGTCCAAATCATGCATTTTCCTGTGGATCGATTTCTTCTGGAGTGATATATCGATCATTATTAATATCAATCAACTCCAACTGTCTCTTGACTCGTGAATGCGAACGCCCGGTGACGTTGAGGTACATTTGCGCCTCTTCAATACTCAGTCGTCCGTCCTTGTTGGCGTCGCCCATGTACATGATTTTAGCCACCTGATCGCTGACGTCGCCGTTCCCGAAGACTTCACGACGTCCTCTAGGAGTACAATCGCCCTCGCGACATTCTCCATCGCAGTTACAGCAGAATATATTGCACTGAAACAAGGAGAAGAAACATGATTTTGTCCACATGATCGTCGACGACGTCCTCATCATGGACGTCACGACGCCTTCGGTGTACAGGCGTCCGAGCGACATCGCCCACAACAGTTACTAGATACATGAACCGCTCTTATGACATTAGTGTCTGTGCAAAATTTTAGAGTTAATGGTTAAACGGTGTGATCTGGGCATTGCCCAGAATAAAAACATAACACATAATACATAAAAATAACACAGACAGGCAGAACAGACAAAAAGAAATTCACACAGTGGAGCTTCCTCAAATACACAAAGTTTAACATTTTATTGGACTTGGTACACTCGCGGTCACAAAAATTGCTTGAAAATTTCGAACTTCTTTTTCAAAACTTGATATCCAGAGTCAGACGAAAAGACAGATTTCGATGTAGATTTCGAGCATGTGGGGTTGGTAGAAGGTTTGATTTTAAGAACATTAACCAACCACCTCATACAAAATATTAGCTCATACACAAGGAGGTTGTAGTAATTTCTTGCTCATACGTAATAATTGAGCGAGCGACTCCTTTTGACTCTGTTGACACGGACCTCTGTTTTTTTCTGCTACCTGGAGCATGTTTAGTATTTAGTATAAATTATGTGCATATTCTTCCTTTAAGTGTATTAGAAATGTGTTTTTAATGTTTATTATAAATTGTTAGTTTTAAAATTAGTGTGTAGCCCCGCAGACAAACCAGGCTATTGGTTTAGCGGGGCTACTGATATGTAATTGGTATTTTTCTAAATTAAAACTGAATGAAAAAAAGTCGCCTCGTTTCACCGATCGATCTGAAATATTGCAAACATGTAAAGACCACCTTTTCTCTTTGCAGACCATAATTTTTTTGAAATCCGTTCTTTGGTTAACATTTAAATAAATATCTCCAGACAGGTTTGAAAATGAAAATGGTCTTCGATAAATTGTCTTATTATATTAAGACACATGGTCTCTTATTTTACAAATCAAACACTTATTGAAAATTTTAAGAGCTACCAGAAATGAGGTATCGAAATTAATGCTTTCCACTGCAACAGAATCTGATTTGCTTTAGGTACCAGAGTGTTTTGATGCTATTTTGTAGTTTCAATGAAAAGCATATACTTTTTTGTTGATTGAGTGGATCATATTTCAAGTCAATATGGATGTATATGTTTTATGTGCGTTGTGTATGCCTTTCCGCTTCGAGAATTTGCACATTCCGGTGCTCGCTCATTACGCGTTATACTGAGCGTTTTCCTATTTATTTATCGAAGTATTGACTATAATTCGAGCTCCAACTTAGCACCTTAACATCAATTTTTCTGACCGATGGTGTAGTACATATAGAACGATTAAATCTAGTTTCTTAGGCAGGGTAGGACCAACTAGGGATTAAGTTAACTATCGATGGTTAACCAATGAATGCAGTTAGCGCGAATTCCACAGCCAATAGGATCAACTAAATTCCACTAACCACCGATAATTAACTTAATCCAAAGTTGGTCCTACCCGGCCTTAGACGAGAGGATGCTGGGCATAAATCAGGAATTTGAACTCATATCCTTGAGTTGACACGTTGGCCAATCATGAACCGAAGCTCACCCCAACGAGGGAAACTAGGTCCCTGATTGGTTATGTTTACCGATTCGGTGGCGCAGCACGAGAGGGGTGGTGTGTAAGTGCAATCACCACACTGCTTGGTAGTGGTGCCGGACACTTTTCCACTGGGACCGCCGGAACCCACTCCAACTGTGGCAGCGGGATAGTTGGAAGCGCAACATAACCCGTCAACTAAAACAACAAGAGAATAGAATAGAATAGAAATTAAATTCGTCTTGATTGGGATATTTCATCAGTAAGTCTATAATAGGAAACACGTGAGTTCCCGATGACGAGAAGCCAACAGAAGTCTCAAAACTAACTGTTTTTTGCATCCCTACTTGTCTTTTTATTAGTACATTTATAATTTTTGACTCTGTTTTTTTTTTTTTATTTATTAGAAGGTTTTTGCTTATGGGTAAGGTACCTGAAGAAGAGTACGAAATTGTACTTGAAACGTCGTCATTAAACGGTATAATGTCCAAACAGTCTTTCACTTAAAAGAATATTGATAAATGTGACTGTGAAAATTTAAATGTACACTTGGCCAAACAAAACTTGAACGTTCAATAAATCTGATAGGCTGATAAATGTAAGATCCGCCATCAAAATTCAGTCTAAGTGATCTCATTGTCTCACTCTAGTAGGTGACCTCACATTTCAATGATAATAACAAGCTTTGATTGGTTATGGGACATGATCAGCAGTCATTCAAATTTGGTCAACGTTCAAGTTTTGTTTGGCCGAGTGTACCTAACAGGGAATTTTAAAATACTATGAAACAGGGATACGATTAATATCTTCAATACACCTACCTTGCACAGAAACTGCAGCCAGCAACGCCAACACTGTGAGAACTAGAGAAGCTGCTTCCATCTTGTATCAGTGCGAAGTTGATTGACACAGTCTTCTGTCAGGCTTCTTATAAAGGAATCTATATAAGGAAATTAGCTGTTATATTGAGTTTTTACAATATTATTGCCGCGATAACCGGGGTCACTCTGATCTAGTGGAGCGGTCGCTCCACCCAGCCAAGTCGTACTGTACACTCACACTCAATCAACATACCGTGACTAATAAACTGAGGAGCAGGCTAAACAATTTATTGTAAGCAACAACATGGCATTTTCGGCCTACTGGATCTTTAAATTGAAAAATATCGCATTGTTGCGAAATATCTTAATTTCGAGCTATGGCCCACCCCACCACAATAACAAATTTGGGAACAACAGGATACCTATGCAATTTTCGAGCTAGGGGGATGTGAAAACAGTAAATTACACCCCTTTTAAAACCCATCTTCCTCAGATGATGATGATATGTCAGGAAACGTCGCTGTCACCGCCACAGCCACAGATACTCACAGCAAGTTGAGTATCAACAAATATTCTTTTTTAAATTTTCATTTTACTGATTAATAACTGACAATGTATATTTAGTATTAGTATTTAGTATTTAGTAATCGTTCAGCTATATATTACATTCCGTATAATAATGTCTCTGGTATATTATATAAATCCATGTAAAATGTCCATGTGTTATCCATGTAAAATATGCCCCGACACAAGTCTTCGTGACTTATTGGAGTATATATCAAACAAATATGTAAACACTGTGTGAACACACTCTCTGTACCATTTTGAAAAATAAAAATAAATCAATCAAATCAAAAGCCTAAATGGCGCTAACCGATCGATCTGAAATTTTTACCACATGTGCAATTTACACATAAAAATGCCAAATCTGACTATAAAATCATCTCTTATAACAATAACTACATCTTCAGAAGGCTTATAGATTCAAATTTTAGGTGGCAGTGATGAAAGCCGCCATTTTGAAAGCCGGAAGTGATTACACAACTCTAGAACGGCTGGACCGATTGGAACGAAACTTTCGCTTTCATAGCATATTATTTATAGCATATACATAGTAACCAATTCTTATTTAAAATATGGTCTGTTTAGCAAGAAATACTTTGATTTAAAAGTCGACGCTGCGTCAACTATAGTGACCTACCTGTCGCCCTATCTATGCATCGTCCTATCGTTCAAAATCACGTACTATAGTTTCTTATGGACCAATCTTCTGGAGTAAGATATCGATCATTATTCAACCGATCAATCGATTGGCAGTGAACTTGCCAACATAACGCAAGAACATAACTTGCACATATGTCTTGAACATAACGTTACCAGGATTCAGGACGAGGAAAATGGAGGCTGCAAGAAGGAAGAGCAATATTTCAAGGATAGAAATAACAGCCAAATCAAACTTCTCAGATGTGTTCAAGTTCAAGTTCAAGTTTAAGTATCTTTATTTTGTCAACTTAGACGCATTAACAAAAATTACGGTATTCAGTTTCAGTTTCAGTTTCAGTTTATTTCCAATTTGTTTTTTACAATACAATATGTAGGTAGTACATTTGTCTGTTTAAATCATGACCCTTGAGAGTAAATTTTCTCTTCATAAGGGTATTAAGGAAAGTCTATTTCTAAGTACATTTTTTTATTATATAGGTACTTAGATTCTAATATTGGGAATTTAAACATTCTTAAAATAAAAAATAAAAATATCAATTTCCTAATCTAGTGGAGCGGTCGCTCCACCCAGCCAAGTCGTACTGTACACTCACACTCACTCAACATACCGTAAATGCCTAATAAACTGAGGAGCAGACCAAACACTTTTACTGTAAGCATCAAAGTGGCATTTTCGGCCTACTGGATCTTAAAATTGGAAAATCTCACATTGTTGCGAAATATCTTAATTTCGAGCTATGGCCCACCTGACAACATATACCAAATTTTGGAATAACAAGTTATGCCATTTGCGAGCTAGAGGGCCGTGAAAACAGTGAAATTACACCCCTTTTTAAAAGGTATCTTCTTCTTCTTCTTCTTCCGCTTCTTCTTCAGATATCAAGGAACGTTGCTATCACCGCCACAGCCTAAACGGCTGAACCGATCGATTTGACATTTTTACCACATGTGCACTTTTGGCGTCTGAGGTGCCTTTTTATAAAACCAACCGGAAGCCGCCATTTTGAAACCGGAAGTGACGTCATATCTCGAAAATGGCTAGACCGATTGGAATGAAAATAGCGCCAAATGATTCAGACGGTCATCTATATGGAATATCAAAAGATGAATTAGAAATGTACTATTACCGAAACCGGAAATGACATCATCAACATGAAAAACACCCTGAAACCCCTTTTCATGCAATAAAAATACATATTTTGAAGGCTTATAATGATATCTAGTGGAGCGGTCGCTCCACGCCAGCCAAGTCGTACGGCGCGCACACTCTCATATAATAAGGCTGGAGCAACCCACTTTTACTGTAAGCATCAAAGTGGCATTTTCGGCCTACTGGATCTCAAAATTGGAAAATCTCACATTGTTGCGAAATATCTTAATTTCGAGCTATGGCCCACCCTACAACATATACCAAATTTGGGAGCAATAGGTTACGCCATTTGCGAACTAGAGGGCCGTGAAAACCGTGAAATTGTACGGCTTTCAGATAATAATAATCTTACTTATAGTTACCCAGTTCTGTCTGTCTGTGTGTGTGTATGTCAGGAACGGTTGCGCGCTTCGATTTGACATTGGTATTTATTGAAAACTATAACTAAAATGGTGGCGTTACATTGCCAAACATGTCTAAAATTACGTCTTCTGCTTTTTGTGAATAAAGAAATAACCAAAACTTACCTAAGACGCACACTTTATGCTTTTGTATTTGTAACAAATCTACTCTAATGTATAATTACTGTCAAATCAATTACTTTACATAGAAAACGTCATGCCGACAACTTCGTTCAAACTGACATATTCAAATTTTCTTCTCTCTTGATTTACATAAGGCCGTGAACCTGAAAACCATCAAACCAAAGCCGATTGAATTGAATATATTTTATTTTGTTAAATATGTACTTTTCCTTCGTTTCTTATTAGTGGTGTCATGTTACTGAAGGAATGTGTCTATTGATACTGTTTTTAGCATCAATGTTTAATTTTTACAATCTATCAGCAGAATATAGCAACGTGAAGAATGTGCTCTCATTGGTTGACAGCAGTCACGTGACCGTACATGCCTCTCTGCTATTCGGTCATAATCGAAAAAGCAGATGGGGTAAACTTGATAGTTTGTCCGTGTTTTAGAAGTAGAAGGTCGGAAGTCCATTTCAATTATTCTTGAGGTGAGCTCATAAACCAGGTTTTCCGACTTCATCAAACCATAATTTTGAAAAGGGGACATGTGTCATGAGAATATAATATGACATAATAGAATAGAATAGAATTATATTAACAGCTTAGGAATAAACTGTACTGTAGTAATAAGATATTAAGAAAATACACATGTGGATTTTCCAGTGGCTAAAATAGTCAGCTGTTGTAGCATCAAGTTTCAGTTCAGTGAAATGATCAGATTCTAATCTATTAAAATGAACATTTATAATGAAGAATTTCAGCTACAGTTCTAATGGGTGATCGGTAATTATTTAATTGAATGCGTTGGGGTAATGTAAGAGAATATTTCAATACAGCTGTATTTATTAGCATCAGTCAAATGGTAATTGGAAGAGCTTGATTATATCATTCCAAAAGGGTGCAACAGAAAATTGAGAAAATTGATTTCCACCCTTCTACCTCGGAGAGACAGATATAATGAAACCCAACCCCCACACTTTAAGTTATCCTTCTTTCTGGGATAGCATACCTCTATGGATCATGAATCGCCACAATGCAAAAAGGCTGGCGTTTTTTTATTAATTTGTTTTACTTTGTAAACTCATTTGAAATGGCTTTTCCATAATAGTTATGGTTAAATTACTTTCCTTCGTTACTCATTTTCGTATTCTGTTGGGCATTTTAGTAATGCTATCGACGTTATGTGTGTAGTGTATTATAACTATAAAGTTATCAACAACGCACACTCTGCTGCCAAATATTTCAACTCATGCTAATTTACGCATACCCCACTGGTGCGCATTGGTCATGTTTTACATGACGGGTCCCTCTAGTAATAATAATAATAATGATGATGATTCATCTTCCAATAAATTCCGCGGTCTCCGCCACAGCCTAAACGGCTGGGTTGATTGACCCGAAATTTTCACCACATATACAGCTTGTCTGCCTGATGATACCTTGCCCTTATGAATTTTTTGTGCCGCCATTTTGAAACCGGAAGTGACGTCATATCTCAAAAACGGCTTAACCGATCGGAACGAAATTTGCGCCAATCGATTCAGACGGTCCTCTTTATGAAATAACAATATTTAAATTAAAGTTTTCTAATTACTGAAACCGGAAATTACGTCATAGTTTAGCGAAATCTGCTTAAATTCACTTCCCTTTATATAAAAACCAACTATATATTCAGAAGGCTTATAATGAAATATTAGTATTTATATCTAGTGGAGCGGTCGCTCCACCCAGCCAAGTCGTACTATACACTCACAGTCACTCAACATACCGTAAATGCCTAATAAACTGAGGAGCAGACCAAACACTTTTACTGTAAGCAACAACATGGCATTTTCGGCCTACTGGATCTTAAAATTGGAAAATCTCACATTGTTGTGAAATGTCTTAATTTCGAGCTATGGCCCACCCCACTACATATACCAAATTTGGGAACAATAGGTTATGCCAATTGCGCGCTAGAGGACCGAGAAAACAGTGAAATTACACCACTTTCTGATTCTGAAGATGATGATTCTGATGATATCAGGAAACCCTGTTGACAGCGCCACAGCCTAAACGGCTAAACCGATCGACCTGAAACTTTTACCACATATGCACTTTTGGCGTCTGATGATACCTTGCCTCTTGTGATTTTTTGTGCCGCCATTTTTAAACCGGAAGTGACGTCATAACTCAAAAACGTCTAGACCGATTAGAACGAAATTAGCGCCATTCGATTAAGATGGTCATCTTTATGAAGTATCAATAAAAAAAATATTATTTTCTTATTTTCTAAACCGGAAGTGACGTCATAAATACGCAATATTTAACTTATTTCAACAAATTATACTTAAAATACGTACATAATTAACTTACATTGTAACATAGACAATACAATTTATATATTCAAGGTAGCAGTGTTCTCGGCCGCCATTCCTGAAACCGGAAGTGACGTCATATATCTAAAACGCCTGTAACGATTGCAACTGAACTAGCTCCTGCGTATTCATTCTGCTATTTATTTGAAAAATCAATTGTGAAAAATGAATAAATAAATTAATGGTACCGGAAATGGCGGCAGGAACCACTAAATGAAACCGGAAGTGACGTCATATATTACAAACGGCATGACCGATTTTACGGAAATATAGGGATTAGGAATTCAGATGGTCGTTCATGAAGGTATCAACTAGATAAAACTAGATTGTTTTCTTATTACCTATACCGGAATTCAGCCGCTATTTCAAAACCGGAAGTGACGTCATGTATCGAAAACGGCTGGATCGATTATAACGAAACTTAAGCTATTCTTCTTGGATAATCATTTTCATCTTATACCAAACGCAACTTTTCATAGTAACCAAATCGGTTGAGGCGTATTTTTTTAAAGAAATTAGTCCCTGCTCGGACATGTGCTACAAGCTGTATGAATAAACTAACAAAAGAAGTGATATCCCAGAAAAAACACTCCGTGTAAAAATACCAGCCAAGTCTCTTTAACTATAAAAAAAAAATAGAAGAAATCTAAAAATTCAGCACTGAAAAGGAGTGATATCAAAAAAGGAGCCAAGTCAACGAATTTTCAAAATTTTAATCGTACCATTGAAATAAAAATATCAACCCCCGAGAAATACTTAAAAAAAGGACTTGGCGCATCGTTTTTTTAAAGACATTTTTCTATTCTTAAGCTTATGCCACTCACATACTACGTAGTTCAGAAATGCCTAGAAAAATTGGGACAAAACTTTCAAATTAAATATTGAACATTCTGTAAAATATTTTAAATTTAAATATAAGTACGCAAAGAAACATAGCATTGTCTTACAAGCAATAAATACAGAACAGTTGTGTTTGTGATTGGTAGGTACCTATAGTTTTGTGGGTACATCAACATACCTACTACAGCATTATACTTTGAACCTTCTCGCCGTGTAATTAATTGCTATTAATTAACATTTTATACCAAAAAAATTCATAAATTACATAACGTATTACTTTAGATAAAAATCTAGTCAGTAATTATTTGAGCAGCATGGCTCAGTGCACTAGTCACTTATACAAATCTCATTGACGGCCTTCTTGTAATGAGCGCTTTCGCTATTTCCCTCAGTCACGATATTGAGAAGTATGATTGATTAATATGACCCTAGAAATAGTGGCAATAACGAATAGACTAGGCCGCTTCCGTTTATTCGTTATTCGTTTATCCGTTTATTTCCTCTGAATATTGACAAAATACCAAAACTGCCAGTAGGTAAGAGTACTAGTTATATTAAAACGTAGTATGATTCGTCGATAATGAATGTGATATACTCAGGAAAATATACTTGTAGAGTTCTTCCTATACTTTTAGGATAGAAAAGTGTCTTTAAAAAAACGATGCGCCAAGTTCTTTTTTTAAGTATTTCTCGGGGGTTGATATTTTTATTTCAATGGTACGATTAAAATTTGGAAAATTCGTTGACTTGGCTCCTTTTTTGATATCACTCCTTTTCAGTGCTGAATTTTTAGATTTCTTCTATTTTTTTTTTATAGTTAAAGAGACTTGGCTGGTATTTTTACACGGAGTGTTTTTTCTGGTACATCTTACTTATAGTTACCCAGTTCTGTCTGTGTGTCAGGAACGCCTGCGCGCGCATCCTTTCAATTTCGCGCGCACACTCTCTATGTTGTATTTAAAATTAAAATGGTCGACGTTACATTGCCCAAATCATGTCCAAAATACATCTTTTGCTCTTTGTGCATAAATAAATAACTGAAACTTACCTAAATAGCAATCCTTATCCCTTTGTGTTTATAAGAAATGTATTTTAACACTGAATAACTGTCCAAATCTTTACATTATATTGAAAACGGCACTATTTTGTATTTAAAATGGTGGCCTTTCATTGCCAATCGTGTCTAAAAATTCGTCTTTTGCCTTCGCAAAGTAAAGAAATAACCATAACTTACCTAAAACGTAATCCTTATCCCTTTGAGTGTGTAAAAAATCTACTATAACACATAATAACCGTTCAAAAGAGACATTACATAGAAAACTTCTTTACTCCAAGAAACGTCAAAGTGTAATTTTTAAAAAATTTCATTTGATCTGTATTTTAGAGGGCCATGAAAACCAAACAAAGCCGATAGATTTTTAACATTGGCCTCAAGATGCAATTTGCAAACGATCAAACGTATTATTTTCTTCCTACATTTAATCAACACGGTTCTGTAACCCTCAAACCAACTAACCGACGAAGTTTTTAAATAATGTTGTTAGATTAATCATTTTCAGTCGTTTCTTATTTCGTAGAGTGGTCTGTATTGAGTCATGTATTGACAACGAATTCATGTTGCTGTTGATAAAGTTTGAAGCACCAATGTTTAAGTTTTACATTGTTAACTGAATATCTATACTTTAATTAGTGGTAGAACGAAATTTACCAAGTGATAACTCTGAGTGTGTCTTTTATTTGGCATCTGAATGCCCATATGAATTTTATGACGTACGTCATAATAGGACACTTTAAAATATTAGGACGAAAGGATATTGTATAGGAATAAGGACAACAATTCTGAAATAATTATTCATTTACCATAATTTTGTTCAAATATCCAACCAATATATTATATGATAGTTGAGTACAATAGAAGGCAGAGGAATATTTATAGAAGAACAGTTGTAATCAACAAATTCGTGATTAAATGTTTTACATTTTGAATTATCAACTTGATCTGACTCTGGCCATTTAACTTTTTCAACGAATCAGAGGAGTATACGTCCAAAATAATTTAACATTGATTTCCTGAATAATCTTTATTATGCTGCCCAAATGTGACCTTTGAACTCCGTGAACTTTTCTTGTACTGCTCAAAAAGACAAAATGAATATAAAATTGTAGGTACTTCTTAAAAACAGTTCAAAAATTGTCGGTAGGAAATGCCTGTTATAATAATTACTACGCAACAATGCAACTATTCTACTATTTCATTCTATTTCATTCTTCATTCTACTATTCTATTTATTACTATCACTACTATTACTATTATAATAATAATTAGAATAATTACTACCCATAAGATAGATTCATGGTCTAAATCATGCATTTTACAGTGGATCGATTTCTTCTGGAGTGATATATCGATCATTATTAATATCAATCAACTCCAACTGTCTCTTGACTCGTGAATGCGAACGCCCGGTGACGTTGAGGTACATTTGCGCCTCTTCAATACTCAGTCGTCCGTCCTTGTTGGCGTCGCCCATGTACATGATTTTAGCCACCTGATCGCTGACGTCGCCGTTCCCGAAGACTTCACGACGTCCTCTAGGAGTACAATCGCCCTCGCGACATTCTCCATCGCAGTTACAGCAGAATATATTGCACTGAAACAAGGAGAAGAAACATGATTCTGTCCACATGATCGCTGACGTCGCCGTTCCCGAAGACTTCACGACGTCCTCTAGGAGTACAATCGCCCTCGCGACATTCTCCATCGCAGTTACAGCAGAATATATTGCACTGAAACAAGGAGAAGAAACATGATTCTGTCCACCTGATCGCTGACGTCGCCGTTCCCGAAGACTTCACGACGTCCTCTAGGAGTACAGGCGCCCTCGCGACATTCTCCATCGCAGTTACAGCAGAATATATTGCACTGAAACAAGGAGAAGAAACATGATTCTGTCCACATGATCGCTGACGTCGCCGTTCCCGAAGACTTCACGACGTCCTCTAGGAGTACAGGCGCCCTCGCGACATTCTCCATCGCAGTTACAGCAGAATATATTGCACTGAAACAAGGAGAAGAAACATGATTCTGTCCACCTGATCGCTGACGTCGCCGTTCCCGAAGACTTCACGACGTCCTCTAGGAGTACAATCGCCCTCGCGACATTCTCCATCGCAGTTACAGCAGAATATATTGCACTGAAACAAGGAGAAGAAACATGATTCTGTCCACATGATCGCTGACGTCGCCGTTCCCGAAGACTTCACGACGTCCTCTAGGAGTACAATCGCCCTCGCGACATTCTCCATCGCAGTTACAGCAGAATATATTGCACTGAAACAAGGAGAAGAAACATGATTCTGTCCACCTGATCGCTGACGTCGCCGTTCCCGAAGACTTCACGACGTCCTCTAGGAGTACAGGCGCCCTCGCGACATTCTCCATCGCAGTTACAGCAGAATATATTGCACTGAAACAAGGAGAAGAAACATGATTCTGTACACATGATCGCTGACGTCGCCGTTCCCGAAGACTTCACGACGTCCTCTAGGAGTACAGGCGCCCTCGCGACATTCTCCATCGCAGTTACAGCAGAATATATTGCACTGAAACAAGGAGAAGAAACATGATTCTGTACACATGATCGCTGACGTCGCCGTTCCCGAAGACTTCACGAAGTCCTCTAGGAGTACAATCGCCCTCGCGACATTCTCCATCGCAGTTACAGCAGAATATATTGCACTGAAACAAGGAGAAGAAACATGATTCGGTCCACATGATCGTCGACGACGTCCTCATCATGGACTTTGCGACGCCTTCGGTGTACAGGCGTCCTAGCGACATCGCCCACAACAGTTACTAGATACATGAACCGCTCTTATGACATTAGTGTCTGTGCAAAATTTTAGATTTATTGGTAAAACGGTGTGAACTGTGCATTGCTTAAGGTGAAACTTGCTCTCGGCCGTTTAAAATAATTGAGTGAGAAAAATTGTTTCATAAGTGAGTTAAACGTTTACAGGATGTTCACATGATCAGTTTTATTGTAAATTAGGAGCACTTTTTCAATTTTGCTTATTGCATCGTTAATTAGGCGCCGGTTTCAACAAAACCGCAAAAACAATGAAATTTGCGATACGATTGTAGACCAAACCCGTTAATCAATTGATCTCAAATTTGAATTATGATTAGATGAAAGATAAACTTAGGGTTATCACATGGCACATTTTTTAAATTTTATTTTATATGGCACCCAAGGAGACAAGAAAGTAGTAAATTTTTCACCCAAAATACACTAAATATTACTAATTAACGAAACAAAAAATTAAAAATGTACCAAGGCATAACCCTAAGTTTGTCTTTTATCTAATCACGATAAAAATTTCAAGTAATTTGGTCTATCCATTTCGTCTCCAATCGTATCGCAAAAAGTGTCTGAAAAAGCAGCAAAATGGCTCGCGCTTGCAGCACCTTAAAAAACAAAGACAGACAGAACAGACAAAAGAAAACACACAGTAGAGCTTGCTCAAATACACACAATTTAATTGAACGAGCGAAGCGAGCGACTCCTTTTGACTCTTTTGATACGGACCATTTGAAACGGACACTTTTTTATTTATTTTTTTTATATTTGTTTGTATCTTTTTTTTGTATCTTTTTGGTTCTACCAGGAGCAATATAAGTTGTACCGTTTCACCGATCGATCTGAAATTTTGCACACAGGTAAAGACAACCTATTCTTTTTGCAAACCCTAATATTGTTGAAATTCGTTCTTTGGATGAATTGTAAATAAATATCTCCTGATAGGTTGAAAAATGAAATTGATGATCTTCGATAACTCTTATTGAACTCATATTTTGCATGGTCATTAAGACCAACATTGTCTCTTATTTATCCCAATCAGATAATAACGTAAGAACTTATTGCTAATTTAATAACTGTCAGAAATGAAGTATCGAAATGAATGTTTTTCGACTGCAACCAGATCTGATTTGCTTTTGGTACCAGAGTGTTTGATGATATTTTGAAGTATGAAAGAAAATCATATTATACTTGTATGTTGATTGAGGGGCTCATATTTCAATTCAATGTGGATGGATATGTTTTCTGTGCGTTGTGTATGCATTCCGGTTCGAGAATTTGCACATACCGGTGCTCGCTCATCACGCATTACACTGAGCGTTTACCTATAGTTATTTATCCAAATATTGACAGTAATTTGAGCTCCAACTTTGCAGTTTCCGTCATTTTTTCTGACCGAGGGTGTACATACAGAGCAAATAAATCTAGTTTCTTAGATATTAACTAAAAAGCCGACTGACGAGAGGATGCTGGGGATAAATCAGGATTTTGAACTCATATCCTTGAGTTGACACGTTGGCCAATCAGGAACAGAAGCTCACCCCAACGAGGGAAACTAGGTCCCTGATTGGTTAAGTTTACCGATTCTGTGGCGCAGCACGAGAGGGGTGGTATGTACGTGCAATCACCACACTGCTTGGTAGTGGTGCCCAGGCTAAAAACGTCGCCATCGTTGGCAGCGCAACATATCCCGTCAACTAAAACAACAAGAGAACAGAATAGAATTGAAATGAAATTCGTCTTGATTGAGTTATTTCATCAGGTAGTTTTATTTAATAGGTAATGGTAAAACTGTTTGAATAGAAATTGTTTAATAACATTTACCAAATTACATTACATTTCTTGAGCGAGCGACTCTTTTTACATGGACCTTTGTTTTTTCTATCTGTCTACTTCGTCTACTAAAAAAGAGCGCTAGTCTAGAGCACAAGTGAGTTTCACATGGGAGACCTAATATTCACCGGACACTTTTATTTCTGACGTCACAGTGACGTCAGCCTGCAGATCGTGTGTTTCCGCTTATTTCCGAAGACTGCCGACTGCCGACTTGTGATTTTCTGAATCTGAAAGTTTTGAACGGCGACAGCGGCAGAAAATGGCGGCAAGTACTAGTAATTCATGTTTTCGTGACCTGCTACATGAAAAACTGTCTGCATTTAAAGAAGTGGGAGACACTTTTAATGGATATATCGATACAGAACAGTCGTACAATGAGCTCATGTACGCAATCAGGGCTTTAGGTCATTCGTACGCTGTCAGAAACGGGCAAGTCACAGGCGTGAAGAAAGGTAGGTTATGTTGTATTTTGGACTGTCCTAGTACTACCTACCTAGTAGTAATACATTTTATGAAGACATATTGTCACTTACTGTGTCAGACTGTGTTTACGTTAAAATTTATGTTTTTGTGCAGATGGCGTTGGATCTATACTATTTCAGCTGAATCTTTCGGGAGGTCCATCAGTCGAGTTTTTTGGCAGCCCCTTCACTGTAGTAAAGACAATATTGCTGCAATGTTCTCAAGGACCGAAATACTACAAAAAGAGTAGTGAAAAACATTCGTATCATCTCGTAAGTTGGTACAAACACTTTGATTTTTTTTTGGAATTTGTGCTAAGTTTTTGCAAACTGTGAGCTAGACCTTTTTAGTTACTACATAGCTACTGTAGGTACCTAGCTACCTACACTCAAACCAATACAAATTGCTAGGTAGGTACTCGAAAAGAAAAGGATTGGCTGCTGGTAAGGTTCCTTGACAATCAATCCTTGTTATTATCAATTAAATAAGAGCTCACCTTCCCACTAGAGGTAGATAATGCGTTAACACAGCCTTCATGGGATGCCATCAAACCTTAATCAGCCAATCCCTTTCTTTTCGAGTAGGTACCGATTTTTATTGGTTTGAGTGTACATAAAATTTATACCGGGTTCGATCATGAACATGAGGAATTCTGATGTGTTTCAGGTTCCAAAGACCGGTTAAATGTGTTTAAATATTCGTGTACCTACTAGGTACCATAATCATAATTTTGTATACTGATTATGTGACAGCTGTGCGATTATGTAGTACCTTTAATATGTCACTTAGGTAGATACTTATGAATTTGTATACGTTTCAATAAATTGGCATTAATAACATGACTTACCTAATAGCATTTGTTTCATTACAGATTGATCATGTTCACTCAAAGAAGAAAAGATTACGAATAATGGACACAAAGAAACTTGGATGTCCCGTATCTATGCGGGTCAGGTGCATCCGATTTTACCCTGATATCAATGTTGATGCTTCCAGTAAATGGAAATCTAGAAATGCGGTGAGAATTTGTTACGTTTCAAGTAGAAATTATACATTTTTATACATTTTTACAAGTTCAGTTCATAAATGTTTTTATTGTAACAGGTTAAAACAAAGTTGAAAGAAGCCATACTTTCTGCAGAGTCGCCACCTCCAAGCATGCTGCGTTATTACATCGAGGCCACAGGAACTCATTCCCACTCGAAGGACGCTGCACACCTCACTCAAGAGATTCATCCTGACTTGATCAAAGAGATCTACAGATTAGTTGAGGCAGGATTTACATCTGTTAGAGATTTATCATTGTTGCTAGAACAATTTGTGGAAAAATCATTTGAAGGTAAAGAGAAACCCAGCAAACTACATGCTGCATTTCACCCTTCACACAGTAAAATATATGCTCATATGCATGCTGCATCGTTCAAGTTAAAGAAAACGGTAATAGATCAAGAGGCCTTAGCGCTTCAAATAAAAAAGTGGAATATTGATGCCCCAAATGACCAATTCATGTTTCGGCCTTATGAAGAAGACGATTCGGACAATGTCCATAACTCCATTCTCTTCTGCCACCAAACTCAGTGGCAAGCACAATTGTTGAAACGGTATGGAAAAGTATGTTTGCTTGACGCTACGTACAAGACAACCAAGTATGCTCTGCCTTTGTTTTTCTTGACTGTAAAAACAAATTCTGGGTATAGTGTTGTGGGTACTTTTTTAGTTCAAACTGAGAGTGCTGCACTTATTTCAGAGGCATTAAACGTCTTTCGAAGCTGGAATCCAGACTGGCAACCGGATTTTTTGCCCCTGGAAGAGTGCGGGCAGAGTGGGTACAAAAGCGAGCATGTGGCGAACTGCAACGAAGGGTCCTGTGATCCCTGATCCTACTTTGATCTCGGCTGAAAACGACGACATAGAAATTGAAGGGGTGTTCTAGTGTCGATGGAAAAACCTTCCACACGAACATTTATTAGTTCCTTGAACGATCGTACAATATTAATGATTACTCAGAATGTGATTTGATGTGAATGTGAATGTGATTTGATGCTCAATACTTCATACACGGGCATTCACTACTTTTTTCAATTTGAATGATTAGGTAATTGGAATTTGATGTAAATAAATTATGATGTGATGAATGCAAATGTGATTTGATGCTCAGTACTTCATACACGGGCATTCACTACTTTCTTCAATTTTAATGATTAGGTACTTGGAATTTGATGTAAATAAATTAGACTGGATGTGTAACGTGAATGTTTTACTCTAATGTGTTTTACGTATGGTTACGTTACCACTTTCAACTTGTAATATGAAATATTCATTATAAATTATTAAATTAATTGAACTGAAATATGAAATATTCTAAATTATTTTCCCAATATTTATTTTCCAATAAGAATAGTTTTTAATTTAACTTGATATATCAAATAAAGTTAAATACTATTTATAAATATTTCGATTTTGCCATTAGTACAATTTTGCCATTACTTTAAATTCAATAAGAGACATCCATAGTTTGAATTTAGCGCCCATTTTGTTACAAGAAACATTGGAAGGGGCGTGGCTACTGACGTCACGAAATAAAAGTGTCCGGTGAATATTAGGACTCCCGTTTCACATAGCGTTCTGAAATTGTGCACACATGTTAACACCACATTTTCTGTTTCCAGATCATAACTTTTTGTCAAGCCTTATGTCCTTATGTCTTATGTATTAAATGTCTAAATATGCCTTAAAGCCTTACGGCAATAAAATGTTTCTGTTTGAATTATGAAATGTTGCATTGAAATACTATTTTTTCAAAATGCAGTGTAAGTAATGAAATACATGTATCAAACAGATATATATTTTACTATTTTCTTATACGTGTTTAAGATTTTACATGTTCATCTTAATTTATTACAGGAACAAAAAGTCTTGGATTTAGATTTGCACTTTCCCTTGTAATATTAACTAGAAAATGTAACACGTTGATAAGCGAGCACGGGTACGTGCAAATTCTCGAACAAGAATTCCGTACCAAACGCATAGAAAACATATACAGCCTTATTGAATTAAAATATTATGATCCACTCAATCAACATAAAAGTATCTGCTCTTTATTGAAACTTCAAAATAGCATCTAAACACTCTAGTACAGTACCTAAAGCAAATCAGATCCAGTTGCAGTGGAAAACATTAATTTCAATACTTAATTTCTGACAGCTAGTAAAAATGTCATTAGGTTCACACTCTATTAACTGATTGGGATAAAAATTTGTAAAATAAGAAACAATGTGGGTGTTTATGACCATGCAAAATATGAGTTTGATCAGATTTATCGAAGACCATTTTCATTTTTCAACCTATCAAGAGATATTTATTTAAATTTTAACCAATTAACGAATTTCAAAACAATCAGGGTCTGCAACGCCCAGAAATGGTTCGTACATGTGTGCAAAATTTTAGCTCGATTGTAAAAAAACCGTGACTTGTATAGCCTCAGTAACAGAAAAAAAACAGAGGTCCGTGCCAAAAGAGCCAAAAGGAGTCGCCCGCTTCGCTCGCTCAAATAAAAATTAAAAGTGAGAATTTTTTTTAATTGAATTACCTACAATATTTCGCTCCATATTTATTGAGTTTCTTCAGGATTAGGTGTAAAATTAATGATGTTACTTAGAATTAATCAAAACTTAGAACTGCTGAAAAGTTATTATAATTCTCTGATTTTAAGCAAACTAAGCGCGGAATAATACACCATTTAAAAAACAAATGTCTCTTACAAAGTTTAGTTTAATGACAATTCTTATGATAAAGAAGATTCACTTTGATCAAACAAATCAAATTCTATGTAACAGGGAATTTTAAAATACTATGAAACAGGTATAAGATTAATTTCTTCAATACACCTACCTTTCACAGAAACTGCAGCCAGCAAAGCCAACACTGTAAGAACAAGAGAAGATGCTTCCATCTTATCAGTGCGAAGTTGATTGCCACAGTCTTCTGTCAGGCTTCTTATATAGGAATTATTATAAGGAAATTCGCTGTAATAATTGATCCATAAAAAACACTCGGTGTAAAAATACCAGCCAAGTCTTTTCAACTATAAAAAAAAGAAATCTAAAAATTCAGCACTGAAAAGTAGTGATATCAAAAAATGAGCCAAGTCAAAATTTTATTTGAAAATCAAAAAATACTTGGCGCATCGTGTTAACATAGTTTAGAAGTATAGTCCAGATCTAAAATATGCATATAATATACCTATAATGCCCTAAAAAACGATGCACCAAGTATTTTTTGATTTTCAAATAAAGTTTTGACTTGGCTTATTTTTTGATATCACTACTTTTCAGTGCAGAATTTTAAGATTCCATATATTTTATTCAGTTGTAGAGACTTGGCTGGTATGTTTACGCGGAGTGTTTTATATGGGAGTGTTTTCTTGTGTGTTTTTTATGGGTCGTCGTCGACGACGACGACGACGACGACTACGACGACGACGACGACGACGACGACGACGACGACGACGACGACGACGACGACGACGACGACGACGACGACGACGACGACGACGACGACGACGATGACGATTGCGAGATGATTGCTAGATGATGATTGCTGACTACGTCTACATGGGAACCTACTAAATTTTTCCAGGGGTCATTAAAATATAGACACATGTTTGACTGAGTTGCACTGAGTTTGCACTGAGCTTGCACTGAGCTTGCACTGAGCTTGCACTGAATTTGCACTGAGTTGCACTGAGTTTGCACTGAGTTTGCACTGGCTTCATTGTGACATGGAATTATCACTTGATATTGGGCAATGTCTGCATGTTCATGACACTGTGGTTTCTAATGATAATCTCCTACACAATGACCCATGTCAATAATCATTTCAAATAGACATTTTCGTTATTGAGAGAAAATCTACTGTGCGTATCTAGACCTTAGAAATTACACTACCTAACTCCAACAGCAGAAAAACCAACTACACATTAAAATTACATTATTGCCATTAAATTTACTAGGAAAACGCTCCGTGTAACGCGTTGATGACCGAGCACGGATACGCGCAACACCTCGAACCGATATTCTATCTATAGAAAATGTAATTAAAAGCCAACAAATCCCACATTTCGTCACAGACTTGTATAAATTATCCAAATGCTCCTAAAAAAAAATATTGGTACCAATAACCTTGCAAAGTTTGAAGTTGATCGATTGAACCTTTATGATTGAACGTTTTCATGTTGATCCTGGGACAACTCATATGATATTAGTGTATGAGAGAATTTCCTATAGAATTTTAAAAGAATAAAAACCAAATAATAATAAAAGTGCCTCAATCGAACCTATGTACTCGTAGAATAAGCGTAATGTTTGATATGATTGTGATGAGAAATGACGTATGAAATTATCTTATCTGGATTATTAATAAAACACTTCTGCTTGTCTATAAAGTGGGTATCACACTGAGTTGCAACCCTTGGTTGGAACTGTCGTATGGAAACTGTGGTTGCAACAAAAGGCAAAAGCCTATCACACGCAACGGTTTGGTTTGATGTTGGTTGGTTCACAATTGACACTCATGAGTTGCGCAGAAAGCAGTTGCCATAGTAACCAAAATAAAAGTATAGTGAATAACAAATCTGACAGCGGCAATCCAAATCTCATATTTTGAGTGATTACTTGTGAAAGAAAGATATTTAAGTAAGTACAAGTTAATAATAATACGCAATATTTATTCATACACATGTTCAAGTTAAATATTTATCTGGTAAATATGATTTATAGCTATTATTAATAGCATCGTATTGGTCAGTTCACGTCACGTGGTACCACAACAAATTGTTGGAACCGGAAAAATAGAGACTTCTCTATTTTTCAAACCAACCCGCGGGTTGACGAAATTTAGTCTCTGCACATGCGCGGCCAACCATATTTTCCAACCGCCGGTTCCATACACGGGTTGCAACTCAGTGTGATAGGGCTTTAATGATCGTGGTCTCCCATGATTCATGCAACAAGCAGTTAGAAGCATGAATCAATCATTAAGGCCAGTGACTTTATTTCTCTACGTCCGATCAAAAAGAAATAGTTATATGAGTACATACCTTACATCGTTCATATTGAGTAATCCTAGGTAAATTATGAAGGAAAGTCACTGCATACTGGAGCTTATCAAAATTTTCAGTCAAAAATATCCCCATAATAAACACTCTGTGTAAAAATACCAGCCAAGTCTCTTTAAATAAAAAAAATAGAAGAAATCTAGAAATTCAGCATTGAAAAGTAGTGATATCAAAAAATAGCCAAGTCAAAACTTTTCAAAAAAATACTTGACGCATCGTGCATATAAATAGTATAGAAGTAGGCCGGAATCGAATATACTCATCTATACTTAAAATATATCTATAATCTCCTAAGAAACGATGCGCCAAGTATTTTTTGAAAAGTTTTGACTTGGCCATTGTTTGATATTACTACTTTTCAGTGCTGAATTTTTAGATTTCTTGTATTTTTTTATTTAAAGAGACTTGGCTGGTATTTTTACACGTATATTTATGACGTCATTTCCGGTTTTGGTAATAGTACATTTCTATTTCGACTATTGATATTTCATATAGATGACCGTCTGAATCGATTGGCGCAAATTTCGTTCCGATCGTTTTCGAGATATGACGTCACTTCCGGTTTCAAAATGGCGGCATAAAACCATTTGTAGCAAAAGGCACCTCAGACGCCAAAAGTGCATATGTGGTAAAAATTTCAGATCGATTGGTTAACCCGTTTAGGCTGTGGCCCTGTCAACAGTGTTTCCCGATATCTGAAGAAATAGCTGTTAAATGGGGTGTAATTCCACTGTTTTCACGGCCCTCTTGCTCGCAAATGACATAACCTGTTGTTCCCAAATTTGGTATAGGGGGTGGGGTGGGCCATAGCTCGAAATTAAGATATTCCGCAACAATGTGAGATTTTCGAATTTTAAGATCCAGTAGGCCGAAAATGCCATGTTGTTGCTTACAGTAAAAATGTTTGGTCTGCTCCTTAGTTTATAAGGCAGTAACGATATGTTGAGTGACTGTGAGTGTATAGTACGACTTGGCTGGGTGGAGCGACCGCTCCACTAGAATTAATTTTGCAGTGATTTAATAATAAAAAAAACGAAAATCTTGTGTATCCGTACGCTTTTGAAAGCAGTAAAATCCCAGTGCTGTTATTTTAAATATTACATTCATAATAGTGGATATAATTAATATCTCAACATTTCGTTGGAAAGATGAAGAAAGAGCCCATGTTATACATTAGACATTGTGTTAGGTTTGTGATGCATATGTGCCCTTTTCTTAGAGTAAAGTTTGCGGTTCTTGGCAACTCGTAGGATTTCCATAAACTTCAGGTCTTGATTTGATAATATTTAGGTGCAAGGAAGTAAAATCATATTATATTTTATTTTCGCAGTTCTTTTCTGCGTAGATTAGTTCCAACAGATGTGTCCTTACTTATCTGATGAGGGACAATACGGACTAAACGGAACCCTTCCAAGTGTCAAATTATGTATAATTCAAGTTATGACGTCACATGTATTTCAGCCACCTTAAGACGCAGTGTTATTTAGAAATCAGATTAAATTACTTATTGAGCAAACTTTTCGAGCGTTACTTTCGTTACACTAGGAAAACGCTCTGTGTAACGCGTTGATGAGCGAGCATGGATATGCGCAACACATCGAACCGATATTCTGTCTATTGAAAATGTCATTAAAAGCCAATAAATTCTTTAATTTCGTTCAGACTGGTATGGTCCCAATAAGCATGGTCCCAATAAGCATGGAAAGTGTTAAGTTGATCGATTGAACCTGAACCTTTATGATTGAATGGTTCCTTGTTAATTTTCAAAAATCACAGAGTCTTGTTTAAAAACTATACCTGGGACCACTCATATGATATAAGTGTGTTTACACAATATCAGATCGATCGATCTGTTGATTATTAGTGTCATAATTATGCGTTTGAAAGTTTCTGTTCTAACTACCTTGGAACATTGGAACTGAGGCGTCAGTGTTGCCGTGATCCATGGCAACATGCAAAATGTCCGTAAAATGTCAATAACTTTTGGATTTAAACACAGATTTGTCTGAAAATTGTCAAAAACACAGATAATGTTGGTCCCAATGACCATGCAAAGTTTTAAGTTGATCGGTCAAACGGTTCTAGTTTAAATTTCAAAAATCACAGTAAAGATGGTTTTAAATTTTAACCAATGGGAGGATTTGGCTGAAACTTTGTATGATTGGGTAAAATGTTAGTGGTAATGACTTGTCAAAATTTCAAATTGATAAAACAAACCAATCGAAAGATATTTTTTTTTAAATTTGAACCAATCACGGGATCCCGTTCAAAAACGATCCCAGGGACCTCATAGATTACGTTTGTATGTGTACAAAATTTCAGATCGATTGCTTGAGCGGTTTGACCTCGGCTGTGACCACAAAAAAATAAACAAACACAAAAAAACACACAGAGAAAGTGCCATAAGAGTATCGTGGTGACGCTCGCTACGCTCGCTCAATTACGGTATTCTGCAATTTATCAGACAAATCAAACAAAAAGTTATTACCATTGTATTCACATTTTCAGCGGGTTTTGAGATATTTGTGAAATTCACCCACAGGCGCGTAGGAACTACATTCTGCAGGGGGGGGGGAGAATATTGTAAAAGAACTTAAGCTGGAGGTACATAGAGTCTACGAAAACAATAGGGGGTCTGGGGGAGAGGGCCCCCAGCAAAATGCGGGTCCGGGGCGTGACTTTACAATCCTAGGTTTGCTCCAACGCTGGTAGCATACGTTTTACTGGGCAGCCTAAGGAATAAAACTCTCTATGGGTAGACAAATTCGAACTGGCGAGAATTAAAGCTGGGCAACTTAAAAAAAATAACTCTATGGTAAGGACAAATTAAAACTTAAGAACATTTCAATATAAAAAAGTGAGGCCCCTGCCGGAATCGAACGGGCGACCCCTAGCACCGCAAGCCAATGCGCTGACCACACGACCACGGAGGTGGTGATACCAGCATGCATTTATAACAGCTTCATGAAGATATATACGCGCGCCTATAATTATTCAACCAATCACGGCGCGATATAGAGTGCAAGCGTAGGTTGGAGCCGACTTAGGTTTGGAAACACGCGTCCGGGCACGCGTCTGGGCACGCGTCGGGGCTTATGGGAGAAGCTGCTGATTTGCTTTGCTGTGCAGTCAGATGCGCATACGTTTTACTGGGCAGCCTCAGGAATAAACCTCTCTATGGGTAGACAATTTCTAACTTGAGAAAATTTAAGCTGGGCAACTTAAAATAAAAAATAACTCTATGGTTAGGCAGAATTAAAACTTGTGAAAAATTCAATATAAAAAGTGAGACCGCGGCAGGATTCGAACCGACGTTCTTTTGCACCACAGGCCAATTCTTCACTAACTGAGCATGTCTGAATGGTTCATAATATCTAGTCGGGCGCTAGCTCGACGCTGCCAAGCACCGCTCTATCTTACAACGTGCGAGCTACTACCAGAGACTTATACAGCAACGGCTTAAGTGGTCAAAACGAGGTATCGGCAGGCATACATGCAGTGAGAAATGAAAGTTGAAAATCATGGTTATCGGGTATATTTAGCCACCTGACAACACCTAACCAAAAATCAAAGTGCTGCGATCATCCCTTCGGGGTGAATTTTGGGCCTCAAACATGCAAGGATTGACTTTGGGGCTGGCTGGCTGGCTGGCTGGCTGGCTGGCTGGCTGGCTAGCTAGGCACGTCGATTTGCTTGCCCTTTTCTACAGATTGCACGGTTTGGGCTAGAGAGTTGAAATTTGGTAGACACATAGAGTCCCCCTTCTCACGTGTACTTCTGAAAGAAAATCTGAAATATTTTGACCGGAAGTGAATTTAATCCAATTTTAAATTTTAATTTTTTTCAAAAGTCAAACGGGTCCATCGACAGTTTTGAAATTTGGCAACATTAAAGACAATGTATTGCTAGACACTCCACTTCAAGAAAAAACAAAAATTTCAAACCGGAAGTGGAAAATTTATCAATATTAAGCGTTCCGCTCTTCCCCTTCATCTACCAACACAGCAGCTTCGCTGTCAACTCCACATATCCTGTCGGCCTGAATAGCTGAATTATCGGAGGCAGCTGGCTTGTGTTCCTGCATAACGGGTTCGATTCCCGATCCTAGAAAAACTTTTTTTTCACATCATCCTTTTTTAATTTGTGTAAGCGATGATACTTTCCAGTATATATATTCAAATGAGAGGTCGAGGGATGCTGTGTAGATCATCAATAACCCGAAACATCGCCATCGCGGCACGCCGATTGCCATCGCGATCACAGATAGTATCAGGTTCGTAGGTAATGCTGCAGGTATGACGAGCGACATTGCGTCTTGTTGAAATCTTCGCCCATTTGCTAGTTTAGTGGTTACGAACGGCTTTCAGTATCGCCGTCCTGGTGGCGCAATGGACAGTGCATTGGCTTACGGTGTTAGGGGTCGCCGGTTCGATTCCGGCCGGGGTGGTCCTTTTTTATTAGAAATTTTTACAAGTTTTAATTCTGCCTAACCATAGAGTTATTTTTTTAAGTTGCCCAGTTTTAATTTTCGCCAGTTCGACTTTGTCTACCCATAGAGAGTTTTATTCCTTAGGCTGCCCAGTAAAACTTATGCGCGCGCCCTACGCCGCCTGGAGCACCTTCTGTCTCTAGCCGCTCGTAGAATTCTAGGTGAACGAACATCATAATTTTGTCACATTGAAAGATTCAAACCTCAAATATACCTCAATATGACGACAGAATATGACGTACTAACAGCCATTTGAGAAAACTCGTTTGGATAGTTATTATTGATATCCAAGTATTGAGACAACAAACGAATAACAGACATCGATTCCGTTTCATAATGAAATCTTTAGTTCTACTACTTCACGTACCTATGAATATTATAATGTCTAAATTTATTTCAGTTTCGAGAGTATGGAAACTTCGTTTTGTGTAGAATAAAGAATAATAGATTAACTACGCACAATGAATAATAGTATTGTATTCTGACGCCAATCGATTGCCTCACGCGGAATCTTCCGTCTGTGAGCTTACAAACAATGTCAACAATATGTAATGGCATTTTTAAAAGAATACCTACCTAAATGCACGAAATAATTCATTCTGTCTAAAATATCGAAACGCAAACAATAAATCAATTAGATGTATCAACAATATGCCATCATCATCAGGAATAAGGACCGGTAGACTAATTGATTGTATGATCTATGCGTAATAAACACATAAACACCCCCCCCCCCCCACAAACACACACCATAATCAATAAGCAAATAATAAAAGGTCAATTAATATCGTGAATCCATTGCTTGGAAAATACACAAAGCACATTCAGATCTAGAGATAAACATTCAGTGGCTGGTGGATAAGGGGTGGGGGTTGTGTTGTGATTATCAGAGGTTTGGTTTCCTATGTTGTCTTGACACAAAAGAAATACAAATGTACGTAGATGACACTTGTTTTGGAATGTAACATAATAGAATAATAGATTCTGCTGCAGTAGGAGGCTGTCTCCTAGCACAATTGTATTTTCAAATAACTTATTTTCACACTATTTATTGTAAAATTGTATACTTCAAGATAATGAGTAAGCACACAACCCGTTCGAAGAAGACTTCCCCAGGGTAAAATTAGTATTCGTAAAGGACTTTTCTTTAAAGCTATTTCATTCAAAATAAATTTAGAAAAATCTTATTCATAAATTACATTCATAACTATATTTGGTACATTTTAAAAGAAATTGAACATTTGCTTGTATATGACATGTGTTTTCCTTAAGAATGGATAAAGTGATATTTTATTACCTAAACAATGTTTTTTTCACTTGAGTCTTGACTTGCAACATTTTTTTTAATTGTATAGGTATACGCACTGAATGGGACCGAGGAGATAAAAAAACGATTCGTATTACTACTTTTTCTCATTGTTATCATATATATATTTTTAAATCAATAGAGATTTTTTAATGTTAATTGTCGTTTAGTGAGATTTAAACAAAATATGTGTAGGTTCATTGATTTTTATTTGAATACTACCGATGGAAGCGGTAGACACCTTAGGGAATTTATAAGCGTGTGATCTAGGATTGTGTGACTGTTCTCCGGCAAAAATAGTGCTTTAGCTTCTCTGGTATCATGGCAATCAGTCAGTATATTCAGGTTGACCGTTCTTTGTTGGTTTGTTCGTGTGTTGGTGTGTTTTGTGTTAATGATATACGTTCTACTCCTTCCCACCAGCACTATAAACACCAGGTGGCTCAGATAGTTAATCTTAAAGGAATTCTAGGTTGAAATCTTCAAAATCAATTTTCACAACAAGGCAGTATCAAATGGCCACATCCTTTGCCGTTATTTCTTTAAAATAAGTATAAGTGTCTCGATGTATAAACCAGGAAAAAGCTCCTTGGCATGAACGTTCTTACTTATATACTCCATATACACCCTTTGACCGATCTCAAACAAAATTTGATACACACATTCTATTTGAAATAACCCATACCGTACGGTACTTACACCCTTACGCAAACATCCCCAAATTTTAAGAAACCACCCCTATGTAATAGAAAATTAAATATACATAATATTCTGCATACACCCATTTTTGGTACGTTTTCAAACTGCTGGATGAAGAAATTGAGGTATAATCCATGGTGGGACTATAACTAAACAGCAGTGTTGGGTAAGTTCCTCAAACAAGGAACTTGTTCCAGTTCCATTGAACAAAAGGGAACTAGTTTCAGTTCCTAGTTCCGTTCAAAGAACTAGAAAGTTACCTGGAAAGTTTCCAGGAACTGGAAAGTTTAGTAATTTTGTTCTTTTAAGTTACATTGCCTTCCAAAAACCATTCTGATTTTATTTAAAATGTGTTGTAAACATCTGCACGCTTTACCAATTGAGTTATATGACATAAAAAAGTGAACCTGGAAGAATTTAAAATTGAGGAAAACGCATTTACAATCCTTTCGTGAACATTTCAGTTTACCAATTGGCAACAAATATGCGTAGTACGAGATGACGCACAAATTCCGGTCTACAACGGAACAATACACCTACAATTTACGTTATTCACATGACTCAAAGTTTTGAACTTTTAACAATTTAAAAGTTGAGATAACTCATATTCAACCAAAAGAAATTGACCCTTTCGTTATACTATCTTTGGAACTTTTGGAAGAAAAACAGAAAACTTTAGACAAGAAGTGACGTTGTTGGCGTTAACAATGCAATGACAGGTAACACTCAATCATCAATGAAAGCTGCTATAAACTTCTACCTCATGTGACATGTTGTACAAAAACAAAAACTTGTATATAGACTGCCAAGCACCTTTCCCCCTTAAAGGATTGCGATCTAAAAGAAGGTCCCAGCAATAATATATTGTTGAAACATTTTCGCACTTAAAATTCGTGAAATCATTTCGCCCAGTTACTGCCGCCAAGCACGACATTATAAACCAAACATTGTGCCCAAATTTAAGATTGAGTAAATCTCTATGTGAACCATCATAGTATAAACTTTAAAACAATTATAATCATTTAAAACGAAAAATAGAAAGTATTCAAATTTTAAAAACGTTAACAAAATCAATTTAAAAACATTTTTTTTACATAACTTAAAATACAAGTAAAAAAAATATTTAAAATTAAATTAAAAAATCCTATCGTCATGAAGCCATGAACCCATAAAAAAACACTCCGTGTAAAAATACCAGCCAAGTATCTTCAACTATAAAAAAATATAAGAAATCTAAAAATAATTCAGCACTGAAAAGTAGTGATATCATAAAATGGGTCAAGTCAAAACTTAATGTTAAAAACCAAAACATACTTGGCGCATCGTGTAATAATCCTTAAAAATATATGTGTATATATGTGTATATGTGTGTATATGTGTATATAATATATAATGTGTAATATATGTCCTTAAAAAGGATGCGCCAAGTATATTTTGGTTTATAAAATTAAGTTTTGACTTGGCCCATTTTTTGATGTCACTACTTTTCAGTGCTGAATTATTTTTAGTTTTCTTAAAAACTAAGAAAACTTGTTTTCTAAGTTTTAAAAACTTAGACACGTTTAAGTTTTAAGACAAGTTTTAAGACGAAAACAAGTTCGTCTAAGTTTTCTTAGACTTGGCTGGTATATTTATACGGAGTGTTTTCTTCATTTTTTATGACGTTATTTCCGGTTACGATATTAGTACATTTTTACCTCAAATATTGATATTCCATAAAGATAACCGTCTGAATCATTTAGCTCTAGTTTTATTCCTATCGGCTTAGCCGTTTTCGAGATATGACGTAATTACCGGTTTTAAAATGGCGGTTTCCGGTTGGTTTGATAAAAAGGCACCTCAGACGCCAAAAGTGCACACGTAGTAAAAATTTCAGATCGATCGGTTCAGCCGTTTAGGCTGTGGTGGTGACAGCGACGTTTCCTGACATATCATCATCATCTGAGGAAGATAGGTTTTAAAAGGGGTGTAATTTCACTGTTTTAACGGCTCTCTAGCTCGCAAATGGAATAACCTATTGTTCCCAAATTTGGTATATGTTGTCAGGTGGGCCATAGCTCGAAATTAAGATATTTCGCAACAACGTGATATTTCATAATTTTGAGATCCAGTAGGCTGAAAATGCCATGTTGTTGCTTACAGTAAAAGCATAGAGGTAAAAGTCTATGGTAAAAGTGTTTGGTCTGCTCCTTAGTTTATTTGGCATTTACGGTATGTTGAGTAAGTGTGAGTGTACTGTACGACTTGGCTGGGTGGAGCGACCGCTCCACTAGATTATATATTTTTTTTCATAAAATACAATAAAAGGGTGTTACAATAATGAAAAAAGCTTAAATAGTTGAAATGTACCTCCGTATGTACAAAAACTACGTAATAATTGGATATAGGACAAAATGCGTAACAAATATTTCGTTCCCATGACTTTCATTGTCCTACAGTTCGTTTTTCCTATGTTTGAACTCTCACCAGATGGAGCCATAGTCAGTTGTTCTGCTAGGCCGAGAAAGACTTCATTGCGCGCTCACCTTGCAATGTTGTCTTTCTCGGCCTTACAGAACAACTGACGGTGTCTCGGTCTGTAGAGAGTTCAAACATAGGAAAAACGAACTGAATTCCCAAACGGTGGTGCCCTTTATTGGGGTAATTAAGAGTATAGAGCACAATTGGTCTCATTGGAATAACATTGTTTCAACATATCCCAATGCCTGTTTCAACTTATCCCGAGAGGGGGCTAGTTGTAACACTGTCCCACTTGAAGGAAAATATTGAAATAAATGTTTATTTTTCAACCAATCCATGTGTTTTTTATTCTGTTGTGAAGCTGAAATACCAAGTAACAGTATAAAATATAAAAACTTTCAATATGGTGTCCACATAAATTCATAAAAATTTAAATATGAAAAGTGTTTCAACTATACCCAGTCTCCCCTATAATTTGAGAAATTTACCATTAATCTGACAACGTTGCCCTACAAATATGAATTATTTTAGGATTGTCTAATTGAAACTTCAATTAAGAACATATTATTGGAGAATCCGGTAAGATATAATGGTTTTATGGTGTTGTTTGAGATAATATTTCATCAGAGATTTGTATGAATAAGGGCGAATTCTAAGCACCATGGCTGGAGCCCTGGGACCACTTCAATTGTGTTTAAGTGTGTAATTATCGAAGCTGAACACATCATGGATTGTGGGATTGCAAAACGAACAGAAACACCGTGCATGTAATGTCTTTACGTCTGCAAACATCACATATTGATGGTTAGTCAATAATAATTCACTTTGTGATTGGAATGTGGAACATGGCGGGTCCCTCTAGTTTAATTAAAATAATATTTTCTTCAAACATTTATCACGATAAAAACAAACAATGCGTCTATAAACAGTATTATTAAAGTATTGTTGAGCTGCTGATTTAAAATCATTGTAACCCAGGAAACCACCCATGAATTTCTAAACATATTGCGTTTTCCACTGGCCGCAATGAGCCGCACTAGTTCTGCACTCAGTTTGTTTCCTACAACTCATTAACACAGGTCCGAAGCTGTGTTCATTCTCTTGTTTCATTGTCTCCAGGCACTCGAGACAATCTCATTATCGAATTGTCGCTTTTATTTCAACTCACATCTAACTAATTTATACCGGATGGCGCAAAAAAAAATCCCCCTGATTGAGAGGTCACTATATCGAAACTATTATAGATAGGATTCTGAAATGTGTACACATATTACAAAACATAACTGTATTGTCATCATTAAGTTGGTAACATTGTCCAACCTATGATTCTATGTAACCATGGTAACAGAGACTAAGAATAACTAATATAGAAAGACAATAAGTAACACAAGTCAATTACTGTTTAATGTTTAATATAATATATTAAAGTAATAACTAAATAACTAAACATGGTGACAGAAGTGGAAGCAATTGTTAAATGTTAAATCAACTAAATTTGTGCAAGAAAAAGAAATAATGCCAAATCAAAATTAGCCAGCAGCCACACAAGGCATAGCACCAGCTACACAAGGCATGGCACCTGGGCAGCAATATCCTACAAATCACCAGCCACCGCCTAATTTCTCTTTTAAAGCAGAAGATTGGCCCATGTGGCACAAAAGGTTTGAAAGGTTTAGAAGAATAACAAATTTAGACAAAATGCCAAATATGACACAAATTGACCAACTCCTATGGACAATGGGAGAAAAGGGGGAAACTATTCTAGAAGAAATGAATGCCGAGAGAATAGAAGACTACGATGAAATAATTGAACGTTTCCAACAATTCTATGTTGCACGCCGAAACAAGACATTCGAGCGAGCTAAGTTCAATAAAAGAATACAGTTGGAGGGCGAATCAATTGACTCATTTATCACTGAATTACACAATTTATCCAAATATTGTGAGTACGGGGCCTCATGGACAGGATTGTAGCAGGAATCAGAGATAGCCGTCTAGCAGAATCACTTGAGATGGATCCTAATCTTACTTTACAAAAAGCTACGGAAAAAGCTAAAAGGGCAGAAAAAGTGAAACAAGAAAGCAGGGTGGTTAGAGCAAATCAAGAAGAAGCTATGTCAGAAGACAAGGTCAGTTCAGCAAGCTATCAAGCATCCAAAAGACCGAACTATGTCAAGCAATCCTACCGAACGACTGAACAAACGCACACCGTCCCGGAACGCGACATCCGTCAGGAGAAAAAGAACTGCCAAAGATGTGGAAGATATCCTTCCCACACAATCAGCGAGTGCCCTGCACGCAAGCAGGTGTGCTACAAATGCAAGAGGAAAGGACATTACGGGTCTTCTTGTAAATGCAAGAGAATAAATTAAATCGACGAGAGTGAGTGTGAATGCGAAAGCGAAGACCAAGAAGAAGACTGCTACTCCGAGAAAATCCAAAAGGAGGTCAACTACTTGGGCGCAGTTATAGCAGCTTGCTCCAAAGATGCAGCGTGGTATGTAGACCTTACAGTCAATAATACCATCATACCATTCAAGGTTGACACAGGCGCTGATGTAACTATCATGCCGCAGAAGTTTCTAAGCAAGATGTCTAAACCAAAAATGTTGACAACGCATAAGAAACTGTTTGGTCCCAACAGAGTTCCAATAAAGGCAATAGGGAAACTGAAAACTCCAGTTACATGGAAAGGGAAGACAGAAACTCAATACATATACATTACAGAAGGTACACCAGAGCCACTGCTTGGACGACCAGCACTACGAGCATTTGGAATGATCAACGTCATAACCGAAGTAAATGCTAAGCATATACAGCCACAAGATAAGTACCCAGAACTTTTCAATGGTCTTGGTAAAATGAAAAGCAATTATTCAATAAAATTGGATGACGATGCTGTTCCATACGCTGTGACAACGCCACGTCGAGTAGCTATTCCGCTCCGAAAAGCTGTGAAGGAAGAACTTGACAAGATGGTGAAGGATGAAGTCATTGAGCCGATCACTGAACCAACAGAGTGGTGTGCAGCTATGGTAGTACCGAGACTACGAAACAAGAAGATAAGAATATGCGTTGATCTTCAGAAACTGAATGAGAATGTGAAACGAGAACGAAGCATCCTTCCGAAAGTCGACGAGTCATTGGGACTGCTAGCCAATGCAAAGGTTTTTAGCAAACTCGACGCGAACTCGGGATTCTCGCAAATTATGTTGGATGAGGAGTCCGCCAAGCTTACAACGTTTATAACACCTTTTGGAAGGTTTTATTTCAAACGGTTACCGTTCGGGATTTCATCGGCTCCGGAACACTATCAGTCACGCATCGCAGATGTTCTGAAAGGCACAGAAGGAGTAGTCAACCAGATGGACGACATCCTTGTTCATGGTAGGAACAAACAAGAACATGACAAACGACTCGATGTTGTTCTGTCGAAGCTTCGCGATGAAGGAGTAACTTTGAATACGAAGAAGTGCCAGTTTGGAGTTACATCCGTCAAGTTTCTGGGACATATCGTTAGCTCAGATGGGATTCGTGCTGACCCCGAGAAAATTCAAGCCATTCAAGAGATGAAGCCGCCGAAAAATGTACATGAGATACGGAGATTCTTAGGAATGGTAAATCAACAACTGAAGTCCATTGCAAACATCAGCGAGATGACTCTACCTCTGCGAGAACTGCTCAGTGTGAAGAATGCCTGGGTCTGGGGACCTGCTCAACAGAAAGCTTTTGAGACACTGAAGGAAACAATGTCATCAACGACAGTTTTGTCACTGTTCGACCCGAACAAGAAAACAAGACTTTCTACAGATGCTTCTTCTTTTGGTCTGGGAGCAATACTAGAGCAGTGTCAAGAAAACGGAACATGGAAACCAGTTTCGTATGCGTCCAGAACTCTCACCAATACCGAAAAGGGATACGCTCAAATTGAAAAGGAAGCCCTAGGGATTGTGTGGGGTTGTGAAAGATTTTCGAACTATCTCACAGGATTGAGATTTACTGTTATTACGGACCATAAACCGTTAGTAAACATTTTCAACGAGAAAACCATTGATCAAGTGTCAGCGAGACTACAACGGTTCAAAATGAGATCTTTGATGTTTGACTTCCATGTAGAATATCTGCCTGGTAAAGACTTACACACAGCAGACGCACTTTCTCGAGACCCACTTTCATCAAAACCTTCCCAAGAAGATGCACGCCGAGAGGAGGAATTGGAGATTTATGCACTACAGGTATTGGAAGAATTAGAAGCTTCAGATGTTCTACTCGAAGAACTTCGGGACAGCCAAGAAGCCGATGCAAATTGTATGAAGATTCGCCAATTCATTCTGTATGGATGGCCAGAATCATCCAAGCGCGACCCAAGATTTAACATCATGTATAAGTGCAGAGACGAAATGAAAATTAACCAACAGCTCATTATGAAGAACAATGCTTCATACATACCTCACTCTATTCGCGACAACATCCTACAAAGACTACACCAGGGACATCTCGGGATTACCAAGTGTCGTAGACGAGCACGAGATACTGTATGGTGGCCGAACATAAATCAAGACATTCAAGCTATGATTGAAAAATGCAACACATGTATCGAACACCGAACAAATCCTGTAGAACCTCTAATACCATCCAGGATACCAAACGAACCCTGGACTAAGGTAGGCGTCGATTTATGTTTCGTCAAAGGAAGGACTTACCTAGTTATGGAAGATTATTATTCTCGATTCCCTGAAGTGGCATATCTAGAACATCTCACCGCATCGTACGTCATTGCCAAGGTGACAGCTATCTTCGGGAGATTTGGTATACCAAGAGAGGTTCAAACAGATAATGGTTCGCAATTTGATTGCTTCGAATTCAGACAATTCGCAAAGGAATAAGGTTTTAAGTTGACAACAAGTAGTCCTCGATATCCAAAGAGTAATGGGCTGGCGGAATCTGCAGTTAAAACTGTTAAGAAGATAATGAAGAAGGAGATTGATCCCAATTTAGGACTTCTAGCATACCGTGCATCACCTTTGGAGTCGGGACTCAGTCCAGCACAGCTACTGATGGGTCGGAAGCTGCGAACTACCGTCCCAGTAGCTTCATCACATCTCACTCCCAAGAGTCCGAATCATCAAATATACCATGAGCGAGAAACTCGTCTTAAAGACCGACAAAAGAGTAATTATGATTGTCGACATCGGGTATCAACACTGCCGACGTTGGAACGAAACCAGCATGTGTGGGTGACAGACCTGAAGCGGTATGGGACGGTCCGGTCTGAAACAGAGGAACCAAGGTCATACATCGTGGAATCTTCAGGAAGAAACATAATGAGGAATCGGATCCACCTTATCCCTGCAGACAAGATTCCAGAATGGAACCAGACACAGCCTGAAACAGAGGCAGACAACTTATCCGACACAGTCTCTTCCCCTGCCAAAGAACCGTCAGAAATGCCGTCAGAAATGCAGACTTCTGTTCCATCTCCATCCGGTTCGAAGACAGCTAGAAGTGGCAGAGTCGTGTGTCGACCGAAGAAGTTCGATTGTTAGCTTTTGTAAGGGAGATGTATTGTCATCATTAAGTTGGTAACATTGTCCAACTTATGATTCTATGTAACCATGGTAACAGAGACTAAGAATAACTAATAAAGAAAGACAATAAGTAACACAAGTCAATTACTGTTTAATGTTTAATATAATGTATTAAAGTAATAACTAAATAACTAAACAATAACAAAATTTAATATGTGCAAGTTTCAAAAACTGACTTTTGTAGGAAAAAAATTACAGATGTTCAAATTTCGTTGTCAAAAAATTGATGATTCGGAGCTCAAATAGCGCGCGTCAAGAAAACTTCGAATGGCTAGGACGCTGTTTCTTCAAAACTACTTACGATAACAAGCTGAAAATTTCAAATTATATTGAAAAAATATTAAGATCTATTGTGGAAAAATTTGAGTCAATTTAAATGAATGGAACGAAAATTATGGAATCTTGAAGTTGAGCGTAAAATCAGAAAATGAAGTATTTCTAAACTTTTATTACACACGTTATAAGAGATTATTTTCCCACTATTCTGTTTGCAAGCTCAACTTCAAGATTCCATAATTTTCGTTCCATTCATTCAAATTGACTCAAATTTTTACACAATCGACCTTAATATATTTTTAATAAAATTTGAAATTTTCAGCTTGATATCGTTAGTAGTTTTGAAGAAACAGCGTCTCGGCCATTGGAAGTTTTCTCGACGCGCGCTATTTGAGCTCCGTATAATCAATTTTTTGACAACCAAATTTGTACAGCTGTAACTTTTTTCCTACTTTAGTAATGTTTTTGAAACTTTCACATATTAAAATGTTGGTATGTTTTCTAATATGTGTACAAATTTCAGAATCCTATCTATAGTTGTTTTGTTATAGTGACCTCTCAATCAGGGGGATTTTTTTGCGCCACCCGGTATAATCTTTTTTTAAATATAACTGTTATTATTGATCTTGATATTATTGGCTTCAAATACGAGTGATCAATTACGAGTAAATGAGAACAAATACGAGTGAATAACAAATAATTTATATGACTGAGGGATTTCACGAAAAGTGCTCCTCCACTTTTAACCCGATTTAACTCGTTTTTACTTCGTTGAGTAAATGGAACCTAATATAAATAAGTGGTCAGGGAAACGGTTGCAGACACAAAACAGCCTGCCAACAGCTGCTGAGCTATCGCCTTAATGCCACATGGCGACGTCGTTACGATCTCTGACCATCGGCGACCGGACGGACGTCATGTAAATTGATCGTCGTTGAATTGATGATAAAGTTCTCATCATCAAGAACTTCTGAACCGTCAAGTCACAAAGAGTGGTAAATCTGAGTGTAAAGTCAACTCGCCTCTACGGTGATGTCCTGCATAGGCTGATCAAGAATTGCAAAATAATTGAGGAGTTAAGATTTTGTAACATGAAGACAAATAATAAAAGGTTTTTCAGAGCTATTGGAACGTGTTTGCAAGAACTGAGAAGCATGGAGTTGCCAAATGGATTGCAAATATGCGGAGAAAGTCTAGAAGCCATCTGTCCCCATGTGACACATGTGCGCATGCGCCACATGTCAATTCTCACAGAAGACATCGCAAGAACTCTCTGCGAGTTCAAGAGAAACACTTTAATTCCACTCGAACTCAACGCGATGAGCTTCAATGACAGGACGCTGCTTCAGATATCTGCCCGCAGTCAGTTGACGATCCTCAGCCTTCACCACTTGAGGGCCGCGACCAACGGGTTAGAACATCTTGGAGCCCTCCGGAACCTGAACTCTCTCCGACTGTTTCGCACATCACGGAATTAATTTTAAAAACTAAAATATACTTGGCGCATCGTGCATATAGATCGTTTGTATATATAGATAGCCCCATTAATGGGGCAGTGGGAATGAATGCCATGGGTGTTTATCTAACCTCACTTTTTTATTTTTTAGATTACCTGGCCTAAATTTGAACGACATAATTGATTTACTTGAAAATAATGAAGAACTATTAGATGCTAATGTCGTATTGAGTCCTCCCCAAAATCATTTGATGAGTGACGAGGACAGCGGCAGCGAAGACGACACAATCGGAGACTCCACCGCACTTCACCGGGAATCAACATTTGTCGGAGGCCGAATTGACTTACAGGGATGTAAACGAAGATAGTATTATAAATGTTTATCGTGGCAGTCTTTATATATCATCCAGTGAAGATGAAGAAGAGGCGGCCGCTCCCGTTGTTGTTCCGCAGCCCCGATGAACTGTCGCTACGAATGTGCATCGTAAGTGGAGTTAAGTTGATATTGTTGGAAAACAACAGAGAACATGGGATTTGCCTGACTGGATTAGACAAGACTTTGGTCCTGTAGAGCTTTTCAATATGTTTTACGATGAAGAAGTTGTTGACTTTATTGTTGGTAGCTCGAATTTATATGCTCAAAGCAAGAATCGAACGACTTTCAATACAAACTGGGATGAAATTTGAGTACTTTGAGCCATATTGCTATTGAGTGGATACCACAGCGTTCCAAGGTGCATGATGTATTGGGAAGAACCCTCTGATACACATAACGAAGCCGTTTCTCGGTCCTGCAAAGCAGGCGAAGAAGAGGATTCCAGCCGAGGTTCGTCTCGACGGAAGAGACCATTTTATCAAGAGGGTAACGCAAATACGGGTGGCCAATGCCATCAAAATGCACCCAAGAAATGTAGGAAATGTTGTGTAGGTGTACATGCTAACTGCTTTGAGGCATTTCATTCATAAAACATTATAAAACTAGGTGCATTTCATATATTATCATTCATTTTTCACTCTATTTTGTATGGTTTCAAAATAATTTCTTGTTAATGTTTGCTTTGAAATACACCAGAGCTTACTTTATTGAAGTATTAGCATTTAAAAGCATATGTACTGTTGAAATCAATAATAAAATTAATATAAATTGAAAATTATGTAACATAAAAACACCCATGCCTCTCAATCCCACTGCCCCATTAATTGGGCACCAAATTTTGGAAAAACTAGGAACCATAATTTTTTTCCATTGATTGTATATCATTTCATAGCATCTAGCAAGACCCTGTGTGAAATTTTAGCAAAAAATCAAAAAAAAATAAGTTGGGAACAGAAGGGTTAAAACGGAAAGTGATATCATATCTTGAAAACGACTGAACCGATAGAGACGGAACTAGTGGCTATGGATTCCAACGGTCATATATATGACAGAACAGAACAATAGTAAAACCAGAAATTACCAATTACCAAAACCGAAAATGTCGTCACAAATAGTTAAAATTCTTCTAAATCTCCCTATTTAACATTATTCCGGCCGTTATAATGAAATATATGAATGTAAAACATACATCCTTGGTGGCAGTGTGTTCAGCCGCCATTTTGATAACCAGAAGTGATGACATAGCTCGGAAACATAGCTGCAAACCTTGTCTGTAATCCTCGTATGTAAACTTTTGTTGCAAATGTTCACAACTCAAGTATGCATTGGAATTGCAGACAAGCATTTGTTCCATGTAATTGTCTCCTTTTAATATTTTAGCCTCGTTCGTCCGTCCTTTTATTATTTGTTGGGTTACTGAGAGTTTACTATTACGTGTGATATAGTGAAGTTATTGTGTCATAACAGTGATTGCGTTATATAACGCTAATATATGGTAATATGGATGAAGACAGATGGATGAAGATGTTTATGCAGTAATACATTTGCAAGTGGAGATGGTGCTACTCTAGGACAGAAAGGTTCTACCAGCATTAATCGATGACTGAGTTCATAAGAAGTATAGACGAGACTATTGACGGTCTAAAAATATACGTCCTTGTATTTTTTACTATGAAAACAGTGATGTGGAGGCTTTTGTTAGTGGTAATTTGGTCCCGTTGCTATCTCTGTGGCGAAATAGCAATACGCGATATTAAACGGAAACATGTAACGTGTCTTCTAGGTGAGAGTGAGAAACTCGACGAAGAGACAAGTGAAATCACTCAATATAAGAATATCTAAATATATGACAAATAACCAGCAGAAGCAGTTCACCATCAGACAACTTGCTGACAAAATGAGCTATTTATTAGTCTAGGATATTTCACAAGTAGATTAATGAAAGAGAAGTTGCAATCTTTCTTGTGTTGATGGTAATAACAACGTAGTTACGTTTCAACATTCTGTACCTTCTACATGATTTTCATTGGAGAAAATATTCAACCGAAATACGTCAATGCTTAATCAAATATATCAAAATATCAAATCAAATAACATCAAATATACGCTCGTCTGTGCTTGCAAGATTTCATCAACCTTCGAACTCTTTGATTTTTTTTCGAACATGTGAATAACTAATATAATCCAGAAAATTAGGGGAATTAAGTAATTCAAACAGAAAATATTGCCTATCTCTTAAAGCAGAATCTCTTTGATTGCTGATGTGTACTTGATTTTATTCACATTTTGGCTACGATCCAGTTCACGATAGCAGATGGCATCATTTATCATCGGCAACACTTTAAGTGTCAAAACTGCGGCGAAATAATCACCTCAGCATACATCAAAATTAAAGATAAGCAGATCTGTGTGAAGTATTCAGAAGGATTTACACAATAAACGAGTTGACCAAATCACTGTCATTTAAATGATAGACAATACAGACTGGAGAAGTTTTCATGAGATAGGTATATATTTAAACATATGTTTTGCATGTCACTGGCATCGTTCTACTGGCTAATAGTAATGACCGTCTTGCTGCTCCTGCTCGGTTGTTTCAAGTATGCACGGAAGTTTTACCGACGTTTCGTTACACGGACAATTTATTTTATTTTCCAATAGATGGCTGTAGTTTCTTGATAAGGGAATTTACGACAATGCAACAAACATGATGCAAACATTTCTTTTACCATTTATAAACCGTTGGCTTTACTCTTAGAAAGTAGATTCTGCAGAGAATTTTCCTTTACACTTTCCCAGAATAAAAACAGGAAAAAACAATTATTGTAATTGTCAGTTTTTAATCAGCCAATACAATCATTCTATGTAGAATTATCTTCTTTAATAATTAATCTCATAATTTTGTAATGATATTTATCATTTCCTTGGTTTAAGCAATATGTGAGAAGTACTCACATATATACAAACGTTATTCATGCACAAAACATTTGTTTTTACATAGAGAGTACGTGTGTCAAGTAGACATTGTTACAAGTGCTGCTGGGATGGCAATCAATGTAAATCATATTGTTGTGATTATGAAAGTGTTATGAACATTTATTTCGAACATCTCGCCATGTGAACCAACACGGCTAATGGAGACTGCACATTCTAGCTATCCCAATTCAAATGTCCTGTGAATGACAATACAATGACAAGCAATAATGAAAAACCAGGTAATAAGTTTAAGGCTCAGTTACAGTTGAAATGGCATGTTTCCAAGAAACCCAAGGACTGTAGAGCGCATCATAACTTTGAAAAAAAGTTGATATCATTCATCGAAGAATAAATAATTGAGCGAGCGTAGCGAGCGTCACCACGGTACTCTTATGGCACTTTCTCTGTGTGTGTTTTTTTTTTTTTTTGTGGTCACAGCCCAGGTCAAACCGCTCAAGCAATCGATCTGAAATTTTGTACACATACTAACGTAATCTATGCGGTCCCTGGGATCGTTTTTGAATGGGCTCCCGTGATTGGTTCAAATTTTAAAAAAATTATCTTTCGATTGGGTGCTTCGATCTATTTGAAATTTAGCAAAAACATTGCAACCAACATTGTACCCAATCATAAAAAGTTTCAGCCAAATCCTCCTATTGGTTCAAATTAAAACCATTTTTCATGTGATTTTTGACATTTAAACTAGAACAGATTGACCGATCAACTTGAAACTTCGCGTGGTCATTGGTACCAACATTTTAGATATTTTTGCCAATTTTCAGTCTAATCTGTCGTTATTTTCAAAAGTTTTGTCATTTTAAGGTCATTTTATTCCATAATCTTGAAAAATGTATACTAAATTGTCATCCCTGCCTTCTTTAAGCTTCTGTTCCAAGGCAAGGCCTGTAGAGCAGCCAAGCTATCCACAATGTACAGTAAAATGAAAGCATTTTTGAGCTAGCGCATAAAATCGGATGCAGTACGAAGGCCAAATCCTCTAATTGGTTTAAGTTTAAATAATGTCTTCTGATTGGTCGACAATAAAAATGTTCACATTAAGTTCAAATTTTGCATGGTGATCAAGACCAACTTAATATTAAATTTAACATATTGTAAGCCCAATCAGTCAAGTATTAATTGTAATTTTACGAGTTTAGTATGGGATGTCACAAGAGATTTCTGGAGAAGGTATGTAGGTAAGACTTCACGACACAATGGATCTGTTATTCATCCAGAGTATTATGGAGATTGAAAAATTGCAGAGAAAATCGTCTTGTGCCGTGTCGTGCATCGTTACTATGGGGATGTTGCATGTTCTGTGCTCGCTCATCAACGCGTTACACTGAGCGTTTTCCTAGTATAAGTCATGCGTTATTAGGAAAAGTTCATCTTCCATATCAATACATTAACCACAAAAGCTCTGATATGCACTTTTATACTTATTTTGTATATTTAACACTCACATATTGAAAATTTATAATTTCATATTGTTGCAAAAACTTGTGTTGTTCAGACAAAAGAGATTCCTTCAAATCATGTTTTTGATAAACTCGCATTTGAAAAATGTTATGAGAAACATATAAAGCACGAATCTCAAACCGAACATCTTATGTCTACGGACTTAGGAGCTTCAGTCATTGAAGAATTTCACTTTTTTTGTATTATGACGTATACGTAAATACATGGTTAATATTATAATCTATGCTGTATTTGAAAGATTCCAGTAAAAATTATTTTAATACGAAAACATAACCTCGAAAAGTGTTTATAGTGAACCTCCTGAACCATTTAGAAAAATACATATAATTGAGCGAGCGAAGCGAGCGACTCCATTTGGCTCTTTTAGCACGGACCTCTGTTTTTTTTTTTGTTTTTTTTTTGTTTTTGTTTTTGTATGCTAAAGGAAGCAATAGAAGTCGCACCGTTTCACCGATCGACCTGAAATTTTGCACACATGTAAAGACAACCTTCTCTGTTTGCAGACCCAATTTTTTTTTGAAATCCATCCATTGGTTCATTGTTAAAATAAGTATCTCCTGATAGCCTAAAAAATGAAAATGGTCATCGAGAAATGTGATCAAACTCATATTTAGCATGGTCAGTAAGACCAACAATGTCACTTATTTTACAAATTTTCAGCCGAATCTGTCAAGAAAGTATGCACTTATTGACATTTTTAATAGCTGTCAGAAATGAAACATTGAAAATGAATGTCTTTCCAATGCAACTGAATCTGATTTGCTTTAGGTACAAGAGTGTTTTGATGGTATGTACACTTTTTTAGTGAAAAGCAGATATTTTTATGTTTATTGAGTTGATCAAATTTGAATAATTCAATTTGGATCATAGTTTCCAACAAATCATTTCGAGTTTTTAAGGACCTTGATTGTCTTTTCGTCAATTCGTAGTTCTGATGGCCGTGCCTCCCGTGTTTCTACTTGGCTGATTTTGCATCCAGGAGGGATTAGAAACATAAGCTCACATTTCAATAATATCATTGAGTGGCGTTTGTTCTCTTCTAGCGTTCACACGTCATTCCAAATCTCTACTGCATTTTGCTTCTTTTCGTTGATAATTTTGGCAATTTGGTGTACTTTGTGAAGGTATTAGTAAAATTGAATCGCTTTTAAAGCATAGATATTAGGTATCTACAGTTTTTGTCCAGGGGATTGATTATTTCAAATTATTTTCTTCTTGGAAACGTTGGATTCATTCCGTTTCTAAACTAGGTAGTTACTATTTTACCTGATCCGTTTTTTTGTGTGGAACTTTGATTCCTTTCGCTTATTAGTTGAAAGGTGTTTACTTTATTTTCATATTTGCGAAGTTTTGTTCAAGATTCATTTCGTAACATTACGACATTGAATACATTACGTCTTTGAGCACACATTTCGTGCATTTCAAACATTGATCACACAAATATTATTGTACTTTAATTAGGTAGGTACTCTACTTCTTACTTTTTCATTACCTATCTTATCCCTATTTAAACATGCCGAAAAATGGAAAGACTTCTGCTAGAATGAAAGCCATAAAGGCGAAAAAGCGTCTGCGTGAAATTGAAGATCAAGAAACTGACGAAGCTAAATCTAAAAGGTTGAAACAAAATGTCGTTAATAATAAAGCATCAAGGAGCAAAGAGACCCCCGACCAGACTGCTGCAAGGAGATACTCAAACAATCAACGCAATACCCGCTCTCGTGCAGCGGGTATTGCCGATTGACCGACCAACTAAAAACTTCGCATGGTAATTGGTAGCAACATTTAAGGTATTTTTGCCAATTTTCAGTCTAATTTGTAGTTATTTTCAAAAGTTTATCATATCATATGAGTGGTCCCAGGTATATTGTTTGAAGGATATCATGTGATTTTTGAAACTTAACAATGAACCGTTCAATCAAAGGTTTAATCGATCAACTTAAAACTTAGCAAGGTTATTGGGACCAATATTTTTGGAAATTTTGGAGATATTTATACAAGTCTGTGACGAAATTCAAGAATTATTGGCTTTTAATGACATTTTCGATAGACATAATTTCGGTTCGAGGTGTTGCGTGTATCCGTGCTCGCTCATCAACGCGTTACTCAGAGCGTTTTCCTAGTTAGTTGTATAGTTACATCACCAGTTCCAATTGAAGTAACAGCGACGGGAGTACGTATGTACGTTAACTTGATACGATAAGATTTTGAAGAGACATGAATGTTACCATTTATCTTTCTTGGAACACAGAAATGCTTCGTAGAGTTTGAATATATGTTTCAAGTTCAATGTTTCATCAGATAAAATATCGTGCTTACTGTGTGAATATCAGCTGATACTAAGTGTCAGTTCAATGTGTTCTCCCAGGTCTTCTGCTCCTGCTGCATTGAAGCGAGTGTATAGGAAGTGCAGTGGAAGATAGAGGCGTATGTTACAGTTCTTTAAGTGACAACTATGAAACAAACTTCTGTTAGCGGCGCCAGTAAAAATATTCCCTTCCATCAGATCACTGCACGGTTTGATACGTGAATTGTCTTCAAATATTACGTTGTCTGGAAAACAGCATATCAGATAACAACGCAAAAATGCATCAGTTTACTTTGTTTATATTGAAATTGTCGAATAGGGAATTCTCCTCTAATTTTATTAAGGTAAATTCGTAAATAACAACACAAATAATAATCACAAACACTCTTATCCCTTGAGAAATAGAACATTTTCATTCATAAAAATCAATTTCAAATGTCATGGTACATTTTGGCGGGAAAAACGGCATGTAATGAGAATCTGGGTTATGATGTCATTTCTAAGTCCACAACAATGTGTTACCATGGTGATATGCTTTGTTGCCATGGCAACATCTGGGTTATGACGTCAACACCAATTTTCCTGTTCTAAAGTTAGAAGAAAAATATCAAACTTTGTAAATCAATTCCGAGAGAACTATTGATCCCACAACAAAATTAATAACATATTTGTATTCAGCAGCGTCTCCCCTACCATAATAATACAATTATTTGGAAATTAAATTTAGATGAGAATTCCCTATTGCTCAAATTTGCTAATAATTATTGAATCACAGTAGCCAAGGAAACATTACTATGAAAACTGTATTTAAATCATCTTCTGTTTGAGTGTATGTTTTACTTGAGTCTTCTGGAGGTCGGTAGAGTGACGTCACCGCCGATTATCTGAAACACATGCGCCATCTGTTGCTTCAGCCTGTGAGTTATGTTGTAATCGATCTTGATCACAGCATCTAACTTTGGTGGAATTTCTAACATGCGACCAACAACAGGTTGTGAATCGACTGTCAAAAGGATATCAGATATCAGCCCTGCAGATATCTGGCGCATGCGTATACAAGCGTGACAATGGCAGCAGATCAGCGCTCCATCTTGCTTTATCTTACACTGACAATGTGCCTTAATATGACAAGGACTTTGACCCTGACAAGGATCTTGACGACAAAGATGAAAGCATCATGAAGCTGCTTCTAAACCATGGCGCTAATGCCAAGCTGACGGACACAATACTGCAGGAAACTCCTCTGAGATATGCAGAGAGAACAAAGTTGTGGCTCAATGTGGGTCGACTCCTGATGAACAATGGAATCACTGATGGTGAATCACTGATCACTGAGTGAACACTCTATACAAATTGCGTGAAGCAAATAAAGAGAGGCGAGAACTTGACCAAGCAATCAAGTTTTGTGATGTATCAAAACTTAGATCGCTGGCTTCATTAACTGAACGTAAAGCAAATGCCTATCAACATGACGTGTCTTGCGAGAACGTAATGAGTGAGTCTGCAATCTATGATTCTAACAAGAATGCATTCAAAGCTTTCACCAAGCATTCATTGGACTTGCCCAAGTACGCGTGCATTTCTTGTGAAAAGCTTTGCTACAAACGCGATGTCACCGTGTTGAGCAACATGAAGAAGCCTTTGAACCCCGAAACGTTGCCTCATTGGAAACGTTTCCTCGAGTTCAATGAGAGCCGACATGTGGAACCAAGTGAGTTCATTTGCCACTTCTGCGTGGGAAAGTTCAGAAAGCGTGAATAACCGTCGAGTTGCGTATTAAACAACCTTGTCGTTCAGCAACGTCCAGAAGAGATAACAGATCTCAACGATTACGAGAAGATACTTATCCAACGCGCGAAAGCTTTCCAAGTTGAACCCAAGAAATATATTCCTTAAACGTGATAGCTTCTGTGAAGGTAGTTTCTTTGCTACTCTATTGCAGATAGTTTTCAGAAATATCGAAAAAACAGTCAGAAGGCTGAATTAATTTCCCGGAGACTTAAGGTTCAGTAAATTAGTTTTAACAAACAAAATGAGAACTTGAACTGATGGTCTTGCCAACAGTCATTTCTCCAGTTAGTCCAGTTCTCCAGTCTTTACGCATGCAAGCAGTACAATTTATTTCAATACGATTAACTGCCTCCCAACATTTTAGAAAGGTTTTGCTCATGGTGTTTGCCTAAGGTTTTGCATTAAGGTATCGATACAAATACAAACGATATAATACAAATGTCGCTCTTACAGGACTCTCTGACCTTGAACCGTTCAAGAATGACGGATACAACTGTTATTGTAACTCGGCGCTTCATGCCTTCTAAATGTCCCCAACATACTCTTCGCTCTACAGGAGTTCGAACCAACAGATGAGAATAATGACCTGAAGAAGACGGCTGGGAATAAGAATTCGCCAACAGTCAAGTTATAGACGCGTGTGGCGTGAGGAAAACACTCCTCAGAATATCCCGGAGCGATGTTCAACCGATACACAGCGATCACAGACGAGATCGGTTTACCATGAAGGACTTCCTACGACAGCCAAAAACTCGCAAATGACCTAAATCTCAATGCAAACGATATTGTCACTACGAAGAGAAGATATTACGGACCGGGGACACTTTTGTAGTCGGCTTTATTGTTTGCTCAAACACCGGCCAGAGGCATTTTATTTGCCCTTCCTACTCAAGGTGTTACACTCCGCAACCACAAGCGTCTCAACGAACCCACTACAGATCTGTCTTATGTAACGTAGTTTAACATTAGTAGTTTCTTAGTAATTCGGGTTTAAAATGCACAGTATATAAAGCACCATAGCTCCATCTCACTTCTCTCTTGCTCCCTCGGCTTTTAAGGAAATCAATGTTTTCAATGCTAATGTAGTCAATGACATATACACATGCGCGGCGGAGGACAGATCAACCTGCGCGGTGGAGGACATATTCGTGGCGGAGGACAGATCAACCTGCGCGGTGGAGGACACATGCGCGGCAGAGGACAGATCAGCCTGCGCGGTGGAGGACACATGCGCGGCGGAGGACAGATCAGCCTGCGCGGTGGAGAACACATGCGCGGCAGAGGACAGATCAGCCTGCGCGGTGGAGGACACATGCGCGGCGGAGGACAGATCAGCCTGCGCGGTGGAGAACACATGCGCGGTGGAGGACAGATCAGCCTGCGCGGTGGAGAACACATGCGCGGCGGAGGACAGATCAGCCTGCGCGGTGGAGGACACATGCGCGGCAGAGGACAGATCAGCCTGCGCGGTGGAGGACACATGCGCGGCAGAGGACAGATCAGCCTGCGCGGTGGAGAACACATGCGCGGCGGAGGACAGATCAGCCTGCGCGGTGGAGGACACATGCGCGGCAGAGGACAGATCAGCCTGCGCGGTGGAGGACACATGCGCGGCAGAGGACAGATCAGCCTGCGCGGTGGAGAACACATGCGCGGCGGAGGACAGATCAGCCTGCGCGGTGGAGAACACATGCGCGGCGGAGGACAGATCAACCTGCGCGGTGGAGAACACATGCGCGGCAGAGGACAGATCAGCCTGCGCGGTGGAGGACACATGCGCGGCGGAGGACAGATCAGCCTGCGCGGTGGAGAACACATGCGCGGCGGAGGACAGATCAGCCTGCGCGGTGGAGGACACATGCGCGGCGGAGGACAGATCAGCCTGCGCGGTGGAGAACACATGCGCGGCGGAGGACAGATCAGCCTGCGCGGTGGAGGACACATGCGCGGCAGAGGACAGATCAGCCTGCGCGGTGGAGGACACATGCGCGGCAGAGGACAGATCAGCCTGCGCGGTGGAGAACACATGCGCGGCGGAGGACAGATCAGCCTGCGCGGTGGAGGACACATGCGCGGCAGAGGACAGATCAGCCTGCGCGGTGGAGAACACATGCGCGGCGGAGGACAGATCAGCCTGCGCGGTGGAGGACACATGCGCGGCAGAGGACAGATCAGCCTGCGCGGTGGAGAACACATGCGCGGCGGAGGACAGATCAACCTGCGCGGTGGAGAACACATGCGCGGCGGAGGACAGATCAGCCTGCGCGGTGGAGGACACATGCGCGGCAGAGGACAGATCAACCTGTGCGGTGGAGGACACATGCGCGGCAGAGGACAGATCAACCTGCGCGGTGGAGGACACATGCGCGGCGGAGGACAGATCAGCCTGCGCGGTGGAGGACACATGCGCGGCGGAGGACAGATCAACCTGCGCGGTGGAGGACACATGCGCGGCAGAGGACAGATCAACCTGTGCGGTGGAGGACACATGCGCGGCAGAGGACAGATCAACCTGCGCGGTGGAGAACACATGCGCGGCGGAGGACAGATCAACCTGCGCGGTGGAGGACACAACGCAGCGGAGGACAGATCAACCTGCGCGGTGAAGGACATATTCGCGGTGGAGGACAAATCAACCTGCGCGGTGGAGGACACAACGCAGCGGAGGACAGATCAACCTGCGCGGTGGAGGACACATGCGCGGCAGAGGACAGATCAGCCTGCGCGGTGGAGGACACATGCGCGGCGGAGGACAGATCAGCCTGCGCGGTGGAGGACACATGCGCGGCAGAGGACAGATCAGCCTGCGCGGTGGAGAACACATGCGCGGCGGAGGACAGATCAACCTGCGCGGTGGAGAACACATGCGCGGTGGAGGACAGATCAACCTGCGCGGTGGAGGACAGATCAACCTGCGCGGTGGAGTACACATCAACCTGCGCGGTGGAGGACATATTCCTGGCGGAGCGGCGCATCTCGCCTCTTGGAGCCTCGTACGAGACAAATACGCCATTCAACCCGAGGACAGGTGACAGGTACGTCAAGCATACTGAAGAAGAAGATTTTGTCCCAGTGTTATACATGCATGACAAATATACATGACAAATATCTGGTCTTCAGAAAAGATAGAACATCCATAGGAACGGGTGAGTCTCGACGAGGAGGAGGCGTTTTATTAGCTGTCAAACCATTCTTAGAGCCAACTAGAATGACATCGCTGGAAAACAATGCTGAGATTATATGGGTCAGTTTGAAATGTGGAGACCAACATATCCTGCTTGGTTCAGCTTATAGGGCGCCTAATAGTTCGGACGTAGTAAACAATGACTTGGTGGAGTCAATTGAGAAGGTGCAGGAGATTCAACATAGATACGACGGAATATTTTTGTGCGGTGATTTTAATCTTGACATTGTTTGGGATCGTGATTATGCGAGAGCTACTAATAGTCTCTGTGACAACTTTCTCTCTTCCTTTCGGAATGTTGTGCCTTATCAGATGGTGACTGAAGCTACACGCATTACCACAACATCTCGTGCCATTCTTGATCTTGTCTTGACCAATAATCCCTCCAAAGTAACTGATCTGGAAGTTATTCCTGGGGTAAGTGACCACATGGCTGTATCCTTTCAACTTAATTGGCAACCACCGAAACAGAAAATCGTTCGACGCTCAATGAGGAACTATCGCATGGCTAATTGGCCCCTGCTACGTGAAATGCTGTGTCAAGAAATGCAGAATATTGTGTCTTTGGATGTTGAGTCTGCCTGGTCAGAATGGAAGACAATTTTCTGGAGCTGTGTTAACCGAGCTATTCCATGTCGTATTGTGAGTTCCAAGAGGAGAGCACCGTGGATAGGGGGAGATATTATCCACATGATTCACAAGAGGGATTATCTACATAGAAGATGGAAAATTAACCCTTCTGAGAAAAGCTGGGAAAAATACAGAAGAGCAAGAAATGACACCAAATTAAAAACAAGGCAAGCCCATGATGAATTTGTTTGGAAACTAAGTGCTAATGGAGACGACCATGGAAAGAAGTTATGGCGATACATACATGGTAAGAGTGGAAGTTCGGCACCGAAACATTTTGATTTGGGTGGGAACAAGGAAAACAATTCTCAGAAGATTGCTGAAGCATTTGTACAACATTTCCGTACTAATTTTACCGAAGAACTTGGAGAATCAGACGGAAGTTTTCAATCTCAAGGAGGTGTGCAGACCTATCATCTAAACACAATTTCCTTTCATCCTATTCTTGTTGAGAGAGCGTTGAAAAAGTTGAAGCCGGACTCTGCCACTGGCCCTGATGATATACCTGCAAGGATTCTGCATGAATGCGCTAGGGAACTGTCACCATCTCTAAGTGTCTTGTTTGATATATCTATGAGGACTGGCGCATTACCTTTCCAGTGGAAACAGGCCAACGTTGTCCCTATATTTAAATCAGGTAATCGAAGTTCCATTTGTAATTATAGGCCAATATCGTTAACTTCAGTGGTAGGTAAAATTATGGAGAAAGTTGTGTCTTGGGAACTCTTACTACATTTGCAACAGATAAATGCAATACATTCGCATCAGCATGGATTCCCTCCTCGAAGATCTTGCATCACTTTGCTTACAAAAGCTATTGATGACTGGCAGTTTTATCTGGATAAAGTAGCAGGTGCCAGAATAGATGTGATATCCCTCGACTGGGCTAAAGCTTTTGATAGGGTTCAGCATAATAGACTCCTCATAAAGCTAAAAGCTCATAATATATCGGGCGAACTGCTTCAGTGGATGCGTGGTTTTCTGATTGGTAGGAAGATGCGTGTCATATTTGATGGGGCTCATTCAACAGATCAAAATGTTTTATCGGGAGTGCCACAGGGATCTGTTCTTGGGCCTTTACTGTTTACCATCTTCATGTTAGACCTGCCTAACTGTGTAACTTCTACCATGTGTCAATATGCAGATGATTGCACACTATACAGACACATTCAAAGCCCGGAGGATGTGCAGCTTCTACAACAAGACTTACTGAGCATAGAAGACTGGTGTAAAACAAATTATTTGGACCTTAATCTTAAAAAATGCCAGTATATTTCAATTTCAAGATCCAAGAAAAGGATGACTCATGTGTACAAGATCAGCGATATGGTGATAGAATGCTGCGATTCCATGCGAATTCTTTTTATAACAGTTTGCACTGACCTGAAGTGGAATGTACAGACGGAGATCGTGAGAAGTAAATCTGCCAGAGTCCTCAATTTTGTAACCAGAATTTTACATCATGCAAGTCCCAAAGTGAAGAGAAGTATTTACCTTGGCCTCGTCAGACCGATAATTTCATACGGTATACCAGCTTGGCATCCAACAACTTCTGCCAACATCAATAAGCTGGAGAGAATACAGAAGAAAGCGACAAAATTTATTACTGGTAGAAGAGATTTATGCAGTAAAGACCGTCTTAAACTTACAAGTCTAATTTCTATTCAAATTTTTTTTCAAGAAGCAGACATTTTATTTTTAAAAAAGGTTATTTTGCAAATGGTGGACATGGGTCCAATTAATCGTATATCTGTAAATTTAACGAACATAACAAGAACCAATCTGATTGGGATGATCACGCCACCATTTGCAAGGACGGTCAGTTATCAAAATAGTTTTTACTGCAGAACATCTAAAATTTTTAATAATCTACCAGCTAATATTAGGGAACAGAATGATTTTCATATTTTCAAATCTTTATTGCGGAATTTTTTATCTAATTAGTTTTTTTTGTTTTGTTGTTGTTGTTTTTACGTTCGGAGTTTATGTTACTTTATAGTTCCATTACAATGCCTACTGTTATTTTAATTTATATAGTATATTTATTTTGCAGCTGGTAGTGGGGCACTTGTGCTATGGGGATTCTCCTATTCCCACTTCCAGTAAAACACTGTATATTTTTTGGTGTTTTTGAAAATAAATAATAATATTCTAATGATGACTGAGAAGAATCATTTAACGTGTCTCTATCTTTCAGTGGACGATTTAATGCCTTGCTAATCATATACTGACTGTATCCATTTGACAGTAGAGCATCTCGGAGGCCTTGCATCTCTTCAGCTGAATGGTCAGCATCAGCTAATCTCTTCGATCTCACAGTCAAGGTGTTCACGACTGAGTTGAGATGTGCTGGATGATGGTGTGAGGTGGCGTGGAGGTATCTATTTGTGTGTGTAGCCTTTCTATACACTGTGTGGCCTAGCGAACCATCATCTCGTCTCTTAATGAGAACATCTAAGAAAGGCAAACAGTTCCTCTCCTCAACTTCCATAGTGAAAGTTATGTTCTGATGGATGCCATTTAAATGATCCAAGAAGTGAGTTAGCTCATCGCGTCCATGAGGCCAAATGACAAAAGTATCGTCTATGTATCGAAGCCATAAACGTGGTTTTAATGGAGCTGATTCTAACGCCTTTTTCTCAAAATCTGTCATAAACAGATTAGCTACAACTGGTGAGAGAGGAGATCCCATTGGAGCCCCTTCAATCTGCTTATATCTCTTGCCCTCGAACATAAAATATGTGTTTGACAGACAATGACTTGTTAGAGTTAGTATATGGTCTGGTGGATTGTAGGTATCAGCTATGATATTGAGTGATTCCTCTATTGGGATGCGTGTAAATAATGAAACCACATCGAAACTCACCAATATGTCTTCAGATGTCACAACTTCATCCTTGATGATCTCGATGAAGTGGTCCGCATTCTTCACGTAGGATTCTGCTAACTCAGCTTGTGGTTGCAACTGCTTTGCCAAATATTTAGCGAGCTTCTGACAGGGTGAGCCCACTGAACTAACTATTGGACGTAAGGGAAGACCTTGCTTGTGCACTTTTGGCAAGCCATACAGTTTAGGAAACCGCGACGATTTTGATCTTGGAATGATTTTTGGTTTCTCATCCTTGTCAATAGGAGACTCTAAGATTTTATCCCTCGTTTTAGTCTCCAGATATGTCATTGGATCCGATGCGTGAGGTTTGTAAGATGGATCTTGAAGCAGAGCATTCATCTTCTCCTTGTATTCAGTCGAGTCTATAATAACTGTTGCGTTTCCTTTATCCGCAGGCAGCACTATTACGTCTGGATTATGTCGAAGTGTCTGTAAAACTTTCCACTGATTATGTGTCATGTTCCTCTTCGGTGGTCGAGCAGTGCGAAGGATTTGGGCTACATCTAAACGAATGGCTTCAGATTTCTTGTCTTCAAACCCAATTAATGCAGCTTCGACGCCAGAAACTATTTCTTCCACAGGTATACGACTTGGCGCTACAGCAAAATTGAAGCCTTTAGCAAAAACTTCTTCTAAGTCACTGTCTAATGTCAACTTAGAAACATTATAGATCACTCTAGTGGCCCGAAAAGCTTGATGCAATCTACATTCATTTGGATGTTGTGCCGAGAATAATCTGTTAAACTTGTTCTTTTGTCGCTCAGTGTTATACTCACTATTAGTCTGAGCTCTATTATACGTCAGATCATCTAATTCACTCCATATCAACGGATGAAGAATGCAGCTAAGTTCATCATGTGCATCATGTAGTTTTATACTTAAAACATGCAGTTCAAATCGTATTTGATGAATAAAATGACGCAATAGAGATTGGCTCGCTCGTAGAAGAATCCTTCGACTACTTGGGGAATGAGTGTGGAATCGAAGCCTAGTACATCTAGGAATAACGTTCTTGTCTCTGCACCGACTCAAAGAAGCCAAATCACAGATTTTTCGTTAGATTTTTCGTTTTGAGAGGCAGTGACTCGAGGTGTAGTGGAAATTGTTTGCACTGGAATTTTATAGAAATGATGTTTTCCTGAGGAGGGCCAATGTGATTTTTTTGAAACGTCGAATAAATAATAAAATAATTACACGTTTACTACCTTAAAGTCTATAATATCATATATATATTAAGTAATACAATTTTTCTGGTATTGCCGTGTTAAATAGTTTTATTTCCCTACGTTTCGTAAAAGACTTCTTTTTTCTTCAGGGGAACATTCAAGTCAATATTATCTGACAGCTCTTAAAAAACAAAGATAATACATAGCTTCCTAAAAATTAAACCAAGGTTCAATAATTGTAAGGACTTGTTCCATTAAAAAGTATGTAAACCTTGCTGAGTAAAACCTGTCAGACAAGTGAAGAAAAGAAAATTATAAAAAGACATTAGATACTGTAGAAAACGTGTTGAGCTAGACTAATTTCTCTTCGTACTGCTCCTGGTTATGCGTCTGCATGGTGAATCTGCTACAGGATTGTTGGTCTGTTTATTCTTCGTCTTGGGCTGGCCATTCTTCCGACGTTTGTCCTCTCGTTTGTCCTCTCGTATATATATATATATATATTAAAAAATGTAATAATTTGGAATGTGTAGATGAGTGATAACAGAGTGCTGTTTTGTAATTGCAACGGGGTAAGATTTCTTAGAAAAACATATTACCCTTGATTATCAACTCAAGAAAGAAGAGGAAAAACCCGCGGAATACAAGGTTTCATCGTACTTTATGCCACAAAATGGTTAAAGACTTCAAATAAATGATCTCCGATCAAAGAGTGTCCTACTGGAAAAGACGGACATTGAATTAAAACGCTTGGCATGTCTGAGGGAATATAATAAATATATGGGCACGCACACTTTTGTCTATTTAGATCAAACGTGGATAACACGCCTCTATTGACTACCCAAATATCAGACGCCCTTCACATGAACTGACGCTATTTCTATGTGAATACATGTTATTCTGGCAATTTGAGTAATAGTGAAAACATCAAAGAAATTTGCTCAGGTTCTGATATTCGTTAAAGGGAAAAAAAAACTGCTCCTGTCTTTTGACACATTTGAACAGGAAAAGGAGCCGCAACAACGAGGGTGACTAGAGTATTATGAAAATAAAATTGATAGAGTCAAGTTTGATAGTAATAAAATGTGGAAAACGTTAAAACAGATAGTAACCACAAAATGTAAAAACAAATTGCCCAATGAAATTGTAAAAGAAAATGGAACATTGATTACAGACAGAAAGGAATGTGCAAATGAATTCAATAACTTTTTTATTGAAAGTATTGAACACATTATAGCGAGCATTGATGTGATAAATGACCCTACAGAACACGAAATAGACAAAATCATTGCACCAATTGAAATAGTAAGTTTTGAAGAAATAAGTATTGCAGCATTGGACAGATTAGTAAGGAAATTGAAAAATAAAAATAGTTCAAATGATGGTATTAACTCTAAATTAATGAAGGATGGTTATCCAAGTTTTAAATATTATTTGCTAAATTTAATAAATATATCATTTGAACTGGGTCAATTTCCAACAGCTTTGAAAAGAGCAACAATTATTCCTGCAAGTAAAGTTAATGGCTCAAAAAGTATTGCTGACTTTAGACCTTTAAATATGTTGTCAGTATTAGACCAAATTTTAGAAAAAGCTGTGCATGAACAATTGTATGAGTATGCGAGTAATAATGGCTTGTTAAGTAGTTATCAGTCTGGATTTAGAAGGGATCATTCATGCGAAACTGCAATTCAAAATGTTATTATAAAATGGTTGAAAGACAAAGAACAGGGGTTGGTGACAGTAGCAGTATTTATTGATTTAAAGAGAGCATTTAAGACAGTATGCACAAAAAGATTATTAAAAAAATTAGAATTTGAGTATGGTATAAGAGAGAAAGCATTGGAATGGTTAAAACAGTATTTAAGTGAAAGGGAACAGAGAGTAAGGTTTGAAGGAGAAACATCTGATTGGAAAAACTGCGAAAGAGGGGTACCTCAGGGATCAGTGTTAGGACCGCTGTTGTTCATTTTGTATGTAAATGATTTAGAGAAGTGTTTAGGGAGAGAATGTTTTTTCAATATGTATGCTGATGATGTAGTGATATCAGTAAATGGAAAGTCATTGGAAACTATTGAAGGTAAAGTAAAACTTGAATTGGGCAAGATTGAAAAGTGGTGTAAATTGAATAAATTAAAGATAAATAGTAAAAAAACTAAAACAATGATAATAGCTAAAAATAATAGGATAAGGGAAAAATGGGATGATGTAAATATTGAAATAGAAGGAGAAGCAATTGAAAAAGTAAATGAATTTAAATATTTAGAGTATTATTAGATGATAAATACGATTTTAAAAGTCATTTGAATTATGTAATAAAAAAGGTTGCTAAAAAAGAAGGATATTTAAGAAGGCTTGCTAAAAGTTTGACATGTTGGACAAGATTAGTAGTATATAATAATATTATAAGACCACATTTTGATTTCTGTTCTACTACAAAAATTGCAAGTACTACAAAATAAAGCTATGCGTACAATAACTGGCAGACCAAAAATAACTTCAGTAAACGAAATGCTTCACGACTTAAATTTCTTAAATGTAAGAGAAACAGCATTATTTAATACACTATGTTTTTTACACAAAATTAAAGAAGGCCTTATGCCAAATTATATGAAAGATAGAATAAAATTTAATTTAAATTATAATGTTAACAATAGAAGTTATAACAATGAAGAGTATCTAATAGAATTATTTAAAACAAATCAACTTTGTAAAACTATTGCGCATAACGGCCTTAAAGATTATAATAAGATTCCATTAAATATAAGAAAATGTAATTATAGTATTTTCAAAGTAGCATGTATTAGTTATATAAAAGAACAGAGATTGTAAATAGTATTAGTTATTATAAATGTTTCATGTAGTATTATAGTAGCAAATTGCTAAATAAATATCTATTTGAATTAAATTGAATTGAATTCCCAAGACCACGTGAACAATTCTCTCCACCACGCATTCCAACGCCTGAGATTGACAGATTAGTCGAAGAGTGCTCCGTTGGTTCGGTGTGTGTCGGGTTAGACCGTAACCTTGTACCATGCACGTGGTTCCCAAGACCACGTGAACAATTCTCTCCACCACGCATTCCAACGCCTGAGATTGACAGATTAGGCGAGGAATGTTCCGTTGGTTCGGTGTGTGTCGGGTTAGACCGTAACCTTGTACCATGCACGTGGTTCCCAAGACCACGTCGAAGAGTAGTCGCATTTGTTGTTTTCCTAAGCTCAAACCCATCGACCTATCTATGTCTGAGCTAGCCACTAGGCAAAGACACACCACGACCTGCTCGTGGTGTTAAGGTGGACGCTGTCAGCGGCCGAGGTTACTGACCCGGCTACACATTTTTTGATTTCTTCTATTTTTTTTTTAGTTGAAGTGCTTGGCTGGTATTTTTACACGGAGTGTTTTTTTATGGGGATTTAGTATACAATGATGTGCAACGGCGTACCGGTGTTTGTTTTCCATTTATCTCTCGATTTTTCGACTAAAATGCACCAATTTCAGTTCTTCGGAGGGTTTTTCATGTTTGTATTTAAGTAGAGAATGAAATGTCTACTCTTTACTCTCTTTTATGCTCTTTCTGTATCGATTAATATTAAACAAATTGTATTTTAGCTCATGGCACATACAGCCTTCGTTATCTTTTGTAAATCATGTTTGGAGTTGTTGGAGTATATCATGTTTGGAAATACAGAGATGGTTTCGTTTCCCTGGTTACAATGTTGTCAATAATGAGCAGTTCAACAATACTATTATAAATAATGTATATTGATTCATTGTTTAATTGTTTCATGATAAATGTTTCAAAGACAATATGAAATTATAAAATGCTCTCAATGTATGTGCTGAAAGTGATTTGGATTTAAGTGCATGGAGGAAATTACTGTTGCAAATAACATAAGTTTGTTTCATAGTTTCATACTTGAAGCATTGTCACATACGTCTCAATCTTCCACTGGCACTTCCAATATACTCTCTTCAATGCAGCAGGAGAACACATTGAACACATTGAACTGTTATATTATTATCTAAAGTAATCTCTTTTCAATAAAGTATCTTCTGTTTTCTATTTTTATACGATAAAAATTCCGCTTTTATAAAATAACATCCTATTTCTTGTGGTGAATCAATAATATTTATGACATGTTATTCAGCAGTTTCACGATATATTCCATTATATCAGTCGATTTTATTGTCCCCTAGATCTAGTGGAGCGGTCGCTCCACGCCAGCCAAGTCGTACGGCGCGCGCACACTCTCATATAAAGGCTGGAGCAAACCCACTTTTACTGTAAGCATCAAAGTGGCATTTTCGGCCTACTGGATCTTAAAATTGAGAAATCTCACATTGTTGCGAAATATCTTAATTTCGAGCTATGGCCCACCCTACAACATATACCAAATTTGGGAACAATAGGTTACGCCCTTTGCGCGCTAGAGGGCCGTGAAAACAGTGTTTTAGGGCGGTTTTCATAATCAGTAATCATAGTAGTAGGCTGGAGCTAAAATCCGGTAAACAGGCCACAGCCTAAACGGCTGAACCGATTGATCTCACATTTTTACCACGTGTGCACTTTTGGCGTCTGATTTAACCTTGTCCCCATGAATTTTTTGTGCCGCCATTTTGAAACCGGAAGTGACGTCATATCTCGTCAACGGTTGGACCGATCGGAACGAAATTTGCGCCAATCGTTTCAGACGGTCATCTATATGGATTATCAATATCAAAAGACTGAACATTATTTTAAATAAACCGGAAATGACGTCATGAAATTTAATATACATCGATTTGCATTTCAGCAACAACTGTTGATCCGATTGTCTTGATATTTATGTAACGTTTGTACTTTTGATATTTCATTTGACTTGTTATAAAACCAACCGGAAGCCGCCATTTTGAAACCGGAAGTGACATCATGTCTCAAAAACGGCTAAACAGATTAGAACAAAACCAGCGCTAAACGATTTAGACGGTCAACTTTATGTAATCAGTAATATTTGATGATTCAAATATCGAAACCGGAAATGACGTCACACATTTTATGACCTATACCGGAAATGACGTCATAAATATGCTAAATGACGCTAAATTCACCACTTTATTCTTTAAAATAGATATAAGTAAACGTACTTTGTAAATAATTATAAATTCAAGGTTGCAGTGTTCTCGGCGGCCATTTTTAAAACCGGAAGTGACGTCATATATCGTAAACGGTTGTACCGATTGCAACCTAAGTTTGGAAATGTGTTGGACTAATAATTATGAATTCAAGACGACATTATTTTCGGCCGCCATTGTTAAAACCGGAAGTGACGTCAAATATCGAAAATGGCTGTACCGATTGCAATCAAATTTTGTAAATGTGTTGTACTAATAATTATGAATTCAAGACGACATTATTTTCGGCCGCCATTGTTAAAACCGGAAGTGACGTCATATATCGAAAATGGCTGTACCGATTGCAACCAAATTTTGGAAATGTGTTGTACTAATAATTATGAATTCAAGACGACATTATTTTCGGCCGCCATTGTTAAAACCGGAAGTGACGTCATATATCAAAAACGGCTGTACCGATTGCAACCAAATTTTGGAAATGAGTAGGAGTAATAATTATGAATTCAAGACGACATTATTTTCGGCCGCCATTGCTAAAACCGGAAGTGACGTCATATATCGAAAACGGCTGGACCGATTGTAACGAAACTTAAAGCTATTCTTCTTGGATAATTATTTTAATCTTATATACCAAACGCAACTTTTCTAAGTATCCAAATCGGCATAGGCGTATTTTTTTAAAGAAATAAGTTCTTGCACGGACACAAGCTGTGCTACAAGCTGTATGAATAAACTAACAAAAGAAGTGATATCCCAGAAAAAAACACTCCGTGTAAAAAAGGCAGCCAAGTCTCTTTACTTTAAAAAATTCAACACCGAAAAGGAGTGATATCAAAAAAGGAGCCAAGTCAATGACATTTCCAAATATTTAATCGTATCTTTGAAATAAAAGTATAAACACCGAGAAATACTTTACAAAAGGACTTGGCGCATCGTTTTTTTAAAGACATTTTTCTATTCATAAGCATGTGCCATTTATATACAACCGTCATTTTGAATGTTTAGAATAATAGGGAAACATCTTTCAATTAGGTACATATTATACATACCTTCTGTAAAATATTTTCTATATGAATATATACGCTATGAAACTTGTTGTCTATGCTTTCTATAAATATACACAATAGTTATCTTCGTAATATTGTTTCGTGGTGAATATAATTAAGTCTCATCATGCGTTATACCTTCTCATCATGTAACAATTTCTATTAATACACATTTTATAAAAATACATTTCACAAAGAAGACAGTCATATTGAATTTCTATTAAAAAATTTAACTTTATACACTTGACACTTCAAAAATATATAATTGTGTTCCATTAGTTAGTAATTATTTGACAACGTTTCATGATTTCCTTCAGTCAAGATCAAATTATGAAAAGATACCAGTCTAATATCGCCATATTAACAGTACTGCAAGAATATGTATGAGCCCACTTCCAATTGATATGAAGGGATGTGTGTTGTGAAAAATATCCGACCGAACCGGGGCACGAACTTGGGACCTCTCACTTGCCGGGCGAGAGCTCTACCAACTGAGCTACCCGATCGGACGGGCGGACATTAGACACAACACACTGATGAGGATCCTGACTCCTGACTCCATGGAAGTTTTCCAAAGAAACCTACATTCTCACCACTTCCAATTGTTATGTAATTCTTTCACCCTTATATTACTTATATATTACAGCATAAAATCATGCTTCTATCGCCATACTGCTTCTATCTATACTAAAAGTAGCTTGATTCATAGATTCTGGCTCTAATAGAAAGAGGAAAATGTACCTACTTGTAAATTTCTTTCCACTTTTAGGATAGAATGATGTCTTTAAAAAAACGATGCGCCAAGTCCTTTTGTAAAGTATTTCTCGGTGTTTATACTTTTATTTCAAAGATACGATTAAATATTTGGAAATGTCATTGACTTGGCTCCTTTTTTGATATCACTCCTTTTCGGTGTTGAATTTTTTTAAAGTAAAGAGACTTAGCTGCCTTTTTTACACGGAGTGTTTTTTTCTGGTTTTCTCTTCGACGAATGAGAACAAGTGTGATTGATGTTCTTACTTTTTAAGTTAATCGTTGGTCGGACTCTCATAAGGGCTTTATTATTATTATTATTATTATTATTATTATTATTATTATTATTTATTTTCAAAACACCAAAAAATATACAGTGTTTTTCTGGTAGTGGGAATAGGACAATCCCCATAGCACAAGTGCCCCACTACCAGCTGTAAAATAATATACTATATAAATTAAAACAACAGTAGGCATTGTAATGGAACTATAAAGTAACATAAACTCCGAACGTAAAAACAACAAAATAAAAAAAAACTAATTAGATAACAAATTCCGCAATAAAGATTTGAAAATATGAAAATCATTCTGTTCCCTAATATTAGCTGGTAGATTATTAAAAAATTTAGATGTTCTGCAGTAAAAACTATTTTGATAACTGACCGTCCTTGCAAATGGTGGCGTGATCATCCCAATCAGATTGGTCCTAGTTATGTTCGTTAAATTTACAGATATACGATTAATTGGACCCATGTCCACCATTTGCAAAATAACCTTTTTTAAAAATAGAATGTCTGCTTCTTGAAAAAAAATTTGAATAGAAATTAGACTTGTAAGTTTAAGACGGTCTTTACTGCATAAATCTCTTCTACCAGTAATAAATTTTGTCGCTTTCTTCTGTATTCTCTCCAGCTTATTGATGTTGGCAGAAGTTGTTAGATGCCAAGCTGGTATTTTTTATTTTTATTTTTTTTTATTATCACATATTTATTTACATTTATAAACACTTAATTCCACACTAGGTAGAGTAAAAATTTCTTATAGGCTAAATACATTTAGTAATGCCGGCTAGCCAGGCCTGTCACATTTGTCTTCCTTCTCATCCTCCTCCCCTCCTTCCTTTTTTCTTCTTGTTCTTCTTCTCCTTCTTCTTATTCTTCTTCTTATTCTTATTCTTATCCTTCTTCTTCTATACCGTATGAAATTATCGGTCTGACGAGGCCAAGGTAAATACTTCTCTTCACTTTGGGACTTGCATGATGTAAAATTCTGGTTACAAAATTGAGGACTCTGGCAGATTTACTTCTCACGATCTCCGTCTGTACATTCCACTTCAGGTCAGTGCAAACTGTTATAAAAAGAATTCGCATGGAATCGCAGCATTCTATCACCATATCGCTGATCTTGTACACATGAGTCATCCTTTTCTTGGATCTTAAAATTGAAATATACTGGCATTTTTTAAGATTAAGGTCCAAATAATTTGTTTTACACCAGTCTTCTATGCTCAGTAAGTCTTGTTGTAGAAGCTGCACATCCTCCGGGCTTTGAATGTGTCTGTATAGTGTGCAATCATCTGCATATTGACACATGGTAGAAGTTACACAGTTAGGCAGGTCTAACATGAAGATGGTAAACAGTAAAGGCCCAAGAACAGATCCCTGTGGCACTCCCGATAAAACATTTTGATCTGTTGAATGAGCCCCATCAAATATGACACGCATCTTCCTACCAATCAGAAAACCACGCATCCACTGAAGCAGTTCGCCCAATATATTATGAGCTTTTAGCTTTATGAGGAGTCTATTATGCTGAACCCTATCAAAAGCTTTAGCCCAGTCGAGGGATATCACATCTATTCTGGCACCTGCTACTTTATCCAGATAAAACTGCCAGTCATCAATAGCTTTTGTAAGCAAAGTGATGCAAGATCTTCGAGGAGGGAATCCATGCTGATGCGAATGTATTGCATTTATCTGTTGCAAATGTAGTAAGAGTTCCCAAGACACAACTTTCTCCATAATTTTACCTACCACTGAAGTTAACGATATTGGCCTATAATTACAAATGGAACTTCGATTACCTGATTTAAATATAGGGACAACGTTGGCCTGTTTCCACTGGAAAGGTAATGCGCCAGTCCTCATAGATATATCAAACAAGACACTTAGAGATGGTGACAGTTCCCTAGCGCATTCATGCAGAATCCTTGCAGGTATATCATCAGGGCCAGTGGCAGAGTCCGGCTTCAACTTTTTCAACGCTCTCTCAACAAGAATAGGATGAAAGGAAATTGTGTTTAGATGATAGGTCTGCACACCTCCTTGAGATTGAAAACTTCCGTCTGATTCTCCAAGTTCTTCGGTAAAATTAGTACGGAAATGTTGTACAAATGCTTCAGCAATCTTCTGAGAATTGTTTTCCTTGTTCCCACCCAAATCAAAATGTTTCGGTGCCGAACTTCCACTCTTACCATGTATGTATCGCCATAACTTCTTTCCATGGTCGTCTCCATTAGCACTTAGTTTCCAAACAAATTCATCATGGGCTTGCCTTGTTTTTAATTTGGTGTCATTTCTTGCTCTTCTGTATTTTTCCCAGCTTTTCTCAGAAGGGTTAATTTTCCATCTTCTATGTAGATAATCCCTCTTGTGAATCATGTGGATAATATCTCCCCCTATCCACGGTGCTCTCCTCTTGGAACTCACAATACGACATGGAATAGCTCGGTTAACACAGCTCCAGAAAATTGTCTTCCATTCTGACCAGGCAGACTCAACATCCAAAGACACAATATTCTGCATTTCTTGACACAGCATTTCACGTAGCAGGGGCCAATTAGCCATGCGATAGTTCCTCATTGAGCGTCGAACGATTTTCTGTTTCGGTGGTTGCCAATTAAGTTGAAAGGATACAGCCATGTGGTCACTTACCCCAGGAATAACTTCCAGATCAGTTACTTTGGAGGGATTATTGGTCAAGACAAGATCAAGAATGGCACGAGATGTTGTGGTAATGCGTGTAGCTTCAGGTACCATCTGATAAGGCACAACATTCAGAAAGGAAGAGAGAAAGTTGTCACAGAGACTATTAGTAGCTCTCGCATAATCACGATCCCAAACAATGTCAAGATTAAAATCACCGCACAAAAATATTCCGTCGTATCTATGTTGAATCTCCTGCACCTTCTCAATTGACTCCACCAAGTCATTGTTTACTACGTCCGAACTATTAGGCGCCCTATAAGCTGAACCAAGCAGGATATGTTGGTCTCCACATTTCAAACTGACCCATATAATCTCAGCATTGTTTTCCAGCGATGTCATTCTAGTTGGCTCTAAGAATGGTTTGACAGCTAATAAAACGCCTCCTCCTCGTCGAGACTCACCCGTTCCTATGGATGTTCTATCTTTTCTGAAGACCAGATATTTGTCAGAAATTATTTCTAAATCATTGATGGAAGGATCAAGCCAGGTCTCGCAGACTGATATTACAGTAGGATCCAGCGCCTCCAGCCAAGCTTGGGTTTGAGGATATCTCTTCTTGTTCTTCATACTGCGAGCATTGAATGATAGGCAAGATATTTTCCCCCTTCTTCGTGTGGTCTTCCATACGTTGGAATCGGAATCATTTGTAACAGCATTTACATCAAAGAATGAACTGGAAAAATCAGGCATAGAACAACTCCAGCACGTCCAGTGAGTTATTTTACCAGTTAGTTTGGCACAAGTTTGATGGCTTGATGTACTACAAATATGGCAAGTTAGGAAGCGCTGATTTTTTCTTCCACTCGTTTGGCATATTAAACAAACTGGTCCCGGATTACATTCAACGTCACCACACAAAGCTAGCAAAGTAAATATCACCATGCTACTGGAAATTCGCACAGCTCTCATGAAGATGTTCAACAATACAAATCTACGGGTTCTGTAACATCTCTTCTGCGTTATACTGTCAGCACATGGTAGGAGTGCAGGAACTGAACAGTGAGGTTTTTTCAGATCCAGATAACCGGTGGTGAACGAGTTGTCAATTATTTAACCCTTTCAGGCCGAAAGTCGGAAAGGTTCCGACATTTTTATTTTCCCGTTCTTGCCGTATGTCGGAACAGGTCCGACATCATTTTGTATTGCTTCTAAACAATTTTCGTACAAGTGGCGCTATCTATCAGCGAAATAAACAAGTATAGCACTATTTTATCTACTGATCATTCGAGTTACACAGCCTTCTATTTGTTCCTATTCCATGAAAAAGTTGACAAACCAAGTCGAAATATTTCTTTGCTAGTAATCCAATATGGCGTCTACCTATAGGAAAGGAATGTGCAGCAATGATTTGGAGGAAGTTTTTGACGATTCTAGTAGCAATTATTAATTTAGTGAAGATGAAAATGATAGTGGGAAGTTCAAGGAAGATGTTGTTAGTGATTGTGATAGTGATGGCGACATAAGTGGCCTGAATTCTAGTGAATATAGAGCTGGGTGGGGATGGCGGCAAATATGCAACAAGTTGGAACTTTTTATTTATATTTCTTTCTATATAAAATAAATAATTAACTGGACACAAAACGTATCAAAAGTGACTGTACATATGTTTATGTGAATATAAAATAAAATTGTAATGAAAACAAAGATTATAAGTCCCACTATCACTCTCATCTTCATGGAGGTAAAATTCAACTGCTATAGGCCCATTTTAAGTCCGACCTGTGGAGCGCTCCAGTAGTAAATAAATGAGACCCGAAAGGGTTCAGAGATTTTTGAAACATAGTCCGTGTTTCTCCTGGCTTTTTCACTTATCAAAACCATACGAATAGCGATAATAACAAAAACATAATATATGAGTTTAAAATTTCTCTTCTTATGTCCATGTCCATCTATACGCCTTGGGCAGAAGTTGACACTTGACGTCATGTTCCAGTAGGCTCTGCTAATCAAATCTTGAAAATGTAGTCAATTTTTCTCTCCATTGAAAATATTTTTGATGAAATTCAAACACAAATCTGCAAAAATCAACTCACTGCGATTCTTCAAAGGAGGTATTTTCAGCTCAAAATGTTAAGTAGTGTTAATGGAACAAAATGATATGAAATTTATAATAATACTGCAGGTATTACATGAAAAAGTTCACAAAATGTGAAGAGCGAGGACTATAACTTCTTACTAAGGCCGGGTAGGACCAACTCTGGATTAAGTTAACTCTCGAGGGTTAACCAATGAAACAAGTTGGCGCGAATTCCATAGCCAATAAGATTCACTAATTTCCACTAATCATCGAGAGTTAACTTAATCCAGAGTTGGTCCTACCCGGCCTAAAAGAAACAAAACAAAAGTCTCATAAAAAAAATCTCATCAGAAAAGTCTCATCAGATGAAGTTAAGCGAACAGCTTATATTCCTTATGTCAAAGGAACAACTGACAGAGTGGCTCGTATATTGCGAAATAATAACGTCAGTACTGTGTTTAAGCCACCGAGGAAAATATCGTCGTTCCTGAAAAATATTAAAGACTCTGTTCTACTGGAAAATCAAGGCGTCTATGCAGTGCCGTGTGGATCTTGCGATCTGGAATATGTGGGGCAAACGAACCGCAAGATCTCGACTAGAATAGAAGAACACACAAGAGCTGTTGAGAAGAGATAAGTCCTGGTCCGCCCTTGCCTTGCATGTGAGGAATACGAATCACTGGATCGACTTTCCTAATACAAGAACATTGGCTCAGGAAGAACATTACCATCCTAGAGCCGTTAGGGAAGCTATAGAAATTGTGAAACGTCCTCTTAATCTGAACAAGAAAGACGATGCGAAGAAATTGTCAGCTACTTGGAAGCCTGCGCTGGAAAGATATCCACATAAAACGCATATCAGACAAGCCAATTCTGGACCACCGCCTCCGCGTATTGATAAAAGAAAGAAGGTGCAACCTGTTACACAACAACCTCAGGACACTCAGCCGCCTAGATTGCAAGATGCGGGGGTTGCGTCAATCGGCTGCGGACGCATAACTCGAAGCCAAACAAGAAACTTACAGAAGAAATGACACCCTTTTAATTCCTCAATGTTTCATTTAATTTCAATGCAATGTCTACTAGCTATTTACTGTATTCCTTTTGTCACTGTTCTATTTGCTCTTTGTTTATGTTCTTATATTGAAATGTCAATTTATTTTTTATTTTTTTATATTGGAATTTTAGACCCTGGTGTTAGATTTTTCGTTTTGAGAGGCAGTGACTCGAGGTGTAGTGGAAATTGTTTGCACTGGAATTTTATAGAAATGATGTTTTCCTGAGGAGGGCCAATGTGATTTGGTTGAAACGTCGAATAAATAATAAAATAATTACACGTTTACTACCTTAAAGTCTATAATATCATGAATTTTAAACGTGAAAGCTTGAAGCAAAATAATAATATATATATATTTATTAAATATAATATGTTTTTAAACATATTTATCTCCGTGTGACTGAAGAAGGCGGCTGGAATAGTCGCCGAAATATTTCATTCTAATAAAACTTTTAACTTGAGTGATAAGTCTATTTAATTCGTTTTTTATTTACCTTGTTTTATATTCTATCAATAATAAAAACCGATTACCTACAAGGAGTGTGAATATTCGTATTTCACGCATAGAACAAAAGCAACCCATTTCGGAACGTACCGACCGATCAGACGAGGTTGGTTGATTGAATGGTGGTTACCATCTTAGACCGAACCCTAATTAGATCTCCACAATCGCTTACAAGCCAATTTTGATTTGTCATTTCCCTTTTGCATGTAAGTCTGAATAAATTCTATGTTTTTAATATTTGCAGTTCATAGCATATACATTACGCTGTACGATGCTTACCGGCATGTGTAAACTTGTCCCCACGGCGGAGAGCGCCATAAGTGCCGCGTGTCGGTAGTGCCAGTCCGCGCTGTCCAGCATCGGGAGAACAAGCGGCTCCACAAGTGGCATCATCGTATTGCTGTCGAGGCTGCACGCCAGCCGGTCCAGCGCAGACTCGACCACCACCTTGTTGCTGTGGGAGAGGAACGTGTTAGCGCCAAGTGGGATGTGACGAGCTCGGCTCAAGCTTGAGATGTAAGGGACAGCGTGTGGGTTTGTGATCTTAAACCATTGAATATTAAATAATTAACCAATGAAGGTGGGCGGAGTCAAGTATAGTTCAGCCATTTTGTTTGGTCATTGACAGTTGGGACAGTTGAAAATAATAAACCACAGCCTTCTTGTGAGATTGAATTCTGTGATTGATAATGTAAAGAACAAAAGAACCGCGAGTTTTGAACTAATAAATTGACTGTCAACCATGGATCATTTAGAATTCCTGAAAAGCTTCACCTTCAATAATTCACTAAAAAATTTAAACTCTTTTGGAATGAGTGCTGTAATTTCTTATTTGGGAGAGGAAGGGAGCCAAAGGCTAATAAAGGAAGGTTTTAAACTCTTTATAGCAAATTACATCAAAGATGTGGCTACAGCAGTGAAAGAAGATGGCAATGCCCTTGTAAAGGCAAAGTAAGTTAATACTTTTATAAAACTAATTTATACACAGCACCTACATTCAATACTTTTTTTACTACAACATTGTATTCCACACACTCCCAAATGTTAGCATTTTGTATTTTTTTATGCCTTGCTATTACAGGTGCTTCGCTAGAATGAGGAAAAATGATCCCCAAGAAGAATTTTCTTCGAAATATCTGGAAGTGATAAAGATGGCAGGTGCAAAATTGTTGACAGTTATTGTACCTGCAAAGCTGGGTAAGTAGTTAATGTGTGTAGCAAACTCTTATTTCTAATTAGGTCCAGTTTATACAGTTCTATAATCCGCCGTTTAAAAGTTAGCAGAGTATTGAAAGTTTAGGAATTAGTTTGCCTAGATGCTGCAATACTAACCGGTAACTGCACAGTGTTTGGGAAGGATCTTTGAAAAGTTCATGTTCATATAGTTCAGCTTTAATTTATAAATTTAGAAAGAAGTAAGTAGATAGCTTTTTTTTATTACAAGAATAGTAACTACCTACCTAGTAATGTTGAACATCTCAGCATTATAATTCCTGTAATTAGAAATTGTCTAGAACTATTCAAATTACTATTATATCCCTGGCTGGACATTGCCTTATCAAATTGTAAAATCAATCATCATCAATACTTTAGGGCTGAGCAGCAGAGTAATGTAGTACCCCATAAAAAACACTCCGTGTAAAAATACCAGCCAAGTCTCTTTAACTATAAAAAAAATAGAAGAAATCTAAAAATTCAGCACTGAAAAGGAGTGATATCAAAAAAGGAGCCAAGTCAACGAATTTTCCAAATTTTAATCGTACCATTGAAATAAAAATATCAACCCCCGAGAAATACTTAAAAAAAGGACTTGGCGCATCGTTTTTTTAAAGACACTTTTCTATCCTAAAAGTATAGGAAGAACTCTACAAGTATATTTTCCTGAGTATATCACATTCATTATCGACGAATCATACTACGTTTTAATATAACTAGTACTCTTACCTACTGGCAGTTTTGGTATTTTGTCAATATTCAGAGGAAATAAACGGATAAACGAATAACGAATAAACGGAAGCGGCCTAGTCTATTCGTTATTGCCACTATTTCTAGGGTCATATTAATCAATCATACTTCTCAATATCGTGACTGAGGGAAATAGCGAAAGCGCTCATTACAAGAAGGCCGTCAATGAGATTTGTATAAGTGACTAGTGCACTGAGCCATGCTGCTCAAATAATTACTGACTAGATTTTTATCTAAAGTAATACGTTATGTAATTTATGAATTTTTTTGGTATAAAATGTTAATTAATAGCAATTAATTACACGGCGAGAAGGTTCAAAGTATAATGCTGTAGTAGGTATGTTGATGTACCCACAAAACTATAGGTACCTACCAATCACAAACACAACTGTTCTGTATTTATTGCTTGTAAGACAATGCTATGTTTCTTTGCGTACTTATATTTAAATTTAAAATATTTTACAGAATGTTCAATTTTTAATTTGAAAGTTTTGTCCCAATTTTTCTAGGCATTTCTGAACTACGTAGTATGTGAGTGGCATAAGCTTAAGAATAGAAAAATGTCTTTAAAAAAACGATGCGCCAAGTCCTTTTTTTAAGTATTTCTCGGGGGTTGATATTTTTATTTCAATGGTACGATTAAAATTTGGAAAATTCGTTGACTTGGCTCCTTTTTTGATATCACTCCTTTTCAGTGCTGAATTTTTAGATTTCTTCTATTTTTTTTATAGTTAAAGAGACTTGGCTGGTATTTTTACACGGAGTGTTTTTTATGGGGATATCACAATTTTTTTTAGTTTATTTAAACAATTTGTAACACATATCGAAACAAAAATGACTAATTCCTTTAAAAAAATAAGCCAGTTCCAATTTGGTTACTAAGAAAAGTTGCGTTTGGTACCAAAATATGCTTAAAGTGATATTCCATGAAGAAAAGTGAAAGATTTGTTCCAATCGGTCCAGCCGTTTTCGAGATATGGCATCACTTCCGGTTATCAAAATGGCGGCTGAAAACACTCCAAGTAGAATTTGTTTATATAAATGTTTTGTATCATTATAAACCTTGTGAATAAGTAGTTATTGTAGTAAGAGGTGATTAAAGTCTGATTTTTCATTTTTATGACGTCATTTCCGGTTTCAGTAATAGTACATTTCTGTTTAGACTATTGTATTTTCATATATATGACCGTCCGAATAGTTTGACGCTAGTTTTGTTCCGATCGGTTCAGCCGGTTTCGAGATATGACGTCATTTCCGGTTTCAAAATGGCGACTTCCGGTTGGTTTTATAAAAAGGCACCTCAGACGCCAAAAGTGCACATGTGGTAAAAATTTCAGATCGATCGGTTCAGCCGTTTAGGCTGTGGCGGTGATAGAGGTGTTTCCTGATATCTGAATCATTATCATCATCATCATCATCATCTAAAGAAGAAGAAGAAGAAGAAGAAGATGAAAGTGATGTAATTTCACTGTTTTCACAGCCCTCTAGCTCGCAAATGGCATAACCTATTGTTCCCAAATTTGGTATATGTGGTGGGGTGGGCCATAGCTCGAAATTAAGATATTTCACAACAATGTGAGATTTTCCAATTTTATGATCCAGTAGGCCGAAAATGCCATGTTGTTGCTTACAGTAAAAGTGTTTGGTCTGCTCCTCGGTTTATTAGGCATTTACGGTATGTTGAGTGACTGTGAGTGTACAGTACGACTTGGCTGGGTGGAGCGACCGCTCCACTAGATTCTTTTCTTAGTGAATCAACTTGCAATACATAATGTAGTCAAAATGTAATGTAGGTATTTCATATACATAGGTATAGGTAAACCTTATCTAAAATAATTTATTTTACGATATGGATTGTGTTTCACAGTTATGAAAACAACGTTTTGACTAGATAGCATAATATTTTACACATTTCCAGCCCAATCGGTTAAGAATTTACAGACTTATTTCTGTTTTAAGTGTTTGAATATCTGTCCAAAGAGATTGATGGAAAAATATCAGTACAATAATCTGTTATTTAATTGATCCAGAGTGTTTATGAAAAGTTGCAAGGAAAATTGGTAATAAATAATGTATAGTTAGTTATCTTTGATTGAATGGATCGTGCTATGATTGGCGATGTCGATCGTGTCGGTGCTCGCTCATCAACGCGTTACACCGAGCGTTTTCCTAGTTTAGTCTATTAGGCTGTTATGGGTCGTTACTATCTGATTTTTGAGCGAGCAAAGAGAGCGTCTCCTTTTGGCTCTATTGGCACGGACCTCTGTTTTTTTGTGTGTTTTTTTTTTCTGTTACTGACGATATACAAGTCACAGTTTTTCTTCGATCTAGCTGAAATTTTGCACACATGTACTGACCATTTCCGGGCGTTGCAGACCCTAATTAATTTTTTTGAAATCCCCTGATTGGTTCAAATTTAAAAAAAATTATCTTTCGTTTGGTTGATCCAATCAATTTGAAATTTAACGTAGTCATTTCAACCAACATTGTACCCAATCATAAAATGTTTCAGCCAAATCTTCCCATTGGTTAAAATTTAAAACCATCTTTCCTGTGTTTTTTGAAATTTAAACTAGAACCGATTGAACGATCAACTTATAACTTCGCATGATGGTTGGGACCAACATTATCTGCATTTTTGACAATTTTTATATTAATCTCTGTGTTTAAATCCAAAAGTTATTGACATTTTACGGACATTTTGCGTGTTGGCTGTCAAATTCACGGCGAATTCACGGCGACTCTTTAGTTCAAGGCAAGGTAGTTAGAGCAGAAACTTTCAAACGCATATGAAACTGGATAATGATGACCGTTCAACAGTCGATCTGATATTGTGTAGACACACTTATATCATATGAGTGGCCCCAGGTATATTTTTTGAAGGAGATCCTGGGGTTTTTGAAAATTAACACGAAACCGTTCAATCATTAAGGTTCAATCGATCAACTTAAAACTTTGCATGGTTATTTGGACCAATATTTTAGGAATGTTTTGAGATTTTTATACAAGTCTGTTACGAAATTCTAGAATGATTGGCTTTTAATGACATTTTCGATAGACAGAATTTCGGTTCGAGTTGTTCCGCGTATCCGTGCTCGCTCATCAACGCGTTACTCAGAGCGTTTTCCTAGTATAAAATTATTTAGTGGGAAGACAAAATTTCAAAAACCGCTCTGACGAACAGTGCGATTCCCGTTAGCTTCCGTTCGCCTCTTTAGAAGCTACACTTAGGTATATTATATGAGTGGTATCAGGTATAGTTTTTGAACGATATCCTGTGATTTATTAAAATTAACAAGGAACCGTTTGATCGATCAACTTTAAACTTTGCATGGTTATTGGGAAATATTTTATGAATTTTTTGAGATTTTCATACAAGTCTGCGACGAAATTCAAGAATTAAATGCTGGGCCAAAAGAATCATGAAACCAACACATTTTTAGAAATATGTTTTTTGTGGAATTAGCATGTGCATGTCTAGGTCTATCCACTGCCACCTTAAAATGTTGATATTTTAAATGTTGGCCTTATATAAATTGATTATGAATGTTGGCTGCCATGGAAGAACCATGAATGTGATCTAGTGGAGCGGTCGCTATATCCAGCCAAGTCGTACTCTACACTCACAGTCACTCAACATACGTACCGTAAATGCCTAATAAATTCTAGATAGCCGACGGTGCAGACTGCACTGTGTCACCAAAACTATTAATTCGTTTAAATAAAAGAAAGAAAACAAAACTGGTGGATGGATAATCAACTAAAGTATTTGAGGAACTCGGAGGAAAAGTATACGAACCGAAAAGGTACTGAAATATTAACCTTTAAAAATAAATAAGTTTTTGTAATAAATTTTATGTTCAGGTACCCATTTATTGAATGAATCCTATATAAAAATATCCATATATCTTCCAAAATAAGTAATTGTGATAACATGGAATTGAAATAGTTTTTGGCTATTTACTCAGAATAATGAAATTGTTGGTTCCATGGTTCATCCAGCTCAGCATTCAATTATTGGCTTTAAAGGACATTTTCGATAAAGACAGAATTACGGTTCGAGGTGTTTATTCATTTATTTTATTTATTTATTCAAAACATGCAATAAAAATTGTACATTTTATGTGGCAAGGAAAACAATCACAGACCATAAACTTCAAATTCACATTAACGTTATAATAATAAAAATTACAATGGAACAAAATTAAATACAAACTATAAAACATCAACATCCATCCCTTATCAATTCCTTAAACCTCTTCACAGTGCAATCTTCCAATACCAGCTCCAACAACACATTCATATCCAAACCATTCCAATCTCGGACCGTTCTATGAAGAAAGGAATACCTTTCTATATCTGTTTTTGAAAAACATTCCTTTAACATGTCAGTATGTGTCCTTCGTCCCTCTCTCTCAATATCCACCAACCAATCTCGCAATTCATTCTATCCACCAATGCCTTGCGTTGTGTTGCGCGTATCCGTGCTCGCTCATCAACGCGTTACACAGAGCGTTTTCCTAGTATTAAGTTTCAAATGATAAATTAATGCCAAATTTTGTAATCGAATACATTTAGAAGTTACCTTAGCATTGGTTTCATTTACATTAAGAATTTATTTTATTGCCTTGAGCCAAATTTCAACATTATTTAAGTCAGAATTTAAGATTTCAAATACATCATCAGCATTGGTTGCAGAACATGTTATAAGCGCATCATCAGCATACAAATGCCAATAATGGCAAAGCACTCTCTTCATGTGACATGACTTATCCCACCCTGTTATTCTGAACTGGATGCTGAACTGATAAGATTACTGATTTCCTAAAATAATTTACCGTACAAGTCTTATCTGATACTGTGGTAACTTCCATGTCCACCACCTGCAGTCAGGGGGGCGAACTTTGGAACAAATTAATACATAAAAAGCAAAATTATCGAAAAAAAATAAAGATTTAATTGGCTGTATCGAACATTGATCGAATATGTATAGATATCATCTATTCTGGTTGGTTCTGATTGCGCTATACGGGCCCTGATTCTACAACTGCATTGCTGGTCGCCTAGCAATTATTTCAATGTTAATAGTATGGGAGAAATTGCTAGGCGACAGCAATGGAGTTGTGTAATTTGAAAACATTGACACTGGAAGGATTTAGTCCAAACATACATTGTTACAACATAATCACAACTCAATGAATTGTTAATTTCCGAAAACGTGACAATGGGTTTAGTTCTTGTAAACAATGTTTAAAATGATCCTGTAAAGTCACTTAAGAAAGAGTTCCCATGGAAACTTCACACTTCTCGGCCAATACACCTTCTAGGATAAGTCAAAATTAACAAGTTAAAAAACATCCTTATCAGACGTATCCTCAATGACTGGGAGGAACAGATTCGACCTTGCTATGAGCTATTCCCCAAGGTCAGCAGCTTACATATAATTCACAGGATCATGTCATAAATACGTTATTTTAATAAAATACTTCTCATGGATGTCACAGATAGGACGATATTGGAGAAGTACAGAATAGAAGTAGCCAAGAGTTTCAAGAAAGAGTTCCTTTGTAAGGTTTCAAAATGTATTTAAGCTTTTCTTATTACAAACTCAGTGTTCTGGACATTTTGGCAGATATGATGTAAATTTTAAGCTTAAACCTTTGACATTCCCGATAAAACATCTCTTGTAAGAACAATACATTGTATTTGACATCTTAGATTGAGGTAAATTCTAATCATCATGAGCTTCGGGCATTCTATATTATGTTTATCTTATATCTTTATCTAATTCATAATTAATTATTTCTCAAGGGAACAATCTGTAAACTTCGACACGTCCCAAGACACTCTATTGGATCAGGCCCAATGTGACGGTAAGACGATAATTTACATACTTTCAATATAATTATAATCACTTAAGAGACCTGGCAGTGGGCCCATCATTTAGGTATCTTTCCATAATTTGATCTTGACTGAGGGAAATCATAAAACGTAGTCAAATAATTACAATAACTTACCTATCTATAGAACACAACTGAGTTTTACTGAGCCGTCTGTCTGGCCGGGAAGCTCAGTTGGTAGAGCTCTCCTGGGTGCAAACATTCTTCTGGCAAAAACTCCGTAAATGGGAGGAATAGATGGAAAAATATGGTTGATAGATCTAGGTTTACAAATATCTTTCACGCTAGCCCTGCGACGGAATAGGAATTGTGAAACCCTCTAGAGTATACTTCAATATAATTATAATCACTTAAGAGACCTGGAAGTGGGCCCATTATTTAGGTATCTTTCCATAATTTGATCTTGACTGAGGGAAATCATAAAACGTAGTCAAATAATTACAATAACTTACCTATCTATGGAACACAACTGAGTTTTACTGAGCCGTCTGTCTGGGGGTTCTATTATTCAATTTGAAATGTAGCATATTGACTGTTATGTATCCTTTGTTTTCCTGATGTAAATAAGTGTCAGAACGCAACATCCTACACTTCAATATCAGAGTTCTAGAGTGTTCTACGTTTTTAGTCTCTTAATTTAGCTATCGTATCGTACATTTTGTTTACTCCAATGTTAACTAACGTCAATAACAGCGGTTGCTAACTGTCTTAAAATTTACGATAAGAGAGTGAAAATGAGTACAGGAATCACCCCCCCCCCCCCCCTAATTGTTAAAGTAAGTTTTTAGAGTTTTTGTCACCGTCAATTTTTCACTAATTTCAGAAGTATTTGCCAGAAAAGTTATTACCTCCTTTGTTGTTGCCCCTGTTCGACCCGTGCACATCGCTCACATCTTCTATTGCATGCATATCAAGACTATCCTATAGAGCAAGCTGGTCTATGTCGCCGTGATGACCGGCCGAGGACGAAGGTCCATGGTGTGATCCGACGACTGCCGCTTGTACTCGCTAGCCGACAAGAAGCCGAGTCCGGTTGTCGCGTAGTAAATGGTGCTTGCGCATGCTGCGCAGTGTACAGGGCGGAATACCGTGCACATCGCTCACATCTTCTATTGCATGCATATCAAGACTATCCTATAGAGCAAGCTGGTCTATGTCGCCGTGATGACCGGCCGAGGACGAAGGTCCATGGTGTGATCCGACGACTGCCGCTTGTACTCGCTAGCCGACAAGAAGCCGAGTCCGGTTGTCGCGTAGTAAATGGTGCTTGCGCATGCTGCGCAGTGTACAGGGCGGAATACCGTGGACTACGCGATCAAGGCGAAGAGGTAAGGTTAAAGGTCCCCAGGTAAACCTCATTCATGCACGCTTGAATCTATCTGTATCGTGTGTCTACAGTAATGGGCTCCATTTAGTTACAGGAATATTCTCTCTTTTAAATGGTCAGGTGGGATTTCGTTATTTTTTCTACAAAAGATTTCACGATTGAAAAATTGAACACTTGCTCACAATTCAGGTTCACGTAAACAGCAAACTAGAGTAGTTTACGTTGTATCGTTCATCTTTAAAACGTTAAAATGATTATTTTGTTTTTAAGAAAGTACCTATTTAACGCCCGAAGATCGGACGGCGTAATGCACACTCAAACCAATTAAAAACGGTACTTTGCACAAAACGGACTGCCTGCTGGTCAGGTTCCTTGACAATCAATCCTTGTTATTATCAATGAATTCAGAGCTCACGTACTAGAGTTAGATAATGCATTAGCACAGACTTCATGGGATGATGCTATCAAATCTTTATAAGACAATCCTTTTCTTTCGAGGTACCGTTTATTATTTGTTCGCGTGTATACCTATACATCAATCATCAAATTTCGCAGGCTGCTCTGCGAAAATGAAAAATATTAATATTTTTTCTATGAAATATCATTGACATTTTCCTTTAATGATATCGCTTTTGAACTATATTGACAAACTAGCTGACCTGACCGGCGTTGCTCGTGCCGGAGGGAGGGGGTGGGGCGCGGGGTACATGAGAGTAGACAATTCGCGAGATTGTTTCGTAAGTTTTATTACACTTGATAATGTCAAAAAGTGAAATTATCTCTCGTATATTCTGCCTTTGAGCATAATTTCTTCAATTAGGGGTGGTTTGGGGAAGGGGGTGAGTAACCATAAATGTGGGAAGGTTGACGAAGTACACGTGTGTAAAATTTTATTGAGGTCGGTCAATGGTGTAGGAGCATATGGCTGGAAGTCTCAATGTAATTTTTTCAATTGGGGTGGTTTTTTTTCAATTAGGGGTGGTTTGGGGGAGGGGGTATGTATCCTACGATGTGCGCAGGATTAGTTAGAAACTCCATACCAAATTTGGTTGAGATCCGTAAAAGGGTGTAGATATGTATGAAGAACATACAGACATACAGACACTTTAAACGTACCTATAGATTAAAGACTAACCAAGAGATGAAGCCTAGACTACTCACTACAGATGACTGTTACGGCGTTCAAGAAACAAATTGACGTCACGAGCACACACACACAGTACAAAGGCTCGCTTATCAACGCGTTACACATAGTGTTTTCCTAGAGTGTTGCTGCTGCGCGAGACTCGAGACATCAAGGACATGATAGAAATGTCGCTGAAGCTGTGGCTGTGGCTGTAGCCGCTGAAGATGCTGGGACAATTGTTCGACAACATCGACACCCCGGAGTACCCCACTGTGGACTCAGGTGAGTCAATACGCTCTCGTTCAGATGTAGACGACTCTATCTCTGCTGCAGCGTGTTGGATGAAAAATTCTAATAAATTGTAATACATTTTTACGTCAGTCGCCAGCCCAAGACCAATAGAATAGCCGCATCCACACACAATGTGGAGAGCATTTTGCGTGTTTCTCTATAATAGAAAAATCCGCTTTCCGCGCTTATGTGAATGCGGTTTAACTGATTTGACATCTTCTGCAAGTGTCGGAAATACCATGTACACTCAAACCAATAAAAATCAGTATGCGAAAAGAAAAGGATTGGCTAATCAAGGTTTGATGGCATCAACCCATGATGGCTGTGTTAACGCATCATCTACCTCTGGTAGGTGAGCTCTTATATCATTGATAATAACAAAGATTGATTGTCAAGGAACCTTACCAGCAGCCAATCCTTTTCATTTCGAGTACCAATTTTTATTGGTTTGAGTGTACCTACATTGTGTCGAAGATGTTTGTAATTTTTCGATGTAAAAATGAGTGTGTTGCGATCACTTGAAGGTGGGTGACGAACAATTAAGCATAATTTACTTAATTTTCCAACGTTTCATGTAAAATATTTGATGTATCAAGAAGAAGCCAATAACCACATAATCACTTGTTATCAAGTGAAAAAATAAACATGGTAAAAATTGTAGATGTACCAGCTGAATGTAATGAAATATTGTTTCAATAGTTGTAGAACTGACAGGCATGTTCAACCCCACGGTGCCCGCCAAGTCCGTGCAGCGCGCCAAGCAGTCCAAGGACGCCGAAGTCGGGTTCCTCGAGGACAGCAACATGGAGTGGATAGTGGTCAGTTCATTGTTTAGGTCATCGTCCAACTGATGTTGATTCCGGACATTGTCTTATGTCCCTCTTCGATTCATCCTTTGTAATAAACATAAAAGTATGTTAAAAGTACTATAGGTAACTTAAAAGAAACGGACTTCTCGATTTTTATTTTCACACATTTGGAATTATGTAGTTCATTCAGCTGCAAACTGACGATAGTATATTAGAGTAATATTCTGCCGTACCAACCATAAAGCACCCAAGTGACATTTTTGAAAATATAAAGTTATTGGTATCGTTGGAATCAGCAGATCATTTCCTATCTATTGTGCTCGTTAAGAAAGCCCTAAGTCAACTTTCAATGGGTCAAAACATGGTTTGAAGTTGTGGGTGTTATCGAAAAATGCCATCAGTACACAGGTATAAAAGCACCCAAGTGACAAATACTATAGAGTTACTATGGGTAGATAGGGCTTTTTAACCGAGTACCGACACCAGAAAAATCAGGTCGATGCATTTTGACCAAGCATTTAACATTGAAACGGTCGATAACAGTACTCCAGTAAAGAGCCTCAAGTGCCAAAAAAGGGTTAAGGGATGAAAATGCCCTATTTTTTTGTCATATTCAGATAGATCACAAAATTTCATGTCACCTAGCACTTGAAAAAAATATTAAAAGTTAATTTTAAGGTATGGCAGAGATTGAAACACGTTTTGTCAATTTTCTCGGAACAAGGCTTGTGTCACTTGGGTGCTTTATGGTTGGTAGGGCAGTATTATCTTACAAAAATCTAGTTATTTGTAAGTAGGTATGTGTAGGTATGTTATAGTTTTGAAGTTTGTCCCATTTTAAATATTCAGATTTAACCTTTAAGTCAAATATACGCTTAATACTCGTTTGTATATTTGCTGTCTCACAACCTTAAGTTTGGTATAAAATGTCTGAAATCAACAATGTCTTCAATACTAATACTACTCGCGGCCAACAGGGCCGCGATCGTGTAAAATGATAACTTCCTTGTCACGCTTGTCACAAGTCCCTAGAAGGCCGTGAATAACATTGAGATGAGAAGCTTGTTGCTTCGACAAGGGAGTTGCCATTTTACACGATCGCATCCCAGAGTCTAAAGCCAAATAAAGGACCTAACCTCCCACTAGTTGCAACATTAGAGTATTTTATATCGTTGGATTCAGAAAAAATAACTGTACAACTTACCGAAAGTCTATCAAAATCAAAACAGGGTGGCCACCTCTGATTGGTCAATTAGTGAAAAACAATTGAATGCGATTATTAATTTATACATAGTAATATAAAAATTAAAGCTCTTTTCAAGACTAGAGTTCAGAAAGGAGAGAGAAATTCATTTATTATAAAACAAATGACAGCTGTCCAATACAAGGATGACCACTAGGATCCAGCATGCTTACAATAGTATAATTCTAATGGATACAAAATGTGACAAATATTAATTAAGTAAAGACTTAATATACCTACAAACTAAGATGAATTATTATATAAATGATTATGCAATATACTAGACGAATCTTTTAAAATTGATAAAACTATTTGATCTACGAGAACCAAAGAAAAAATGAAATGTGATTTAAGAAATTTTGTAAAAAAATCCGGAATTGAAGCTCTAGCTCCTAAAAGGAGACCGGTAACGCTCCAGTATTGTTCTTTAATTTTGTATCTTTGAGCAAGATCGGGGATGCAATCGACGTAATGATCTTATTTTTCCTTGTTCACGTCCTCCGCTTGTGATCCCCCTTGCTCGAATCTAATGGTTGGGTCGAGAATAAGGACTTTTTTCCGGTCTCTTCGAATGGCTATTATGTCTATTCTCTTCAAAGAGCCAGTAGTCGAAACACAAGAAATTTCTTCATGTACACTCCCCCAAATAATAAATGGTACTCCGTTTTGCGGCTATGTCCTTTCACCGTAAACGATTTTAATAGGTACCCTGTAGAGTGAGAGAGCGCGATAGTTGATGTGCGAGTGAGAAGAAAGATTGACGAGAGGTTGTCGGGCATCTCACTCACAAGTAGTCTTGTCTCGCTTGCACTTGGTACTAACTGGGGTGGTTCATGCCGAGTTGTTTTCTGGTGGAGTGGGGTGAGGTGAACTAAAATAGATAACGATGTCAATAACTGCTACCTGCAGAAGATCCTCGATTGATTCAATGCTCGAACTGTCCTCGCCGTGGTTTACCGTGAATGAATTACACTGATATTTCCAAAATGTTCGAATGTAGTATTTTCAAGGGTTTAATTTTATAGCTTTTTGCATAATCATATTGTAATCGTTGAATGAACCTTTCTATTAGAATATTACAAACAACAGAAGAGATGGAGAGAGAAGAAGGCGATTTATATACCGACTATCGACTATTTCAAATCCAAATACTCGGTTGATGAAATAGAGGTCATCGGACTAATGATCGGGCACAATATCAGAATGTTGTATTCCTTTTGTAAACGTTTCAATTTAGTTAAAACATTTATAAAAAAACATTTTAATTTCAGTTTTATAAAATCATTATAGGTATTATGCGAGACCATTTTATTCCAAATTTATAAGCGATTGATCATTTGTTTTTGTTTTTTTTTTTGTCTGGGGCTTAACGTCGCACTGTTCTGCAGCGAGGCTAATGGCGACGGATGGATGATTATGATGATGATTGGGAGATGATGGTGAAGATTAGGTAAGGACGGAAGGTGGGAAGGAGGTGGTCGTGGCCTATTAGTAGGGTACCTTCCCAGCATTTGCCTGAAGACTGAGGGAAAACCACGAAAAAACCCCATTCAGGAAGGACGGCCGCGGGAATCGAACCCGGGCCTCCGGAATACAAGCTGAGAGCGTTAACCACTCACCCAACCTGTTCCGTGATCATTTGTTCCGATGCCTTTAAAGTATACTCCCGGTATTATTAATTTTATTTTATTATCAACCATTTGTACTTATATCTTGCTTCATTGTTAATTATTTGATAGTTATAGACTTATTCATTATGATAGGAAAGATTCATTATGCTATCATCCTGACTCCACTGGAAGTTTTCCTTAAAACCCAGTATATCATTATTCATTATTAAATCTTCGATTGTGTAAAACGTGTTACATAATTTTCTATAAAATGATTGGTATTCTGTATATTTTGCAATTTGAATTGACTTCAAACAGATATAAAATAATAATAAATTCATTGCTTTGCCAGCAAACTGTCATGTCAGCTATAGTTCATAAACGACACAAAAGCCTGTTAAATAGCAATGAGTGAAATTTAACATCACATTCAAACACCAAAAATATCCACTAAATAGGATAGCGCATTTACTGATAAAAGATGTGTATATAGTGTAGAAGAAAATGTATTCTATAGTTTGCACTTTCATCCAGTGTTGAGGAAGTTCCTTTTTAAAATGATATATTTTGAAGTTCAGTTCATGACCAAATATATGAAATTTTGAAAGTACAAATTCTTTTATTCAGAATTGGGTAATAAAAGTTCTAGTTCCTTAAAAACGAATATAATTTCTTTTGAAATGTCTTCTTTTGACAACATTTAAAAGTTAAAGAAAATTCAAGGGTTAAATACTCAAGAGCACCCCATGAACCGCAATTGTTTTCACCATTTTACTCACTAAAATGATATTTATCCACTATTTCACAATTTTATTTGATGATAATATTAATTAAGAAGATAATTGATGTGTGTGAAAGATATTAGTATATAGGGCTGTGCGAGTTTGAAATTTTTCAGGTCGAGCAAGATCGAGAATATTTATAGTAGAAATTCGAAATTACAAAAGAAGGAAACTGCGGTTCGTACGGTTAAAATAAACGTTTGACGTTCACGTTTCTTGTAAACAAATGTGAACGCGTTCACTCAAGAGTTCCCCAAAAAAGTAGCGCGGTCCTAGTTATTTTTAAAAGTTCCTTCCCCAACACTGCTTTCATTTATAAAATTAAATAATTTATGACTGAATAATTGCTGTGATAAATGTGATTAATGTGACATTTATATATAATGTGAAATTAAAATGACTAATGAGTTTGTAGTAAATAATTTTCTACACTACAATATAATTATTTACAATAAACTCATTATTAGTCATTTTAATTTCAAGTAACCATTTGGTCAACTGAGCTTACTATTATAGACACAAAAGAACTACATGATTTTGTAAGTATTAGTTTACAAAACATACTCTTCATAATGCAAGTATTATTCAGGATCAAGTTAAAAAAGGTAAAAAATTACCATGCATTGGCGTTTCAATAAATCTGTGGTGTAACCAAGGATGACCTAGGTATAACCAGAGAGGTAATCTAGAATTTCTTTTGTATAACAAATTCGAAAATATCACATTAAAACGTACTGTTTGATGATCCTACCTTTGTAATGAAAGAAGAAATGCAGTTACGATTTTATCTTCATGTATAAGTAGTCACCACAATGTTGTCAAATGACCAGTCAAGTACACATTCTTACAAATGAAATAACATCAAAATAATAATGGTACTAAATTAGAAACTAAGTCAACAGGTCAATTCCAAACAAATCTTATATCAAAAAATGTTTTCGCATTCTTCTTAGAACACTTCAAGTAGTGATAAAAGGGGCGTCAAACCCCCTTTGCCTCCCACCCTCAAAACTGAGTGACAATAAAGCGATTTTGATACGAATAACTTATAACAATGCTCTTAATTACATAAATTAAAACAAATTATCAAAATATTAAATTAAATGGAATATATAGACTCATTCCAATCTGCCATAAGCAGTAAATGACCTTCCAATAATGATATCATCATTTATTATATTGATCAATGTTATTTATTTCTTGGGTAAGGTGAGAAGATTGTCAATCGAAAAGTCGAGTTGTCATTTTATATGATTCAACCGAAGTTTTAAAAACTAGGAAACCGCTCAGTGTAACGCGTTGATGAGCGAGCCATCGTACTGAATCCGATTTGATATGCGCTTGCAAGTAACAGCTGCTCTATATGCTTTGCTTTTTTTCTATATGCTTTCTGCAGCATTAAGAAGGCAAGGATGAAAATGTAGTATACACTTTTGGAATATTTCAAGATTATAGAATAAAATGTCCTTAAAATGACAATAACTTTTGAAATAACGACAGATTAGTCTTCAACATAGCAAACAAATACCTAAAATGTTGTACCAACATTTTAGATATTTGTTACCAATGAACATGCAAAGTTTTAAGTTTATCGATAAATTTGTACTAGTTTAATTTTAAAAAATCACGGGAAAGATTGTTTTAAATTTTAACCGATGGGAGGATTTTACTGAATTTGTGTAAGATTGGGGACAATGTTGGTTGCAATGACTTTGCCAATTTTCAAATCGATCGGAATAACCAATCGAAAGATAATTATTTTAAAATTTAAACCAATCACAGGATACCGTTCAAAATCGATCCCAGGGACCGCACAGATTACTTTAGTAAGTGTGCAAAATTTCAGATCGATTGGTTGTGCGGTTTTACCTTGCAATTGAATTTATTGTGCGAGAATAGCGAGCGTCACCACTGTGCTATATTTTTGTGTGTTTTAATGTGACATAAAATTTCAATTATGTATTTTTTACATGCTTCTTGTGTCACTTATAAATTGGGGATACTTTCTGTTTTTTTTATGTGTGTTTTTATTGTATTTTTGTCGGCAGTGACTAGAACAAACCGTTCAACTAATCGATCTGAAAATCTGAACACACTAATGTCATCTAGAAGCGGTCCCCTGTAATATTATCATTCTAATCTTTCGTTAATTTCAAGAGTTATTGACATTAAACGGACATTTTATGAGTGTTTGGAATATTTGTCAAATTTCTTGAAGGAATTGTCAGGATATTTCATTACTGGTTCTCTGACGCCTTTCGTTTCGGCTCATTCCAAGGTTTGTATCTTAGAAACATGCAATCGCAAATCAATTCACGTGGAAAACGAATTGGCGCGCTCATCAATGCGTTATAGACTACGCACTTGTTAATGTATATTCATATGATCTTCATATTATGATCTGTTTGTTCATTTTCTCTAAATGGCAATGCACAAAATTAATGTTTTTCCCCGAGTGCGGACATTATTTTGACACACATAAAAAAGAAAGTAAGACATTTTTGAAGGTTGAATCGATGTGTTGTATTCGCTGCAGTTAGCCCTTATGTGAGGCAACATATTTAATCAAAATTCAGACAAGCGATGATAAAATTTAAAAATAGCAAATTTAAATATATGTGTGTCAGAATTTCCACTGAATCTTGGAGTTTTCAGACTATTTATAGAATGTGTAAAATAGGATATAATGTTGGTCTTAATTACCAATTCAACGTTTCTTTTTATTCTCGACCTATAGAAAATATTTTTTTAAATTGGAACCAATAGATATGGCGGAAACTTTGTAACGATTAAGAAAATTTTTGTCTTACAATTTGTTTACAGTTTGTTTTACAATTTCAAATTGATCTGATCAACCAATCAGAAGACATTAATTTCAATTTGACCCAATAAACGAATTTCGAAAAATGTAGGTCTGCAAACCGCAGAGTTGATGCAACATGTTTGCAAAATATCAGCTCAATCGAATGCAATTACAGTGGGTGATACCTCAGTAACAAGCAAAAGAAACAGACGAATTGATGCATAACTGACAAGTCAGTTTGCTGACATTGTCAAGAATTTAATTTAATATATTATTATTCTATTAGAAAGGTTCATTCAACGATTACAATATGATTATGCAAATAGCTATAAAATTAAACCCTTGAAAATACTACATTCGAACATTTTGGAAATATCAGTGTAATTCATTCACGGTAAACCACGGCGAGAACAGTTCGAGCATTGAATCAATCGAGGATCTTCTGCAGGTAGCAGTTATTGACATCGTTATCTATTTTAGTTCACCTCACCCCACTCCACCAGAAAACAACTCGGCATGAACCACCCCAGTTAGTACCAAGTGCAAGCGAGACAAGACTACTAGTGAGTGAGATGCCCGACAACCTCTCGTCAATCTTTCTTCTCACTCGCACATCAACTATCGCGCTCTCTCACTCTACAGGGTACCTATTAAAATCGTTTACGGTGAAAGGACATAGCCGCAAAACGGAGTACCATTTATTATTTGGGGGAGTGTACCTCCCACTTATTTGCTCGGAACGAATCTGCTAACAGGCTCCTCACTGTGTTGTGTCTGTTAATTCTCAACAGTTCTCCCTTCAGACAACCTCCGAGAACATGAGGTAGGGTTTCATACTCATTGCAGCCTGGTTGACGGCAACGGGTGTTCTCGAAAGATCTTCCTGGTACGGCACGAACGGCGGCGAGATTAACAGACATCTTGATGTTATTTATCTACTGAGAAGAAGACAGTCCCTCCTTAGAGTGTAACCACTTATTGGCTCTTGTCGTTTCTCTGAATACTTCCACTCCACGTCCTTTATGTGGCAAATCAACCCATTCTTGAAATGATTTTTCTCTCATAGCATTTCGTAGTTTTCGGCCAGTAATTCGATTATCAACTTTAATGCAATTTGTGAGTTCAAGCGTTTCAATACATTGAGTCATTTCTTGTTCAATATTTCTTACATTATGAAAGTGAGGATCATCGGCATTTAATAACTTTTTACAGATATTAAAATTCTGCAGATGCGCCTCCCATGTTGCTCTCATAATTCCAAGGCCCCTGAATTTACGCGGAGAGTAAATAAAGGAATTTGGAGTATCACCTGGAAGACCAATCATTTCTTTAACTCCACTTCTGACAATCTTATCAATATCCTCCAAGAAGGATTTTGGTAATTGATTGGTCGGAGCACACTGTAGAGGATAGATCAGTGTGGGCCATATAAATTGGTTCAGAATATTCAATTTCTGATCAGGTTTCAAGAGAGAAGACGATACTAGTAGATGGATGTCTTTTTCCAGGTTTTTAATTACCTTCCCCTTATCTACTACTATCTCATCATGGAAGTCAATTCCCAGGTACTTAATTCGTTCATCAGGAGCAGTTGCTGGGATAACAGTGCCTGTATTTGAAACAACAGGAAGGTGTGAAAGTTTACCATTCATTATTACAATTGCCTTACTTTTCAAGGAATTAATATCCAGACCAATAAGAGAAAACCCTCTTACCGCCATGGACACTAATTCAGACGCCGCAGACATATTCTTCCCAATTACAGCTAAGTCATTAGCAAAGGCAACGGCCGAGATGTTGTCCATTTCCTTGACCAACGAGTATCCTAGGGAAGTTGATACTGTTTGCTCAGTCAGCTCCTTTATTATATGGTCAATTGCAAGGTTAAATAACGTGGGAGACAATGGAGCTCCTTGTGGAACACCTTTCTTCACAGAAATAAAATTAGATTTTGTTCTGTTTGCTTCGATCTTGATTACGTTATCCGTCACAAGTGAAATAATAATTTCCCGTAGCTTGTTTGGAATCGGTAGACTTTGCAGGCACCGTTTAATGTGATCATGGCCAACACTGTCGAAAGCTTTGCTAACGTCAAGGAAAGTAACACAACAATCCTTATTGTGTAATTTGGCATCTTTCAGACACCCATTAATAATTGAGGAATTGATGTACGTTCCTGGTGAAGAAACAAAGCCTCTCTGATGTGCAGAAAATTGAACTAATGCTCGAAGTCTCTTGTCGATTACCTTTTCAATAACACGACGAATCACAGAGAAAATTGTAATGGGCCTCCAATTAGATAAGTTCTTTTCATCGCCGCCTTTATGAATCAATATCGTTCTCCCTTCCCTTAACTTCATTGGTACATAGTTCAATTCAAACATAGCGGATGCAAGTAAACTGATTGTTTTCCCACAATTCAGCTCTCGAAGTACACGAAGAAGAATGCCATCAGGGCCTGGTGAAGTATGGATGTTGATCTTCATCATTGCTTCGTTTATCTCTTTAACAGTTAATGTCAAATTATAGTTTCTATCCTCGACTTCCGAGCTCTGATTTAAATCACACAAATAAGACGACTTCATGTTTTCATGGCCGAGGATGTCAGTGAAATGATCTTCAATCAGTGGCATGGGTATGGTGCATGACGCAGTTCTATTAGTGTTCATTATTGTGCGGACAACTTTACGTCGTTGGTTATAATATTGAAATTGAGCCAAATCATAGCTATACTGCTGTTTTCTCTTTTGTTTATCACGTTTTGACTTACGTTGTGGATTGTTTGATGATTTGTACGTAATATTATTAAGGCCAATAGCTTTTGCTTTTCTTGCCTTATAAAACTTAATCGCAGGATGAACCGGCCCTGGAAGTTTATGCACTACTTCCGACAGAAAAACAATAAGTTCATCAACGAGAACATCAAGCTGTTCAATAGATTTGTCAGATGTTCGCAAGAATGTATGAAATCTCACCTCCCATTCAGTCATATCAATTTTCGGACCTTTCTTGGATATTCGAACTCCGAAAGTATCTCCTTCTTCCTTTGACGAGTTAATTAAGTCATCTACTTGCTCAGTCTCCATACGAGAGTCTTGACTGTGTATTTGATAAGTATCAGCGATCATACTTCTCGCAACATCAGGGTGAGCACAGCGAATATGATTACGAAGTCCTCGAGGTTTATAGAAGGCCTTACACTCTGGACATTGTGAAGTTCTATTAGTATTATCGATAGATTCTACCGGAATGGCTTGTATATCAAGAATTTCACTGCTTAAATTTCTTTCATCTTCCGTGACTTCAAAATGCTCAGGATGACACCGATTTAAATGAGTTTTCAACCTAACGTAATATTTTGAACAATAAGGGCATTGATCTTTCGCTTTTCTTGATAATTCAGCATTACATTTATCAAAATGATCAAGGAATAAAACGTTACGAATATTGGGGAAAGACTCATGACAATTCGGGCATATAACAGTGTGCTCTGTTTGAGTGTTTTGACATCTTGGTTCTGGTATATTTTCGACTGAACTTGAATTCAAGCCATTGTGTGACTCTGCCTGAGACTCGCTTCCTGGATCTTGAGTTGAATGCGACCGTGTGCGGTGACTTGACATGGTGCATATTCACTGACCTTGCATGAGCTTCAGCTTTTTCTAGCCCTTCTTCAAAATGAGCTGAATCGAAAAACCTCTTCAATATGATTTTAACAAAATAAATCAGGGAAACTAACCTTATCAGTCGATAGATAATTTCTGTGAGATCACTCACATATACAAAAACACAATAAAATCCAGATAAATAAGAACTTTTAAATAAATTTGCCGGAGCTGTATAGACAGCAAACTTCCATATCCACTGCCTAGTGGACAAATTCAAAATTTGTACCAAGGTGATTATACTCTAAAGTACTCGCAATGGCCTCTATAGAGTAACGCGACTTAAAATGGCTGCTGTAGTCGCATCCATGCGTGCTTTTGGTGTCATTTGATTCAGAATACAATCTTCTGTATAACATATTATCAAAAGTCTACAAAATCTAAATAATGCTAATGATAATAATTTGTGAATTAGTAAATAAGAAAATTAAACAAAAATGTATAGTGCAATATAGCAAAGCCATTAAATTATGGATTATAAGATTCTTGTTCAGTTCTTGCAAATCTCAATTGTATACCCTCATTACAACGACTATCATTCATAGCGACTTATAACGAATACCGCATTATAATGCATTACTACATAATGCATAATCACTTTTAAATTGTCGAAATGCTTAGAAAAAACGCCCTGCGGGGCAACAACTGGGCTTCGTCAAAATATCAAAATAAACTTGTAATTCAATTTATTATTTTCGGTGTTTGATTGCCTCTACTGCGGCTCCCATTGTTGTCTAATTTATTATTTTTGGGAAATTGTCTCGTTCACCAAATAAGGTTGCCGACACCTGTAATATTAAAGTCTTGACTTGAAGTCATATTAAATTTAGAGGCCAAGGAACAGCAGAGAGCTACTAGTGAAGATCAGATGCGGTGAAGTCTGACGATAATGTGAGCAATGTTTTCCAGCAGTCACATGCCAATGCTGCCTCAACCCCGAGTGTCGCGCGCGCGCAAACGAAGATGACCTGAGTGACGATGCCGATGCCTTTTACCAGCAGCAGGAAGCTCACGTTCCCACATCACCTGTGCCAGAAATCACGGAAGATCCGCCGCTCTCCTCATGCCGCGTGGCGCCTGATCATAGTGAGTTGAACATCACAGAAGTACACTATTTGCTGAGCGCTATTATAGTTTAGAATCTCTTTATTTGGACTGAGGTAGTATAGCAAATTTGAAATTTCTTACTGTAATGATATCCCAGAAAAAAACACTCCGTGTAAAAACGGCAGCCAAGTCTCTTTACTTAAAAAAAAATCAGCACTGAAAAGGAGTGATATCAAAAAAGGAGCCAAGTCATTGAAATTTCCAAATATTTAATCGTACCTTGAAATAACAAATGAAAGCCACCAGAGAAATACTTTAAAAAAAGGACTTGGCGCATCGTTTTTTTAAAGATATTTTTCTATCCTAAAAGTAGAAACAACTAGGTATGCGAGAAGAATATTTTCATCTCTCTACTAGAGTCTATCGATGAATCATGCTACTTTATATGATACTTATACTCAATATTAACGCTATGCTCTTAATGACTGTTTTGTAATTTTGTCAATGCGATATAGAAGAAATATTTCTTGGTGTAGGTAGTAAAGATAAGTAATTTCAATTGCGGATTGATTCAATAACATGGAAGAGGGCTCGTATATTCACATGTTAATGTTCCCATATGGTCATATTAGTAAAGTATATTCTCAGAAATTGCATCTTGACTGAGTGAAATCACGAAACATACACATAGAATATTCCGTGCCCATACAAGAAGGTCGTCAATGGCATCTAACACGGGCATCCAGAGTGCACGTTTAGAGGGTTGTAGACTGAGCCAACTTGCTCAAATAGTACTTACTATCTATTGGAACCCGTTAATTCACTTTTGAAGTTTCAAGTTTATTTCCAATTACATAACAAATCAACTCATAAGTAAATACATTTGTTTTGCAGTGACCCTTAAGTACCAAGATATTCTCTCATTGTAGGGTAAAAAATTGATGCATGAAATTTTAAACTTGAGTAGAAACTCAATATGACTTCACTGTGTAAAAATGAGTATTCTGTATTTATTGCAAACAAAGTTAACAAGTTTCAAGAACATGAAATAGAAAATAGTTTAATAATTGTATTGTTGTGTCCTTATTATTCAAGGCATTTCTATTGAGGTAACTATTGAGTGACATAAGCTTTGGAATAGGAAAATATCTTTAAAAAAACGATGCGCCAAGTCATTTTTTTAAGTATTTCTCTGGTGGCTTTCATTTGTTATTTCAAGGTACGATTAAATATTTGGAAATTTCAATGACTTGGCTCCTTTTTTGATATCACTCTTTTTCAGTGCTGATTTTTTTTTAAGTAAAGAGACTTGGCTGCCGTTTTTACACGGAGTGTTTTTTTCTGGGATATCATGTCTTTTTTTAGTAGCTTTTTGTATATGTTTTCAAGTTTATTTTCCATAACATGGTATACAATATTATGTTTACTCAAGTCTTGACCCTTAAGTACAATAAATAAATTGACTTTTTTAGGGTATTTGGAAGTTACATTGAAATTACATAATTACATCAAATGAATTGAATTTTGAGAAAGTGGTTATGTGAATGGCATTTGATGTGGTTTAGTTTGATTTGATTTGGATTTCATTTTAGGTTTATTCCTTGTTATGATGATACTCGACGGATTTGGTCAAACAATATAATATTCAGTTGTTCAAATTAAATCGAGACGGGTTATATTAACATATAATGTGAAGAATTGTATTTCAGTTAAATAGCATGTAAGCAACAATCACTGTTAAGTTCAATTAGGCTTGTACGATTAATTGTACGCAGAATGTTATTCATTTGTGACGATTTTCTTTCTTGAATGTTGTAAAATGTTCGAGTGCAGGTCTTCTTGAGCAAACTTGTTACTGAATTGTCACTCGTGTGCGCTGCTTGAGTTGGACGTCCACACTAGAGAGTAGGTTACTTCTTTTGAAGATGAAGTCATTCTTGTGTCTATACGGAACAATGCACGTAGTTAGTTTATGCAATTCATTGCCCATTTTTAAATGTATTGAATTTTAGATAACGATACTTGTATTGTATGTTAATTGTTGAAAATGACGAAACTTTTGCTCGATCATGTCGTTTACTGAGTAAGATATTTTTAAACATAATATGATAATGGTGTGGTATTGCGGTATTACTACCATTAATGCTAAGAGTGAATTATTATGATAACTTGCCTCATTGATGAACGATGTGATGCTTCAGTGAATTTGTTGCTTGATTGTATTTGATATACAATTATCGTGGATGAAATTGGCTGTGTGGCCAATATTTAGTGCACCATCCCGGCATTTGCCTTGACGAATAAGGAAAACCACGGAAAACCTTATCAGGATGGATGGTCGGCATGTTATCGATTCCCGAATGGCAGTTCAGAGATGTCTGCAGTAAGTCAATGAAGAAATGATGATATTGAAGGATCAATGTTGCGAGGAAGCTGATCTTCAACAATGTCTCAACTGGTAGATCGAAGTTTGATGAAGTCTTGCAACAAACGCCAAGCTTATATTTGATGTTATGGAAGGATTAATGTTTGCGAGGAATCTGATCTTCAATTATGTTTCATCTGGTTGATCGAAGTTTGATGAAGTCTTGCAAGTACAGCCGAGCTTGTATTTGATGTAATGAAGTCTTGCGGAGCTTGTTATGGAGGGATCAATGTTTGCGAGGAAGCGGATCTTCAACGAGGTCACAACTGGTTGATCGAAGTTTGATGAAGTCTTGCATGTACAGCCGAGCTTATATTTGATGTTATGAAGTCTTGCGGAGCTTGTTATGGAGGGATCAGTGTTTGCGAGGAAACTGATCTTCAATTCAACGATGTCTCAACTGGTGGATCGAAAGGCGGTGGATCTAGATGTTATCATCAATATTCTCACTATAGAAATGTGCTTGGAGACTTGGAGATACTGAAAACAAGTTGTTTGTTAAGTGATTGTGATTTTAAAATGAATATTTGTGTGTGAAAATATTGTTCTGGTATAAAGTACTTACCCTCACATTTTGAGTCAAATTGCACAAATATCCTCGAAGACATCGAAATCGATTTGGTTTGTATCAAGGATAGGTAGTTTCTTCTCCATGAAAATGTTCATTCACATCTCTCATTTGCGTTCTCCATTGAAAGTTTGAAGTCAGATCGTACATACTCGAAGACACCGACATTTTATTCGGCTCGTATCAAGGTAACTTCTCCATGTCTCTCTTCCTTTCGTCCTTCCGTCCTAGTGTTTTCTTGTATACTTATTGTTGTCTCAACTCCAACTAGTTTCTTAATAAACTTAGTGCTGTACATTTGAATATTTTGAGAAAAGTGTACAATGAACAAATATGAATATACATTTTTCTTTAGTAATTTTGATTACTAATTAAATGTAGATTTTGACCGTTATGCTTATTGTTTTGTACTTTCTTTACTCAGTTTTAATTTTTTCCTGTGATGGCTAGTTGAATGTTTGCTTTATTATTCATTTATATATTTTTTATATTTTTTAGCAGTTTGTATATTTTCTGTTTGGTTTAATTGATGGAATATGCGTTTAAACAGTGAGCTATATTTTTTATATTATAACGAACAACTATACATTCACAAACAATATTCTTATTTCGTGTTGTCATTCACATAAAATGAGAATTGATATTAATGCTTTTGTGAAAAGCATGGAGTTCCGAGTTAGTAATCGACATATTGAACAGAATTTCTTTTGTAACCATAGCCTTACCTTTACCTCGGCATTATTACCTATATTACACTGTTTGAGGTAAAGAGATGTCCATTCGTTTATTTTGTATACATGAATATACTGCTGTTGCAATATCCAATGTATATGTCAATTTTTTGTTCAATATTTGCCCAGTGTCTGATCTGTGAAATAGAGTAAGATGGACCTCCCACGTTCCACCCTCCCATCTTACTGAGCCATTTGTCTGTAGCTGCAAGCTTGGTGACAAATTGGATTATTCACAGAACATTTATTGTTATGTACGAACAGAATTAGAAAAGTAATCAACCCTAATCCACGTACCTTTTGCAACTTTAAGTCATACCTTTACCTCGGCATTGAATAAACCAGTTTGAGGTAGATGATGCCATGGCATTTGGTTGCATTTGGAGTATCAATTTTTGATATTCCTCAAGTGAAATAGCAACATGTATAGATACTTTTTTGTTTGCATCATTATTTGCCCATTGTCTGTTCTGTGAAATAGAGTAAGATGGACCTCCCACGTTCCACCCTCCCATCTTACCGAGCCATTTGTCTGTAGCTGCAAGCTTGGTGACAAATTGGATTATTCACAGAACATTTAGTGTTATGTACGAACAGAAGTAATCAACTCATAATGCACGTACCTTTTGCAACCTTATGTCTTACCTTCACCTCGGCATTGAATAAACCAGTTTGAGGTAGATGATGCCATGGCATTTGGTTGCATTTGGAGTATCAATTTTTGATATTCCTCAAGTATAATAGCAACATGTATTGATCCATTTAGTTTGAATCATCATTTGTCCACCATATTATGTTCTGTGTCTCTCAGCACGCATATTTTTGGATTTTATAACATGCAGATTAACATTTTCTTCAGAATCAACATATACATATCTTTTGCGAGTGCTGGCCATTTGCTGGACTCGACGGTCTCGTCATTGACATGAAGCCACCGTGATCCCTCTTTCATGTAACAGGTGTAATGACCCGTGCTGATTGAAGTGCCGTGGTGAAACACAGCGGCCATGGGAACGTAGGATGTGTCGTCAATCTTAAGGTTGATTTTAGGCACCTCGGCCACTTTGACGATCCTTTTGTTCAATCCATTAGTGAACAACATGAGTTGCAACACTATCAAGTCACTGGCTCTTGTGACGTTCATGCGTTTCTTTCTTGTCTCTTGGTTACACTCTGTACATACGTAAGAGTGTTCTTCCCGTGACGTTGCCATGTCGTACAACTTTTGCACTGTGTACCTTTCCTTGCGGTTTTCAGGAACGTACAAGCGCAATAATTTATGGTTTTCGCTTTCGCCGGACGAACTGTAACCACAGAGTGGTGAAAAGCATCTAGTTTCAGGAGTCAGCTTCAGCTGTGTAGCATTTTGCACAGAACTTGACAGAGTCGCCAGTTTCTCGAAGAATTCTACAGCACATTGATGTCCTCCACCAGGTTGGAAATAACCACCGGCTAGTTCGCGCACCATGGTAGAACTCATTGTCGAGTTTCCATCTGCATACTCAATGGCAAGTTGTTTGATTTCTCTGGGGTTGACGTCTTGTTCGTCAGTGGCCAGTTCGTGTCTCAGTGAATCGCAACGTAGCAAGCTCTGTAGAACTACGTTTGCGTAGCACGATTCATCGTCTACATTGCTGAACCCCCTTGCGATTCGCAGTGGGCGTCTCGCCACAACTGCAGCTGTTTGTTCGGCAGCAACAGCGTCCTGAACCAAGTCTGCTTGGATGTTTGTGGTCCACGGTCTGTCCATGACTCTACGTCTGTTCGATGGACCGTTGGTCTCCAGGAGGCACAGATCTGGCCTGTATTCGCGTCTCAGGCGATTGTATTCGACAATTGCACTCGGGAGTGCTTTGATTTCCCTCGGGTCGAAATTAATCAAATGAATACCATCCAACTGAGTGACGCGGGACAGAAGGGACATATGCCTGACCCTTTGTGAACACAGACGATCCAATGTCAATGATTGCAGAGTTCAGGCTGAGTCCTTGACATTTATGTATGGTGATTCCATACGAGATTGTGATAGGGAATTGCTCTTTCATGACATAAGCTCCATCAATGGGCTCAAATTTGCCACTCACTGGCTGAAGATCATGGATGTAACCGGAAGCGAATCGTGTGTTGATGGATTCGACCTCGGCATTGTTGTCAATGCTCCGCTTGACAGACAAGACAGTGCCTATGGCGCCATTCACCAAGCCGAGAGTCACGTCAATGTTTCTACAGAGCATGATTCGGCAACCAATTTTGATGGTGACGATCTTTTCGAGGCCGGCTGTTGTCGAGCTGTCGTCCTCGTTCTTGACTATCCACGTGCTCACTCTCTTTTTCAGAAAGTTTTTCACACATGACAGATCGTCCTTGGCCAAGAGTTTGATTTCCTCTGATTCGATCGTGTCCAGCATTGCCTTGTTCAACACTTTGCACATGTTGCGCTTGGGCAACAGGCATACCGTGTCCACAGGCAGTGTGTTTATGTAGACACAGATCTCGGTGAGGATTTCTCCGGGCGTGGTGCCAGCGAATGGAATCTTCCTCGCTTCCAACAACTGGGTATCGGATTGCGTCAACAAACCGAGCCTGATTCTGGACAACATGTCTACAAATGCAGAGTCGTTGAGTTGTCTCATGTTGATCCCGAGCTCATCGTAAGAGAAGAGCTCAAGCCACAGATTGATGGCGCTGAGTGACCCCACGTACGTGGTGATGTCGTGATCGGATAGTTTGACAAACGGTGGATCTTGGTGCACCGGAGGCAACTGGAGAAGATCTCCGAACACGAGAATGTGGATCTTGCCGAACCATCCGTCACTGGAGTCTCGGGTGGCATATATCTCAGTCAATCGTAGGTGAATGTACATGAGGGTGAGATTCGACACCATTGATATTTCGTCAATGATGATCAGTGCCACGTTCTTCATGTCGCCTCTGATCACCTTCAGAACTTGGTCTGACAATTCCGTGTACTTTGGCGTCTTCCTGTGCTCGACGGGAAGCTGCAGAAGGCGGTGTATTGTCAAACCACCGATGTTGTAAGCAGCGATTCCCGTGGGAGCACTTACGGCGACATCTTTTCCAAGTTTGGTCTTTACCCACACCTTGATGGTTTTGATGAGGTAACTTTTACCAGTACCACCCGTCCCACTGACAAACTGTCTTAAAACCTTGCCAGTGGAGGCAGTATCTGTGAGAATATCGACGACGTTGTCGAACACTCGTTTCTGATCAGAGTTCAGAGCTTTGACCATCTCGTCAACATCCTCTTGTGCAATGTCATCGCAACAAGCAGCATCTCTGAACTCTTGCATGGCCGCGACAACTTCTACGGGCTGGAACGCCAGTGGGTTGTCCGGGGCATTGTCTTTCTCGTCATTCGATGTTTGCTTTTCGATTTCTGCAATCCTTGCAGCAATCAACTCTCGGGCGAGATCGGTTGCCGCTTGCAGGTCGGTGATCGTCTTGTCGTGCTCGATTGCATCGACGAGATCATCTTTGCACGAGGCAAATGCCAGTGCATACGAGTCGTGATCTCCTTTCAGCTCGTCAACGTCTCGCCATGTCTTGAACATTAACAAGAGCGAGAAATAGTACTTCTCGGGATTCTGGTTCACGTTGTACTTGTAGTGGTTGATCAAGTATTTCCGTGACCTTTCCTTGAGGAACCTGCCGCTTGGCAGTTCGTACACTTTGAACTTATCCTCGTTTGGTTTGTCTCTGACGATGTCGAAAGAAGCAACAAAGTCAAAAAGATGCATGTCCTCCAACTCGTCTGGTCGATTTGGATAGTGATCATCGACCCATGACTCGTAGAAGATGTCTGTTGCATCAGCTGACATCTGCCTCATCTGATTGCGTGGCTTTAGTCTGCGGTTTCGGATCATGTTCACGTCCAACCATCGGATGGTCGGGTCTGGATCTGTACCGTGCAAGGGAATACCGAGAAGGGTGTCGCTACTTTCGAGAGCACCGCATTCCCTGTTATTCAGTGCACGCAAGCCGACATTGTACAGTCGGCTGGCCAACGATTTTGTCGAGTTGATATCGTCAAACGTTTCGGTAGCGTGGCTTTTCTCGCTCTTGGTGGTGTATTTGGTAATATACCAGTTGAGCATTGCCGTTTTCTCACCAACGAACTGAATGTCAACGTTACCATTCCAAGCTAACAAGATGGTTGGATTGTAGTCGTTGATTTTGACCTCGGACTCTGCTCGTGGCAAGTCGTAAAGACGGCTGTTTGATTGCAGTGTCTTTCTGCTGGCGATTGACACCGTAATGTCTCTCAACACGAGTGTCTCGGTCGCAGGCCGTGGAAACCCAAAACGACACACTTTTCTGAAACCAGACTTGGTTTTCTTGTTCCTCTGGCAGTAGGAATTGTCCACGTGCTTCTGATACTTGACCACTCTGTTGTGCAGAGTAGGACAAAGATTCTCATTTGGAATTTTACACGTGCAATACGTGGTAATGAATGAGGCTACCTCCTGATTGGTCGACTGACCAAGTATCGGGGAGCCACTCACCCACAGTAACATGTGGAAGTGTTGATTGCCTCGGCCTTGGTATTCACGACGCCAAAAGTAGTGTGAAACCTTGCCTAGAGGCGCGTCGTCTGAAAGAATTAACTTCAGCAATGCATGAAACTTGTTGTCCATGAATCTAGAAGTGGACACTGGGTCCAGTGCCACCAGTTCGCTGACTGACTTGTTGGCAAATTCTGGACCATTGACGTCACGTATGTACTGTCCCAAATCGTCCCAATCCCATTCACTGGGACTGACGGTGAGGAACCACGTGGCCGGACCGTAATAGGCGGTCATGCAATTCAAGTCATTGCGAGGAGCCACCCAGTATTGCTCGGTGTTGCGAAGTCGGGAGAAGATGGTCGTGAGACTACAGTGTGTTTCTCTCGGGGATTTATCACGTTCATTTTTTGAAATATCCCAGCGCTCAATTGACGAAGATTGGCATCATTCAACAGGTAGAACAAGTACTGTTGGTTCAGCCTGAACTGAGAATGTTTGGACATCAGTTTTGTTTTTATGAACTCTGCTGACTTGAGTTCGACAGGTCGCTTGTGGAACTGACCGAATTTTCCGTCAACAAAGAGATCAGGGAAGCATTTCACGTCCAACTCACGATCTCGGGAGTCGATCGGTGCCGCGTTCACTTTCAGCATCTGATAGAGTGCGCACGCGCTCTGGTTAACACGTGGTTCGTGTAACGGATAGATAGTGAACTGTTCGTAGGCTGTTTAAGCGACGGCGGGGTCGACTTGGGTCAAGATACCTCGCGTCACTTCACCAGCAACGGGTTCCACAGCAACTTCATTGTCAGTGGCAACAGCAGTTGGTAAACTCGAATCGACTTCGGGTTGAATTTGAAATTCAACGTCGTCGCCGTCATCGAATGCATCCAGAAGATTCTCTGGCGATCCAGGCAGTTGGATTTGTGCATATAGTTCGTTTGTGGCCTTGAGCAATTGCAGAGCGGCAAACACTTTGTTCACATCAACAAAGTTTTCCCAGACAACTTTGGACTTTGTCGGAATTCCGCGTACCAATATGTACAACTCTTGATCCCTCATTATGGGATCCAGAGGTGATGGCAGCTTCTTTAGAGTTTCTTCTAGTGGCAAAGGCAAATGAAAGGTCCTGCCCTTCACCTTCTTCACTCTATGGCTATGGGGCACGTGCCTACGAGCTACCGTACCCATGCTCGTTACAACTTGGAAAGCTTTCGCGCGCTGGATCAGTATCTTTTCATAGTCGTTGAGAATGGTTATCTCTTCTGGACGTTGCTGAACGACAAGGTTGTTTAATACGCAACTCGACGGTTATTCACGCTTTCTGAACTTTCCCACGCAGAAGTGGCAAATGAACTCACTTGGTTCCACATGTCGGCTCTCATTGAACTCGAGGAAACGTTTCCAATGAGGCAACGTTTCGGGGTTCAAAGGCTTCTTCATGTTGCTCAACACGGTGACATCGTGTTTGTAGCAAAGCTTTTTACAAGAAATGCACGCGTACTTGGGCAAGTCCAGTGAATGCTTGGTAAACGCTTTGAATGCATTCTTGTACGTATCAAGGATGGCAGACTCACTCATTTCGTTCTCGCAAGACACATGTTGATAGGCATTTGCTTTTCGTTCAGTTAATGAAGCCAGCGATCTAAGTTTTGATACATCACAAAACTTTATTGCTTGGTCGAGTTCTCGCCTCTCTTTATTTGCTGCACGCAATTTGTATAGAGTGTTCACTACGAAGCGTATTTCGTGATAGTGAGGAGCAAGTGTTTCAAAAACAAAAGCTTTGATGCACAACATTTGTGTGAAACATGGCAATCAATTGGATGACCTTGTTTGTCAAACCGCATGAACGTTGCTATCTTGCTGCAAGAAGCTAAATCAACAACTAGATCTACGGCCATTTTAGTAGTGCATGTTGAGAAAGTTCTCACGACCTTTTGCATTCGATTCGTGATGGCCTCTTGGTCAACGTTACACAAGTCTTTGCTGCATGTCCAAATGTCAGCAGACCCTTGTGGGTGTTTTTTCGTAAATGCGGGCTTGAAAATGTTCGCTGCCTCGCCGTGTTCATTAATAGCGATTGGTTTATTACTATTTTCGTACACGTTGTACGTGTATTCGAAGAAATAGGGCTCGGAGTACGCCGTGTGCAAAGATGGTCCGCACAAGGCGGTCATCTTGTCGGCCTTGACATTCGATTTGCACTCGTCTAGTCTAGTCATGGCGACTGTGCAAGCCTCTCTCAACTTTGACAGACACTTTTTGAAGGTCACGACATACTTCTTGCGTGCAAACATGCACCATTTTAGTATTTTCTCGGCGTCAATGCGATCATCGACTGCGTTGTTTCCATGCAGTTTAGATGCAAGTGTGGCTGTGGCCCGTTCTATTGAGCCCCTGTATCGCAAACAATCGACAGTACGACTGTACTTTTTGCGAATGTTACCATAAGCTCTTAGATTCCTCCTTCTAGCGTTAATACAGTCTCTTGCTGCACGGTATCGCTGCAGAACAGCTTCTCGCCACGCAAGAGTGTTGGCTTTGTAGGCTGCCCTGTTTCGCACCCGTCTTTGTTCAGGGTTTGCCATGTGGGCAGCTCTGTTCAGCCACCGTCTTTTTTCAGGGTTTGTCTTGTAGGTTGCCCTGTTCCGCACCTGTCTTTGTTCAGGATTTGCCTTGTAAAAGGCCCTTTTGTGCGCCTTCACAGGTTCAGGATTAGATTCGTACAAATCCCTGTTCCGTCTATTAACTGGTTCAGGGTTTGCCGCGTAGGCTGACCTCTTGTGCGCATTTACTTGTTCAGGGTTTGCCGCGTAGGCTGCCCTCTTGTGCGCATTTACTTGTTCAGGGTTTGCCGCGTAGGCTGCCCTTTTATACGCATTCACTGATACGTGATAAGCCTTGTAGTATTCACTTTTCCTTCTATTAACTAGTTCAGGATTTGCCTTGCGGGCTAGTCTAGATTTTATGCTCTTTATTTTAGATTTAAGTTCATTAACAGATTGCGCCTTGGCATGATTGTCACCCGCTGACGAATACCTTGCAACTTTACAATTGCTGTTTTGATCTGATGTCTCAACAACATCACCTGATTTTCGCTTCATCCCGAGAGATGGCGTAGTGTGTGTCGCAGTAGACGTGTCAACAGGAGCAGCCTCAACAGTCTCATTGCCGCCATTAGACGCAATAATTTCTCTCTGAGATCTGACTAGCAAACGAACTCGTTCTCTCTTTTTCCGCGCCTTACTAACCATGTTGGCAGTGAAGACGATTTAATGGATTCTATTGTTTTTTAACAAAGTATAACAATGTTTAACAATAGTGCTGGCAATTAAGAGACAGGCTGCCTGGCAGATTTACACTAGATTATGTTTACACTTCAATTGGGAAGCATAAACTCTGTGCATATCATTTTACCAGGTGCAGTGATTCCTTTGTCTCTCAAGAGTAGGCTCAATAGACTCACTGTACCGGATGAAGAGACTAATTTTGTTCAATACAAGCTGAGATGGCCTTGATCCTCCCAAATTTGCACTTAGTGAAGGAACCTTCTCCCGGTAGCGATTGAACACTAATCTCTTAACAAACTGAACAGCGAGTTGGCCTCTATTGAGCCTGGGCAAAAGTATACTATACCCTCTAATCTCCCCGCATCCGGTCCAAGGAGTCCGTCGTAATGGTTCCGCCGTCAGATCCAAGGGGTTCCAGGTCTGTCGTATGGCTCGCGCTTTCTGTGCTTCTGTATGCAGGCTCGATTTCGAGTATAATCGCCCACGACCAATCGCTCGTGTGGCTCTCCTCAGTAAGCAGTTTTATTGCCACAATTTAACGTTTCTCTTCGATACTAGAAAATAAGAGGTAAATGTTGTTAATGTAGATAGGCTTTAAAATGTATCTATTCCTAATATACATTGATCTTTAACAATGGAAATTATAAGAAACCAGGAAGCTCCTTCCTTGTAAAATTGAATCAATTTTCAAAGCGAATCGATTTACGTGGTAGGTAGGTATATATTTTATATGAATAGGTGGTTATAATCTAAGGTAAGGTATAAAGTAAAGAAATTCACTCTGAATGATCCAGGCTCGTATGTAAAGTCGATCGTCAGCTGTAGAGCTTCTAGCTGCGCCCAGTCAATTGGCGCCAGTTATCAGTTTCTCGTAGTTTCTCACTCTCTCGCTCAATGACAATTTTATCTTCAATAATGGAAAAATAAAAGTTAGTTGTTGATATTATATAACATTTGAACTAAGTTTATTATTTGTATTCTTAAATTTGGTAGGTAAAATAACTTATACCTAATTATTACTGATTGCCACTAGAAGGAGAAGTTAGATATAAGGTACCAGAAAACGTTAGTACAATAAGACATTGATTTACGAGGTAATTAGTGATGTTTTATCTTAATTAACGTTGCATAATATCTAATTAATAAAATGTAATCAAGTTTACTCTAAATTATTGTAAATAATTATATAAATCGAATATGATTAGTGAAAATGACTCACCTCATGAAAGACAAAGTTGGTTGTAACTTAAATTTTCATTCCATACAGAAGGCCGTGAACAACCAAGGTGTTTTGATGATCCGCGCACATAAATGCTTCACGCGAAAATCTTGAAGGTGTTGGAAACAAAATTATTCATCATGTGTGTTAATTTGGTATTGCGTCGCCGTTATGTTTACGTCACTATGCCGTTACGTCATTGTAAACATTCCCGTTCAATCCCATGGCTCTGCTACGTCAAAAGTAGGTCGGCATTTAAGTTTCAATTAATAGGTATCCCATCTTCGAGATATGGCATCACTTCCATAGCGATTAAAAAAACTGTCATCTTGAATTTATTAATTTAATGTAAACTTGTCATTAAAATTTGTCTGAATCTTGTGATTATTTTATGAAATTATGAATTTGTTGGATTTTGTGAATGTGTGACGTAATTTCTTGTTTTAGAAGTTTGAAACTGCTTATTTTACTTTAACTGTTTCAATGGACGACCATCCGAATCGTGTGGCTCTGGTTTCGTTACAATCGGTCTACCCGCTTTCGAGAAATAACTTTGCTTCCGGTTGCAAAATCGGTTGAAAACAGAGATTTTGAATTTATTTAGTATATTTATTCAATACAAGTCGCCTGAATATTTAATTCTTGTATTGAAATGTAAATTTGTGAGGCTTTTAATATGTGTGACGTAATATCCGGTTTCAGTATGGGAAACAGAAATGTTACTGATGATAATACATATATAAAATTGACCATCAAAATCGTTTGGCGCTGGTTTCGTTCGAATCGGTTTAGCCGGTTTTGAGATATGATATCACTTCCGGTTTCAAAATGGCGGCTTCCCGTTGGTTTTATATCAACTTAAATGAGATGTCAAAAGTACATACGTTACATATATTTCAAAGTAATCGCATTAACTTTTGCTGCCGAAATGCCTATTAATGTATTTCAAATTTAATTACGTCATTTCCGGTTTCGTTAACATAATTTGTAATATTTTGCTACTGATAATCCATAAAGATGACCATCTGAATCGTTTGGCGTAAATTTCATTATAATCGGTCCAGCCGTTGTTGAGATATGACGTCACTTTTGGTTTCAAAATGGCGGCACAAAAAAAGTCAAGGGGAGGAGGGCAAATCAGACGCCAAAAGTGCACACGTGGTAAAAATGTGAGATCAATCGGTTTAGCCGTTTATGCTGTGGCCTGTTTACCATATTTTAGCTCCACCCTACTACTACTACTGAGATTATTATGAAAACCGCCCTAAAACACTGTTTTCACGGCCCTCTAGCTCGCAAAGGGCGTAACCTATTGTTCCCAAATTTGGTATATGTGGTGGGGTGGGCCATAGCTCGAATTTAAGATATTTCGCAACAATGTGAGATTTCCCAATTTTATGATCCAGTAGGCCGAAAATGCCACTTTGATGCTTACAGTAAAAGTGGGTTTGCTCCAGCCTTTATATGAGAGTGTGCGCGCCGTACGACTTGGCTGGCGTGGAGCGACCACTCCACTAGATTTATTTTTGAAATGTAGGTTGGTACATAGGCACCTGCACTCAAACCAATTAAAAATTGTACTTTGCACAAAACGAATTGGCTGCTAGTCAGGTTCTTTGACAATAAATCCTTGACATTATCATCGAAATCAGAGCTTACATACTAGAGTTAGATAATGCATTAGCACAGACTTCAGGGGATGATGCCATCAAACCTTTATCATTGTCAAACAATCCTTTCCTTTTGAGGTACCTACCGTTTATTATTTGTTTAAGTGTAGTGAATCAATTTTTGTGAACAAGAGATTTTTTTGTTCTCTTGTAAAAAAATTAACTTGAATTTTTCATCACTTCATAGCTTCCCCACAAACTGATGTAGTACCCATTTATTACTATTAAATGCAAAATTCAACTTCATAAATTTATTTTTCAACTTAAAAATACAAGTTGTATATTACATTGCAAACCTCCGGTTATTGAAGAAGTAATATTATGACAAAGGTTATGGTGTATATTATGTACAATAAAAAGTTATTAGTTTCAGTTCAAGGTGATATAAATACTAGTTAGGTGAAAGCGTGAACCCATGTCCACGTAAACTGGAGTGTTTGCAGCAATGTATTGCACTATAGTACGTACTATAGGTTTTGCCCACCGAGTCGCATTTTCGTGCCACTGTACGAGGCTCGCACATTCATCTAACTAGTACATATCAGCCTCCATTTGTAATCAAAATCTAAACATAATCAGTCTAAAGGAGTAATCATTAGGTACACTCGGCCAAACATAAATTGATCGTGATGAAAAGTTAAAGTATCATCTCTTGTCTATGAATTTTCCGATTGCCTGTACAAACCGGTCAGACCTCTCACTCTAGCTGCTATCTCTCTCGGTGCTCGAGTAATAACAAGGGATGGGGGAGATATTGACGTCAAATAGAAACAGGTAATTTCTCAATCACATCAGCCTAGCAGGTCGAATCTTCATTCGAATATTGCTCCTGGCTAACCCGATCGTGGTCTACCTAGATTTCGGCTCAAGTTTTCTCAATAAGTGCAATCTATATTATGTTTCAGATTCATAATTTTAAAAGTATGTATAATATGATACTTGCTTAATGCTAATGTATAATTTCATTTTCAAACAATCCGATCTAAGTGCAGTTAATCAATGGAACAAAATATACCTACGTCTATATAATAGATTGGGCTAACATAACATACCCTTTAAATTAATTTTATGAGAAAACGTAAATTTCAAATTAACCCTAACATTTTGATTTATACTTTTAGTATACCTACAAAAAATGTTACAAATTGCCAATAGGACAGTTACGATTTATTTTTGAATTTATTTCAAACCCGACTATAATAATTTCTTTATTCATTACAAAAATATACAATTTTCATTAATAAATATCAATTTGAAATTCCGTAAATATTATTCAGTATTTGGAAAATCAGTGTGATGTTATATTTATCAACCAACAATGATGTTGCTATGGCAACAATAAAATTAGGACAGCACATGACGTTAATTCTTTGTCCCGCCATAATGTGCACTGAAATAATATTCATATTGACGGAGGAAAATTTTGGCTAATGATTATGCTGACAAAATTATTCTACGCCCACTATTTATGGTATTCGTGAGTATGAATCAAAGGAAAATTTTAGTTGAAAAGTGTGCGCCGTTAATATAAAAGTGACGTTGTTAACATAAACTGCATGCATTGCATTTTATGTAAATAAGAAACTATGGAAAACTATTAATCGTAGAAAACAATGTATGTAACAATGATCTTTTCTTTGCTAAGTGTGCGTCGTTAAAGAAACTCGCCAGCCTTGTTGCCGTATGTGCGTCATTAATATTCAGTCAAAGTGTGATACATTATGTGTATTTAATTAGTGAGAGCAGAAAATTTAGTTTTGGACACATGATTTAGCTCGTTTTATTAATTTTTTTTTTAGTGAATAAATATTCATTGAATAATTGAATGGATAGGTAAAATTTTTCTGATATTATAACCGTTCTAATGCATCTCCACTAATTGGTATTGGATAGTGGAAGTTTCTTTACATCGGGGTGTTGCAGTTTGAGTCCAAGTCTTGATGGATGATAAAGGGTTGCCGGTGGAAGGTGGGAAGGAGGCGCTCGTGGCTTATCAAAGCGAATAAAGCAAGCATCTTTATCTGAAACGTATGGCTCGAATCTATGATTATTTGTCTATTTGTTGTTCCTTATCCATTTAAGGTCAAACGGAATAACGGATTAGGCCAATTTATTCACAACACATTTTTTACTATCCTGATTGAGAATTTAATGAATTCAAATGCATTTCCATGCAGTCATTCTGACTCAAGCAACTCGTTCAGTCGAGTAAAAGAGGGTTGCGCACGCAGGTGCAAAGATACAGAGTGACAGTATCGTCACCGGTGGTATGACAGTTCGTAGTGAGCATTCTCTACCTTCATTCCATTCTCCTCGGAGATCTCTAACCCTCATCAGTGCGTTGTGTCTAATGTCCGTCCGTCCGACCGGATAGCTCATTTGGTAGAGCTCTCGCCCGGCTATTGAGAGGTCCCGGGCTCGAGCCCCGGTCCGATAGGATATTTTTACAACGCACATCCCTTCATAACAATCTGAATAATGGATAACGTTCATTTGTCGTTCGTGTTAATGCTTTTCATAATCTGTCTTATATTTTCTGTAAAGGGAATTTCAGTTCGACTTCGAGGTGTTGCTCGTTTCGGTGCTCGATCATCAACGCGTTACACTGGGCGTTTTCCTAGTTATTAGTGAAAATCATAGCATTGACTCTCGACTGAGGAACACCCACGACGAACTCAGTCAAGTAGCCGGTCGCGGGAATCGAAGTCAGGACTTCCGGGATACAAGTTTAGGGCGCTACTGCCTGAGCCTACTTGCTCCAGTAAAATTAAACATTATGCATAAATTAGGCTTGGCGCTTAAAATGCATAAGTTGGAATATAATTATTCAAAACCACAAGAGTAATTTTATCAGGATCTTTAACAGACAGAAAAATATCCTTTAAATATGACATTTTACGGGACAAAGACATGAACGTCATGTTCTGTCATAATTTTATTGTTGCTATGGCAACTTCTTTGTTGTTTGATAAATATTACATCCCAATGATTTCCAACATACTGTTAAAGTCCCTCAAAGATATTTACGTAATTTAAAATTGATATTTATTCATGAAAATGTTTATATTTCGAGTTATTTGAAATCAATTCCAATGAAAAGACGTAACTGTCCTAATATTGGCCGTATGTTTTTTTTGTATAGACCAAAAGAAAAATTATAATGTTAGTGTTATTATGAAATTTAGGTTCTCTCATCAAATTAATTTAAAGTCAATGTAAGATGTAAGACCAATCATTTATATAGACGTATTCTTTGTGCTATGAATTGATTAACTGCACACACACACACCGGATTGTTTGCAAATGAAATAATACATTAACAAAAGTATCATATTATCAAATTCATTCTTTTCACATTATGAATCTCTAACACAATATAGATAGGTAGAACATATTGAGAAAATGAGTCGAAATCTCGCTAGAACTCGGTCACCTTAGCCTGAGCGAGATTCGAACGAAGGTCTACAGGGTTGCTTCGACAGTTAGAGAAAATACCAGTTTCCCTGACATCAGTCGATATCTCCCCCATCCCTTGTTTTACTCGAGCACAGAGAGAGATAGCAGCTAGAGTGAGAGGCCTGACCGGTTTGTACAGGCAATCGGCAAATTAATAGACAAGAGATGATACTCTAACTTTTCATCACGATCAATTTATGTTTGGCCGAGTGTACGTATTAGGTAAGTGTGAATCAGCTTGGTTTCGATTATGTTGTTCAATAAAATAAATAAATTAAAACAACAGAATTGACTATAATTGAGTAGTAAGTACCTAGAAACCTGATAATTCTCCTTCTCCGAAATCCTCTCACATATTACTAGCTTTATTATAAATTCATGAAATTCAAGAAAAAAGTAAATTATGTGTTTCATAAAAAATCAATTATGTATAAGCATTCCAGTGAGTCCACACATCACACCCGATGATTAAAAGTAAGTGTGTGAACAACAATAAGGGGTTGTCTATTATTGAGATACAGCATGCTTAAAATTGCATGCTTACAGTAGAAGAGTTAGTAGCCCCATCATTTGTAAAGTTTATTATTGAATGCCGTTGAATGGTCGAATGGGATTGAACGGTTCTAGATTTTGAATTCCAAAGCGACAACCTGTCGTGTTATGGAAATCAGACAAACTGGTAAAAAAGGACGTCTGCCTTTGAAAGAAGCAAGGGATTTTTAATTTAACGCTTAAGATGGCTGAGTATTGAGTTTGACTTTGAAGAGTTTTTTAATCGATTTTTGTCAATATAGTTTACCAACGTAGGTATTTGGTAATAAAATAAGTCAATGTAAGAGTCTTCATAGCCTGTTCAATGAAAACAATTTCATAGTTTGGAATAGGTTATTACATTAGTTTTATTTTGTTCTTAGGGCCATATTTTTATTAAATTTCAGGCAATAAACAAGTACCTAGTACAAATTAAAACTAATACTCCTTTCCAAAAGATGAATTTATGTTCACTGAACAGTTCTGAAGATGAGTACCTTTGTTGCCTTATTTTATTAAGAATTATATTGGTAAAAGATAATGATAAAAATTAATAAAAAAACTCCTCAAGGTCAAGTTCACTACCTACTCATCCATTTTAAATAGCAAGTGAAGTCGACAACAAGTTGTTCGTGTACACAATCATGCATGTAACTGAAAGAATCAATCTATTTTCCTTTTTGGTTAAGATGTACAGTAATTTATGCTTATTCTGTTCCCCAGGCAGGGGAAATGTATACACCTAGCTGGCCTCTTTCACCAACTCGACCATTGGGTGCTAAGAGGCTACAGTGAAATCCCTGAAGAAGCAACATGCACTAGCAAAGAACAACAGTGGCACAAGCCAAGGGGGGAAAAATAGGTTCTGATCCCCTAATGAGCATGATCTTCGCAAAGCCCAGCCAGAAAATAAAAATAAATCCCTCGACATGTTCATTTAAAAATATCTCCGGAAAAAAACTACCGACGTCTGAAGAAATTAATAACATGGCAACCAAGTTGAAATCTGTGAATCCAGACTTTCCCTTAGCATATTTACTTCAACCTTCAAGTTCCTGCGAAATGTGCACCGTGCCTCTCGGTGAGGTGCCAGTCGACAGCACCATATCATACCATCTCAAGGATTTTGAAGTTTTTGATGGATATGTACGAGGAAATGCTACAATGGAGGGTCAAGTTCAATTTCCAGACTTGCCTACTGAGTTGTTGGAGCCCCCAGAAACGATCCACGTAAACATCTTCAATGACTGTAACATCACGCTCCCTCAGGCCATTCAGCTAGAGAAAACAACACGAAGCCAGAGCACTGATCAATGGTACAATGCCAGAAAAATACGGCTAACAGCTTCAACTTTTTCAAACATTTGTAAAAGGAGAAAAAAAGTTAGTGAAGTGTTTTTGAAAAATTTGTATCATGGTCAGAACTTGGACAGAATTTGTAGTGTAGCTTATGGCAAACGAAATGAGGGAAACGCAAGAGAGAAGTACATCCAGAAAAAGACTGCTGATGGCCAACCTGTGTCTGTTTTCTCCTCGGGCTTTGTCGTCAATCCTGGAATGCCATTCCTTGGTTGTTCTCCTGACGGCAAAGTCTGGGACGCTAACGAGAACCCGCAGTTTGGCCTACTGGAAGTTAAATGCCCCTGGTCGAAGAAAGGCATGTTGATGGAGGAGGCCTGCTTGGATAAAAAGTTTTATGCCACGTTGAAAGACAACAAGTTCCACCTCAAAGAAGATTCTGCACATTACTATCAAGTTCAGGGACAAATGCTAATTTGTTGTGTGGAATGGTGCGACTTTGTCGTGTTTAATGGTACAGACATTTGGACTGAACGTGTTCGTCAAGATTCTACATTTTGTGACTTGATGAGCCGTAAGCTGTGTAAATTCTATAACGATCATTTCTATAACTATTCAAAGTCACAAATTTAGTACCCATGTATGCAAATTTGGGGATAAGTTTTTATATTTTTCTGGGGGGGTGTGGGGGGGGGGGGGGTAAAGCGAAGAGAGCTCTTCTCTTTCACATATTTTTCTCTTACAAATAGGCACTTCTACAATCTGTTCATTTCTTTATATATTTTGTCACAAAATGTAGAAAATTGATGAACATCTCTAGTGGACACTCTTTGTTACACAGCGAAAGCCTGTAAGAACACAACATACTGTCCACACTTGATTTAAATTGGGGAGGTTAGTTATGGAAATTGGTCCATTGCTCAAAATCTTAAAAGTCTTTACACGTCTGATTGCTCTTTCTACGTGAACGCGACATGATGCTATTTTTCGTGTTTCATGGACATCTTCTTCTGAAAACTGTTCGTAACTGGCCATCGGAGGAACGTTCAGAGTCAAACCTAACTCTTCAATTTCTTTCAAGATGTTAAATCCCTTATCTACCATGCACACGTCTCCTGGAAGGACTTCTCCTCTGGCGAGTTTTCTGCGCAAACAGTCATAGAGTCCACTTTCCTGTGTTATTTTCTTGTCCGAAATACTTCCTGCGTAAAGCTGGGAAATGAATATTATTCCACCTTTTGGATCACAGCCTACGAGTCCTTCAACAGTGTTGCTTGACTTGTACGTAGAATATGATTGTGATTGGAGAACAAGGGATGATGGGCACTCAATTTTCATTTCTGTTCCATCGAGAATGATTATACAAGTTGGATATTTTTCTTTGAAGACTGCTGGGGAATTTTTTATGATAATGTCTCTATGAGGCCACAGATTAAGACATCCCAGTCGAAAGTACATGTCATTGATCCATTTGGTAAATATTGAAGAAACAAGATGAGGTGATATTTTGAATCGAAACCCGAGATCAACATTTTCAAAGCCTTGTCTAAGTTTGGAAAGAACCAAAAGCATTTGATCTTCTTCAGACAATTTTATGGAATGAGAAATTTCACGGTTTGGGTTAATAAAATCATGAAATATTTCATACACTTCCAAACTGTCGAAGCCGGTGTAATAAGTCAGTAATGTAGGATTTTTTTGATACTATTCATATTGAAGTCTCTCATCGACAAACTTGAATATACCGTTGTTTGCAGTTCACACTCTTTTTGTTTCAAAAGTTCATTGGCTTGATTCAACTCCTTCTCCTGAGTCGCCAGCATTGCTTGAAGAACTAACTTTTCTCTTTGGATTGTTTCCAGTTTACTTTTCACTAAATTTATTTCTTCAGAGTTTTGATAAGGCATTATGGGGGGTTCACTTTCACAAATGTTGCTGTCAGACACCGTCACTGTATTGCTGTCGAGAAGTACTTCATCGTAAGGCATTGTGAAAGACTCGGGTTCACTTTCACAAATGTTGCTGTCAGACACCGTCACTGTATTGCTGTCGAGGAGTACTTCATCGTAAGGCATTGTGAAAGACTCGGGTTCACTTTCACAAATGTTGCTGTCTGACACTATTGCTGTATCGCTGTCGACAACTTCACAAGCAGTAATGAGTGCGTTGAATCTAGGAGTGATGATGCTTGATGAACTAGCTCTTTGTAAGTTACCAGAGACCTAAGAAAAAAATAAGTACGTATATATTATCTAGGTAGTACCTACTAGTATTTTATATTTGGTTTACTAGGGAGGTACCTACCTACTACTACCTAGTATTACGAGTGCAATTTAGGTTTCATTATTTTGTTAGCTCTGGTTATTTGTAAAAGTGGTCACTTGAATATTATTGTTTGCATAAGGTGTCATAAGGATTCATTTATAACCACTTCCTATATTTAAAACTGAAACTAACTATGTATCTCAGCCTATGAGTCAAAATGAAATAAACTAACCTGTTATCTTGATCACACAACACTAATAGGTACTATAGTGGAGGTTTTTGGATTCTTGTTGAGAGAGTTGTGACTGAATGACCTGGCTGAATTATTTGGGTTAGGTTAGTCTAAAATGCTAATGAGTAAAGAACCTATAATATTACAACAATATTACTTACCAAACAATGATGTCCAGCTCTTCTTTTAGGTAGATTAATACTTGGCACTGCATCTGGCTTCAGGACTTTATAGCGGCCATAGTAGTAAATGTTTCTAAAATCCTCTGGAGTGAAATGCTCACTGCAAACTTTCATGTACCTTGATTAAGGTCCATTGCGCCTCTCACTTCTATGAATAACTGACACCCATAAATTCCTCATAGATTCATTTTTGGGAAAACTATGGAAAGATATATCAGATTTTTTGTTTGATTTATTCCTGCACTGTGGCACACAACAAGATAAAACCATGACGATGAAAATAAAACTAACCTAACCTCACTCACTGTCACTGCCAGTACAATGTTAACAGACAGGCAAACAGCTGTTAGCTGTCATGACCAAACATTGACTTTTGTTTTATGACGTAGTGGTGGGAGGAGATCTACATTGGTCAATTGGAAAGTCTTTGATATGAAACAATACCAATTTTTCACATTCTTCAAACCGATTCTTGGGTTTCAGCATATTTAGTGTGTATCAGTACTAGGAAAACGCTCAGTGTAACGCGTTGATGAGCGAGCACAGAACATGCAACATCCCCATAGTAACGATGCACGACACGGCACAAGACGATTTTCTCTGCAATTTTTCAATCTCCATAATACTCTGGATGAATAACAGATCCAATGTGTCGTGAAGTCTTACCTACATACCTTCTCCAGAAATCTCTTGTGACATCCCATACTAAACTCGTAAAATTACAATTAATACTTGACTGATTGGGCTTACAATATGTAAAATTTAATTTTATGTTGGTCTTGATCACCAAGCAAAATTTGAACTTAATGTGAACATTTTTATTGTCGACCAATCAGAAGACATTATTTAAACTTAAACCAATTAGAGGATTTGGCCTTCGTACTGCATCCGATTTTATGCGCTAGCTCAAAAATGCTTTCATTTTACTGTCCTACATTGTGGATAGCTTGGCTGCTCTACAGGCCTTGCCTTGGAACAGAAGCTTAAAGAAGGCAGGGATGACAATTTAGTATACATTTTTCAAGATTATGGAATAAAATGACCTTAAAATGACAAAACTTTTGATAATAACGACAAATTAGACTGAAAATTGGCAAAAATACCTAAAATGTTGGTACCAATGACCACGCGAAGTTTTAAGTTGATCGGTCAATCTGTTCTTGTTTAAATGTCAAAAATCACATAAAAAATGGTTTTAAATTTGAACCAATAAGAGGATTTGGCTGAAACTCTTTATGATTGGGTACAATGTTGGTTGCAATGTTTTTGCTAAATTTCAAATTGATCAAAGCAACCAATCGAAAGATATTTTTTTTTAAATTTGAACTAATCACGGGAGCCCTTTTAAAAACGATCCCAGGGACCGCATAGAGTAGTTAGTATGTGTACAAAATTTCAGATCGATTGTTTGAGCGGTTTGACCTGGGCTTTGACCACAAAAAAAAACACAAACAGAGAAAGTGCCATAAGAGTACCGTGGTGACGCTCGCTACGCTCGCTCAATAAACTAGGAAAACGCTCTGGGTAACGCGTTGATGAGCGAGCACGGATACGCGCAACACCTCGAACAGAAATTCTGTCTATCGAAAATATCATTAAAAGCCAATAATTCTCGAAATTCGTTAGACTTGTAGGTATAAAAATCTCAAAATATTCCTAAAGTATTCCTAAACTTTGCAATAGCCATGCAAAGTTTTAAGTTGATCGATTGAACCTTTATGATAAAAATGTTCCTTGTTAAAATTCAAAAATCATAGGATATATTTAAAAAAAATATACCTGGGACCACTCATATGATAAAAGTGTGTGTACTTACACAATATTAGACTATCTGTTGAACGGTCATATCAGTTTCATACGTTTGAAAGTTTCTGCTCTAACTACTTTGGAACTATAAAAAGTCGAAGAAGCTGTGATCAACATTTTCGAGAAATTTGACAGATAACACGCAAAATGTCAGTAAAATGTCAATAACTTTTGGATTTAAACACAGATAAGTCTGAAAATTGTCAAAAATACAGATAATGTTGGTCCCAATGACTATGCAAAGTTTTAAGTTGATCAATGATCGGTCATACGGTTCTAGTTTAAATGTCAAAAATCATATGACAGATTTTTTTAAATTTTAACCAATGAGAGGATTTGGGTGAAACTTTGTATGATTGGGTAAAATGTTAGTGGTAATGACTTGTCAAAATTTCAAATTGATAAAACAAACCAATCGAAAGATAATTTTTTTTAAATTTGAACCAATCACGGGATTCCGTTTAAAAACGATCCCAGGGACCGCATAGAGTACGTAAGTATGTGTACAAAATTTCAGATCGATTGCTTGATTGGTTTGACCTAGGGTGTGACCACAAAAAAATAAAAATAAAAAAAAACACTGAGAGAAAGTGCCATAAGAGTACCGTGGTGACGCTCGCTACGCTCGCTCAATAAATAGTTATTTATTTACCTTTAGAAACAATATTAATTCAATAGGTGGCAATTGGTGTTGTTTCTTTTAAGAAATATATCAAACACAATAAAGGTATGCATAAAACTAGGAAAACGCTCTGTATAACGCGTTGATGAGCGAGCACGTACACGCGCAACACCTCGAACCGAAAATATGTCGATCGAAAATATCATTAAAAGCCAATAATTCTTGAAATTCATCAGACTTGTAGGTATAAAAATCTCCAAATATTCCTAAAGTATTAGTCCCAATAGCCATGCAAAGTTTTAAGTTGATCGATTGAACGACCGCAAAAATCATAGGATATATTTTAAAAGAATATACCTGGGACCACTCATATGATGAAAGTGTGTGATATGATGATATGATGACACAATATTAGACGATCTGTTGAACGGTCATATCAGTTTCATACGTTTGAAAGTTTCTGCTCTAACTACCTTGGAACTATAAAGAGTCGAAGAAGCCGTGATCAACATTTTCGAGAAATTTGACAGATAGCACGCAAAATGTCAGTAAAATGTCAATAACTTTTGGACTTTAACACAGATAAGTCTGAAAATTGTCAAAAATACAGATAATGTTGGTCCCAATGACCATGCAAAGTTTTAAGTTGATCGGTCATACGGTTCTCCACGGTACTCTATGGCACTTATGGCTCTATGGCTCTATAATTATATGGCACTTTCACTCTGTTCTTTTTTTTTTTTTTTTTTTTTTGTGGTCACACCCCAGGTCAAACCGCTCAAGCAATCAATCATAAATTTTGTACACATACTAACGTACTCTATGCGGTCCCTGGGATTGTTTTTGAACGGGATCCCGTGATTGGTTCAAATTATAAAAAAATTGTCTTTCGATTGGTTTGTTTTATCAATTTGAAATTTTGACAAGTCATTACCACTAACATTTTACCCAATCATACAAAGTTTAACCCAAATCCCCCCCTTGGTTAAAATTTAAAAAAATCTGTCATATGATTTTTGACATTTAAACTAGAACCGTATGACCGATCATTGATCAACTTAAAACTTTGCATAGTCATTGGGACCAACATTATCTGTATTTTTGACAATTTTCAGACTTATCTGTGTTTAAATCCAAAAGTTATTTACATTTTACTGACATTTTGCGTGTTATCTGTCAAATTTCTCGAAAATGTTGATCACGGCTTCTTCGACTCTTTATAGTTCCAAAGTAGTTAGAGCAGAAACTTTCAAACGTATGAAACCGATATGAACGTTCAACAGATAGTCTAATATTGTGTAAGTACACACACTTTTATCATATGAGTGGTCCCAGGTATATTTTTTTAAATATATCCTATGATTTTTGAATTTTAACAAGGAACATTTTTATCATAAAGGTTCAATTGATCAACTTAAAACTTGATCTTTTTTGACATTTAAACTAGAACCGTATGACCGATCAACTTAAAACTTTGCATGGTCATTGGGACCAACATTATCTGTATTTTTGAAAATTTTCAGACTTATCTGTGTTTAAATCCAAAAGTTATTGACATTTTACTGACATTTTGCGTGTTATCTGTCAAATTTCTCGAAAATGTTGATCACGGCTTCTTCGACTTTTTATAGTTCCAAAGTAGTTAGAGCAGAAACTTTCAAACGTATGAAACTGATATGACCGATCAACAGATAGTCTAATATTGTCTAACACACACTTTTATCATATGAGTGGTCCCAGGTATATTCTTTTAAATATATACTATGATTTCTGAATTTTAACAAGGAACATTTTTGAGCGAGCGTAGCGAGCGTCACCACGGTACTCTTATGGCACTTTCTCTGTGTGTTTTTTTTTTTTGTTTGTTTGTGTTTACTGCCCAGGTCAAACCGCTCAAGCAATCGATCTGAAATATTTATACACATACTAACGTACTCTATGCGGTCCCTGGGATCGTTATTGAACGGGATCCCGTGATTGGTTCAAATTTAAAAAAAATTATCTTTCGATTGGTTGTTCCGATCAATTTGAAATTTTGACAATTCATTACGACCAACATTGTACCCAATCTTACAAATTTTCTGCCAAATCCTCCCATTGGTTAAAATTTAAAAAAATATTTTATATGCTTTTTGAAATTTAAAGAAGAACCGTTTGTCCAATCAACTTAAAACTTTGCATGGTCATTAAGACCAACATTATCTGCATTATTCAAAATTTTCAGACTAACCTGTGTTTAAATTCAAAAGTTATTGTATTTTACGGATATTTTGTGTGTTAGCTGTCAAATTTCTCGTATTTTATATTTCACGGCATCTTCGAATCTTCAGTTCTAATTCAAGGTAGTTAGAGTAGAAACTTTCAAACGCATGAAACCAAAGATAATTAAAGCATTAATTATCTTTGATGAAACTGATGACCGTTCAACAGTTATCTAATATTGTGTACACACACTAATATTATTTGAGTAGTCCCAGGTATATTTTTTTTAATGAGATCCTGTGATTTTTGAAAATTATCATGGAACCGTTTAATTAGAAAGTTCAATTGATCAACTTAAAATTTCTCAATGATATTGGGACCAATATTTTAGAAATTTTTGAGACTACATTGTTATACAAGTCTGTGAAGAAATTCAAGAATAAATATTGGCTTTTAAATTTAATAACATTTTCCATAGACAAAATTTCGGTTCGAGGTGTTGCGCGTATCCGTGCTCACTCATCAACGCGTTACACAGAGCGATTTCCTAGTGATATTTTCGATAGACAGAATTTCTGTTCGAGGTGTTGCGCGTATCCGTGCTCGCTCTTCAACGCGTTACCCAGAGCGTTTTCCTAGTTTATTGAGCAAGCGTAGCGAGCGTCACCACGATACTCTTATGGCACTTTCTCTGTGTGTTTTTTTTTTGTGGTCACAGCCCAGGTCAAACCGCTCAAGCAATCGATCTGAAATTTTGTACACATACTAACGTAATCTATGAGATCCCTGGGATCGTTCGTTTTTGAACGGGCTCCCGTGATTGGTTCATCCCTGTCTTCTTAAAGCTTCTGTTCCAAGGCAAGGCCTGTAGAGCAGCCAAGCTATCCACAATGTAAAGTAAAATAAAAGCATTTTTGAGCTAGCGCATAAAATCGGATTTAGTACAAAGGACAAATCCTCTAATTGGTTTAAGTTTAAATAATATTTTCTGATTGGTCGACAATAAAAATGTTCACATTAAGTTCAAATTTTGCATGGTGATCAGGACCAACTTAATATTAAATTTATCATATTGTAAGCCCAATCAGTCAAGTATTAATTGTAATTTTACGAGTTTAGTATGATATGTCACAAGAGATTTCTGGAGAAGGTATGTAGGTAAGACTTCACGACACAATGGATCTGTTATTCATCCAGAGTATTATGGAGATTGAAAAATTGCAGAGAAAATCGTCTTGTGCCGTGTAGTGCATCGTTACTATGGGGATGTTGCATGTTCTGTGCTCGCTCATCAACGCGTTACACTGAGCGCTTTCCTAGTATTGAGCGAGCGTAGCAATCGTCACCACGGTACTCTTATGGCACTTTCTCTGTGTGTGTGTTTTTTTTGTGGTCAAAGCCCAGGTCAAACCGCTCAAACAATCGATCTGAAATTTTGTACACATACTAACGTACTCTATGCGGTTCCTGCGATCGTTTTTAAACGGGCTCCCGTGATTAGTTCAAATATAAAAAAAATATCTTTCGATTGGTTGCTTTGATCAATTTGAAATTTAGCAAAAACATTGCAACCAACATTGTACCCAATCATAAAGAGTTTCAGCCAAATCCTCCTATTGGTTCAAATTTTAAACCATTTTTATGTGATTTTTGACATTAAAACTAGAACAGATTGACCGATCAACTTAAAACTTCGCGTGGTCATTGGTACCAACATTTTAGGTATTTTTGCCAATTTTCAGTCTAATCTGTCGTTATTTTCAAAAGTTTTGTCATTTTAAGGTCATTTTATTCCATATTCTTGAAAAATGTATACTAAATTGTCATCCCTGCCTTCTTTAAGCTTCTGTTCCAAGGCAAGGCCTGTAGAGCAGCACAAGCTATCCACAATGTACAGTAAAATGAAAGCATTTTTGAGCTAGCGCATAGAATCGGATGCAGTACGAAGGCCAAATCCTCTAATTGGTTTAAGTTTAAATAATGTCTTCTGATTGGTCGACAATAAAAATGTTCACATTAAGTTCAAATTTTGCTTGGTGATCAAGACCAACATAATATTAAATTTTACATATTGTAAGCCCAATCAGTCAAGTATTAATTGTAATTTTACGAGTTTAGTATGGGATGTCACAAGAGATTTCTGAAGAAGGTATGAAGGTAAGACTTCACGACACAATGGATCTGTTATTCATCCAGTTGTATTATAGAGATTGAAAAATTGCAGAGAAAATCGTCTTGTGCCGTGTCGTGCATCGTTACTATGGGGATGTTGCATGTTCTGTGCTCGCTCATCAACGCGTTACACTGAGCGTTTTCCTAGTACTGATACACACTAAATATGCTGAAACCCAAGAATCGGTTTGAAGAATGTGAAAAATTGGTATTGTTTCATATCAAAGACTTTCCAATTATTGAGCGAGCGAAGCGAGCGTCTCCTTTTGACTCGTTTGACACGGACCTCTGTTTTTTTTTTGTTTTTGTTTTTGGATGCTAAATGGAGCAACTGAAATCGCACCGTTTCACCGATCGACCTGAAATTTTGCACACATGTAGAGACAACCTTCTCTGTTTGCTGACCCAATTTTTTTTTGAAATCTATTAATTGGTTAAAATTTAAATAAACATCTCCTGATAGGCTGAAAAATGAAAATGGTCTTCGACAAATGTGATCAACCTTATATTATGCATGGTCATTAAGACCAACATTGTCTCTTATTTTACAAATTTTCAGCCAAATCGTCTCATTGGTTAAAATTTAAAAAAATATTTCATGTGCTTTTTAAAATTTAAACCAGAACCGTTTGACCGATCAACTTAAAAATTTGCATGGTAATCGGGTCCAACATTATCTGTATTTTTGACAATTTTCAGACTAAACTGTGTTTAAATTCAACAGTTATTGACAGGTTACGGATATTTTGCGTGTTGGCTGTCATATTTCTCGAATTTCACATTTCACGGCATCTTCGAATCTTCACTTCAAGGTTGTTAGAGCAGAAACTTTCAAACGTATATTATTATGAAACTGATATGACCGTTTAAATATTTTATGAACGAGATCCTGTGATTTTTGTTAATTAACAAGGAATCGTTCAATCATAAAGGTTCAATCGATCAACCTTAAAACTTTGCGTGGTTATTGGGACCAATATTTTAGGAATTGTTGGAGATTTTCATACAAGTCTGTGACGAAATTCAAGAATTATTGGCTTTTAAGGACATTTTCGATAAACAGAATTTCGGTTCGAGGTATTGCGCCGTATCCGTGCTCGCTCATCAACGCGTTACTCAGAGCGTTTTCCTAGTTTAATATTCAATGGTTTAAGATCACAAACCCACACGCTGTCCCTTACATCTCAAGCTTGAGCCGAGCTCGTCACATCCCACTTGGCGCTAACACGTTCCTCTCCCACAGCAACAACGTGGTGGTCGAGTCTGCGCTGGACCGGCTGGCGTGCAGCCTCGACGGCAATACGATGATGCCACTTGTGGAGCCGCTTGTTCTCCCGATGCTGGACAGCGCGGACTGGCACTACCGACACGCGGCACTTATGGCGCTCTCCGCCGTGGGGACAAGTTTACACATGCCGGTGAGCATCGTACAGCGTAATGTATATGCTATGAACTGCAAATATTAAAAACATAGAATTTATTCAGACTTACATGCAAAAGGGAAATGACAAATCAAAATTGGCTTGTAAGCGATTGTGGAGATCTAATTAGGGTTCGGTCTAAGATGGTAACCACCATTCAATCAACCAACCTCGTCTGATCGGTCGGTACGTTCCGAAATGGGTTGCTTTTGTTCTATGCGTGAAATACGAATATTCACACTCCTTGTAGGTAATCGGTTTTTATTATTGATAGAATATAAAACAAGGTAAATAAAAAACGAATTAAATAGACTTATCACTCAAGTTAAAAGTTTTATTAGAATGAAATATTTCGGCGACTATTCCAGCCGCCTTCTTCAGTCACACGGAGATAAAAATGTTTAAAAACATATTATTTTTAATATATATTTAAAATAATGAAATAATTTGGAATGTGTAGATGAGTGATAACAGAGTGCTGTTTTGTAATTGCAACGGGGTAAGATTTCTTAGAAAAACATATTACCCTTGATTATCAACTCAAGAAAGAAGAGGAAAAACCCGCGGAATACAAGGTTTCATCGTACCTTATGCCACAAAATGGTTAAAGACTTCAAATAAAAGATCTCCGATCAAAGAGTGTCCTACTGGAAAAGACGGACATTGAATTAAAACGCTTGGCATGTCTGAGGGAATATAATAAATATATGGGCACGCACACTTTTGTATATTTAGATCAAACGTGGATAACACGCCTCTATTGTGTCGTGTTAGACCGTAACCTTGTACTATGCACGTGGTTCCCAAGACCACGTGAACTATTCTCTCCACCACGCATTCCAACGCCTGAGATTGACAGATTAGTCGAAGAGTGCTCCGATGGTTCGGTGTGTGTCGGGTTAGACCGTAACCCTGTACCATGCACGTGGTTCCCAAGACCACGTGAACAATTCTCTCCACCACGCATTCCAACGCCAGAGATTGACAGATTAGTCGAAGAGTGCTCCGTTGGTTCGGTGTGTGTTGAACCATCCGTAACCTTGAACCATGCAATCATGCAAGGAAACCCAAAAAATACATCCTCAGAGTAGAATATCGAATGCTCCAGGAGGCATTATACAAGAATATCGGCCAGGAAGTTGACTTCGCGGGACATCAAACACAAGTTCAGACACGGTAATAATGAAGTTCAGCTCTTGTTAGTTATTATAACAGATTCATGCTAAATGAATACATATTTTGAAAACATTTAGTACCTCTAGAATTTTTAACTCCATTGTACTTGAATGATTTTCATTACTTTGATATTTTCTGTTTATATTTTTATTGTACCAGACATTTTCTATTACTTGATTTTTTGAAGAACTCGAGGTTTGTCGCACTGGTTCAGGAGGTTGAACAACGCTCCGAATTAGGCAGCTCTCCTGCATGGTTATGATAAATGTGGGATGCGTTATTAAACTCTAAATCTCTTGGGCATCCTAGGAGCAACTACTATCGCAGACACGCCCCTCGAGACTGCACATGTTAGATCATGGCGGGCGTTTCTCATGATGTCAGGTGAAGACTGAAGTCATTGGTGTATTTATTGATGCGTTGGCAAGATATCGGATTTATTTATTCGATTTTGTAAACAATGTTCTAATTCTGTTAGGCTTTTTATTGTTGATTATTATTACTTTATTAGTTTAAAAACGTTTCATTATTATATTTAGGAACCACTTTTATCATATAAAATAGTTATATTTGTTGATCAACACGAGGACACCAAGGCTGAGAATCAACATCATCTGTCATTTGTCACTACAATGAGTGTCGTTGAGGCTTATCTTGACCCTATGTACAATATACGAGGGCTGTAACGAAAGGAATAAATGGACATAACTTTGCTATTAATTGAAAAATATCGTTCATGGAGTAACTCTTCCTCTACACTACGTTCTACTCCACATTTTCTCCGTCACAAGAGAGATTCATGGACTAACAAGACATCTTTAGGAACGATTACATTTCCAATGTGCAGATTTTTTTTCAGATTTTTCCTAGAATCAAATAGCAATTGCTTTGCTACAATGTGAGGGATTTTGAAAATAGTAATAGTTGGGAAACATCATACTAAGACGATTTCAACGGAATACATTTTATGTTATTTTGTTATGTATAAATGTTTGAAATTTGTTGGAAGAGCATAAATTGTAAGCCTATGAAATCCAAACATAATTCTTCGGCATTTTAATGTTTCCAATGTATTTTTCTGTCTTTTCCAGGCACAATTTTCAAATAATTTTTTTTAAGGTTCCAGTGTGAAAAGACAATATACAATTTGCAAACAAAAAATCATTTGATTTGTTTTGAAAACATTGTATTACATTGTAATTATTCAGATCTTAGTTCACGATAAATTATAAACAAGACAATTCTTTGAACTTGTACGTAAACTTATTTATTATTTATTAGATAATACAATATTTCGTCCTATTGTACGAAATACAATAGGTTAGTATAGTACAAGTAGTACTATATATACAATAGTAAAAACTACCAAGAGAAAAGGAGAATCCTATAAACACTATTTCGATAGAATTTTATCCGAACTTATCCGACGCCATCAGAAGAATCCTAAGGCAGGTAAACATAAGAACAGCTTTTAAATCGAGTTTAACACTTAGGAAAATTTTAATGCAGACAAAGCCGGAAAATCCAATCCAAAAAGACAAAGGGTGGGTTTACGCAATCCCTTGTTCATGCAACAGTATCTACGTGGGGGAAACGAAGAGGCCAGTCGACGTAAGAATTAAAGAACACGACAGAAATTTGACGACCCTAAGGAAAAACCCGAATGAACTGGAACTCCAATCGTCTCTGCTTGCAGACCATGCATTCGAAAACTGCCATAACGTCGAATGGGCCAATACAAAAAGATTGTGGAAGGAAGAGAATTGGGGAAAAAGGAGGTTCAAAGAAGCTGCATCCATGGCCTGCCTCAACGAAGACAGAATAAGCATAATCAGTCAACCAAGCTGTGATTTCGACAAAGTTTGGCTATCAACTTTAAGATGTCAAATGCAAGAAAAGTGGCAACAGGTTATTTAGTTACCCGCCTTGTTTATAATTTTTATCCATGGTGTTTAAATGTAACTTTATTATCTTGTTTTTTGATATTTTTAGAATCTTTGTACAATGAGATTCCTGGATTAGTCAATTTTTAATTTGAATTTTCTTCCATTTTTTCAAACTACCTGAAGAAGTCCTGTGAAACAGGACGAAATATTGTAGCCACTCTAGTTTCTTCTTCACTGAACAGATTCCATTCATATTTAATTATTGTTTCGGTTTGTTTTGAAAAAAAATAAGATTTAGAATTGAGTTGCTATTGAGATCGGTAGTTCTGTGAGGGTCAAGTCAATTGTCACGATCAGTCAATTCGTCAGCAAGAGTGGTTCGAGGATTGCGCCATCTATTATACCTTGATCAGAAAAGATTGTGATTAGGTCATGTGTTACATGGCGGGGCTCTCTAGTATCCTTTACTATAATATGCTTAAAAGAGAAGAACGTCGTCCCCGTAGCAACGTGGCTGAAAATTTGGTTCTTATACAAATCTTGAATTTTCCACCGATCAAGTTGAAACTCGCCAGTAATGTACATAATTACGTGACTTGATTTAAAGTAACACTTTCGCGACATTCTGTTCAGTATTTACCGAGTTATTCGTGAAAAACATCGCTTTTTCTGACCTCTAAATTTTAAACGTCAATTTCAATTGAGCGGTGAAAATAAATTTTAGTAGGCAGTAAAACTAATTTTCACAAATCGACCTGAACCATGGTTCAATGATATTCTTCTCGTCAACCAGGTTAGTCACTCCGCTCGACGCGTTTGAGAATCTACTGCGCACCTGCCAAAGTGACGTCAGCTAGAGACACGCTCGCTATACGCGCGGCGGCTTACCCATAGGAGGGGAGATCAAAAAGATCGAGAAGTGGAATGTTTGTCTGGGGCGTGGGAGTTCTAGTGCACATATTTCGATTATGTGACCTTTCATTAGCCTATCTACCAAGTCTTAGCACAATTGCATCATTTTTTTTTCTGATATGGAATAGAGTCAACCCCGAAGAAAATGTCAATGCCCGTCAATTTAGTTTCGCGTGGATATCAAGTTCCTTACCTCAAACAATTTTTGAGATTTAATCGGTAATCCGGATTGTTGCAACATAACCAACATTTTTAGAGGCGTTCTTTCTTCGTCAATTGAAATTTTAGTCACGTTTTGCCTTGCTTATTGGTTGATCTATCAAATTAATGATACATTTATGTTCAGTTTTGATTATGTTCAGCACATAGAAACTCCCACCACTTACTACCCTTTTATTCGCGGACTTTTTGGCCTCCCTTTGGATATTACGCGTTATCTGTTCAATAGCTTTTATATAATGAATTTTAATCTCGTTTATTTACAGGGACAGATAAATATCTGCCACATTTAGCTTAGACAAAATCATAATAGCGGACGACTAGTATATTATTTCGTCTAAGCATTTAGTATGAATATCTTGACGTGGTAGCTATTTATACCAAGAGGACACTACAAACACCGGAAATGTGATGAATGGAAATAAAATTGTCATCACTGTAATATTATTTTCGTTCGTACATCACTTATGTTCTGTGTCAAACTCTTCGATAGAAATCAGTCTAAATGATTATTGATATAAACGCTGATATGGTCTGTGAAAAGGAATTGATACATGTAAATACGCAACATTGTATAATAATGGCAATATTTGTAAAGAAGTTGAACAATAAATAGTACCTACCGCCTAAATTAGGGTTTAGGTCAGGGGTTGGCAACTCTTTTTGGTGAAGGAGCCAATTTCCCAAAATTTAATAAATAAGATACCTAATACTGGGAGCCGCAGTAGAGACAATCAAATATAAATGCACCGAAAATAATAATTTGAATTACTAGTTTTACTAGTAATTACTAGTTGATATTTTGACGAAGCCCCCAAGTTGTTGGCTCCCCCCAGGGGGCGTCTTTGTTTTGAATTTCAACAATTTTAAACCTATCCTGGTATTCTAAAATGAACAAACTGAATCAAACAACATTTCAATTGTTACCCCGCAGGGCGTATTTGTTTCGGATTTTCAGAATGTTCGATTCCAGATATTTATGTAAATTATAAAGCGAGCCAATATATAAAGGCACCAAGGAGCCGCAGGTTGCCGACCCCTGGTTTAGGTAGATGAAAGTCACTTGGTTGAAAATGAGCTAAGCATGACATTATTTTCCTCCTCGGCACCATTATTTTAGTACCTATACAATACTACCTTTTCGGGCAAACAAAAACCGCGCTGATAACCATAGTTAAATAAATACACTTACATTACGTATCAATAAAAGCTGATTACATATTCGCAACAACAAGTAATAGCAATGCGTTGAAAGACTGCAGTGTGATCTAGCGCGCGAACATGCACAAGCACGTATTATACCAGCCAGCCGGCAGCATTCTTGTCTCTTGCTGACGTCACAGCGTGAGCGGAGTCGAGCCGCTGCATGCGCAATGGAAGTTGCGTTACGATTCGCGTCTATAAACATCGCGAATTTAACACCATTTTCAACAAAACTTGACTTTTCCTGTACATAATTTCAAGCGAACTGACAAGCAAAAAGTTTCGTTTGAATCCGATAAGAACTTAGAGAGATATTAAATAGAAACAAAATTGTCATTGAAATAGTCAATTTCTTCGAAACTTTCCAAGTGTAGGAAGCCGTGAAACCATTTGGCAGTGAAGAAAATAATGGAATTTCCACTGGAGACCTTGACTAGAATCACGGCAAACCAACATTTCATATGAATAAATGCTGACTTTTTTGGGGTGGGCTATGCGGGGGGGGGGGGGGTGGCACAAGGGAACATATCTGTCTAGAGTGTATTTTATTGTTACCTTTTGATATTGGACCTAATTTCCAATACTACGTCTCTCATTTGATATGACTATATAAACAAATATCAAGCAAGAAAGAATATACATTTTGTGCTGACTTCACAACTTAACATTTTATCAAAAGATTTCAGTTGGTACACCTACATAATATTGTATTGTTCTTTGATGTTTTCATGTGTGCAGAGAATATGCGAACGATTAAATAATCAGGATAAGTTATATAGTGGAAACATTTTATATAGTAAATTTCGTAATTTTTTAAGATTACATAAAATGTGACGAACTTCGATTAAATCTCGATACCACTTTACGTTCATCATAATTGCAAATCAAATCATATTCCATTTTATTATCAATCTCGCCTATTTGTTTTAATTCAGTCTCAATTCTCAAATATATATATTCTTATCTTGAACAAACCCCCCCCCCCCTCCCCCCGGTGATGGACAAGGCCAGTCGGTTGCGGAGAAGAATACCCTAGACTATGATGTAACATCTCATGACATGATAATTAAATTGTAAACAGGATTCGATTAAATAAAATTTTGGAACCTGAATTAGATCATCAAGTTGGATACATTTTATTCTGTTGTGTTTCAAATATTATAAAAATCATTTTAATTCTATATACCATGCAACAGTAGTTTTTGTTTTTATTCTTCAATGAGTCGTATCTGTTCATATTTTTGTATCATGCTTAAAATGTTTTAATAATATTGAGTTATTCACGATATATTTAAATATTTTCTAAATAGTTTCACATGTTTTCTTTGTTTCTAATTTACGTATGTACACTACAGGTGTACATTGGGGTAAGTGTGGGTTTGGTGCACCTTCCACAGATCTTTAAAAGAGCCTTGATTTGCATTTATGATCGGTCATTCCGTGAGTTGAAAAAAATTATCACGAGAGACAATTCTTTGCCAGCATATCAGAGTAGTTTTATTTTAATGGTGGTCCATCTTCAGTTATGCATTACCTTGCCCAGAAAGAGAGCTTATTGGGTCATGTATTACTTGGCGGGGCTTTCTAGTCCTACATTATTCCCCTTATGACTAGTACCAAAGAATCCACCAGAGGTCAGCCGTGTTCCTTATTTTCTCGAATTGTTTCTAAATTTGATGTTAATTGTGGGGTGGGCCATAACTCTTAATCAAAATATTTCGCAACAATGTGAGATTTTCCATTTTTAAGATCCAGTAGGCCAACATGCTACTTTATTGCTCACTGTAAAAGTAGGCTGCTCCAGCCTTTTATATGAGAGTGAACGCCGTATGACTTGGCTGGCGTGGAGCGACCGCCCCACTAGATGAATATATTAATTATAATTTTTAAACACTACGAGTTATGAGGGCCCCGTCAACATTGTACACAAAACAAATCAGTCCGCCCAGCTTAGCAAGATCTCTCACAACACCCAATGATGTTGCATTCTTAGTCGTCGTGAGTTGTATCAACTCAAAGACAATAAATCTTTATTACCAAACAGATCAAGATAGCATGTATAGCATGATATCGTTCAATCAGTCTAGTCTCTTTGATCGAACCTATTTATAAATAAAATGATTGCATATAATCAATGAACTGCCAACTATTATATTATGTAGTCTAATAGTAGTATAGTATTTTTTTTACAACTTTACAGTGTGCTAATAACAGGTTTATTGTACTACAACGCCATTGTAATATTATAGCCGTTAAGTATGGAATACTAAACGACAGTATAATTAATAACGCTCTGTGTGCAGTAAATACTACACAAATATTAACATTGAAGCTAAAAAATATTAGTATTCAAGTAAAGACGAAAAAATAGATTTTCAGCCCGCCTCCTATATTAAAGTTTACTATAATAGCATACAAATTATAGTAAATTCTGTTATAGCATGGACGAATTATAGTATACCTTTTACACTCTGTGTAGACTTTTTGGATACACACATACTCAACATTTGAAGTTGTTACCAATGTAGGACCTGCCATAGTATGCGGATCTTCTGTAGGTACTGATATGGTATGCGTTACCACTGTATGTACTGCCATAGTATGCTATACCGCTGTAAGCATTATTGCCGTAGTATGCTATACACTGTAGGTACCGCCACAGTATGCTATTTAATAGCCTTTCTATGCAATATTAAAAAAATAGTATAGTATAGTATTATTTGAGTATGGAATGGTATGGTACGGTATAGTATGGAATGAATAGTATGGTATAGTTGGTATAGCTTGGTATAATATTTTATTAACGTTGCGTATTATTATATGCAGTACATATAATGCATGTAGGGCTAGTGCAGTAATAAAAGAGAGCGCGCTACCAGAGCGAGCCATCCGGACAGTCCGGCTGAACTGCTTCCATTTCCCCCTACCCACTCCCCCACCCAGCCAGGAGCTCGCCTGAAGCGTCCACTCCCAACCACCTCCGACAATAAACTGAGCTAGCAAGCGCGCTGCTCCCAGGTTCCTGGATTTCGAGACAGCTTCAGGGAGTTTACACAATTTTTCGAGAACAAAACCACAACTTTCTTTTCTAGAATTTGTACGCGTTGTGATAACGTTTTGAAACTTTTTTTATGTCCTAATTAGAGTATGATTAACTCAAAAATGATTATCCTCAAATAAAATTTATTTTTCTTTCTGACTAATTCAATTATTTACTTATATACGTAACAGTTTAATTAACTCCAACTTTCATGTAAAATTCAAAATTTTTGAAATTTTACTATCAATGTAATAAATTTGCACCTCATTTATAATATGCGGTCGTCTTTATTTTAAATGGTGTTATTTGTAATTATTAATTAATCAATACCTACTAATTAATAAAACATCAGAGACGCAAACACAGCAACTATTACAACAACTATTGAACAATGAGGAACTAAAATCCCTATTATTTTCTGACTAAAGATCCTTACGACGGTATCGAAAAATCGTTAACTTAATTATTTAATTGTTTAATTGCTTGATTGTCTTTCAATGGTCACATTTTAAAGTTGTAACTCCAAGAAACTATTTCGTGGTTTTTTATTTTCGTCAAACTCAATTTGCTGCAGAAGCTAAATTATTATCTGTTTCACTTATCATTATCTTTTTTTTGTGGCTAACTTAATGTGACAAGTCGGTACCTGGCACTGTTGATACTCAGTAGCAGATTTACCAACAATTGTGTATATGAAAATATAGAATTATATTGTGTTATTCTTAGTAAAAGAATTTAATGATTACTTTAGGAGAAAGAAGTTTGATTTCAAGATTTTTTGTTTAAGTTTATTCTACTTGAAACTGAAAAAAATCTTGACATTATTCTCCGCCCATTCTAATAGCATTGTGAAACTTAAATTATGCGTATTTCCACACTATGGGGCGATTCCAAGCTAGGACGATAGGATCGGTCACTTTGTCGCTAGCATCAAGGTTGTACTTTTTAATTCAAAGTATTTCTTACCCCACAGTCCGCATTTTCATTTTATATTATAAGAATTAATGTTGATATTTGGTTATTTACCGAAAGAGTGGATAATTATTAGAAATTATAGTGTAATAATGATATTATTTTGATCATATAATGACAGCTCACAGAATTATTTTTGTTTCCAGTGCTCTCTTTTGAACTGACTCACTGCTTAATGGAATGTTGTAACATCCTATTAAAACAATTGAGACGGTGTCGCTTCAGATTCAAATCTAGTGGAGCGGTCACTCCACGCCAGCCAAGTCGTACGGCTCGCACACTCTCATATAAAGGCTGGAGCAAACCCACTTTTACTGTAAGCATCAAAGTGACATTTTCGGTCTACTTGATCATAAAATTGGGAAATCTCACATTGTTGCGAAATATCGTAATTTCGAGCTATGGCCCACCCCACCACATATACAAAATTTGAGACAATAGGTTACGCTCTTTGCGAGCGAGTGGGCCGTGATAATCGTGTTTTAGGGCGGTTTTCATAATCAGTAATCTCCACAGCCTAAACGGCTGAACCGATTGATCTCAAATTTTTACCACGTGTACACTTTTGGTGTCTTTAGCGTCTGATTTAACCTCACCCCTTGATTTTTTTGTACCGCCATTTTTAAACCGGAATTAACATCATATCTCGACAACGGCTAAACTGATTGGAACAAAAATAGCGCCAAACGATTCGGACGGTCAACTTTATGGATTATCAATAGCATTATACTAAAATAATTATGTTAACGTAACCGAAAAAGGCGTTATGAAATTTGAAATACATAGATTGGCATTTCGGCAACAAATTTGATCCGATAATTTTGATATTTATGTAACGTATGTACTTTTGATATCTCATTTGACTTGTTATAAAACCAACCGAAAGCTGCAATTTTGAAACGGGAAGTGACATCATATCTCAATAACGGCTGAATAGTTTTCAACGAAACCAGCGCTAAACAATTTAGACGTTCAACTTTATGTATTATCATCAATAATATTTGCAGTTTCCCATACCGAAACCGGAAATGACGTCACACTTTTAAAAAATCTCACAAATTTACATTTTGAAGCAATAAATATACTATTTGAGACAGCTTATAATTAAATGTAATCATTTTTAAATTATAATTCAGGGGGTGGGTCAGTGATTTCAGCAGCCATTTTGAAACCAGAAGAAACGTCATATCTCGAAAACTAGTTTACAGATCGGTATGAAACTAGCGCCAAACTATTCGGAAGGCCATCTCGATGGAATAGGAATAATCAAACTAGAATTTTCCTATTTATGAGACCGGAAATGACGTCATTCAAATTTATAAATTATTATAATCCCCTCCCATATACAATAAATACATATTCAGAAAGTTTAAAATGATACACATCATTTATAGTTATAAATTCTATGAGGCAGTGCAGAAAGTTCAGCAGCCATTTTGAAAACCAAAGTGTTGCCATATCTCGGAACTGGGTTTACCTAATGGAATGAAACCTTTGCTATTCTTCATGAAAATATTCTAAATGTGAAGGATGATTATTTTTAAGGATTAAGTAATTGTTCATTCAATTGTCACAAGTTGTAAGAATAAACTAAAAATAGGAGTGATATCTCCATAAAAAAAACTTCGTGTAAAAATAACAGCCAAGACTTTTCAAAAAAAAAATTGAAATATAAAAATTCTGCAATGAAAAGTATTGATATCAAAAAATGACCCAAGTTAAAACTTTATTTGAAAATCAAAAAATACTTGGCGCATCGTTTTTTAAGGGGATTATATTTATACTATGTATATGTTTATTTTATGTATATTTTATAATTGACCTACACTTCCAAGCTATTTATATACACGATGCGACAAGTATTTTTTGATTTTCAAATAAAGTTTTGACTTGGCTAATTTTTGATATCGCTACTTTTCATAGCAGAATTTTTATATTTCATATTTTTTTTTAGTTAAAGAGACTTGGCTGCTATTTTTACACGATGTGTTTTTTATGGGGATATAGAATTTGCTTTAGATATTGCACTATCTTCTTATTTTTACACATCTAGTGGAGCGGTCGCTCCACGCCAGCCAAGTCGTACGGTGCGCGCACACTCTTAAATAAAGGCTGGAGCAAACCCACTTTTACTGTAAGCATCAAAGTGGCATTTTCGGCCTACTATGGATCTTAAAATTGGGAAATCTCACATTGTTGCGATATATCTTAATTTCGAGCTATGGCCCACCCTACAACATATACCAAATTTGGAAACAATAGGTTACTCCCTTGGCGCGCTAGAGGGCCGTGAAAACAGTTTTTTAGGGCGGTTTTCATAATAATCCCTTACTATAAACCGCTTAAAAGAGAAGAACGTCGTCCCCGTAGCAACGTGGCTGAAAATTTGGTTCTTTATACAAATCTTGAATTTTCCATCGATCGTGTTGAAACTTGCCAGTAATGTATATAATTACGTGACTTGATTTATAGTAACACTTTCACGGCATTCTGTTCAGTATTTACCGAGTAATTCGTGAAAATCATCGCTTTTTCTGATGTCTTAATTTTAAACGTCAATTTCAACTGTGCAGTGAAAATAAATTTTGGTAGGCAGTGAAACTATGTAACTTGCAAAAATCAGCCTGAACAATATTTGGTCATGGAATCATCTGTCAAGCGAAAGGAAATAAAAATAAGCTCACTGCCCCTAAGATATGCGCTATGAGAAGAGAAATCCATGACCTATCTATGCCCAACGTCCGATACGCGTTTCCTTGAAGGCAATGATTTTCTTCTTGGTGTTGATTTCAGGCAAACTTTACCTGTATTACAAGGCGGCCACCGAACTACGTGCATAGTGGAACATACTATTAATTGCCGTCCAGAGCGAAACTTCAATTCGCTCCGCCTCAATGTCAACATGCGAGTGAGAAAAGGAGAAGATAATTTTATGCAATTCCTTTTCAATGTTAGAAATGGAGAAGTTCTTAACAATTATCACCTCGATAAAGAAACAATTGAAGTTTGATGCTGTTTATGGAGAGGCAATATCTGTCGATCAGATTGCTACCGTCAATATGACTATGCAATTCTATGCCCTACAAATGTTGACTCTCTTTCCATCAACGTACAATGGATTCAACTTACTTTACATTGAAAAAACAAAATTCTACTTGCTTTCGCATAGTCGAACAATTTTGCATGCGCTTTCAACTCGGGAATAGGCACCCAGGATGCAGTTACACCTTCCGAATTTGGCCTACCATTTATGCTCAGCAGGAGGCAATATTCTATCCGATTATCTTTCTCAATGACCATCAACAGCTCACAAGGGCAAACTTTTTTCCGAGGCGGTTTATTCCTCTACAAAAATGTGTTCTCACATAGTCAACTCTATGGTCGGGGACAAGCTAAGTTGAACCCGGGCCAGCATAAGTCGGCCTATACCTGGCAATGCTAAACAGGGTTCAACTAAGCCTGTCCCCGACCTAACGCAGCATTATCCAGAGCCCGCAATTTCCAGTCAGTCTTCATAGAAGTCATTGATAGAGAACTACAAAAAAAATTGGCACAATCGACCGATGCAATTTTTACGCAAACATTGTGTATCATGAAATTCCGTTATAGTTTTCTCTATACGCCAAACATCATGGAAATTATTCAACATTATCCTTTTCCATAATTTCACCTATTGTGAACAACTCTCTTCTTACTTCACTTGCACCTCCTACTTTCCACCGCCATCCGAATTGAATACAAATATAAACATCTATAAATTACGAACGGTTCATTCATTCAATTTGTATAACTATCGCACAAATTATTGCCTTTGTCATGTGTGACATGACGGGTCCCTCTAGTAATAATAATAATCTTAGTAGTAGTAGTAGTAGGGTGGAGCTAAAATCCGGTAAACAGGCCACAGCCTAAACAGCTGAACCGATTAATCTCACATTTTTACCACGTGTGCACTTTTGGCGTCTGATTTAACCTTCTCCCCATGAATTTTTGTGCCGCCATTTTGAAACCGGAAGTGACGCATATCTCGTCAACGGCTGAACCGATTGGAACGAATTTGCGCCAATCGATTCAGACGGTCATCTATATGCAATATGATTTATGTTATTGCTATATGCATGTCTATATGCATTATGTTAAAGAAACCGGAAATGACGTCATGAAGTTTTAAATACATCGATTGGCATTTCGGCAACAACGGTTGATCCGATTATTTTGATATTTATGAAACGTTTGTACTTTTGACGTCTTTGTGACTTAATATAAGAAAAACGGAAGCCGATATTTTGAAACCGGAAGTGACATCATATCTCAATAACGGTTAAATGGATTTGAACGAGAGCAGCGCTGAACAATTTAGACGGTCAACTTTATGCATTATCAGTAATATTTGCAGTTTCCCAAACCGAAACCGGAAATGACGTCAATCATTTTAATAATCTCACATATTTACATTTTGATGCAATAAATATACTATTTGAGACAGTTTATAATAAAATGTAATCATGTTTAAATTATAATTCAAGGGGTCGGAGATTGCAGCCGCCATTTTGAAACCGGAAGTAATGTCATGTCTCGAAACTGATATACATATCGGTCCGAAACTATCGCCAAACTATTAGGAAGGTCATCTCTATGGAATAGGAACAGTTAAAATTGCCCCATTTTCCTATTTTCCTATTTTCCTATTTGTGAGACCGGAAATAACGTCATTCAAATTTATAAATTATTATAATTCCCTCTCTATACAATGAAAACATATCCAGGAAGCTTAAAATGATACACATCATTTATAGATATGCATTCTTTGTGGCAGTGCAGTAAGTTCAGCAGCCATTTTGAAAACCGAGGTGTTGCCATATCTCGGAACTCGGTTGACTGATAGGAATGAAACCTTTGCTATTCTTTATGAAAGTTCGTTTAAAGCAAATATACAGTACCATACGCAGATTTTCATTCGTTAACCAAATTGTCAATGGCGACTTTTTTTATAGGATTTAGTAATTGTTCAATCGATAACGTCATGGGGTGTCAAAAAATCATGGGGTGAAGGTTAAATCAGACGCCAAAAGTGCACACGTGGTAAAAATGTGAGATCAATCGGTTGAGCCGTTTATGCTGTGGCTTTGATAGCGGATTTGAATTCTAGGAGACTACTGAGATTATTATTATTATTGTCTTAATTCACAATATATTATAATACAGTACAATACACTATTATAACATATTGGCACTACATCCATCCATGCAGCAGAATCACACCGTGATTCATTGTTGAATTGGTTTTTGTAGATTCTGTGGTTCAAGTGATGACTCAACGGATGATGTAGGCCGAATCAATAACGCGTGCTTTTGGAGGTCGGTTCAAGAAAATTCTCCAGGGATCATTTTCGCATAATCTTGGTAGTGGTTGGTGATAGTTCCAAGCGCTCCAATTACTATAGGACATACTTTGGTTTTCAGTTTCCACATCCGTCCTATCTCAATTTGGAGGTCTCGGTATTTCAATATTTTCTCCGACTCTTTTTTCAGTACATTTCCATCCATAGGAACAGCAACATCAATAATTAGACACGTGCTATCTTTTATATTTTTTATAATGATGTCAGGTTTGTTGGCTAAGGTGGTCCTATCAGTTCATACTTGTTCATTCCATATTAATGTAACATCTCCATTATCACATACTTGAGGTGGCTGATGATCATTGTGATGTGTGGATTTTGGGAGGTTGAAATGTTGACATATTGCCCAGTGAAGTGAAGCTGCTATCTTGTCATGACGTTCGATGTACTCTTTCTTAGACAGGGCACTGGACATCCTGACACAATGTGGTTAATCGTTTCTTCGTGCTGTTTGCAAAATCTACACATTCCATTCGATCCGGTCTTAAGAATCCTCTTCTCATAGCTTCTCGTTCTTAATGATTGTTCTAGGGCAGCTACAATTAAGGATTCAGTCTCGCCTTTAAGGGTTCCTTATACAAGCCAATTGAATGTACTTGGCCTGTTAATAAATATTTTCTTCATATTCTTTGGGTACTGGCTTTCCACTCTCATTCATCACATAATTGGTCATGTAGTTTTGACTTGGCGACTTCTCTAATTTTTCTTACCTGGTGAAGAATATCCTTGTCTGTTTGTGTTTGTACATTTATCTTGTTAATGCTTGACTTGAATTTGTCTGTTAATGATAACAACGATAAGGTGTTTGGTCTGTTTTCCTCACTCACTTTGATGATGTTCACAAAGTGATCGTTTTCCTTTAGTCGTATGTTGTCTTTGAACATCTGCTCTTGGATGTTGCATCTTGTGGATGGTTAGTAATTTCCTGGTCTTTCTGTCAATATTCTTTTATTCTTTGAGACTCCAATCCAATATGCAAAAGCTGTATTGTAAGACTGGTAGTGCAAGAGCTCCAATTGCAAGAATTTTATTTCTCCCACTCAGCTCAGTCTGCAATATCAAACGAACTCTCCTCCGATATTCTTGAACCAATTTATCTTTCATAGCTACATGGTGGATTCCATTCCCTTCTTCAATTCCCAGATACTTATATGCTTCTCCAGTTTCCAACATCTTGATTGAAGAGTTATTATCAACAATAATATTTTCATATGGTAATATTTCCCTTTCTTAAATGCAGCTGTTGCACATTTCTCCAAGCCAAACTCCATACATATATCATCACTAAAACGTTTAACGATACCAATCATTTCTTCCATCTCTTCCCTTTTCTCGGCGAATATTTTGATGTCATCGATATAGATTAGATGAGTACTACATCAGTATTTTTCACTTTGTAACCACATCGAGATTTGTTTAACATGCTTGTTAGAGGAAAGAGGCTTATGCAGAAAAGAAGCGGTGACAAAGAATCGTCTTGATATATTCCTCTCTTTATTGAAATACCCTCAGACGTAATTACTTCATTGTGAGTCCTAATTATAAGACTAGTACGCCAGGTTGTCATGCAGGGGGGGGGGGGTCAGGATCCAGAGAGGGAAGTCCGTTAATCTCTCCCCCCCCCCCCTATTCCTACGCGCCGCACAAGAGCATCAGCCCACGACATATTGTTTCAATGCACCATTTGTTGACCTTCTGTCCGGGATACGCGTCGTCACTCTTCGGCTTGACCTTGTCCATGACGCAGTTGACGAACTCCACCTTGTCGTTGAAGTCGGCGAGGTATTTGAGTGCGCATGCCTGCACCTTATTGCCGTAGCACTCGTTCTTGCCGTGATGACAGTCGAAGAGAATCGTCCCGTTCTCCGATCTCAAGTACTGAAACTAGAAGGATAATGTCAACGTCCATCATGGTTCCCATGGTTCACTCGTTCTTGCCGTGGTGACAGTCAAAGAGGATCGTCCCGTTCTCCGATCTCAAGTACTGAAACCAGAAGGATAATGTCAACGTCCATCATGGTTCCCATGGTTCACTCGTTCTTGCCGTGGTGACAGTCGAAGAGAATCGTCCCGTTCTCCGATCTCAAGTACTGAAATCAGAGGGATAATGTCAACGTCCATCATGGTTCCCATGGTTCACTCGTTCTTGCCGTGGTGACAGTCGAAGAGGATCGTCCCGTTCTCCGATCTCAAGTACTGAAACCAGAAGGATAATGTCAACGTCGATCATGGTTCCCATGGTTCACTCGTTCTTGCCGTGGTGACAGTCGAAGAGGATCGTCCCGTTGTCCGATCTCAAGTACTGAAACCAGAAGGATAATGTCAACGTCCATCATAGTTCCCATGGTTCACTCGTTCTTGCCGTGGTGACAGTCGAAGAGGATCGTCCCGTTCTCCGATCTCAAGTACTGAAATCAGAGGGATAATGTCAACGTCCATCATGGTTCCCATGGTTCACTCGTTCTTGCCGTGGTGACAGTCGAAGAGGATCGTCCCGTTCTCCGATCTCAAGTACTGAAATCAGAAGAATAATGTCAACGTCCATCATGGTTCCCAACTCTTACCCTCTTTCACAAACATATATAGCTGCTGGAGAGGCGTCACCATATCCCACCATCAACTCTACAGGTTTCAAAAGACGTCCACCCACGGTCACATAAATTGCTTGCAAAATTTAAACCCTTTTCAAAGCATGTATACACATATGGGTGGCCCAAAAAAAGCGTCCAATGGGCGAGACACCACTGTGAAGAAACTACTGCACACATAAGTCCAAAAATTTCATATGTTATACGAAACATACCAATGTTTGATGTGTGAAAATTTCTAAAATATTTCTTTTGTAGGAAAAAAGTTACAGCTGTTCGAATTTGGTTGTCGAAAAATCAATTATACGGAGTTCAAAGAGCGCGCATTCAGAATAAGTCCAATGGCATGGACACATTTATTTTCAACACTACTAATGATATCAGGCTGAAAATTTCAAATATTATTTACAACATATTACTATCTATTGTATACAAATTTCAATACATTTGAATCAGTGGAACGAAAGTTCTGCTATCTTAAAGTTGAGCTTGAAAACAGAAAATACGGGAGATAATTTCACTTCTAAAATTAGTGAAATAAAACTTGATAAATTATCTCTAGTGTATTCTGCTTTTTAAGCGCAAACTCTAGATAACATAACTTTCGTAAAATTGATTCAAATGAATTGAAATTTTTACACAATCATTAGTAATATATTTTAAATAACACATTAAATTTTCAGCTTGCTATCGCGAGCAGTTTTGAGTAAACAGCGTCCCGGCCATTTGACATTTTCTGGACGCATGATTTTTGAGCTCCTATAATCAATTTTTCGACAACGAAATTCGAACAGCCGTAACTTTTTTCCGATGATAGTTATGATGTTAAAACTTTTACATATTAGACCTTAGTATGTTTTGTATAATTTGTGTAATTTTCAATCCGATATGTGCAGTTGTTTCGTCACAGTGATGTCTCGCCCGTTGGACGTTTTTTTTGGGCCACCCGGTATATTATATATTACACAGAAGTAAACAAATATCGAACATGTTGGGTTAAAGGGTTTGATATAAGAAACAAACAACAACCCCAAACCTAATAATTATTTCTCAAATTCACGAAATATTTACGGTTAATCAAGCTAATCAAGTTAATCAAGCATTAATGTGACATTTTTTTAACGCGTGTGTACAGTCGTGCAAATAAGTTCGTTGTGTACTCTGCCTCTCTCTGACCCATATCATAAACATGTTTTATAAATAGAGCAGAGATAGATAGAGTAGGTATAACCAACTAATTTTCATGCTTGTACCTTGGGCTGGGAGCAGGAGGGTGGAAATTAATTTAATCTTGTTTTAATAACACACTATTGGAATGCAGAAATCAAGCTCCATCAATTGCAAATTGACGTACACAAATAAATAAGGCGAAGAATTCTCATTATTGCTGTGAACATTACAAATATTATTATAATAATAATATTATTATTATAGTCTTTATTCACAATATATTATAATGCAGTACAATATACTATTATAACATATTGGCTCTACATCCATTCATGCAGCGAAATTACACCGTGATTCTATGCTGCATTGGGTTTTGTAGATTCTGTGGTTCAAGTGATGACTCGACGGATGATGTAGGCCGATCTCAATAACGCGTGCTTTTGGAGGTCGGTGCAAGAAAATTCTCCAGGGATCATTTTCGCATAATCTTGGTAGTGGTTGGTGATAGTTCCAAGCGCTCCAATTACTATAGGACATACTTTGGTTTTCAGTTTCCACATCCGTCCTATCTCAATTTGGAGGTCTCGGTATTTCAATATTTTCTCCGACTCTTTTTTCAGTACATTTCCATCCATAGGAACAGCAACATCAATAATTAGACATGTGCTATATTTTATATTTTTTATAATGATGTCAGGTTTGTTGGCTAAGATGGTTCTATCAGTTCGTACTTGTTCATTCCATATTAATGTAACATCTCTATTTACACATACTTGAGGTGGCTGATGATCATAGTATGTGTGGATTTTGGGAGGTTGAAATGTTGACATATTGCCCAGTGAAGTGAAGCTGCTATCTTGTCATGACGTTCGATGTACTCTTTCTTAGACAGGGCACTGGACATCCTGACACAATGTGGTAAATCGTTTCTTCGTGCTGTTTGCAAAATCTACACATTCCATTCGATCCGGTCTTAAGAATCCTATTCTCATAGCTTCTCGTTCTTAATGATTGTTCTAGGGCAGCTACAATTAAGGATTCAGTCTCGCCTTTAAGGGTTCCTTATACAAGCCAATTGAATGTACTTGGCCTGTTAATAAATATTTTCTTCATATTCTTTGGGTACTGGCTTTCCACTCTCATTCATCACATAATTGGTCATGTAGTTTTGACTTGGCGACTTCTCTAATTTTTCTTACCTGGTGAAGAATATCCTTGTCTGTTTGTGTTTGTACATTTATCTTGTTAATGCTTGACTTGAATTTGTCTGTTAATGATAACAACGATAAGGTGTTTGGTCTGTTTTCCTCACTCACTTTGATGATGTTCACAAAGTGATCGCTTTTCTTTAGTAGTATGTACTCGGCAGTCCCAATCATTGCAGATCTGTATAAACCTTCCACCTGACATAATCCCCTTCCACCTTGCTTTCTTGAGACATACAATCTTTGAACATCTGCTCTTGGATGTTGCATCTTGTGGATGGTTAGTAGTTTCCTGGTCTTTCTGTCAATATTCTTTAATTCTTTGAGACTCCAATACAATATGCATTATTATTATTTATTATTATTATTATTATTATTATTATTATGAAAACCGCCCTAAAACACGGTTTTCACAGCCCTCTAGCTCGCAAATGGCGTAACCTATTGTTCCCAAATTTAGTATATGTGGTGGGGTGGGCTATAGCTCGAAATTAAGATATTTCGCAACAATGTGAGATTTCCCAATTTTAAGATCCAGTAGGCCGAAAATGCTACTTTGATGCTTACAGTAAAAGTGGGTTTGCTCCAGCCTTTTTAAATGAGGGTGTGCGCGCCGTACGACTTGGCTGGCGTGGAGCGACCGCTCCACTAGATATTCTGACCGTTGCCGCCCTTTAAATATTTTACACTATATTAAATATTATTACAAGAAGGAATACACAAAGGGAGAAAAAAAATAGGAATGTGGGGTACCGATCAATCAGCTGTGTAATATTTTTTTTTCGAGTTTGTGGGCCAAATATAGTTAATCAATAGTTATTTTATTATGTTTGTACAATTTAATTTTGAGCAAGAAAGGTGGGATTTTCCTTCATAACTTAAAACTCTTGTTAGGTACTCTATCTCACGGACTATGGGATTAAAACACTTCGAGTCAAAATGGGCCATTCTGTGTTATATATTAGATCTAGTGGAGCGGTCGCTCCACGCCAGACAAGTCGTGCGGCGCGCACACTCATATAGGCTACAAAGGCTGGAGCAACCCACTTTACTGTAAGCATCTAAGTGGCATTTTCGGCCCACTGGAAATTTAAATTGGAACATCTCACATTGCGAGCTAGAGGTCCGTGAAAACAGTGTTTTAGGGCGGTTTTCATATTAATTAGCATTAAACGCAACCTTTATTTGTAACCAAATCGGAAATAGCGTATGTTTTAAAGATAGTAGTCATTGCTACACCGATATTTCTTTAAATTTTTATGAATAAGCTAAAAAAAGTGATATCCCAGAAAATAAAACACTCCACTCTTGTCACTTCAACTAAGAAAATAATAAAAAAAATCAGCTATGAAAAGTAGTAATCTATATCAAAAAATGGTTGAAGTCAAAACAATTTATAACAAAAAATGTATAACAAGTGACGTCATATCTCGTCAACGGTTGGACCGATCGGAACAAAATTTGCGCCAATCGATTCATACGGTCATCTTTATGGATTATCAGTAGAAAATGGTTTATGTTAAAGAAACCGGAAATGACGTTATAAAATTTTAAATACATCGATTTGCATTTCAGCAACAACTTTTGATCCGATTGTTTTGATATTTATGTAACGTATGTACTTTTGATATTAAACGTGCCTAAAACAAAATGTTTATTTTTCAATATTTAGATAAAATATTCGCCTTCGGCGATAGGCCTTTGCCGGCAGAGGGCATGGGCGTCAACAGAGGGGGGGGGGGGGGGGGGGGGGGGGGCAAGGTTGTCAGGATAACATTAACATTTGGTGGTGTTTTACGTATAGTTTCATTTGCTAAACAACAAACTAAATAAAACTAATTTCAAAGTGTCAACAAACCAAAAAATACCCTGCGGGGCAAGGTAGGTGCACTAGTCCAAAGTGTCAAAGTTTAAAAAATATTGAATTGTCTAACAAAATACATCTCACAACGTCTCAAACTTTGATTTCAAAGCATCCAAAACCAAAATGGCCCTATGGTGCAGGTGGGGGGGGGGGGGGCACGCCCCCCACACCCCACTTAGCCCGTGGGACAAATGTTTCCCTTGCCTTGCTCCCACCCCCGGGCAGAAAATCTGCGGACGTCCGTGGCTGGCGGATACCCCCCCAGATCCCCTCCCATATTTTCAAAAACCGCCCCCTCCCCCCCATGACAAGAGGCTAGATTCGCCCCTGTCCTTGGTTCGCCCATAAAATATTTATATATGACATTTAAAGTTTCAAGTGTCCACGACCCAACGGCGTCTTATTTCTGAGTGCGCAATCAAAACAAGGCATCATGTATCGAGGAGGTGGGGAGATTACGCACCGCTGCGACTGCACTCATAAAAAATGCATCATTCTCGGTTAAGCAACCTAGTAATTATTTAATTATAGCTCAATGGTCAGAGCTAAAGAAATTTTGTAGAGAGGTAAAATAAAGAAAACATTCCGATTATGATATATCAGGACTTCGTTTTCTTCTATTTATTTTGGTTCTCCTACGTTCCCAACAGACATTTTGTGCCCAGCTTTTTCCTTATGGGACTAAAATCCTTTGCATGGTTGCGATTAAAATCACGTTATTCGATCTACTGCTTTCACTATCTTCAATAGAATTGATAGTTCGCGTAGGTCTTATTGATATATATATAATATATTAAGGAATTATGGTAAATTTTAGGTTTTGACCGTTGCCCCCCTTTAATCATGTCAGAAAACCTACTTTACAATTTGTTAACTCTGCAGTTAAACTGTCGTCCTTATGCCAGTTTTGTGGTAATTGTGAGCGACTTTTTATTATTTCTTGTAAGTATGTTTTTATTGGTGTATTTTGTGTTGACTTTTTGGGTACAACAAAAAAAGAATATTGAAAAAAAAGACAGAGCTCAAAATTGCAATAATACAAAATACAAAAAGTATATCCTATTATTACTAGATTCGAACTGCGGTTCCCAACATACCACGTCGGCATCGCACCAACGAATTAACTGAGCAATGATGAATTGAGAATAATTCTCAATTCCAAAATACATCCCAGACTCGTGCTAAAACCACCCAATATATTGAAGATAACTAATAATAATGTATTAATAAATGATATCCATATTCTAATCATAACAACGACTCTTTGTATTTCATTTGAATTTAATTCCATTAAAATTGTACTACCGGTGTGTTTTACTCTTGCGCATATTTAAAAAACCTCGCGAAAATAGTATCCGTACTATTTTCACCATCAGGTGGAAATAGTCACTCCGAAATTAAAAACGTACGAAATGGTCCAGATGTATCGACTTTACCATCCTGAATTATGTATGCAATATAAGCCTTCAACCCGTGCTTTTTCAAAGAGCATACATTACACAGTCTCCCAACGTATCATGTCATACTCATAAAATATGTGCAGTCCAACAAACTATCGAAGGCGGCCATTACGATTAAAGCGGTTATTAAGATCGAATAATATTAGCAATGACCAATCACTGACAATCTTCAAAACATAAAATATGTTTATTTCTGCAATCTGTGGTATGGGGTGTCTGTGGAGAATAATCAGATTCTTGTCGACCATTCAGAAGACTTCAGTTGATTTGATCAATTTGAAATTTTGACAAGTCATTACGACCAACATTGTCCCCAATCTAAAAAATTTCAGACAAATTCTCCCATCTGTTAAAATTTAAAAAAAAAATCATGTGATTATTGAAATTTAAACAAGAACTTTTTAACAGATCAACTTAAAACTTTGCATAGTAATTGAGACCGACATTATCTATATTTTTGACAATTTTTATACTAATCTGTGTTTAAATAAAAAAGTTATTGACAGTTTACGGACATTTTGCGTGTTGGCTGCCATATTTTACGGCAAGTTCGAATCTTCAGTTCCAAGGTAGTCAGAGCAGATATGACCGTTCAACAGAAAGATTTAATATTGTGTTCACACATTTAAATATCATGTGTGGCCCCAAGTATATTCTATTTAAGATCCTGTAATTTTTTATTATTAACAAGGAACTGTTCAATCATAAAGGTTCTTATCGATCAACTTAAAACTTTGCATGGTTATTAGGACTAATATTTTAGGTATATTTGGAGATTGTTATACAAGTCTGCCAAAATTCAAGAATTATTTTTTATTCATGATTTTTTCCATAGACAAAATTTTGGTTCGAGGTGTTGCGCGTATCCGTGCTCGCCCATCCAAGCGTTTCACAGAGCGTTTTCCTAGTATTAAGTGTAATTTTCAGCCCGATTTGTGCAGTAGTTTCGTCACAGCAATGTATTCCCAATTGTGCGTTTTTATTGGGCCACTAGGTATATGCTAAAAGTGTATTCCATGAAGAATTATGAAAGTATTGAAGTATTGTCACAATAGGTCCAACCATTTTCGAGATATGGCATCACTTCCGGTTTTCAAAACGGCGGCTGAAATCACTACCACCTACAATATTAATCTATAAATGTTATGAATCTTTATAAACTTTCTGAATATGTGGTTATTGTAATAAGAGGGGATTTCAGTTAAATTTTGTATATTTATGACGTCATTTCTGGTTTCAGTAATAATACATTTATACATTGTTTTTTTGGATATTCCATGTAGACACCATCTGAATCGATTGGTGCAAATTTCGCTCCGATCGGTACAGCCGTTTTTGAGATATGATATTACTTCCTGTTTCAAAATGGCGCACAAAAAATTCGTAATGTGTTTCATCAGATTCTAAAAGTGCACAAGTAGTAAAATTTTCAGATCGATCGGTACAGCCGTTTAGTCTGTGGCGCTGTCAACAGGGTTTCGTGATATCATCTGAAGAAAAAGCGGTGTAATTTCACGATTTTCACGGCCCTATAGCTCGCAAATGGCATAACCTATTGTTTACTTACTTGGAATATATGGTAGGGTAGGATACCTATAGCTCTAAAATAAAATATTTCGCAACAATGTGGGATTCACCAATTTTAAGATCTAGTAGGCCGCAAATGCCATGTTGAAGATTACAGTAAAAGTGGTTGATCTGCTCCTTTGTTTATAAGGCAGTAACGGTATGTTGAGTGAGTGTGAGTGTACAGTACGACTTGGCTGGGTGGAGCGAACGCTAAACTAGATAACAAATTTCTTATTAAGACGTTATCATAACGCATGCGATTCCTAGAGATAACGAAGAAAGTTGTGGTTTTGTTCTCAAAAAATTGTGTAAACTCCCTGAAGCTGTATCGAAATCCAGGTACCCGGGAGCAGCGCGCTTGCTATAGCTCAGTCTATTGTCGGAGGTGGTTGGGAGTGGACGCTTTAGGCGAGCTCCTGGTTGGATGGTGAGGGGGGAGGGGGGAGGTGGAAGCAGTTCAGCTGGGCGGTCCGGATGGCTCGCTTTGGTAGCGCGCTCTCTCTTATTACTGTACTAGCCCTACAAGCATTATAAGTACTGCATATAATAATACACAACGTTAATAGAATACTATACCATGCTATACCACTATAACATACTATTCATACTATACTATACCGTACCATACCGTTCCATACTATACTATATGGTATAGTATACCATACTATACCACTATTGCACTACAGTGATATACCTACAAAGTTAAAGTAAACTATTGCGTTTTCCTAGTATTCTTCATTAGAGCTCGTAACGAGGTTTTATGCACTGTGGGCAAACATCCTCGTCATTACGATACCGGTCAGTTGGATATTGATCTAAACGGTACTAAAGTTTTATTGTATTCGAGTTTATACAAATCATTACGACTACGAATGCAACATCATCGGGTGTTTTAGAGATCTTGCAAGAATAAGTGTTGTGTTATGTTTTTTAATATTTATTGTTTAACATTTGGTTATAATAACAAATATAATATTTATATAATATTAAATAAATATAATATTTATTATTTATTATGACTCTCACAAAATGACTCTCGCTTCACCGCCTCGCCAATCTCGGCTCTACGCCCTGCTGTGGACAGAACACATCACATTCAATGAGTGATTGTATTATTTATTGTACATTTACCTGGCGGAGGCAGGATGGCTGTGTTGCCACGTCTTTGCCACAAGCTCAGGCATCGTGAGAAACCTGGTGCCGTGCTAACATCAGCTGGAGAATGGTGTGGGCGGGCAAACTCAAAGTGGTTGACAGAGAGAGAGAGAACATGAGCGAGAGCAAAAGGGTCAGAGAATAGGTGCTAGCTACCAATACAGAAGGCTGAGACGTCCAGTTGACATTAGGTTGAAACAAGTGATTGATAAATACCGAACAGTCCAATCAACAAATTCTTAACAAATACGTAAAACAAAACGGAAACAATTGAAACAATAACAAACGGGAAAGCAAAATCACCTTATAAAAACAGATAGAATTCAATACTGCTTTCAAAATGGTAAAGAGACTTGAAGATCATTTTTTATGAATACCCAATTGTCTGAGATTATATTTCACCTTGCAGTCACATTTTGAAATAACAAACAAAAGCACATAATAAAAGCAGACCTGTAAAATAGATAACATAAAATACCTTCCAACTTTTATCTAAGTTGTTATTTCAACTTTAGACAAAGCATTGTCATTCTTTCATTTCTTTCAAAGTATGAGAAATGCTATAAATTTCAAGTTGACCGTGAAAGTAATAGTTTTGTGGTTTTACCAAGGCGGGAAATGCAATGCGAGGAAAAGCATCTCATGCGTTTCCTCTCTCTCCATGCGTTAGACACGTGATTGCATGTGACGCAAAAATAATAGAACGAATGAGCGCTATGCGATATTATCTGATAAAATGTAGAGTTTTTATCTCACTTTTCCTCAATCTTCAATAGAAGGACTTAAAAACAGCATTTCGAGCGTATCTAACGACATTTATAGAGAAATATTAATTATACCTTCCCATACCCTCCCCCTTATGTCCATTATAATTTCAAATCAAATTCTTGACAGTAGGACTAAAAACTTGTTTAAAATGAAAATGGACTGTTTTAATTACAGCCAATTTATTTTGGTATAACATTGGTATATATTCGGATATTCATATTTTACGATTGCATTCACTTTACTTTTTAAGTAAAGTTGACGTAATTGTCTTCAGACTTGAAGAACTGACTTCTTCGTCGTTACACTTTATTTTGTGTAGACGCCATGAATTTACCGCATTCATCGCTTGTAAGCCCTGCCAATCTGAGTCTAGTTAAATATTTTTTTTGATCTCCGTTTCTTTGTCTACACTGGAAAAAGGTGAAATATGGACCTCCGGTTGAAGAGTTTTAGCACTATGTTTATATATGTTAATTTGAATTTGAATTTTGATTAATTTCAACGAAGTTAATATTTTCACCTTTGTCAAGACTGTAGATTGAACCGAAGAATTACCTAAAATAGGAATGTGTTTTGTGTCTCTTTGAGAGTAGGCTTCAATACAATGACCTCCCTGAATAGAGAACACAAATTCGTCAACAACTAATCCATAATTGATGCAATTATGGATTATGGATATGGATAATTATGGATAATTTTGGAGCCTTTATTTCATCCTCCGCGAATTTGGACCGCGCTTGGTCTTATTTTCAAATTCTACTTCTATGTTTTCTGGTTCAGAAATAATTAAATATGACATTAAAATGCATCCTTTTGCATTTAATGAAGTAATTATAACACTTTCACATTGAACATTTATTAAATTATAATTTTAAGTGAACTCAGCTGAATTCATATACATTTTTCTTATTTTTTTCTGATTTGATTTTAAAACATTATAATTTTAAAAAGAACTTTGGAGCACATTTCTTATTGGTCGATTCGAAATTATTTTTCACTATTGGAATAAGAATTCTACTTGATAAGAAGTCTTTATAAACAACAATGCCAGATGAGCTCAATAATCCGTAAGCTACAGTGTGTTGTACAACATTTTCTGTAGTTCACTGTTGTAGATGTATCATTGTAGATGCTCAATATGTATAACATCTCATATTTGACACATTCAAGTTTTAAGTTTTTCAAGTTTGTTGATTTTTCCAAGCTTTCGTACATTGTATTACAAATAGATATGTATATGCCCTTCTAAGATATACTTGTGGTAGGGCATATGTCAAGAGTAGTTTAAGCTATGATTACATAGTAGGTATTTTTACTAATTCTAGCATTATGTTATTTGGCACTAGAGTACAAATTCTAATATTACTAACGTTACATGTATTATCTACCTTAAACTTTTTCTAAAACATTATTTTTGAGCATTAGGATTAATTAACTCTTAGGTACACTTTCCTCATTACTCCTCGAGTCGGTATTAATAATTAATAATAGTTCTACATACTATACTAAGCCTATCTTCATGATTCTGGTATCCTACTTACAGTTACCCAGTTCTGTCTTTCTGTCCGTGCGGAACGCCTGCGCGCGCATCCCTGTGAGAAGGACGACGCGCGCACCCGACTGTTTAATAAATAAATGGCCGCCTTTACTTGTCAATCATGTCTAAAATAACGTCCTCTGATTTGCCTGAATATATCAATAACTGAAACTTACCTAAATATTAATCCTTATTCCTTTGTGCTTATAAGAAATGTGTTTAACACAAAATAACTGACCAAATCTTTACATAACATTGAAAACGGCCGAAGGCTAACACTATTTTGTATTTAAAATGGTGGACTGTCATTGCCAATCGTGTCTAAAAATACGTCTTTTGCTTTCACTAAGTAAAGAAAAAACCAAAACTTACCTAAAACGTAATCCTTATCCCTTTGAGTGTGTAAAAAATCTACTATAACACATAATAACTGTTCAAAATAGTACATTGCATAGAAAACTTTCTCACTTCAAGAGACGTCAAAATGTATTTTTTTAATTTTCCATTTTCTCTTTATTTTAGAGGGCCATGAAATCAAAGCCGATAGATTTTACACATTGGCCTCACACATTTTTACACATTTACACAAACGATCAAATGTATTATTTTCTTCCTACATTTAATCAACACACACGGCTCTGTAACCCTCAAACCAACTAACCGACGAAGTTTTTAAGTTGTTAGAATAATCATTTGCATTCCTTTCTTATTTATTAGAGTGGTCTGTATTGAGTCATGTATTGACAACGAATTCATGTTGCTGTTGATAAAGTTTGAAGAACCAATGTTTAAGTTTTACATTGTTAACTCAATATCTTTACCTTAATAATAGGTAGATGGACTGAAGTCCATTTCAATTTTATTGAAGTGAGCTCAGAGAACAGTATTTTTGACTTCATCCAATCATTTGGAATGGTGACATAAGTCATTGTAGGAGAATACTTCAATATAACGTTATTTGTTAACATCAGTGAAACGGTACTTGATACGTAGAGCTTGATAACTTACAATTCAAAATTGTGCACCGCAAAATCAAAAAAAATTACTTCCGCCCTACATCTGAGGAAAGGATATTCATATAATGAAACCGTAGGTACCATGTATTAGCATCACAAATGAAGAATAGGTCGTGGGCATCAGGCCATGGTATGGTAACGTAATATGTATTTTTTTACGGCGAATGCTTTTTTTTTTTTTAATTAGACTTAGTACGAATACTCTGGTGTAAATTTGGAAACTTATATAAAATTGTTTACCATAAATTACGATCAAATTGCTTTTCTTCGTTTCTCATTTGTTTACGTATTCTGTTACGCATTGGGTTATCAACGACGTCAAGTGTATTAATGACGCACACTCTGCTGACAAATATTGCTGTCGTTTTATATTCACGCATACCTCACTGGTGCACATTGGTCATGTTTTACATGACGGGACCCTCTAGTTGGTAAGATTAGTTTAATTACTACTTATCATGTACCTGGATAAATTACATTTCCAGCCTAATCGGTCAAGAATTTACTGACTTTTTTAAAGTGTTTTCAACCTGTTCACAGAGTTTGATGGAGAAGTAACAAATTCATGGTAGTACATACATTGATCTGTTATTAAATTTTGCCAGAATGTTTATGGAAAGTTGCGATGAAAATCGGTAATGATGTATAGATAGTTATCTTTGATTGAAAGGAACGTGCTCGATTGGCGATGTTACGCGTGTCGGTGCTCGCTCATCAACGCGTTACACGGAGCGTTTTCCTAGTTTATTTCTTAGACGATGTGTCTCTTTATCTAGTGGAGCGGTCGCTCCACCCAGCCAAGTCGTACTATACACTCACAGTCACTCAACATACCGTAAATGCCTAATAAACTGAGGAGCAGACCAAACACTTTTACTGTAAGCAACAACATGGCATTTTTGGCCTACTGGATCTCAAAATTGGTAAATCTCACATTGTTGCGAAATATCTTAATTTCGAGCTATGGCCCACCCCACTACATATACCAAATTTGGGAACAATAGGTTATGCCATTTGCGCGCTAGAGGACCGAGAAAACAGTGAAATTACACCACTTTCTGATTCTGAAGATGATGATGATTCTGATGATATCACGAAACGTCGCTATCACCGCCACAGCCTAAACGGCTGAACCGATCGACCTGAAATTTTTACCACATGTGCACTTTTGGCGTCTGAGGTGCCTTTTTATAAAACCAACCGGAAGCCGCCATTTTGAAACCGGAAGTGACGTCATAACTCAAAAACGTCTGGACCGATTAGAACAAAATTAGCGCCATTCGATTTAGATGGTCATCTATATGAAGTATCAATAAAAAAAATATTATTTTCTTATTTTCTAAACCGGAAGTGACGTCATAAATACGCAATATTTAACTTATTTCAACAAATTATACTTAAAATACGTACATAATTAACTTACATTGTAACATAGACAATACAATTTATATATTCAAGGTAGCAGTGTTCTCGGCCGCCATTCCTGAAACCGGAAGTGACGTCATATATCTAAAACGCCTGTACCGATTGCAACTGAACTAGCTCCTGCGTATTCATTCTGCTATTTATTTGAAAAATCAATTGTGAAAAATGAATAAATAAATTAATGGTACCGGAAATGGCGGCAGGAACCACTAAATGAAACCGGAAGTGACGTCATATATTACAAACGGCATGACCGATTTTACGGAAATATAGGGATTAGGAATTCAGATGGTCGTTCATGAAGGTATCAACTAGATAAAACTAGATTGTTTTCTTATTACCTATACCGGAATTCGGCCGCTATTTCAAAACCGGAAGTGACGTCATGTATCGAAAACGGCTGGATCGATTATAACGAAACTTAAGCTATTCTTCTTGGATAATCATTTTCATCTTATACCAAACGCAACTTTTCATAGTAACCAAATCGGTTGAGGCGTATTTTTTTAAAGAAATTAGTCCCTGCTCGGACATGTGCTACAAGCTGTATGAATAAACTAACAAAAGAAGTGATATCCCAGAAAAAACACTCCGTGTAAAAATACCAGCCAAGTCTCTTTAACTATAAAAAAAAATAGAAGAAATCTAAAAATTCAGCACTGAAAAGGAGTGATATCAAAAAAGGAGCCAAGTCAACGAATTTTCCAAATTTTAATCGTACCATTGAAATAAAAATATCAACCCCCGAGAAATACTTAAAAAAAGGACTTGGCGCATCGTTTTTTTAAAGACATTTTTCTATTCTTAAGCTTATGCCACTCACATACTACGTAGTTCAGAAATGCCTAGAAAAATTGGGACAAAACTTTCAAATTAAATATTGAACATTCTGTAAAATATTTTAAATTTAAATATAAGTACGCAAAGAAACATAGCATTGTCTTACAAGCAATAAATACAGAACAGTTGTGTTTGTGATTGGTAGGTACCTATAGTTTTGTGGGTACATCAACATACCTACTACAGCATTATACTTTGAACCTTCTCGCCGTGTAATTAATTGCTATTAATTAACATTTTATACCAAAAAAAATCATAAATTACATAACGTATTACTTTAGATAAAAATCTAGTCAGTAATTATTTGAGCAGCATGGCTCAGTGCACTAGTCACTTATACAAATCTCATTGACGGCCTTCTTGTAATGAGCGCTTTCGCTATTTCCCTCAGTCACGATATTGAGAAGTATGATTGATTAATATGACCCTAGAAATAGTGGCAATAACGAATAGACTAGGCCGCTTCCGTTTATTCGTTATTCGTTTATCCGTTTATTTCCTCTGAATATTGACAAAATACCAAAACTGCCAGTAGGTAAGAGTACTAGTTATATTAAAACGTAGTATGATTCGTCGATAATGAATGTGATATACTCAGGAAAATATACTTGTAGAGTTCTTCCTATACTTTTAGGATAGAAAAGTGTCTTTAAAAAAACGATGCGCCAAGTCCTTTTTTTAAGTATTTCTCGGGGGTTGATATTTTTATTTCAATGGTACGATTAAAATTTGGAAAATTCGTTGACTTGGCTCCTTTTTTGATATCACTCCTTTTCAGTGCTGAATTTTTAGATTTCTTCTATTTTTTTTTATAGTTAAAGAGACTTGGCTGGTATTTTTACACGGAGTGTTTTTTCTGGGATACTCGTTTACTTGCCTTGAGACATCATATTTATGTGAGCAATGAATCTGCCTCGTTTAATGTTAGTTCTGCTGGATTTCTTGTAGTTCGCAGCAGCGCATAGGATTCCTCGCCAATGCATGAAAACAACGCGCGCTTTTGCACACCGCATTAGTTCGTGCTGCTCACAATCCGCACCAGAACATTCTTCATACAAATCAGCATCAACCAGACACATCATGAAACAAGAACCAGATATAAACACTGCTAGAGAATTGCGGCAAATCTGTAGAAAAAACCACATGTATTCAACATGTATTTGGTGGGGCGGGGGAAGTGTAGTTCTAATCTCTTTACTTGGAATATATGGCAGGGTAGGATACCTTTAGCTCTAAAATAAATTATTTCGCAACAATGTGAGATTCAACAATTTTAGGATCTAGTAGGTAGGCCGAAAACGCCATGTTTGAAGATTACAAAACGTGGTTGGTCTGCTCATTAGTTTATTAGGCAGTAACGGTATGTTGAGTGAGTGTAAGTGTACAGTACGACTTGGCTGGGTGAAGCGACTGCTCCACTTGATACAATCTTATCAAGACATTATCAAAACACATACGATTCCTAGAATTAACGATGAAACTTGTGGTTTTGTTCTCAAAAAATTGTGTAAACTCCCTGAAGCTGTCTTGAAATCCAGGTACCCGGGTGCAGCGCGCTTGCTAGCTCAGTCTATTGTCGGAGGTGGTTGGGAGTGGACGCTTCAGGCGAGCTCCTGGTGGGTGGGGGGAGTGGGGAGGGGGAGGTGGAAGCAGTTCAGACGGGCTGTCCGGATCACTTGCACTGGTAGCTGCCCGCAGGGAAGAAATCAAGGGCAGTCAAGACCTGCAAACGAAGTCAATAAACCATATATACATATTCCTACCTCTACAAAGAAATAACCAATACAACAGTGACATATCTTGACTCCCAATGTTGACGCATAGAATCGATTGCTAAATTTCATTTGTGTCAAGAAGGTTAGGTTAAATCACTAGTGTCAAGAAGGTTAGGTTTGATCAAACCACTAGCTTGAAGCCTCTGTATTGCATAATTTCAGAATACCTACCGATCACTGAGTTATGAAGTGACATGAATAATTCAGATAGTAATATTGTAAATATAACAAACCTTCATACACTGCGGGACAGCTGTCGATCTTCTGGCAACAGGCATGTGGGGCCGAAGGTCTTCAATCAGCATCCGAGCAGCGACTTCGTTGAGGCGGGACAGCGAGAAAAGGGTGTTATTACTCACTTCAAATGGATTAAAATGATTCCGCATATACCGCCTGTTTATTTGCATGTTGATGTTTTGCTGTCGCTGCTCTTCATCTGCCTCATTTCCGTCCAAAATTCCTTGAATTATCAAAAATTCCTCTGCTCGGGCCGCCATTTTGTCCTGTCTAACGAAAGTGACAACTAATTGTCACCGCCTACTTTTCCTTCGATAACTTTTGAGTGATAAGCTCAAGGTTGTCGCATGACGATAGAGTGTAAGATGAGAAGCTTGTCGCTGCGACAAGGAAGTTATCATTTTATGTAATCGTAGCCCGGGGGACTATTTTGTACTTGCGTGCAGTGACTTTGTGGCGGCCATTTTCTAAGATGGCATATTTTCATATTTTTTGTGTAATTTTGTTAAACTTGATATGTTATTGGAATGGAATTTATTCAATTAGAGCACAAAGTTTCGAACATTTTTTTTTGTCAGAGCAGTACTTAGGCTGTACAAAAATAATAAAGGGGACAATTGTTCATTATGGAGCAAATTATACAAGTCCTGGGAAGATAGAAACAATTTTGCATTTTGGTATATACACACAATTTTTTTACCACATTATACTAGATGTCTAAGCAAATATTTTCAGACCGGGAGGCAAATCGTATCTCAGCCAAGTCCTTCATGGCAGCCATTTTAAAATATTGGTTTAAATCCATTTATAAAGTGGTTTAGACAATTGATTGATTCTACTTCAAAGTCCTGCTTGACGAGGTTGCCCGACAATTTGATAAAAACTCAAATTCCCTAAGCATTGCATTAGAAGGCCAGATATCTGGCTTCCAAAGTTGATCCTTCAGATTCTCAGGAGCCGAAAAGCATGTGGTCTTATTGAGCGAGCGTAGCGAGCGTCACCACGGTACTCTTATGGCACTTTCTCTGTGTGTTTTTTTTTTTTTGTGTGGTCACAGCCCAGGTCAAACCGCTCAAGCAATCGATCTGAAATTTTGTACACATACTAACGTAATCTATGAGGTCCCTGGGATCGTTTTTGAACGGGCTCCTGTGATTGGTTCAAATTAAAAAAAAATTATCTTTCGATTGGTTGTTCCGATCAATTTGAAATTTATCAAAGTCATTTCAACCAACAATTTACCCAATCATAATAAATTTCAGCCAAATCCTCCCATTGGTTCAAATTTGAAACCATTTTTACGGTTATTTTTGTAATTTAAACTAGAACAGATTGACCGATCAACTTGAAACTTCGCGTGGTCATTGGTACCAACATTTTAGATATTTATGCCAATTTTCAGTCTAATCTGTCGTTATTTTCAAAAGTTTTGTCATTTTAAGGTCATTTTATTCCATAATCTTGAAAAATGTATACTAAATTGTCATCCCTGCCTTCTTTAAGCTTCTGTTCCAAGGCAAGGCCTCTAGAGCAGCCAAGCTATCCACTATGTACAGTAAAATGAAAGCATTTTTGAGCTAGCGCATAAAATCGGTTGCAGTACGAAGGCCAAATCCTCTTATTGGTTTAAGTTTAAATAATGTCTTCTGATTGGTCGACAATATAAATGTTTACATTAATATCAAATTTTGCATGGTGGTCAAGACCAACTTAACATTAAATTTTACATATTGTAAGCCCAATCAGTCAAGTATTAATTGTAAATTTACGAGTTTAGTATGGGATGTCATAAGAGATTTCTGGAGAAGGTATGTAGGTAAGACTTCACGACACAATGGATCTGTTATTCATCCAGAGTATTATGGAGAGAGAAAAATTGCAGAGAAAATCGTCTTGTGCCGTGTCGGGCATCGTTACTATGGGACTATGGGTTACTACGTTACTATGGCATCGTTGTTCTGTGCTCGCTCATCAACGCGTTACACTGAGCGTTTTCCTAGTTATTAGTAATATTTAGCCTTTACTTAATTGAGCGAGCGTAGCGAGCGTCACCACGGTACTCTTATGGCACTATCTCTGTGTGTGTGTTTTTTTTTGTGGTCACACCATAGGTCAAACCGCTCAAGCAATCAATCTGAAATTTTGTACACATACTAACGTACTCTATGCGGTCCCTGGGTCCCCGGGATCCCGTGATTGGTTCAAATTTTAAAAAAAATATCTTTCGATTGGTTTGTTTTATCAATTTGAAATTTTGACAAGTCATTACCACTAACAGTTTACCCAATCATACAAAGTTTCAGCCAAATCCACCTATTGGTTAAAATTTAAAAAAATCTTTCATATGATTTTTGAAATTTAAACTAGAACCGTATGACCGATCAACTTAAAACTTTGCATGGTCATTGGGACCAACATTATCTGTATTTTTGACAATTTTCAGACTTATCTGTGTTTAAATCCAAAAGTTACTGACATTTCACTGACAGTTTGCGTGTTATCTGTCAACAATCTCGAAAATGTTGATCACGGCTTCTTCGACTCTTTATAGTTCCAAGGTAGTTAGAGCAGAAACTTTCAAACGTATGAAACTAATATGACCGTTCAATAGATCGTCTAATATTGTGTAAGTACACACACTTATATCATATGAGTGGTCCCAGGTATATTTATTTAAATATATCCTATTATCCTATGATTTTTTAATTTTATCAAGGAACATCCTTTACTATAATACGCTTAAAAGAGAAGAACGTCGTCCCTGTAGCAACGAGGCTGAAAATTTGGTTCTTTATACAAATCTTGAATTTTCCACCGATTAAGTTGAAACTCGCCAGTAATGAACATAATTACGTGACTTGATTTATAGTAACACTTTCGCGACATTCTGTTCAGTATTTACCGAGCTATTCGTGAAAAACATCGCTTTTTCTGACCTCTTAATTTTAAACGTCAATTTCAATTGTGCAGTGAAGATAAATTTTAGTATGCAGTGAAACGAATTTTCTGAAATCAACCTGAACAATATTCGGCCATGGAATCTTCTGTTTAAAAGGAAGTACAAATTAGCTCACTGCCACTAAGATATGCGCTATGAGAAGAGTATCAATTCGCGACGTCGCTACCGATACGCGTTTCCGTGGCGGACAGGTAGTTCTTCCTTGAGGTGATTTCAGGCAAACCCTCTATGACGAAACTTGGGAAGGAGTTTGGAGCGAGGGAAGGAGAAGATTAGTCTATACAATTCCTTCTCAATGTTGGAAATATAATTTAAGTCCTCAAATTGTGTGCAGTTAACAACGTTATTGATGCTGTTTACGGAGAGGCAATATCTATCGATCAGATTGCTACCGTCAAATATATGCAATTCTATGCTCTACAAATGATGACTCTCTTTCCATCAACCTAGAAATACTGCAACGTCTTCATGGAGACCTCAAGGAATACAACAGTGTATATTTTATCTCTTGCGACCCCGAAGACCTTGCTAGAATGCAACCGAGTTCCTCAACTCGCTAACACCATCACGAACGTTCCTCTTCAGGATTCAGTTACTATGGTAACTTCCGACAGTGGCCTAATTTATGCTCAGCATGAGACAGTTCCTATCGAATTATTTTTTGCAATGACCTATTAACCAAAAAGCTTACACATGGACAATTAACAGCAAAGCACATGGAAAACTTTTTCCAAAGTCGGTTTATTCATCTACAAACCTGTATTCTCACATGGTTTACTATAGCATTATCCAGAGCTTTCAATTTCCTGAAATACAAGGAAAATTGGTACTACCAACCGATGCAATTTTTACGCAAAACATAGTCTATCCTGAAATTCTGTAACAGTTTTTCCTATACGCCAAACATCAAGAAATTGTTCTTATATTCCATAATTGCATCTATTGTGAACACCTCTTTTCTTACTTCACTTGCTCCTCCTACTTTCCATCACCATCATAATTGAATAAAAACAAATATCTATAAAAGAATTATTAATACACATTTAATAACTATCGCACATATTATTGCCTTTGACATGTATTACATGGCGGGTCCCTCTAGTTTTTATCATAAAGGTTCAATCGATCAACTTAAAACTTTATGGCTATTGGGACTAATACTTTAGGAATATTTTGAGATTTTTATACCTACAAGTCTGACGAATTTCAAGAATTATTGGCTTTTAATGATATTTTCGATAGACATATTTTCGGTTCGAGGTGTTGCGCGTGTCCGTGCTCGCTCATCAACGCGTTATACAGAGGGTTTTCCTAGCTAATATTTGTCAGATTTTGTACCCATTAGAACTATACTATTGTAAGCATGCTGGATCCTAGTGGTCCTCCTTGTATTGGACAGCTGTCATTTGTTTTTTTATAATAAATTAATTTCTCTCTGGAGTCTTCGCCTTCATTCGTATCTTGAGTGTTGCTTTTTTCATTATGCCTCCGTAGCTCTCTGGGTTCCGTTGAGGATGTTATTGTAGCATTTTTCCCAGACACAAAAAGAAAATTGGAAACGGCTGCTTCCTGGTTTGCATGGGACATTATGAATGTTATGGCATTACCCTTAATGCACACTTGCTCGCCAATGTCACTAGTAATTAAGGCAGCATCCCCCTCTACAATTATTCTTTGTCCTTGGCATGTCGGGGCTGGACCATTAATAGCATTGTCGTTGCCAAATGCGTGAACATGGTGGCCGGTCAATGTAGCCTCATTGCCACGATACATGGTTTAATTTCCACGCACAGTCACTCGATTCCCTTCCACGTTGTTGGAGTGTCCGATTACCAACCCATCGTCTCCTCGTACGGTGCACATATCCCCGATTAATCGAAACTCATTACCGACGATATCAACATTATCGCCAGTTATATTCGAACGTAGTCCAATGACTCGATTGTACTGTCCAATCACTGTGTTTTCTGAACCAGATATTTTATTTGCATCTCCTATGATACGGGTGTTATATATCTCCAATGTCGCGTGGCTTAGACGTAGAGGGACCGCCATTTATCTGAAATCAAAGATATGTTGAAGACCCAGTTAAGTATTCATTGTATCTATGCTGAAATATTTACCTATAGAAATTAATAATACGGATGAAGCGCAGGAAGCTAGGAAATGAACAATTTGAGGTACCGCGTCAAACTAACCTGGGACTGGATTCACGAACTGTATTATCTGCTTATACGTATTATCTTTTGATACTTAGAACACCATGTTAAATGAAAGATAATACCAAAGATTGTACGAATTAGTAGATGATACTGAACTATATATAGAAAAAAAAACTATCCTATATATAGGGAAGAATCAAGATTAGGAATTTCGAATATAGGATTTTTTTGAAATAATATGCGATTTTAACTTTTTGGTACGCCTAATGTCAGACGTTCGATTCTGTTCATAAAACGAAATAAGGGGACTGATTTTATTTTCAAGTGAAAAACCCCGATTACTTGAGCTTTTTTTGCACAACTACTTCTTGAATTTGTAACAAGGCATAAATATTTCAATAAATGGAGCGTTTTATATAGATTCCCCCCTCCCTCGTGCTCTTTTAGCAAGTATGAAATGACCACGCAGTTTCGGAGGTAACCTGCGAAATAAAAACGCGCACCCCGACTGGGAATCGAACCCAGATCCTTCGGGAAACTCGGATTCGCAAGAGTTGTATGGCAACCCAACTTGCTGATTAAGAATGCGTCCCGATAGCTTAATGGTTAAAGCATAGGGGCGGTAACCCGAAGGATCTGGGTTCGATTCCCAGTCGGGGTGCGCGTTTTTATTTCGCGGGTTACCTCCGAAACACCATCCCTAAGTGAGAGATTCACTAAATTTTCCATCATCATCAGACTACGCAGTTGATGAGTTTCCTATATTTAGTTAAAACTAAAAATCAACAAGAGTTCTTTCTGCCGCCTCGCATCCCTTGGCATCACCCCCTGTGAGATTAAGAAGCTGTAAAAACAAACCCCGTCTACATGTGGCTTCTAACATTATGCAGACACACTTGTCTGCACTCACACTCACACACGTATATGATAGACGTATATGACGTATACAGTTGATGTGAATATATTTCGAACGGCTAGATGGATGATGTTATGTAATTCGGGGAACGGGTTGTCTATGCACCGGTGACGTCTCGCATTATCAGAGAGCATCTGGACATCCACGATCACTCTCTGCATGCTACTCGATGTGATCAACAGCAGGGCAGTTAAAACTTGCGTTGGAACAGGTATTGAACGGGATCGTGCTGCAGGACGGATGAGGATTGATTCCAGAAGAACACTAGTTCAATAACGGAATGACGTGGAAAGCGAAAGTATCGTAGGAGATGATAAGCAAGCACATTTAATGGATCTAATCTGTCACGGGATGAAGAATATCTCGGTTCACATCATTGTCTATTTCCCCGAGTACATGCAGTACTGCCGCATTATATATTCTTACTTTTGAAGGATACACCTACCTAGCCTTGACGTAAACGAACTGTACAATTCACTTAAAGATTCACGGACAGACAGAAAAGAAAACATAACCAAAAGTTAGGTTTGGTCGCCTGCATAAATTACTTAATGCATCAATCACAAGTGGAATAAACTTGATCTATGAATTGTATTGTAATTTGCGAACTGGATTTCTATCTTGTCCCACAATGCTTGTGTGGTGGCTATGCCAGTGGCTATTTGTAATTACAATTGTTTTACATTTATTCATATTCATAATAATTTATTCATAATAATAACAAAATAAATAAATAAATAAATAAAAACTAGGATGAATGATCAAGATCATTCAAGTCAATAAATAAAACAATAGAACAATACCATTAGCAAATAATAATTTACATAGTACATCTCTTGACAAAAAGGTATTCAAAACCTGCCATAGATGATGATGATTTTAATGTATCTTCGAGTTTTTTGTAGCAACTACATTATTAAATATTTTTGAAATATTACTGTCATTAAGTTATTATAATAATGTAAGGAATAAACAGGATTTTTTAAATTAAATAAATCCCGTTAATTAACTAATAAGTGTACTTATGTCGTTTTTTCAGGCCCAGAATTGCACGGTTTTTTAAAATTAACTTTGTATGTTCGCTGTGTTGTGAATGGCTTAAAAGGTCTTGTAAAAATATGATGAAATATCACTTTTTTCATTTTTTATTTTAATTTTAGAATAACGTGTATTGATATGTTTCCCTTCCATGGTAAAATATTCATGAAGGTGTGATAACAATTAATTTGTCAAAAAAATAAAACGAATGATGATTGCGTGTGATTCTACTGCGTGTTCAGCAACTTCAAACTAACTTTACCGAGTTCTTTTTTTCAAATGCTTTTGTATATTAAAATCCCTACTACTTTTTAATCCTTACAGCTATTGATCTGTAATTTTTCTTGTGTATTGTAAACATATCTGTGTCAAACATATAATCAGGAAATTTTAATCAAATTTTTTTTTAAATTTTTGGAGGTCTTTTTGCACCAAGTTTGTCAAATTTAACGGTAATAAAATATATTGTTAAGGGCCATTCCACGGTAACTCACATTACATTCAGAACAAAATTTGTTCAATAATTTGTTATTTTTATTGCTCAAATAATTAGAAAATAAGTTACAAAAAATATTAATGATACTGTCTTGATAATATGTGTATGGTACCATTAAGACATTGGTGCCCAAAAATTCATTAGTTTTGAAATTAATTAAAAACATGTTGGTAACTCACATTACAAAAAAGTGACACTCTGAATGAGTCCACATACTAAAAATTAAAATTTTCTTCTCTAATCAATGCTACAATATTGCTTTGTTTCCCAACACACAAACAATAGATAATTAAACACTATTTAAAAAAGAACCTAAATTAATGTGAGGTTTTTAATTAATAACATCACTTTATGTTGGTAACTCACATTACAGAAAAAAGTAACTCACATTACACTTGTGATTTAACATTGGTTTCCCTATACCAAAATAGCATGTACATTTTTTTTTTTTAAATTCAAAATTTTTTATGTTTGAAATTTTTTATTATTTATTTGGTTTGTTTTTGACAACAAAATTGCAAATTTTATTAAAATTCTTCAATTGTAAGGCCTTAAATTAAATATTTAAAAAAACACAATCGAGATATTTTCCCCTAGTTCCATGGAATGGCCCTTAACCGAAAAAAACTTGCGAACCATAATGCTTGTAGAAAATTCCCCATTACATTGTGTATGTAACACATAAACAGTTATTTAAAGATTTTGAAAAAATTAAAAAAACGAAAAATATAAAAGCCTTAGGCTTTTTACTAAGGCCCTTTTTTAAACAGTAAACATCAAATAAAATTTGCAAAAAAAATACAAATTATTTTTTTTAATTAGTTTTGAGTACTTGCAATATTAATCCAAATTTTTAAAGAGATTCAATTATAAACACCTGAGATACTGATTTCACAAGACCTTCCCCTTACCCTTTAACTAGTGAGTTATTTTGTAGGTAGGTAGAGGTAGAAATTCTATATCCTTTTTGCGATGTGTTAGGAAGCAGATTTTTGTATGATGAAAATATAAAGCTATCAAATATTAAACAAATTTTTAAAATTTCAAAAAAAAAAATTATTATTTTTTGCATTTTTTTTTCTATGTATATGTAGAATGCCAGCACGTACGAGATACGTGCATACCCGTTAAAGGGTTAAGTGTACTTAGGTCGTTTTTCCTGCCACTGAAAAAGCAATTTGTAAGGCAGTACTTTGGTAGTTTTTCCAGCCACTGAAATAGCAATTTGTAATGCTGTACGGCATGGATGAATGTGGCTTAACTGCACTTAGGTAGTTTTTCCAGGAACAAAATTTTCAATAGTAACAAAAACGATGTACTAAAGCAAATCAATATTTGTTATTAATAACAATTTTTAAAATCTGACTTCACCATTGGATTCCTTGATTTTTTTTATAGATTTTACATATACAAATCTCATTTTTGCATTTGTGTACTTAAGCCGTTATTCCTGCCAGCCACAGAAATATTGACTCGTCTAGAGCGGTTTTAATAAAATTGTGGTTATTTTTTAAATTAAAATAGTTTGTGTAACAATCTATGGGATCAAGCTAATTATGTTTTTGCGTGGCACAAAATATTGAAAAAAATTAATAAAATAATGAAAGTAAAATATTATTTTATTTTTCAGTAAAAAAACATAATATGGTTTAATCGATATTGATTTTGTAACTTTGATAAAAACAAAATGGCGACCTAAAATTTGGTAAACTTTTGTTTATGAGGTACGTTGGTAGACCTAAATAATAATGTTAAATAATTTGTTTTTGAAATAATTAATTTTTAGTCCACATTTTATATTAAATTGTAAGAAAATTTCCACATTTAAAATTTATTTCAAATATTTTTATTATTTTTCTCTGATTTTATTTTATTTTAAAAATGTACTGCTCTTAATTTTTTTAGTGCCAAAATTCATTTTTAATACACTTTTGAAATTATTATATAATTTTTAATATATGTAAATTTGTTATAGAAAAAGAATATTCCCTTTTATTTATGTATTTTTAGGGGGGAACGTTTCGGAACATTTCTGTCCAGAGTGTAACAATATATTGTTACCTTTTGATATTTTCTTCCATTTGATATGACTATAATATAAATCACTCAAGAAAGAACATACATTGCTGATTCGCATTGCTGATTCGCATTTTATTAAAAGATTTTAGTTGGTACACCAACTAACTTCCAATTGTTCCACAAATTGCCTCAACCTTGTTCTGTCCTCCCACTGTCTCAGCCTCCAACTCACTCCAACTTCCTCCTCTCTCCAAAACATCCTCCTTTATAAGGAGACCGCTTGGTCAGTACAGACTTCTAGTAATTAAAGGTACATAAAAATGTGCTTGTACAGGAAGAAAGCGTGCCCTGCAGTCCGGAGAAGAAGCCAGCAATGCAACCAAATAAATGCGAGCAGATAAGATCACCAAAGAGTGAGTTACTTGATAATGTTCATACTTTTACCAATCAACATAAACTCTTTCTGATATAAACAGTCATTTATATTGGGGTCATATTCTATCACCATCCAAAAACATTCCGTGTATAAATGCCAGCCAAGTCTCTTCAACTATAAAAAAATAGAAGACATCTTGTCGTTTTAATCATACTTGTTTCAATATGTTGCACTAATCATAAGCTTTCATATGATATGCCAATGGACTAGGTTGATATACCTAATTTGATAAATTGATAATGACAACAATTAGTTTTTGCCAAATTTAGAGATTTGGCCCAACCACCCTAATAAAAAATTGGTGAACCTTTGATATGTTTTAAAGGGCTTTGTTCTGTATCGTTCCACATCAAATAATCTTTTAATCTTTTAATCTTTTAATCTTTTTTGCAACCAAATAAATGCGAGCAGATAAGATCACCAAAGAGTGAGTTACTTGATAATGTTCATACTTTTACCAATCAACATAAACTCTTTCTGATATAAACAGTCATTTATATTGGGGTCATATTCTATCGCCATCCAAAAACATTCCGTGTATAAATGCCAGCCAAGTCTCTTCAACTATAAAAAAATAGAAGACATCTTGTCGTTTTAATCATACTTGTTTCAATATGTTGCACTAATCATAAGCTTTCATATGATATGCCAATGGACTAGGTTGATATACCTAATTTGATAAATTGATAATGACAACAATTAGTTTTTGCCAAATTTAGAGATTTGGCCCAACCACCCTAATAAAAAATTGGTGAACCTTTGATATGTTTTAAAGGGCTTTGTTCTGTATCGTTCCACATCAAATAATCTTTTGTAAATAGGTGATTTAGAAAATTAATATAATCTTAGACTTTGCACTCAAAAATAAAAATCGCGTTTTTAAACTATTTGACAGATTCATTGACCTAATGATGATAAAATAATTTTGGAGAACTTTTGATATGTTATAAACTAGGGGCGTTTAACGATTATTTTATTTAAATCGATGATTAATTCGATTTTCGTGTTTTAAATGTTTAATTAATCAAATTAAATCGTATTGGAAAAAGTTCCAAGATGGCTGACAAGCTAAAACTAACAGGACAGTGGAAGGATAAAGAAGGATAAAAAGGAAGGATTTATGTAAATAATGAAGGATAGCCAATTGCCCACAGAGCTGAGACCATCAGCTGTCCTCGCCGAGCAATAATGCGTTGGACGTACATTATGGACAAAGTTTAAGTTTGAAATAAAACAATGTTTACATTCTTTTAAATGATGTGATCACGACGAATTTTAAAAATGTTCTGTGGAAACGATACAATTTGTAGCATTGTCATCCAAATCAACAATCGCTTTTTTCAATAATAAAACAAGTATTATTGTTGATAATTTTGAAACCACGGCTCATGTAACCATTTCTAAACAGATTCCCAGAGTGTTCTGACTGCACTGCGATGTGCAGGGATAAATACTAAAACTTCACCCATCATATTAAGAATAAAATATTTAATTCAAGAACTGAAAAATAAGAATATCGTTACCCACTTTCTGTGGATACCAGGATACTGAGGCTTAAGGGGACCCGAAACCCCTTGTTTGCAAAAAAAAAATTATTTTGTTACTTCATATTTTTCTGTGATGTTTTGTGAGTACATTGATACCAAATACATGTTTATTTGAAAAATAATTCGATCCCAGGAAAAAACATTAGAAGTAATCTTTGCAGATTCTGAATGCAAATTTCTAGAGATTTCTGCAGTAGAATAAGGTTGTAGGATTAGGTTGCTCTTACTTTTTATTGCCGATGACTCAAAATGTTGTTTTCCAGTACATATGTAGGTACCTTTTTCTCAGTAATGGATTGTCCAAATTAATTGAAATTTTTATGGCAACTTCCAGTAATAGTTACACAAATTTTAACACAGGCTTTTGATGATTCTTTAATTATGTGAGTTTAAAAAAAATAAACAAATGTTTACAAATATAAAAAAAATAATGCTTAAATAAAGAAACTACCAAGTCAAAGTCTATTATGAAGCTTTAGTAACCATAAAAAAATCATAAAGTTTGGTTTAGCCAGTTCATAGAAAAATGTACATCAATAGAATAGAATTTAACATGGCGGGAATAGGGGGTTCTGGGTCCCCTTAATAGAAAATGAAGTAGCTGATTAACTTGCGAAGTCCGCTAACATCAATTCTCAATTCAACTCAATATCAATTCTGCTCAATGTTTCTTGCAAAATGACTTCAATAATTTATTACGATGGGCCCACGATCACGGATTAACAATCAATAGTAAGAAAACAAAAGTTATGCATATTCACTCACCACATAAATTGCACTTAGATGTTAACCTTACCTTTCATAATAACGCATGTTTACATGCTAAATTCAACAATAGAACAAATTTATTTCAAGGTGTTTGTACATGCAACATGTCTATTGGAAATGTAAATACATATTTGTATTTAGGAGTTACTATTGACAAGCATTTTAAATGGGATAAACACATCGAAAAGGTTTGCAATCGCTTAAGAGCAGGAATGTATAGCCTCCGTATTTTAAAACCACTCGTTAATTACTCAACGCTTAAAATAGTTTATTTTGCTTTAATTGAATCAGTAATTAGATATGCTATACTTGCTTGGGGTGCCACAACGGACTCATTTCTTTAAAAAATTTATAGTATACAGAAAAGAATTTTTAAAATTATAATCCCCCCAAAAGATGCCTTGAAAAATTATCAGTTTATGACAGTTCATCAACTGCACCTATACGTTTTCCTTATAACAAATTATTATTCTGATGAACATAAAGCACTCGCGCAACATAATTACGTAACAAGAAACAAACATAAATTAGTAATGCCTCCCAACATTCATAATTCATACGGAGATCAGCAGCGGTCATTTCTCATTCCCAAACTATTCAACACACTTCCACCCAGTTTACAAAATTTAGAAAAATTTAAGACAGTTAAAAAGGCAATTAAAGAGTGGATTTTCACCACGGAGGATGAATGAAATTATTATTATTATTATTATTATGGTGTTCTGATATTATGTATTATTTATTTATTTATTATTGTATGATATTTACCTTGATGTAGTATTTGCATCTATGGATTTGTACACTGTACTTTGTAATTTGTAATTTGAATTTGAATTTGATGATTATTATTATTAAAAGTAGTTATTAGTTGTTTTATTGTGACGGTTATTTATGTTGTTGTTGTTGTTGTTTATATATAGAAGTCCTGCAGACAAGCCACTGTTTGGTTTTGTGGGACTGAGGATTTTCTTATGTACTATTAATTTGCAACAATAAATAAAAAAAAATAAAAAAATAAAATAAACAATGAAGATTTAATGAACCTCCCATACACTGATTTTATAACAGACATCAAGAATGAAATTATGGATCAATGGCAGCTACAATGGCTACTTTACAAAAATAATGATTCATCACAATACACCAGATAAAGAAACAGAATAGATAAAAAAAAAATGATATAGCGAAGAAATTAAAAGCAGAACAAATTAACAACAATTTCAAGAATGAGAACAGGCCACTGCAGCACCAAAGAGCACCTTCAGAGAATAGGTGTTGTGGACTGTGGAGGATCTCATATGTGACTGCGAAGAGGAAGTCGAGACACTAAAGCACATATTCTTTAATTGCGAACTACCACAATACATAGAATCCAGGAAAATATTTTTGGCATATCTAATGAAAGACAAAATGCAAATACCAATATCAGTTAAACACATGCTGGGACGGACTTCACCAAGTATACACAAAGCCATGATGGGATTCGTAAATAATTCAAAAAAGCAACTATAAAAAGTGATCAAAATTAAAAATGTAAATAAATACAAATTTAAAATTTCGCGCGCAAATGCACATCGACTGCTGGCTGAAATAAGCTTTGGCTTTCTGGCCAAACAAAATCAAAGTAGAAGAAGATGTGTTTCCATGTACATTGAAAATTCCAGAAGGCTAATTGACAATCTATTTCCATGAATTCTTGACAAGTTCTTACCGTCAGATTGCGTTGCGGTTCCAATACGTCCGCGGAACCGGCCACGATCATCGCAAAGTTAATGGCACGCCTCGGTCTCTGTGAAGAGAGACATCAAGGTGTACATGGTAGGATTTGATTGTCACCTAGCTCGCTGCCCGCCGCCTCCAGAGCACAGTAGCAAGCAGAGCCGCAGACCATAGAAGCATGAATAGCAGCATTGGCACGGCCAGAAGCTGCAGTGCGTCTTCTAGCGACACCTGGTGCTCGACGTAGTGCATCTGCTGAGTCGTCATCATCGTCGTCGTGCCTAAAGTCTCGCTCTGTGAAGAGAGACGTCAAGGTGTACATGGTAGGATTTGATTATAATATGTCAAGCTGCCTCGCTGCCTTTCCTAAGACTCCCTTTAATTGGATTTGGACACTCTATATCCATAGGATCAAATTCAAAAAACAAGGTAAATACACAGACAATTCGCTGTTATAAACAGAAGAAAGAGAGAAGCCCACATAAGAAAATATTCTTGTGTGCGGTCTGTCTAAATAAAGAACAAATTATAAATAATCCTTCGTTTCTATAAATAAGGACGAAAAATGTACGACGGCGTCATGGAATAAGCCATGTAGCGGATAGGCCATGGCTGGCCTGTAGCGGAGGGTACTAGTTCTTGCAATTTCATAAAAGTCAATTGTTTCTTAATAATTGACACCTCATACACTTCACCCCATATCGATTATGAAATTTTAGTACTAAGATAGTCAAAGAGTTATTTTTCAGAATCCAACAATATTAAATTCACTCTACTGCTGCATTTTGTGCATAGTCATATCAATTAGAAACTGTTCTAATAATATGCCGAGTCAGTACATTCAGTTCCATTCAGTTAATTCAGTTCAGTTCAAGAATATATTGGTTATGGAAAACAAAGATTTGCCCTGTTTTTTCTTTATCTTTCTTTATTTCCCAACCTTTACAACTCTTGTGTTTCTCACAAGAGGAGTCATCAGAACATCTCCGCTCTCGTCCTCCGGCACTTGGGATTTGCCCGATCATTGTCGAAGTTGCTTGAAGTTTCCGAGTGTGTTTCCATAAACTGCGACACTGTTATGAGTTTCCGTGTGAATGACTTGCAAATAACTCGGATGTTTATTTGCATGTCGACGAGCGCAGAGAATAAACTCAGTAAGCAGTCTTGGTTTACGCGTGACTTCATCAAGTAATTGTAGTTTAAATAAACGTCTCAGCAAAGAGATCAGTTTTTTATTTTCGATGAGAGAATGAGAGAAGGTGATTAGGATCCACACAAAAAGATTCGATTTCTTGGTTTTAAGTTAACGATTTAAGTTGTAAAAAGTCCACTTAAATTAAGCTCGACCACACATATTATAGATATAGTTGTATTTTGAAAGTTGTCAACACGTAATATTTGAATTGTAGAAGAAGAACAAATTTAAATAAATAGTTAAAGCCTGTTGTGTAAATTAATTATGTTCTGCACTAGAAACGGTTTCATGGACAGTGGTTTTAAAACATCAACAGAAATACTTCTTGTTTTATTATTGAACAAAGCGATTGTTGATCTCTATGACAATGCGACAAACTGTATCGTTTCCACAGTTCCTTTTCAAAATTCGTCGTGATCCCATTATTTCTATGAATGTCAAAATGTTTTAAACTTGAAACTTTAACTTGGTCCGTATTGTAAGTCAACGCATTATTGCTCGGCGAGGACAGCTGATAGTCTCAGCTCTGTGGGCAATTGGCTATCTGTAATAGGACAACGGAAGTACCGCGTCTGCATCGCCAAATACATCCACGTCAGTGACAAGCGGGCTCCAGCGAGTGAAAGTAAAGTTCGCTGCAACTGCAGAAGGTCAAATAAATCTTATCACGTCGCCACAACAATAGAAATTATAATTGTTCTTGGAGTAATATGTAAAATATAATCTATCAGACACTTGTGGTATTGTTCTCGAAAAATTGTGTAAACTCCCTGAAGCTGTCCTGAAATCACCAGCCAGCCGCGCTATGCTGATCTTGTTAGTCGGCATCGGCAGCCAGAGGCTCAACGTGTCGGACGTGTGTGTGTTGCTGCGCGCTCTGTGTGTTTAACATGCATTGCTGGTGGAGGGGGAGATTAGCGCATGCTGGTCGTATGGCTTGGTTGGTAGCGCACTCACATTACTTTCTACATTACATCAGTCCGTGGAGCTCACATCAATGCCTGCTTTATGCAAAGAATATTGCCTTGGCACCAGATATGACTTTTATGCAATAACCGGTTAAATATTAACTACTGGTTTAGCATGGCATTGAAAATGCGGTCATTATGTAGCTACTAAAAGGGTTATTACCTTGTTTTTTGATGATGACGTAAGATCTAATTTTCTGCTTTATTTCTTTAACTGTTCGACGACTAACTTCACTGAAATTCACCTCGCGGCACACCTCTAACCAAGCCTGCTTTTGTTGTCACATTAACTAATAACGAATATTAGCTATGTTTTCTCGGACGAAATAAAATTATCAGCCGTGTGCTTCAAACTTTTATTCTCACTCATCAAAAAGAACAATTAAAACCCAGTCTACATCCATATGTCTTCCTAAAACAACACACTCTTTCTCTTATCAAGAGGGCTTTGAACAAGGTTCATATACACAATTAATATTTATAACACTTTTTCTTCGTGTTTTCTTCGTGTGTGTGAATTGGCTTGTAAATTTGCCGTTTATTATTACTTTTCTCGCTTCAACTGCGTTATTCCATCATTATTCCATCATCCGTGAAAAGAATGTCAACAAACACAGTATAGGTGTATTGAAGTCACCATTCACCATTACAAATAATTATGTTTGTATGAAAGCAGAAATGAATTACTAGCCTTTGAGCTCACATCAAGAATGATTGATATTGACTTCCGCCCTACTACCTCTGAGGTACAGATATGTATAACATCGTTCGGTACTTATAGCTAGTATTCAAGTGACGTCAAAATACCCTCAGACAGCTCGACGGCCATGATGGATATGTAGGTGATAGGGCACTGGCCAAACTTTCCTCCGCTTGCATGGCGCTAGCATCGAGACAGGTCAAAACCAAGGACCATCAAAACTACAACGCGCGAAAATTTTTTGACAGGTATAAGAAGATGTACTTATTGTTTAGATATATAGATTTTTTAATCTAGTATTATAACATGTTTGAAAATAAGAATATATTGCAATTTCTACATCAAAATCCATGACATAACTAGACGACACCCCCTCAGTTGTTTCATTGTTTCCATTTGCCGTGAGTCTTCAAGAGAGCCTTGGGTAACAAAACAAAAATACTGACAGATGTCATTACACGATCAAAATATCATTATTACACTACAGTATCTAATAATTATCCACTATTTCGGTAAATAACCAAATATCAACATCAATTTTTTATTCTTCTTTTCAATTCTTATGAAAATAATCGGTCTGTGTAGCAAGATATCCTTTGATTTAAAAGTGACCTCCCTCGACGCTAGCGCCAAAAGTGACTGACCGTCGTTCTATCTTGGCATCGTCCTATCGTATCATGGCAGCTACCGTGCAATATGACGTTATTCAGTTCAAGTTTATATGCAGTTATGTCCGAGTTTACTTACACAAACCAACATAATGCATTCACTACAGGCAAAAAATATATAATTATCTTGAGCTCTCTTGGAAAAATTTTGAGTATTTTTCGGCTTTAATATCTAGTTGTGAATGCTCTACTTGATTCTTTTTAGTGTCTGTTTAAATTGAGCACGGGCGGATCCGGTCCTTATAGTTGCTCCTCAATAACAATGTGTGTTCTTAAATATGTGCAGTTCTTATTTGATATCAATTGACACACTCATAGATACTTTCCGGAGAATTGTGGGATTGAATTGTGTGAGCCATTTTTGATGTTGACAAAATGACAGTTATTTTAAGAAGTTTCTAATTTTAGATCATTGTTGCTTTTTTCAAATTTTGAGAAACTTTTAATGACGGCATCTCTCTCTTCCTTCACCCGTAATTTATCTTAAACAACAAAAACGGTAATATGAATATAAATACATTTCATGTTTTTAAATAAATATTAAAACATTATTTGCAACGTCTATATCGTCTCTGAAAGACACGACAATAGATAATCTTTTCTGTATACATTTGTAAATCTTAAACAAGTTCTGCATTCTCAGGACGGACTAAGTTAACTTGATTGATGATTGTTTATATTGTAAATCTGTGCTACATTTGGAAGAGGGTAAAGGAACTCACCACTGCTCAGTTCCTCCGTCTTGACTGGCCGACTGGATTCACCGGCTGCAACGCTTACTCGTCCGCGCCTGTAGACGGAGTCAAGTGTCAGAACTACAGGGACTCATATTCAGTTAGACACGAAACTATTTGCAACGGTTGGCTTTGACGCGTCAATACTCTCCAGAAGAAGAATATCTGTTGTAACCAAGATTCTCGTAATTCGTCTTTGAAAACTTGACACTTTGAAACCAGTGACTAGGGTGCATTAAGAGTTAACTTCAATATAGAGCACCATTGTACAAGAGAAGTTACAGACGGTAATATTGGAAACCGGACGAAACAGTTTCAGATCGTCAGCATACATTGCGGTAAATATACCGCAAGAAATCCCACTGTTTGAGAGTTCACTCCGACATAAATATAAATGATAAAAATCAATCCCGTCTGCGTATTTCCAAAGTATACCCAGCCCCAGCGCAAAGTCTCCTGATTGGTCTCCTGACTCCTGATTAAAAATAAATGATCATACCTAGGTTGCGAAACTCAAAGCTATCTGTCAAAACATCTCAACCCACGCACTAAGAAAAAAAATCTTCGAAATATATACCTAATGAGAGAAAATCCTTTCATTAATGTACTTATGTCCTTATGGATGACTTGGTGACAATTGACATTGAGACATTGAATCCTATCGATATCGTATTATTATCCTACCGTTATTACCAACTGTACTATCCTAGAAATCTTGGCGATATTTTCTGAAGTTGAACGTAAGCTGCAAACTGTTTATTGGTGCGAAGAAACGTTGATCTTGTGACATAATTCATAACTCTGATACGATTTGATTGTTTCACTACTCTTCATGTGCTAGAGTATATTCACATCGCTATTCGCAAAATAGTAAATGTCAGTCACTTACAGTGTGGTGTGAACTGACAATGACGTTTGTGAGGTTAAAAAGTGTCTAACTTGTTAGTCTTCTATGGAAGCAACTTTACACTATAGTGGGCTATTGAGTGAGACAATACTCAGGACATTATAATCACTTAAATATGCACATTAAATTCGTATCTTATTCGTTTCCTCCGTGGATAACTTAACTAAATTCTCTTTGACAGTGAGGTGTTGAGATGTTTTGACAGATAACTTTCAGTTCCGCAACCGTGGTGATCATTCAATCATAGACCACGTGACCTAGACACACCAATCAGTCGACGGTGCGCTGGGGCTGGGTATACTTTGGAAATACATCCCGCGCGTTTCGGTCTGGAGCTTCCAAAATAGGTTGATGGCAGTCAAACTGTTCCGAATAAAAAGTTGTCCATGAATGTGCCATCAAGGTTGCCATAGTTTGTGTTTACAACCTGTTTTTATGGGATTAAGTGTCTGGGTTTAGGTAAAGTGTTTAATATTTGATATTTTTTAGGAATAAAAGTAAAAATGATTTTTTTTTAAACATTATTAATTGGTATGACACGTCAGTATAGTTTTATACATTTTTGTTGAGACGAAACCGTTATTTTTTAAAATGAAAAAGAAAACCCATTAAAACAGTTAATAATTTTAAAAATTATGGTTTCGCCTCAACCATGCTTATTTAGCAATTTGCTCGAAACAATTATTGCTCTACCATTGAATTTCTGATTGGTCGTTATAAGAAGCATTCATCCACATTGCCTTTTACTCTCTTTGGTGTTGGCTCTCATTATTTCATACTCGATAAACCAAATCGTTTAATGAAAAACCAGAGTTTCACAAATTACTACAAAATGTATTTTTACAAAATTATATGCCCAAAAGTTAACAACAGAATTTAAGTTTAACATTGAAAGTCCACAATAATTTGGTAAAAGAGATCCAAACAAGTTTTTGCTCAAATAGGAGAGTTTACGGTTTCGAAACAGGTTACGGAACAGGTTAAGTGAGTGGTTAACGCTCTCAGCTTGTATTCCGGAGGCCCGGGTTCGATTCCCGCGGCCGTCCTTCATGACTGGGGGTTTTTCGTGGTTTTCCCTCAGTCGTCAGGCAAATGCTGGGAAGGTACCCTACTAATAGGCCACGACCGCCTTCTTCCCACCTTCCATCCTTAACTACTTTTCACCATCATCTCCCAATCATCATCATAATCATTCATCCGTCGCCATTAGCCTCGCTGCAAAACAGTGCGACGTTAAGCCCCAGACAAAAAAAAATACTCTGTTTACGACATATACGTGGGTAGGAAGTGGTCGTGTCCTATTATATTGCAGGTGACCTTCCCAACATTTACCTATCGGAAGGAAAATACGAAGAGAAACATATTAAAGATATGTAATGAGATGAAGTCATCTTATTAATATCAGTGGTAATATTGGAAGAACATCCTAGCATTTGCTTTTCTTATAGCTGATGGGAAAACCACTGAAAAACCATCAGAAGGATGTGTGTGATCTTGATTTTTTTCCAATCACATTACATCTTGTTCTTGTATTCTTGTTCTTGAATTAGTTTGAGTTTGTTCTTGACTAGCGTCTTGAATGGTATTAAACTTAATGTCTGCTCTTCCCTAGTTGTTGCATTATACGCTACAGAGGATGAATACGATAAACAATTCTTACATTTTGTACCTCGATGAGTGCCAAAGTCTAGCTTTTCTTTGGACCGCGTATCTCTTCCGTGAATATCTTGTCGTCTTCTTAACTTATCATTCAAATATTTAGGTTCTCCTGTTAACAGTATCTTGTGCGTTGCGCATGTCAAGTGAAGATTCCTTCTTGCTTCCATCTTCAACCAATGAAGTTTCTGAATGTAGGGACTCCATGAATATTGAATATAATCTTGGCACAAGAATTCTGGACTTTCTGAACACGTCCTATATCTTTCTTTGAAATACATGATCCGTAAACGACGTCGCAGTAATTTAAATTTGATATTATAAGTGCCTCAGCGAGCTTTGGTTTTGTTGACCTGGTCAGGTGCACTGTTCTTAGTTTGCCGTAAGCTTTGCTGTTTGCTTTCTGAATATGATATGTGTATGTCATTTAGCTATCCATGATTAAACCTAAATTCCTTTAAGTTTCTGAAATGGGAATTGTACAACAATTTATATTTGTTTAAAATTGCTATTAAGTACTTTGATTCGTTGACATTTGTTCCCTATAATCATTGATACTGTCCTCGAAGTGTTTAAGGAAAGTCAGTGACTTTTACTCCATGAAGCAATAGATTGAAGATCTTCGTTTATTTTCTCTTGTGCTGCAGCCTGATCTTGGGGATCAGTTGTGATGAATAGTTTTCAAGGAACGAATTTACAAAGATTGGTAGATTTTAGTTGTCCATGAAACACAATTTGACGTCACACGCCGAGTCGGGCCGTATAGATAATGTTAGCCAGAGCCAGTTCTTTGCATCCCGTATCACAGGGAACACGGCGTGGGACGTACAGCTTGTTTTTGCAGAGGAGTGAAATGTCGAAAAACTAATAAATTAATTGACGAAAATATATGAATTAAAAAAATATAATAAAATCTCATATTGCTCTTTGAGGCTATTCTGTATATAAACAAATTATAATCCCAACATTCACCTATTCCCCATTATAATGGAGTGTATTGGTTAATTGTTGGGAAATAAACACTAAAATAAAATATCTGATCAAATCAAATGTTCGATAATGTTTTTCGATTATTTACATGGTTCCATTCATTCACTGTGAATTTCTGCTTCCGGGACTGTTGTACAGATTGTATCGACTTCTCTCGTCCTTTCTTATCGATCTTCCCGCCAGCCGATCCCTACAACTCATTTCTCTGTTTCTCGCTCTTACTCTCATCCACTGGGTCGTGTCTTTGAGCATCATGGAATGTAGACGTGGGCTTTTAAAGTGCAGATGTTATCAGATGTTTCACTCGCCTTGCATATTGTTCCAGTTGATTACTTGAGCTTCAGCTGCATACAAGTGAGTGAAGAGTTGCTATGGTCTCGCGCTAAAATGTATTTACTTCTGATTACAGAGATATTATTATCGCGCTGTAGTCGCTGTGTATCGCGTCTAAGATCTTCCTATTCACGTGGAAGTCCGTTGTATTAATAGTATTAGTTCTTACCTCTATGGTATTAGTTTGTACTTAATTCTGAATCCAGCGTAAATGAGACAATTGGAACGGTTTCTCAAGCTACAGTGATTTTATAACTTTGGGGCAAACTGTTAAAAGTTAATAATTATAGGATTATATAAATTATATAAATATAAAAATGTAAAAAATATATATAATATATTTAAATATTATCTAATATTATATAAAAAATATATTTCTTTAGTTCCGGTAACACCCCACTTGTTTTCAATTTAAGTGTTTCGTCAGTATCCTTTTTGTCATATTTGCCTCACGGCACTTAGCACAGCGCTAGTTAAACTTGAGGAATCTGACGGTTTTTGGGTCTCCATCTATCGACCAATACAGGTGGAGGGTTTGCAACTTTCTTTATAGATGACTTGCGGTGTTTTCAAGTGTAAACATTGGAGGCCATGAAGCATAGTAATTTTGTTTTTACCGATTTAACTCGCTTTAGAACGTGTGACATTTTTCATTTTGTCTGGCATCATGTGGAGATTATCAAAAGAAGAAGTATGTACTTACGGTGTGAGTAGTTTTCATTTGGCCATATACATAATATTTTTTTCAAGATATTTTTAAAGTTTAATCGAGAAGACAATCTCTCTGAAATTGTTATTTTCCTCATATCACAAGCATTCTGATTCAAGTAAAACTATAATTCAATATATACGGATTGTAAAAAAATCATCTGAGCATTTTTCCCCAGATGTCCTATATAATGGCAAATTAGTGCGTTTGCGATAGTATTCGTGAAAATTGGTACCCTTACTAATTTGAGTATGGGGAATCCAAAAATCGATGGCACCAACCTGAGTAATTAATACTTTCTGCGTAATTAGCATAATTAGCATAATTAATAAACATTGATAAAACATCATATAATTTTATAATATGACCTTTATGGGTATCCATCGAAAGCTCGTCATGTCTACAATATATATAAATCATAAAAAACTAAATTTTTTCATTCACATAATAATTAACCGTATAATTAATTATTTTATAAAAATCGTCATTCAACAAAAAGCTTAAAATTACCCTCTCAGATTTTGATAAAACTTGGTAGGATTGGTCACAAGCCCAAAGTAACACATAGGTATTTTTTGGTTTGTCCATTTATTGGGTACTTTTGGATTTCCAGGCCCTCAAATAATCAAAATTTTGATTTCCATTCCTTCACTTGAATTGTTCTAACTTTTACACCGTTCAACTCAAAAGCTTCGTCTTTTTCTAATTGTGTGAAACTTATTGCTAGGGACTAAGAAGTAAGTACATTTAAGGGGGGAAAATTCAAAATTTGGGCTTCCAAATTGCCTATTCACAAAAAAGTATTTTTTGCAATTTATTGAGTAATTAGTGCGTTTGTGAAAATTGGTGAAAATTGGAAAACGTGAAAATTGGTACCCTTACTAATTCGAGTATGAGAAATCCAAAAATCGATGGCACCAACCTACGTAATTAATACTTTTTGCGTAATTAGCATAATTAGAATAATTAATAAAATCGACATAAAAATTACATTATTATATAACGTGGTCTTCATGGGTATCTAAAGAAAGCTTGTAATGTCCACAATGCATATAAGTCGCCAAAAGTTAATTATAGTCATAACATAATAATTAATCCACTAATTAATTCATCTGTTTAAAATCGCCATATTCACACAAGGCTGAGATCAAAGATGTTTATGATGAGATCAAAAACAAGGTTTGTAATTTAAGCTTATAAGTAGTATAAACAATTAATCAAAATTTTGTGTTTAGTTCCTAATTAGCATAATTAATTATGCGTAATTAATTATGCTTATCTCACATTTTGATAGAAATGCCACTTGATATTCAACAAAATTGAGGTTTTAATATCACGCAAGGAGATTGCAATAAGATTTAATACAGAAGACAACACACCACTAATTGAGCGAGGTGTGATGGAGTTAGACCAAGAATCACGTCTTATGTCCATTGTCAAGTCAAAAATATATGGAAATACATGGATAACTAAATTAAGGGCTAAAGTGGATGAGGGAATGCGGAGTGAACTTGACGTGGAGATGCAAAAGCGTCTGGTCGACTGCACCAGGCATCATCAGGACCTCATCCGGTAGGAAGGAGATTTCATGGATTTGCTGTGTATTTGAATGTGGGGTTGTATTTACTTATTTTTGGGTATCCAACACCGGCGAAGCAGATATTTTTTCCATGGCACGAAGGTATCACTACACTAATATAATGGTTCACTATGGACGTGAAAAGAAATAAATATACATGTTCCCGTCTAGGCAGTAATGAGTTAATATTTTTTGACACTGGAATACTTGAACATTGGATTTGATTTTTAAACGGCTAGTAGGATTTGACGTTTCACTCCCATTCACCTCCTTCTATAATATGTATTTTCCGCACAAGCATCTAAACAGAAATAGTTTAGCGTCACTTTACTTTCCTCTTTTCTCTTGCACACAATCTTCTTCTCCACTATGCTCGTAGTATTCCATCACTCCAGAAGCGCTTCAATATAAAACATTGCTGCCGCTTCTGTTTTAACATGTTGCATTTGCTATTCTGCTGTTTACTCCAACTACTTACTACCAGTGGCGTGCACTCAATGGAAGCAAGGGAAGCATTGCTTCCCCTTCCTTTTCCATTCCAACAATATTAAAATATAATAATTATATGTATAATAATTTAATCTTTTTACAAAAATATTCATCACTTAATACTACTTATAGAATTCTTATTACGAACACAAATGTCACCACTTTCGCTCTGATTTCAAAGTAAACGCGGTTTCTAAGACAGGAGGTGGGCAAGGCGCGTGCGCACGCATACACTTGCCTCGGCTCGGCAGTCGGCCGGCTCCAAGGGATTCACATTTCGAATTGCTTCCAATCCCTCGCTCTATATACGGGAGTTACGCATGCATTAGGTGATTTGCCTACAATCAAATATGTTAATCTGCAGCCACCTGAAAGTATTGTCAATAATAAAAACTTATTTTGCCATGATAATAACATTATTTGCCGGTCTAAACACAAAGCATTTCTGTGTAAAATGCGTCTATTTCTGCAGGCGTATTCTAGCCAAGGGAAGCAAATCGGAGAGTTGCATCCACAGTCCGAACGCAGCCGAACTACTCCCGAGTTGACACGATTGGAACGAACATGTGATCGGTCGGTGACAGTGCTCAAGAGCGGTTGAATGTCTAAACTTGTAATATCTACAAAATATTGCAGTTTCGGATTCTCAGTTCAGTTAACGCATTTCTACAAAGTTTTTGTATATCTGTATTTGCCCTCGTATTTGCCTTCAAAAAACTAATGATTAAAATATAAAAAATTAGTCTGAAAATCCTCCTTTGACCATTTCTTAAATTCAAGTAATCTTCCAAAAAGGTACTTTCAAAATCGTTTTTAACCATCTAAAATTAGTCAAATTTTAAAAAATTCCCTGCGGGGCTAAGCTGGGGGGCAAGCCCCCCAGACCCCCCCTCCGGGTCTGGGCAAATTTCTTTCCTGGCAAATTGCTTCCCTCACTTCAAATGTCACGGCACGCCACTGCTTACTACTTTACTACTACTTTACTTTACTTTACTTACTACTTTACTACTTGGCTCCGCAAGTAGAAAGAGTCGTGACAAAATCTACAAAATGCATAAACTTTGCTATGAGAAACCTTCGTGGCACAGATAACACAGTAAAAGAAAAAGCTTATCTGTCGTTAGTCCGGCCAATCTTAGAGTATGCTTCTGCAGTGTGGGATCCTTATGTCATTCAACAAATAAAAAGCGTCGAAAATGTGCAGAGATTGGCAGCAAGAAGGGTGACAGGGAAGTGGAGAAGGTGGTTCTGGAAGGTAGAAGAAAACGGAACTCTCACCAGACAATACGAGAGCCCAACGGCAATGTTACAGTCGCTAGGGTGGACCTCTTTAGAAGAAATAAGGAAGACGGCCCGACTCTGTAACTTGTATAGAGCCTGTGTTGGATATGGGGGGTGGGGAGAAATTGGTCAGAGGCTTCAGAAAAGTCCTTACTATTCTCAACGAAGGGACCATCCGTACAAGCTACAAGTGAATCAAGTTAAGAAGAATATTTTGAAATATTCATTTATCAACAGAACGACCACAGAGTGGAATAAGCTGGGATTTTGGGGTCTGGAGGAATGGCCAGAAACGGCAATAGCTTTTAAAGTGGCACTTCACCTAAATTAGTTTTTCTTGCATCTTTTTATAATGTATTTATATTTAATCATAGACATTTGCCACCGTAATTGTGTAATTACTATGAAAATAAATACATTTGAATTTGAATCTTTACTTCATTTTATTACACGATTGTTTTACTTGATTGCAGGCTATGCGATGATTTACGGAGTGTGATGCAGCATCTTAGTGTGAGCGCAATGTTGATATACATCATCGCATCTTGCTCGGCAGTTACTACTCTCACAATGGTCACACAATTAATACCATTAATATTAGAACAGACACAACTTTGACAACAGTTCTTTGCGATCGTAATTATTTGAAGTTTGGGGACTTGTTTAAAAGCAAATACATAAATTACAATGAAGCACACTTTATACATTAAGGTCCAGTGTTTTAATACTCTGCTAAAACAAGTAATTAACTTAACACAGTCATTCTAGGAATGCCATTGGTTGTTTCCATGACAATACAGTCCTCATCAACCGTTTAAAAGTTATCAGAGTATTGAAAGACCTAAATCACACGTTAAAAATACATAAAAAATTAATAATAAGTTGGTAGATATAATTATTAACGTATCTTTAAATACAGGATGGAATTTAGTAAAAATTGGTGCTTTCCATGCTCCAATGTATTTTCCACTTAATAAATATTCTATTAATTTCAGGTTGACCACATCAATTCACTTCTATATATAGTAATGTCATTGCTAATTGTTGCAACAATGTTCCTGGCTATTTATGCCTGGCTGTTGGAGCAGCTAACGGATGAGGTGAGTAACATTAAATACCTTGATAGTTGGGCGCCATTTGTAACAAACCGGTTGCATAGTGTAACAAAGCTGCCCAGTGAGGAAGCTGTCTACTGTTGTGATTGATTCGAAGTGTCGGAAAGCTTCAAGCGGTCAATGCGGATCATGATGTCGATGGCTAATCAACCTGTTGTCCCGTGTTACATAGCTCGCTAGTGAGAGAGGCTGTCTACGGTTGTGATTGGTTCGAAGAGTCGGAAAGCTTCAAGCGATCAATGCGGATCATGATGTCGATGGCTTATTAACCTGTTGTCCCGTGTTACAGAGTGAAGCAATGATGGAGGCTGTCTACGGTTGTGATTGGTTCGAAGCGTCGGACAGCTTCAAGCGATCAATGCGGATCATGATGTCGATGGTTAATCAACCTGTTGTCCCGTGTTACAGTGTGAAGCAGTGAGGGAGGCTGTCTACGGCTGTGATTGGTTCGAAGCGTCGGAGAGCTTCAAGCGATCAATGCGTATCATGATGTCGATGGCTTATTAACCTGTTGTCCCGTGTTACAGAGTGAAGCAATGATGGAGGCTGTCTACGGTTGTGATTGGTTCGAAGTGTCGGACAGCTTCAAGCGATCAATGCGGATCATGATGTCGATGGTTAATCAACCTGTTGTCCCGTGTTACAGTGTGAAGCAGTGAGGGAGGCTGTCTACGGCTGTGATTGGTTCGAAGCGTCGGAGAGCTTCAAGCGATCAATGCGGATCATGATGTCGATGGCTAATGAACCTGTTGTCCCGTGTTACAGAGTGAAGCAGTGAGGGAGGCTGTCTACGGTTGTGATTGGTTCGAAGCGTCTGAAAGCTTCAAGCGGTCAATTCGGATCATGATGTCGATGGCTATAATCAACATGTTGTCCCGTGTTACAGAGCTCGCTAGTGAGAGAAGCTGTCTACGGTTGTGATTGGTTCGAAGCGTCGGAAAGCTTCAAACGATCAATGCGGATCATGATGTCGATGGCTAATCAACCCTTTATAATCAAAGCTGCTGGTTTCGTGCCATTATCTCTGGAGACATTCCGTGCTGTACGTGTTCATTACCACTCATTTGGACCCCTCAATAGATAAACCAGATAAATAATTTCAGAGGTAGCTTCATTCTTTAGTGCTTTTAAAAGGTTTAGAATAGTCTATTCTAGGATGTATCATTAATTTACAACAATGAGACAACCAGAAAACAACCCTTCAAGAGAAATTAGGATTTACCTTAAAATTGAATAAAACTCTTTATTTCTCTAGTTACGTCTGAAGAACTTGTTTGACTTTTGAGGGGTCCATTTATTTGTCAATTCTTAGCTTAAACTGTAACGGAAACGTTGATATATTGTTTAATGGTGAATAGAAATTTTCATGTTTTAATTTTTTTAAACATTCTCTAAATATTTACGAAATTCATATTATATTTCTGCGGTATTTGCTCTACTCTACATTATTGATATGTTACGTTACAACCACACTCAACCCGCCCTGACGATTGACGATGGCAATCGTCAGGGCGTCTGTTTTAGTTGACGTCGTGCGTGGAACACGTCGCTAGAGAACAAAGGGCTGATATTTTTTGTAAACTAATTCTGTTAAATTAATGTTATTCTTTGCTTGTACCGTTGCGTTACAAATCAATAGAGTAGAGCAAGCAACGCAGAAACAAATGAATTCTATCATTTGCTCTGAAATCAATGTTGTCAATTCTATACTATTACATATTATTCTATATTATTCATATCATATTACTCTCACTAACCGAAAATCCAGATGCATCTGCCATTATGCAAATTTTTTTATTCCAATATTTCAATCTACAGTAGGTATAGTTACCAAATCTGTTTACCTATATGAAACAAACAATACATGATTTTAAAATAAGATGTTGCATATTTTCCAAATCTATATCCAAATCATAATCATTTCATGTCTTCTGTGCTTTTATTTTCCAAATACAATATTATTTCATCTCATTTCTAAAGTTCTGATTTCATAAGACGCTTCAGCTACTGTCTAAAATGCATTCCTCACACCGCATTACACTGGAAGTTCTAACATCGTGTCTTGTTTCCTTGCCAGTTGATGAAGTCATCTTACGGGTATTACGCGCTTCTGTCGAAGACAATGCAGCCCACCGAGAAGTGAGAGGCTTCAAACATCTTCCCTGACTTGACCACATCACCGAAGAGATGCATGAATTATGTTTGAATTGTCCCATCGAGAACTAAAATATAGAACTTTAATAACGTCACGGAGCAGATAGACGTTTTTAAATACTCCTATTTTAATAGGATTCATCAACTTACGATGTGATCGAACTAAATAATTGAGCGAGCGTAGCTAGCGTCACCACGGTTATCAATTTTGCATAGAAATCACTTCTGCTCTTGAACTTGGATATTGAGCAAACTCTTCTTTTCATTAGGACTTTTACAAGTTCTTTTATTCAATACAGTAGGTACAATATTTCGGTTTTAATTCAATACCCTTTCTTTATCAGGTAAAGTACAAATTAATAAAAAAAAAGCAAAAACATGACTGAATTAGCTGAGATTAAACTGAATTATACCTGAATTAGACCTGAATTAGACCTGAATTCATGTTTTTGCTTTTTTATTAATTTGAAAGCCTAAACATTTTCTGATGAAGATTTTTAAGTGTTTAAGTTGATTTAATGTTGTCCATTTAAAAGTGCCATCAAATACACTTGATTGTTTTTAGGAACCTTGACGTGTGGTTTACTTCAAACTCGATTCCCGCAAGGTCAATAGAAGTAGAAACATTTTCATCTGTGAGTCAGAGTTTTAAATTAACTGCAGCGACAGTATGATAATTACCTCCTTTTGACAGCTCATTTGTAAGGTCTTAAGTAAAATGTGTCGTTTGCAATAATTAAAACGTGTCACAAAAAAACGATTATTATTAAACTGATTCAATTACTAATTTAACTTTGTTTACCAACTATTAATAAAGATACTTTTAACTCTCAAATCGACTTGAAATAATTCCTTGTCCTCTTGGATTCTACTGCAACTTAAGCTGGCGGAAAAGTTAGCTTGATTTCGTTAGCATTCTGCAGAAACTTACGAATTTATTGTGACAATGGAGTTAGCAGCACCATTAAATCTGCAATATTAAATTCTCTAAGACTAAAGCGCTAACTTCTAACGGTATTTAGTTTGTTTTCAATTTTCACAAACTGCACATTAAACCAGACGGCGGAGTCTTTAGCGAGAACCTCAGAACTGTACTAAATGTAGTTAGTGACTGTATTGTAAACACGCTACATATTCTTAATCTCGTCGTAACTTCAGAATATTCAATATTGGTCTAGGCATTTCACCTTCCCATCATTTGCCTCTCGACTGAGAGAATCACGGAGAACCTCAGTCGGAAAGGAAGGCTGCGGGAATCGAACTCGGTCCAAGTCCAGAGCGATGCCTGAGCCAGCTTGCTCGTCTAGATATTATTAGGTTGTGTAATGAGGATTATTCACGCCTCGACAACTGATATGTTATCTTTGTGATTGACTTTGAGACAATTCAATGTTTCCTCGTGATCTTTACTTTACTCATTTCCATGTTAATGTGCATTGTTCTATTTATTTTTATTTATTTATTTATTTAGCTTGAAAGCTATTTTTCATTACAATATACATTTACAAAACAGGAAATTCATTATAAACAAATGAAGTACATAAAGTTTAAAACATTTCAATATTTTCTTCTTCTTTTACCTTTCTACCTAATCTATTATAAAGTTGAATACCACTATAAAATACAGATTTTTGTTTTTCTAGATATTGATATGTTATTTGATGACCTAGTATTATATACAACACTGTGAACAACATCGTTCATATATTCTAAAATATAATCTGGCATTAATTAAACCTTTAATAACCTTATGTATAAAAACTAGTACATTTAATGAAATTCTTTGTTTAATGGACATCATATTTAAACTCTAAAATGGTATTAGTTGCTGTTAATCTATCACAATTTATTACTAATTTTAATGCCCTATTCAGTAGTAGTTATTATTTCACCGTTTATTATATTTAATAAACAAACCGATTTCATTGGTTTCAGTCATGATTCCCGGCCGTTCCTGCAAACAGAGCAAAGTCAGCGATTTATAGTTTGCACGTGACGTCATCTCATTGTTGCCTGCCACCATCTTGAAGGCACGCAGAATAGCTGTGATTCTCTGCTAAAGTTCGTTCACGATTAGAATAGCAAGCCAATATGGCGGCCGTGTACTACTATAGTCAAGCGAACGTATATGTACACATGTAAATATCAATACAATGTTCAAAAAATATATATAAAACCACTGTATATAAAAATAAATCAATATTATTGAATATTTCTAACATGTTTTACAATTAAACATAGTGTATTTCAAAATCTCAATTTTTAAAAAAATGGCGCTTAGTCATGTTTGGCTTTGAATCCTTCAATTATTCATTTTTTGCTTATCAACTTACTTAATTTCATTTCAGTACCTACTTGATCGATAGTCCTTGATGTGTACGTTCCGAACTCCCAACGTTTAGTCGCCATCTGAGACACAAAACAGACCACTTCCTTGAACCTAAATATTCTCAAATCAAGACATGAAGTTGAAGGGAATTCTACGAGTTGCCAAGAACAGCAAACTTTACTCTAATAAAAGGGCACATATGCATCACAAACCTGACACAATGTCTAATGTATAACATGCGCTCATTCTTCGTCTTTCCAACGAAATGTTGAGATTTTGATTGTTTTTATTATTAAATTACTGCAAAAATAAATACTATTGACTGAAAATATTGATAAGCTCCAGTATGCAGTGAATTTCCGTCATAAATCACCTTGGATTACTCAACATGAACGATGTAAGGTATGTACTCATAGGTAACTATTTCTTTTGATCGGATGTAGAGAAATAAAGTCACGTGATATGCATTGGCCTTAACGAAGTGAAAAATTACAAATGTACAAAGGGGGCCCTTTTTTGGCACTTAGGGCCTTTTACTGGAGTATTGCTATCGACCATTTCAATTTAAAAAGCCCCATCTACCCATAGTAACTCTATGCTATTAGTCACTTGGGTGCTTTTACCTGTGTACTGACGGCATTTTTCGATAACACCCACAACTCAAACCATGTTTTGACCCATTGAAAGTTGACTTAGGGCTTTCTTAACGAGCACAAAAGATAGGAAATGATCTGCTGATTCCAACGATACCAATAACTCCATATTTTCAAAAATGTCACTTGGGTGCTTTATAGTTGGTACGGCAGTATAGGAATATTAGCCCGTTCTTTGACTAAACTATTATTGCTTGTGTAATGGTGTTACCGTCGATCTAATCTAGGATCACCTTTTTCTCAGCTGAAGGTAGACTCACCCTTGCTTCTTCTTGGTCCGACTCTTGTGCCTTCTGATCAAGTCCATCCGGTTGAGGAATTTCAGCGGGCTGGAAGTGACCAGGGGGCGTGTGGGCAACACGCTTTTTTCTGGCAAACGCATGCGTTCTGGGTGGTGAAATTGGCGCGACTGTAGGCTGACGTGAATTCTGGTTAGACCGGTTTCCTGCTCGAGCAGTTGAACTTTGACCAGCATCCATCACTCGCGTTCTTCGCGGCGCCACGGCTCCTCCATATCCTCCACAACCGGACGGTTGTAGCGGTGAAGTTGGACTTTAAGGAGGGGGGCGCTGCCACGGCTCTGTATTGACAGGCGAGTGCTGGACATCTCTTCGCGACGAACCGGCGTCTTTACCGCCCAAACTGAAAGTAAAGAGTAGGATATTAAGATGAGGAAAGTTTTTGGAGAAATTTGGACGAACACAAGTGTTAGCTATTAATGTTGGCCAGACTGTATGTCGATAAAGTAGTTCATGTGTTTGTTAGGTTTGCAAGCTGTAGTAATTTTAAAGAACAAAAGAAGAGAGAAAAGTTAATTGTTGGAAGTTGTCTTGAAATGGAAGTTTGATAAGATGTAATGTCCTTGTGAAATTAAACTATAATAATTATATAAATACCGATGTTATTATTATTCGACGCCCAAAAACCGTAAAGGAAACTGTAGCCCGATAGTAAGCCTTTAACAATTCAGAAGTGTGGGATTATAAATTTATCTAATTCGGATATTCAAGAGAAGACATAACTCGATGTCTACATCGTTGGAGATTCTGGCAAATGCAGCCGCTTTGCAACATGAAAATACTGATGATCAAGAAGTAAATGAAATCTATGATGAAACTACTACCGACAACTATTTGACCGAAAACATCAATACACCTGACAACAACATGAATGCCACAGATTTCATCAAGATTATGTTGGAAGAGAACAGACGACGAGATGAAATGTATATGAACATTCTCAGCAAAACTGTAAGTTCGCAATCCACTAACTATCATGTAATGCCAGATCTTACAAAGAATATCAAAGTTTTCGAAGAGGGCACGAGTTTCAAAGCAAAGAATTGGCTAGAGTCAGTTGAAACTACTGCAATGTTACACAAATGGCCATCAAGTTTTACACTAGAAAATGCGAAGAGCCATTTAACAGGATCCGCCCTGCATTGGTATAATGCACGAAAAGCTGATATTCCTAACTGGGAAGAGTTTAAAATCCGTTTCCAAAAAACATTCATAACATCAACTAGCAGTAAAGCTGATCTTTGGAAAAAAATCCAAGAATTGAGTCAAAAGAAAGGAGAAAGCTCATCTTCGTATTTTCACAAAAAATCACAATATTGTATGCAATTAGAACTATCCTTTGAAGAATCTAAACACCAAATCTTAGTAGGACTGTGGTCTAAGAGTGTTAGTGCAATGCTAATGAGTTGTAATCATTATGATATTGACGAATTGTATCATGATCTAAAAAAATTTGAGAAACTTGAAAACGACAGATATGACAAATTTGCAAAACCAAGAGATTTTAAAGCACCATCGCGAACAGAAAATCCGCAAACTTCGCAAAAAAATGATTCTCAAGACAGAGCAAAGACCGAAGTTCCGTCACCGACTAAATCGAAACAATGCGATAAAAAGCAATTACCCCTTAAAAATCAATCAGGAGAATCGCTTTGCTTCAATTGCAACCGGTACGGACATTTTAGTAAGGACTGTCCCGATCCCAAGAGGACCCTTTTCTGTGTGAAATGTCGTGGTACGGGACACACGCAGAAACACTGTCAAGTCACTTCATCCGGAAGCGCATCAGTTAAATCGTCATCTTCCGCAAGCTCAGCTAATGACGTAGTAAGCCAAGTTAATAATATGCAAGATGGTAACACTTCAAGCAAGTACTTGAAGAATGCTATCATTGATAATCATCAAATCACGGTATTTATGGATTCAGGTTCTTCTAGTTGTATAATGCGTGCAACAACAGCACTGAAATGTGGTATGGTTCTAGAAGAATCAACATCGTCTTTGTATGGTTTCGGAAATATTGACAAAGCAACGCAGCCTTTAGGAAAGGTAACACGTAAAATTACAATTGATGGTGTAACTGCAGAGAATGTTACTATTTTAGTAGTGCCTGACACAGCGCTCTCTGTCAGTATGCTGATTGGACGAACATGGCTTGATCTGCCGCACATTGCGTATGCGAAAGTCGACAACGATTTTGTCATCGCATATCGAGAAGATGAAATGTTTCGCAACTTCAATCTTTCGATTACGTCAAACCGATTACCATTGAAAGCTGTAAATGATGAACTAATTCCACGAAACTCGGTTAGTTTTATCAATGTACAAGCCCCTGCATCAGATTATGATAATTCGTTCATAGTCTGTGGTAACGCTAAGTATGACACAAGTCATGCCTTATTTGAATTGAAATACGGTAAAACGACTATTCCTGTAGTAAACATGACAAATGAAGACCAACAAGTTCGCAAAGATTAATGCATGACGCGAGCCGACATAGTAGAAGATATTTATACGATAAGTGAAGACGATGATCTTCCCGCTGATCTTCCCGAACCGATCAAGATTGCAGACTTGAAAGTAGGACCGAAGATTACTGAAACTGAAAAATCAGAACTTTTGGAACTAGTTAATACGTATCGTGACTGTTTTGCTACAAACATGCATGAACTAGGCTGCACAAACATTGTAAAAATGGAGATTCTTGAACAAGAAGGAAGTAAACCCGTAGCTTCTAGACCGTACAAGACTACTGCACAAGAACGCGACGAGATAAACAAGATCGTAAAGGAGTGGAAGCAAAACGGAATAGTTACCGATACTCGTTCCCCGTATGCTAGTCCTGTTCTATTAGTCCGAAAGAAAACAGGTGAATATCGTATGGTAGTTGACTATCGCCGTTTGAACCTCCAGACCGTCAAGATGAAATTTGCCCTTCCGAACGTAGACGACATGTTGGAACGTCTATCGAACAGTAAGATGTATGCTGTACTTGATCTCGCACATGGATATCTGCAAATTCCGTTAGCAGATTCTGCAAAGGAGAAAACCGCCTTTGTAACGCCAGATACAACCGGTCAGTTCGAACGCATGATGTTTGGTTTGACCAATGCTCCTAGTGAATTTCAACGTGCCATGAACATAGCGTTAGGAGATTTGCGTAACACGATTGCTCTCTGTTATCTGGACGATATATTGATCCCTGCGTCATCTTGGACCGAAATGATCCAGCGTTTAACACTTGTTTTTGCCGCATTGCAAAAAGCCGGTTTGACTTGCAAATTGTCAAAATGTGAATTTGGAAAGGAAGAGATTGACTACCTGGGATTTGTAATTTCGACGAATCACCTTAAGCCAGGCAATCGTAAGTTAATCGCAATTGAAGAGTTTCCAAAGCCGAAGAACGTTCACGAGATACGGCGTTGGTTAGGTTTGACAGGTTTCTTTCGTCGTTTTATTCCGCATTACGCACGAATAGCCGAACCGTTATCAAGACTAACTCGGAAAAGTGAAGCTTTTGTATGGAATACTGAACAAGACCAAGCATTCGATGATCTAAAAAGCGCATTAGTATCGAAACCGACTCTGATGTTGTACAACCCTGCAGCCCGAACGGAAGTTCACACCGACGCTTCAGCAGATGGCTTGGGAGGGATGCTACTTCAAGAAGGCACTGATGGAAAACTGCATCTAGTGTATTGTGTCTCGAAGAAGACAACGTCTGTAGAACACAACTATCATTCGTCAAAACTAGAACTCATGGCAATAGTCTGGACATTGGATAGACTGCGTCAATTTCTGTTGCCCCTCGAGTTCACAATCATAACGGATTGTCAATCACTTGTCTACATGAATACTCACAAGACCCTGAACCCGCAAATTGCACGTTGGTACAATCTGATCCAAGAGTTTAATATTCGAGAGATTCGTCATCGCCCTGGTATTAAAATGAATCACGTCGACGCATTGAGTCGCGCTCCGTCCGAAGAAGCAACCGACACAATGGAGAACATTATTGAATCACGATTCGATGTGTTCTTGACACTGAACACAGAAGACCACGTCCTTATGATTCAGCATGGAGACGCCGATCTGCAAGAATTGATAAGAATCTTGAAGAAAGAAGATGAAGAACGAACATCACAAGAACAAGATCGCGTGAAGCACTTCAAACTACAGAATGACCGACTGTACAGAATCGTAACGAACAAAGATGGAACAACTCGATATCTTTACGTCATGCCTAAATCGATGAGAAAAAGTCTTGCTGTTAAATTTCATGACCTTTCTGGACATTTTTCAGTAGATCGAGTAGTCGCAAGAATCACTGAGCTGTACTGGTTTGCCTACATCCGCAGATACATCCGACAACACATCCACATGTGCGCGGAGTGCATACTGTACAAGAGTAGAGGAGGTAAGACACCAGGACTTCTGCATCCGATTCCACCTGGTAAGCGACCATTTGCTACAATCCATTTGGACCATTTAGGCCCCTTTATCAAAAGCTCAAAAGGAAACCAAGAACTTCTTGTATTAACTGACAATTTAACAAAATTTGTCAAGCTATATCCACTGAGAGACACTTCAGTGAAGAATGTTTTACGTTCAATGGAAGAATTTGTCATGGACAAAGGTTACCCGACCAGAGTAATAACAGATCGAGGATCATGTTTCACTGCTCAGAAATTCACAGATTTTTGTGAGCACAATGGGATTATCACACTCTAAATTCGCCGAGACATCCACACGGAAATGGTCAGGTAGAGCGTGTTAATCGTACTCTAATACCACTGATCTCCATCGCGATTGAGGATCATGCTCAACGAGATTGGGACAAAAGCATCAAGAGAATCGAGAGAGACGTGAACACCGCCGCCAACAAAACCACCGGTAAGAGTCCCTTTGAACTCCTGCATGGTTATTCGCCGATATTTCATGATGGGCTTCTGAGGACCCTGACGACTGATGATCAGTACGACACCTGGCAAAGTTCCGCTGAACTACAAACGTCAGCCCGAGCAAGAATTATTGAAATGCAAGGTGACATGAAGGATCGTTATGACAAGCGACATTTCGTAGGAATCAAGTACGTACCGGGAGAAATTGTATTTATGAAGAAAGCCCCAACAGCAACAGGACAACCGACAAAAACGCAAGCAAAGTATCGCGGACCCCTAGTGATAACAGCAGTATTGCCGGGAGATACATACAAAGTTGCGGATTTGGAAGAAGGAAAAACAGGCTATTTTTATAGTTCAACTGCACATGTTTCTCAGTTGAAGCCTTGGAAGAATGAATGTATGGAGGAAGAAAATGAAAGTGAAGAAGAAGACGACGTAGAAACTAATCCAGTAAATGAAAAGCGCGTTCGTAGACAGCCAGATTATTTGAAAGATTATGTTAATGATTAATTTGATTATTTTATTGTGTTTAACTTCATAATTTGTAAAACTGGACATGTTTTCTTGATCGAGGTCGATCAATTTCAGGTTGGCCGAGTGTTAGCTATTAATGTTGGCCAGACTGTATGTCGATAAAGTAGTTCATGTGTTTGTTAGGTTTGCAAGCTGTAGTAATTTTAAAGAACAAAAGAAGAGAGAAAAGTTAATTGTTGGAAGTTGTCTTGAAATGGAAGTTTGATAAGATGTAATGTCCTTGTGAAATTAAACTATAATAATTATATAAATACCGATGTAATTATTATTCGACGCCCAAAAACCGTAAAGGAAACTGTAGCCCGATAGTAAGCCTTTAACACAAGTTGTATGCTTCAAGTGTCTTTTAATTCAGGAAGGACGGCCGCGGGAATCGAACCCGGGCCTCCGGAATACAAGTTCAGAGCGTTACCACTCAGCCAACCAGTTCCGTAAAGTATTCAGCTTTGTTTTGTTTCATCAGCAATGGAACAATTTGAATTTTCCTCCGAGGGCGGACATTATGTTGGGACGTTGACGGGTCAGAAAATAAACGTATTTGTATGGAGGTAATCGATGTATTTTTGTAACGAGAGTGATGTTTTCTCTTAATATAAAAATTCTCCGGAGCCTATATTGCTCAGAAAACCACCAAAATTATAAGATATGACTGAAGGATAAGACTTCCTGACTGGGTTTTTTTCGTGGTATTCCCTCAGTCGACAGGCAAATGCTGGGAAGGTACCCTACTAATAGGCCACGACCGCCTCCTTCCACCTTCCATCCTTGCTTCTCTTCATCATTATCTCCCAACCATCATCATAATCATTCATCCGTCGCCATAAGCCTCGCTGCAGAACAGTGCGACGTTAAGCCCCAGACAAAAATATACCTAAGATATGGCCAAAAGCACTTTTTTCATTTTTTTCATTTTATTTTAATAGTGTTTAACGTCGCACTGTTTTGCAACTTGGAGATTTACGTCGCGTAACATTTCTGTGCCTTAGAGGTAGAAGGGCGGAAGTCCGGTATCTCGATTTTGCTTTGCACTTCTGGAATGATGTGATCAAGATATCAATTGTCATTTGACTGATGTCAACAAATACAGTGATATTTAGGACTAGGATGTTTAGGACCTATGAAACGTCCAAAAAGGCAGCAAATAGTACTTTAAAACTATTAAAAAGTACCACAAAATCCCGAAAAAGGAGCAATGAAATTTTATGCTTTGTAATATTCGTCAACATATTATTCGATTAATTTTTTTAGGAGTTGAATTTAGAGTAAGATGTTAAAATCTTTATGTATGTGTCAATGTGTCAAGTATCGTTGTTGGTCATCCAAGTGGAGGATGGACATTTTGTGAAGACATTAATGAGAAAAAGACATTTTCAGGCAAAATGAAACACATATTTTTGAAACCAGGAACACATGAAACATATTTATTTGTCATTTTCAGAAGTGTCTGAACAAAAAAATAAGAAAGGATATGTCCTAAACATCCTAGCCTAGTTATATTGAATCATTCTCTTACAAATGACTCATGTCACCATAACAAATATGATTAGATGAAGACAGAATTACTAATAATTCAATGGACATGTGCCCTTCTACCTCTGAGATACAGATGCTGTTAGTGACTATTTACTCACTTCTCATTCTTCTTAGTGTTCGAGTGTCTTCTCATGATACTGCGAATTTATTTTTTTGGGTGATTTTTTTTCTAAAAGTTATTGAGATGGTTACCGGGGTTACTGTTTTGAGAACATTGTTATTTAAGAATATTGGGAAAACCGTGATGTAGATATTGACAACAATAACATTATGTTATTTTGGAAGTTACATTTTCTGTTGAGATGGTGTGATTTACGATGTCAACAATATTAACAACAGGCAGTCATTGGAATAATTTTTTCTGTTAAACACACAATTTTTTTTTTTTTTTATTTATTGATCACACAAGAAATAATATTACAAAACACTTTTTTATGCACACAAAAATAGCCCTACTAAGTCAATCCGACTTATCAGTAGGTTTTATAACTAACAAATAATATTCACAACAAATGCATGTCGATTCAAGACATTGAGAAAATAAACAACATATTATAATTCTAAAGTTATGAGAGAAGAAAAAATAAATAATATAATATATATAGATTGATGCGATACATAGATATATATAGATCATATAACACACAATGAAGAAGAGCATAGTCATTTGCATAGTAATTTCACTAGGTATTAGGTATTATACATTGAAATAGGCAGCCACCCAAAGACATCTAATCTTGAGAAAAAAGTATATTGTAAACAGTATTCTTTTATTTTAAATTATTATATATTAAGAAATAGCCAGTTCTTTAATTCCCTTTTGAATTGAGAAAAAGTCTCTAAATTCTTTAGATCGTCCGGTAACTCAATCAAAATAGTAGGCCCACACTTATTAATATAGTTTGGAGTAAAATATGTAATTTTCGTCTGTAGTCTTGTATTCTGTGAATGCCAAAAAAATACTTAGTTTAAAAAACTAAGTTTAAAATCTTTAAAATACTGTTTAAAATACTGTTTAAAATACTTAGTTATAGTTTTTAAGATATTATGTAAAATCCCTTACCCGACATTGTTGGAAAGATTGGAATAAAATAAAAATAAAACACTATATGAAGGGATGTGCGTTGTGAAAAATATCCGACCGAACCGGGGCTCGAACCCGGGACCTCTCACTTGCCGGGCGAGAGCTCTACCAACTGAGCTACCCGATCGGACGGACGGACACTTGACACAACGCACTGATGAGGGTTAGATGAGGGCTTGTAATGTCCAATCATTACCTTCATTCCATTCTCCTAGGAGATCTCTAACCCTCATCAGTGCGTTGTGTCAAGTGTCCGTCCGTCCGATCGGGTAGCTCAGTTGGTAGAGCTCTCGCCCGGCAAGTGAGAGGTCCCGGGTTCGAGCCCCGGTTCGGTCGGATATTTTTCACAACGCACATCCCTTCATATCATCCTGACTCCATGGAAGTTTTCCACAGAAACCTACATTCTCAAATAAAACACTGTTTGTGAACTCCTTAGCTAACGCCAACCATTATAGGGCGAATCTATAAACAATAAAAATGAGAGAATCGAAATAGGGATTTCAATCCTTTTCATAGCTATTGTTCTGATACCAAGAAAAATGCATTATTTTCGATTTTGTTGAGGTACTATAGTTAACCCTTGAAAACCAAAAATCGCAAAGAAAATCATTTTCAATGTTGGTGTCATAATACATACTAGGAAAACGCTCGTGTAACGCGTTGATGAGTGAGCACGGATACGCGCAACAGCTCGAACCGAAATTCTGCCAATCGAAAACGTCATTGCCAATAATTCTAGAATTTCGGCACAGACTTATATAAAAATCTCATAAATTCCTAAAATATTGTCAAATAACCATGCAAAGTTTTAAGTTGATCGATTGAACCTTTATGATTGAACGGTTCCGAGTTAATTTTCAAAAATCACAGGATCTCATTCAAAAAATATACCTGGGGCCACTCATATGATATAATTGTGTGTATACAATATCCCAGAAAAAAACACTCCGTGTAAAAAAGGCAGCCAAGTCTCTTTACTTAAAAAAAATCAACACCGAAAAGGAGTGATATCAAAAAAGGAGCCAAGTCAATGACATTTCCAAATATTTAATCGTATCTTTGAAATAAAAGTATAAACACCGAGAAATACTTTACAAAAGGACTTGGCGCATCGTTTTTTTAAAGACATCATTCTATCCTAAAAGTGGAAAGATGATTAACAAGTAGGTACATATTCCTCTTTTTATTTGAGCCAGTATCTATGAATCAAGCTACTTTTGGTAATGGCTATTTTATAATTTTGTAATGGCGATAGAAGAAAGATGTCATGCTGTAATAGAAGTAATAATAAGGGAGGTAGAATTAAATAACAAGGAAGTGGGCTCATATATATTCTTATAGCACTGTTAATATGGTGATATTAGAAGGATATCTTTTCATAATTTGATCATGACTGAGGGAAATCATGAAAAGTTGTCAAATAATTACTAACTATTTATAGAACACTATTATATTATGGAAGTATATTATTATGGTATATATTATACCATTATATGGTATATATTATACCATTATATGGTATATATTATTATGGTTTTAATAGTTGTTCAATGTGACTTCACTGTGTACTTTATGAAATGTATTGTTATAAAATGTGGATTAATAGAAATGTATTTCATTGTGAGAAGGTGTAACGCATGAGACTTAATTATGTTGACCACGAATCAATAATATGAAGATAACTATTGTGTATTTATAGAAAACATAGGCAACAAGTTTCATCGCGTACATATTCAAATAGAAAATATTTTACAGTAGGTATGTAGGTATAATATGTAATTGAAAGTTGTGTCCCTATTATTCTAAAAATTCTAAATTACGGTTGTATATAAATGGCATATGCTTATGAATAGAAAAATGTCTTTAAAAAAACGATGCGCCAAGTCCTTTTGTAAAGTATTTCTCGGTGTTTATACTTTTATTTCAAAGATACGATTAAATATTTGGAAATGTCATTGACTTGGCTCCTTTTTTGATATCACTCCTTTTCGGTGTTGATTTTTTTTAAGTAAAGAGACTTGGCTGCCTTTTTTACACGGAGTGTTTTTTTCTGGGATATCACTTCTTTTGTTAGTTTATTCATACAGCTTGTAGCACATGTCCGAGCAAGGACTACTTTCTTTAAAAAAATACGCCTCAACCGATTAGGATAGGTACTAAGAAATTACAATCGGTCCAGCCGTTTTCGATATATTATAACGTCCCTTCCGGTTTTGAAATGAAGGCCATAATTAATGTAAAATTGCATAATTTGATTGCAATCGGTACAGCCGTTTTCGATATATTATAACGTCCCTTCCGGTTTTGAAATGGCGGCCGAAAATAATGTCGTCTTGAATTCATAATTATTAGTCATACTATTTCCAAAATTTGGTTGCAATCGGTACAGCCGCTTTCGATAATGACGTCACTTCGGTTTTAACAATGGCGGCCGAAAATAATGTCGTCTTTAATTCATAATTATTAGTCCTACACATTTCCAAAATTTGGTTGCAATTGGTACAGCCGTTTTCGATATATGACGTCACTTCCGGTTTTGACAATGGCGGCCGAAAATAATGTCGTCTTTATTTCATAATTATATTAGTCCGACATAATTCTAAAATTTGGTTGCAATCGGTACATCCGTTTTCGATAAATGACGTCACTTCCGGTTTTAACAATGGCGGCCGAAATAAATGTCGTATTGAATTCATAATTATAAGTCCTACACAATTCCAAAATTTAGTTGCAATCGGTACAGCCGTTTTCGTTATATGACGTCACTTCCGGTTTTAGAAAATGGCGGCCGAGAGCACTGCAACCTTGAATTTATAATTATTTACAATGAATGTTTAATAAATATCTATTTAAAAGTATAAAGTGGTGAATTGAGTGTCCTTTAGAATATTAATGACGTCATTTAGCATTTTTATTACGTCATTTCCGGTATAGGTAATAAGAAAACAATTTAGTTTTATCTAGTTGATACTTCATGAATGACCTTCTGAATTCAATAGCGCTAATTTCCGTCAAATCGCTCATGCCGTTTTCAATATATGACGTCATTTCCGGTTTCATTTAGTGGTTCCTGCCGCCATTTCCGGTACCGTTAATTTGTATATTCATTTATCCCAATTGATTTTTCAAATAGATTGCAGAATGAATATACATGAGCTAGTTCAGTGGCAATCGGTACAGGCGTTTTCGATGTATGACGTCACTTCCGGTTTCAGGAATGGCGGCCGAGAACACTGTGTATTGAAATTATAATTTTGTATTGTCTTTGTTACAATGTAAGATAATGATATGTGTATTTAAAGTATAATTTGATGAAATAAGCTAAATATTGCAAATTTATGACGTCACTTCCGGTTTAGAATATAGGAAAATTATATTTTTAAGTAACATACTTCATATAGATGACCATCTAAATCGAATGGCGCTAATTTCGTTCTAATCGGTCCAGCCGTTTTTCATATATGACGTCACTTCCGGTTTAAAAATGGCGGCACAAAAAATCACAAGAGGCAAGGTATCATCAGACGCCAAAAGTGCATATGTGGTAAAAATTTCAGGTTGATCGGTTCAGCCGTTTAGGCTGTGGCGGTGACAGCGACCTTTTCTGATATCATCTGAAGAAGAAGAAGAAGAAGAAGAAGAAGAAGAAGAAGAAGAAAGCGGTGTAATTTCACGATTTTCACTGCCCTCTAGGTCGTAAACGGCATGACTGGTTGTTGTCGCGTGATGTATATGTTGTCAGGTGGGCCATAGCTCAAAATTAAGACATTTCACAACAATGAGAGATTTTTCATAGTTGAGATCCAGTAGGCTGAAAATGCTATGTTGTTGCTTACAGTAAAAGTAGTTGGTCTGCTCCTCAGTTTATATAGGCATTTACGGTATATGTAGAGTGACTGTGAGTGTACGGTACGACTTGGCTGTGTGGAGCGACCGCTCCACTAGATCAGATCGACTGTTGAACAGTTTTTATTGAGCGAGCGTAGCGAGCGTCACCACGGTACTCTTATGGCACTTTCTCTGTGTGTTTTTTTTGTCCGCACAGCCCAGGTCAAACCGCACATTCAATCGATCTGAAACTTAGCACACATGCTAACGTAATCTATGCGGTCCCTGGGATCGTTTTTGAACGGGCTCCTGTGATTGGTTCAAGTTTAAAAAAAATTATCTTTCGATTGGTTGCTCCGATCAATTTGAAATTAAGCAAAGCCATTGCAACCAACATTGTACCCAATCATACAAAGTTTTAGCCAAATCCTCCCATTGGTTAAATTTTAAAACCATATTTCAAGTGATTTTTGAAATTTAACCGAGAACCATTTGACCGATCATCTTAAAACTTTGCATAGTCATTTGGTGGACCAACATTTTCTGTATTTTTTTCAGACTAATCTGTGTTTAAATCCAAAATTTATTAACATTTTACGGACATTTTGCGTTTTGGCTGTCAAATTTCTCGAATTTGTATGATCACGGCATCTTTTACTCCTCAGTTCCAAGGTAGTTAGAGTAGAAATTTTCAAACGCATATGAAATAATATCTTATGAGTGGTGGTCTCATGTATATTTTTAGAACGAGATCCTGTGATTTTTGAAAATTAACAAGGAACCGTTTGATCGATACTTAAAACAACTTCAACTTAAAAGTTATGCTAAGTCATGGTTATTGTATTGGCACAAATATTTTAGTAATTTTTTGAGATTTGTATGCAAATCTGTGACGAAATTCAAGAATTATTGGTTTTTAAGGACATTTTCGATAGTTTCGGTTCGAGGTGATGCGCGTATCCGTGCTCGCTCATCAACGCGTTACACATAGCGTTTTCCTAGTATTCAAAATACTTCTGTACCAACCATAAAGCAACTACAAGTCAGGAGTAAGAGGCAACTTGTCAAACAACTCACCTAAAAATTTAAGTAGGAAATACTGAATAATAATGTACTTAGCAGAATATTATATATTAGATGAAAATTTACATGTAATTTAGTGATCCGGATATGAAAATTGTAGCATTGTAGCAAAGAATTAAGATTTTCGAATTAAGACAATGGTCAAGCAAAAGATTGCTCAGAATTGTTCATATTTGACATATTTAGCATGGAATGATTTACCTTGACTGTAAAATATAGTAATACAACTTGATACAATAGAATATTTTACATGATACAATTAGTTCGATTATTGAACATTTTGTATTTCTAACCACCAAATTGACCAAAATAGTGAAATTTGGGATCAACGTGTTTTTGCTGACTGAACTTGCAGCTGATTTGGAAGAAGAGTTTGTAACACTCGTATAAAATGCCAATAAAATAGTATTGACAATTATTTTATTACAGTAACTTGTGATATATAATGTGTTCATCCTTTAGATCAGGGGTCGGCACCCTTTTTTGGTGAAGGAGCCAATTTCCCAAAAATTAACAAATTAGAAAATAATGGGAGCCGCAGTAAAGGCAATCAAATATAATAAACCGAAAATAACAAATTTCTTTAATAGTTAATTTTGATATTTTGACGAAGCCCCCCAGTTGTTGCCCCGCAGGGCATTTTTTTAGAGTTTCAACGATTTAAAAGTGATTCTGGGACTCTAAAATGAACAAATTAAATCAAATAACCATCCCATTGTTGCCCCGCAGGGCGTTTTGTTTTCGATTCCAGATCTTTATTTAAATTAAAGAGCTATTCAAGGGGGAGGTGGGAAGGTACCCTACTAATAGGCCACGACCGCCTCCTTCCCACCTTCCATCCATGCTTCTCTTCATCATTATCTCCAGACCATCATCATAATCATTCATCCGTCGCCATTAGCCTCGCTGCAGAACAGTGCGACGTTAAGCCCCAGACAAAAATATACCTAAGATATGGCCAAAAGCACTTTTTTCATTTTTTTCATTTTATTTTAATAGTGTTTAACGTCGCACTGTTTTGCAACTTGGAGATTTACGTCGCGTAACATTTCTGTGCCTTAGAGGTAGAAGGGCGGAAGTCCGGTATCTCGATTTTGCTTTGCACTTCTGGAATGATGTGATCAAGATATCAATTGTCATTTGACTGATGTCAACAAATACAGTGATATTTAGGGCTAGGATGTTTAGGACCTATGAAACGTCCAAAAAGGCAGCAAATAGTACTTTAAAACTATTAAAAAGTACCACAAAATCCCGAAAAAGGAGCAATGAAATTTTATGCTTTGTAATATTCGTCAACATATTATTCGATTAATTTTTTTAGGAGTTGAATTTATAGTAAGATGTTAAAATCTTAATGTATGTGTCAATGTGTCAAGTATCGTTGTTGGTCATCCAAGTGGAGGATGGACATTTTGTGAAGACATTAATGAGAAAAAGACATTTTCAGACAAAATGAAACACATATTTTTGAAACCAGGAACACATGAAACATATTTATTTGTCATTTTCAGAAGTGTCTGAACAAAAAAATAAGAAAGGATATGTCCTAAACATCCTAGCCTAGTTATATTGAATCATTCTCTTACAAATGACTCATGTCACCATAACAAATATGATTAGATGAAGACAGAATTACTAATAATTCAATTGACATGTGCCCTTCTACCTCTGAGATACAGATGCTGTTAGTGACTATTTACTCACTTCTCATTCTTCTTAGTGTTCGAGTGTCTTCTCATGATACTGCGAATTTATTTTTTTGGGTGATTTTTTTTCTAAAAGTTATTGAGATGGTTACCGGGGTTACTGTTTTGAGAACATTGTTATTTAAGAATATTGGGAAAACCGTGATGTAGATATTGACAACAATAACATTATGTTATTTTGGAAGTTACATTTTCTGTTGAGATGGTGTGATTTACGATGTCAACAATATTAACAACAGGCAGTCATTGGAATATTTTTTTCTGTTAAACACACAATTTTTTTTTTTTTTTTTTATTTATTGATCACACAAGAAATAATATTACAAAACACTTTTTTATGCACACAAAAATAGCCCTACTAAGTCAATCCGACTTATCAGTAGGTTTTATAACTAACAAATAATATTCACAACAAATGCATGTCGATTCAAGACATTGAGAAAATAAACAACATATTATAATTCTAAAGTTATGAGAGAAGAAAAAATAAATAATATAATATATATAGATTGATGCGATACATAGATATATATATAGATCATATAACACACAATGAAGAAGAGCATAGTCATTTACATAGTAATTTCACTAGGTATTAGGTATTATACATTGAAATAGGCAGCCACCCAAAGACATCTAATCTTGAGAAAAAAGTATATTGTAAACAGTATTCTTTTATTTTAAATTATTATATATTAAGAAATAGCCAGTTCTTTAATTCCCTTTTGAATTGAGAAAAAGTCTCTAAATTCTTTAGATCGTCCGGTAACTCAATCAAAATAGTAGGCCCACACTTATTAATATAGTTTGGAGTAAAATATGTAATTTACGTCTGTAGTCTTGTATTCTGTGAATGCCAAAAAAATACTTAGTTTAAAAAACTAAGTTTAAAATCTTTAAAATACTGTTTATTTTATCATCTCCCAATCATCATCATAATCATTCATGCGTCGCTATTAGCCTCGCTGCAAAACAGTGCGACGTTAAGCCCCAGAAAGAAAAAAAAGATAGACCGTACGCGATTGCAGCTGTCCATACTATTTAAATTTAAAATAGTTGATTAAGGCTAATTTACCATGGTTACAATTCCAATGACATTCCTTGAATACCTCCTCCTAGTCCTACGTCCTAGTTTATTCAGAGCATTTAAACAGTGATTAAGACTCTATTGCCATGGCAACAATTAATCACATTTCGATGGTTAAGAAGCAACACCTCCTAAGTCAAAAATGACTACTTTTCAGGAGAGGATAAAAACTAGTTTTAGGTTATGAAGCAAAACCTCCTAAGTCAAAAATTATAACTTTTCAGGAGAGGATAAAAACCAGTTTTAAAATTGAGCTTAAGTGCAAAAATAAAATAAATATACTACATAATATTTGTTAGTATAGTTAATTATAATTATTTGAGAATTTTTGACTTACATTAATTATTTTCAATGGAAATTGACTTACGAGGTTTTGCCTCATTTAATTTATCTTTTAGTTACAAGGTGGCGCTGCAGTTCAGTTTCACGGAATTGAGATACGAGCTTTTGCCATGACATTCGTTATTTTTATTTGAAATTTTAACATTAAAATGTAATTTTGGTAAAAATTGAGATACGAGGTATTGCTTCTTAACCATCGATTTCTTGAATGACTGTTTAAACTGAACTACTGGTTTTAGGAGAGTATTGAAAAACTGGCGCAAAGTATGTATCATGTACACTCCTGGACACTGAAATTGGCCCGCGGTCAATGTTCAAGTGGCACTACGGAACGTTCTGATACTGCCATTGACAAGGAGCTGATGATCCAAGTCCGTGATGTATTGGCAGTCCGAGTTCTCCATGCTGTTCAGGAAGACGATGGCGCCGGCCACTTCTACGGTCACGCCTTACTCATGAAGTCGCCACTGTTTAGGAAACTGCGGTTGGCGGCGGGTTGCGGGGGCCGAGTCTCCGCAGACCCGCTATTGTTTGAGTTAATATACAAGAAGACATCCACATACGACCAGTGAAAGTCAATGTTAATTGCCCCAATTTTACTGCCATGAATTTAATTTCAGTCATGCAACCGGATTGGAAATAGTATGAAAATTGAGTATGTTATTCAGAGATGTGCATTTAGTTTATCCGAATGCAATGAAGATATGCTAAAAACAAGAGGTTTGGACATATTTAGCGAAGCGTGGCCTAATACGCTGGTTGAGAAAAATACTGTCGAGTACATTCGACCTTTGGTATGGCTTTGAAGGGTTAATTACGATCATTTTACGTGTATATATGTATGTAAACACATTCAGGTTGTACCATATGTTGTAATGTACTCCAGTGTTTGGCATTATTTATTAGAATTAGTTTGAAATGTGTGTCACTTCTTAAATTTTTTATAATCCTTTTTGTGTGAAGGCTAAATATAAAAAATATAGAAAATATAATATAAAATATATATTAAATATAGAAATAAAGAACCATACGAGTCCCATTATCTTACACAGGTTTATTTCATAAATACTTGGTACTTAATTTGCAAATGTGCAACAAGTGATTCTTAAAGAAGAACGTTCACTAGATGTTTCTTCAACTTGATACTCAAACTTGAACCGATTGGAATGCTATTGTAACGGAAATGGATCCATTATTTTTTTTTTCGAGAAGGAAATTAAAGAGAACAATACGATCATCGGTGAAAATACGAATATCTTCTCAAATCCAGTCAAGACTCTGATTTCACCGGAGTCTCTAAAATCACAAAAACGAATTCAACTAGTCTGTATCTCACGTCGTCATGCAGCAAATTGAATCTGAAATAACGCAGACGCCTTCCTTCTCTTGGGAAATCGACAAAACAACGGACATGGCGTGTAAGTCCCAATTGTCGATCATCTTCCGATACGTTATTGATGGAGATGTTGTGGAGAGATTTCTGGGATTCTTCGACGTGAGTAAAGGTCGTAATGCCGCCTCGCTAAATGCGTTGATCACCCGTGAGTTTAGCAAGTTTAATTTCCAAGACAAGCTGGTTACGCAGACGTACGATGAGGCGGCAGTTATGGCATCTGAGCTCAATGGATTGCAAGCCAAGATCAAACGAACCGCTCCTCAAGCAACATTCGTGCATTGCTAAAGGAGCAAAGAGCATTGAATCACAAGAAGTTTCATTTGGTTACTATGATACTATTATTGTAACTCGTCAATAACACCGGCGACAGCGACCTTGCGCTTGTTTATGGAATCCCTCACACAGACTGCCCTCACTACTCTGGACTCAATTCCAGGGTATTTGATACAATATTCGGTTTCTACTGTTCTCTTGAAATATACATTTAACAAAATGGAACCAAGATATACATTTTTCTTTGCTGGGGGCGTAGATAATAATAGTAACAAAACACTGTCATTATAAAATGAGGGCAACTTTGACATAGTAGGCTAAAGACATATGAATAACAATTTGAAATTACGAACACAAAGTGAAAATATCATAATTTAAACTCAACTCAATAAAACAAAGATGACAATTGGTATGGTCTTTAAAGTTGTTACATAGAATGGAAATGGAACGCTTCGGTAATAATACACTAAAGTGAGGAATAAATAATTTACTAACCAAAAAAATACATTAAAAAATCATAAAAAGTCTTGTAATAGTGCCGCTTGATCGGAGAAGTAGACCTCTCACTTATAAAGAAAAAGCGTCGTACTTCTACGTATAATACGTACTTCGTCGTACCGAAAGCATCACATCATGACCAGCTGCTAAACTGAAGGATCTTCTATTGGAGAAGATCTGTGGCCAAGTTCTTGTGTTCTTGTGAAGATCTTGCGTTAAATATAAAGTTATACTAACTTTCCTGTTTTTTTCCGTACGGTGTATTACTTTCCGGCATACAGTGGAAATAAAATTTTAATATCTCCATTTTTATCTTGGTAACACGGGGAAGATAACGCGGGTGATTAAAATGTGAAAAAATCAAAATAAAATAACTAAAGTTGAATTTAATTAGTGGATGCTAAGTAATGACTGTGGTTACCTTATATGGATATCGGCTGGAAGAAATAGAAATACATATATTTACTTCTTTACTTTTTAATCATAGAATAGCAAAATACTTTGTTGGACTTCTTTTGAAGAATTTCGTTTGAACATTATTAAAACTAGGAAATCGCTCAGTGTAACGCGTTGATGAGCGAGCACAGAACATGCAACATCCCCAGTCACGATAAAAGACACGGCACAAGACGATTTTCCCTGCAAATTTTTAATCTCCATATAAATACTCAGGATGAATATCAGATCCATTGTGTCGTGACTTTCCTACATACTTTTTCCAGCTATTTACAACCCGTACTTAACTCGTAAAATGACAATTAATACTGGACTGATTGGGCTTAACATGTGTAAAATTTTAGTTTATGTTCGTCTCGATCACCATGCAAAATTTGAACATAATCGGAACATTTTGATAGTCGACCAATCAGAAGATATTATTTATACTTAAACCAATTGGAGGATTTGGCCTTCGTATTGCATCCGATTTGGTATGCGCTAGTTTGACTGTAAATTGTGGACTGTTTGGCTGCTCTACATGCCTTGGAGCAGAAGCTTAATATCCATCCCCACCAGAAAGGGATGCATTATACTAGTGCCTATCTGAAAAACATGAGATATGCCACAGATTGCGTCTCTCAATGTTATATGTTTTATCTCTACTCGACTGTTTATTATTTCCATGAGCACCTCACCTCTATATTGTCGACGACAACACAGTCATGTTTACCTGCACTTGTTAAGCGCTCCTATTGTGAGCAGCGTCGAGTTTATTATCCTTCCAGATACGTGATTTCAAAGTCACTCATCTGGACAATCCTTCACTAGCTCGATTCCTTATTTCTCTGAACTCACATATCGGCTTGAGCGTAGTTGTTGGTGCTTTGCGGTGTGACAACATGATTCCCAGTCTTCCTTCCTCTCTTAGTATCAAACATACATACTGTAGTTACACTTCTCTCTCTCACTCTTGTTTCAATGTATACAAACCCGAGGAACATTAAATACATTCTTGAAAGAAATCCAGCGCAGCCATGTCGATTTGTGGAAAATGTTGAAAGTCCTTCCAATTGGATTATGTGCACAGTTGAATTCGTCTACTTAAATGTCACAATTATTCCAGAATCAAATTTATATACCGCTCTTAACCGGTGAAAATATGTCATCACTTTCCAACTTTGCATTAGTTAGGACATCACTTCAAACTGGGACTCAAGGAAAGATATACAAACGAATTTGAAAGTCGCAAAAAGTCAAATGGAAACAATTTCGTCGCCAACACAATAAATACATATTACTGTTCTGTATAAATTTCATAATGAATAAAATTAGCTCGCGTTACATGTAGTTTTGTTCTCAAAAAACTGTGTAAACTCCCTGAAGCTGTCCTGAAATCACCAGCCAGCCGCGCTATGCTGAGCTTGTTAGTCGGCAGTCGGAGGTTCAACGTGTCGGACGTGTGTGTGTTTCTGCGCGCTCTGTGTGTTTAACATGCGTTGCTTCAATGTAACTGCATACAAGTTGGTGAGTGGTATGTTTCCATGCACTCACACTTCTATGCACTACACATCACAATGAGAGCCTGCTTCCTCCACAACAATTGCGCAACTCTTCTAGGCGCTAATCACAAGCCAATATCATTAAACATATTGATACTCGTGTTGTTCTATTGACAGTTAGTTTATGATTAAATGATACTCACAGGCTGAAGAAATATACATTTTTCTTCTAGATTTTAGATAAGAGAAAAAGGAAGATAATATAAATATAGTTTAATCAACAGTGTGGTTTCCTCGGTAATAGTGACTCAATAATTATCATTAGTTAGCAACCATGCTATTCAATTATAAACAATCAGGAACTGACGCATTGTTGCTTTGTTATCTTGCTGTTTGCAATGCACATAATAGTAATGGTCTCTATTCTAATATCTAGGAGAAGAGTGATCTGAAGATAAAATCAATAGTTGCGTCTGCAATTAAAGTTAGTTTTCATGTTGTCACTTGAAGAACTGTCACATTCGCCTCACTCCTTTCCGGCATTTCCTACACACTCTCTTCAATGCAGCAGACGAATTACATGGGAAATCACTTGGAATCGCTCCTTTCATCCGATATTCTAAAAGAAAGCGCTTTAATGATGATTCAATGAAAGTCTAATATTTTAGGTTCTTGGTGAATTATATGTTAAACTTCGAACATGCTTCCATCGCGTGTATCCACTAATATCCCCTCTGTCTCCTCCTACGAGCATGAAGGTCTTAGGCACTACTTCTACCAAAGAGTTTCTAGTAGGCTTCGCACTCTTGCCTCAGTGTATGACGTGAAGCAAGCTTCACTGATTTACATCTGTATTGTCCATGTTATCTGCATATATCTCTTCGTCTAACATGCGTACTACTTGATACGGAGACTTACAAAAGCATCGCTCGCTAGATGTGTTCGTGAATTTCCATCGATGAGAGTCTATGAGGTATAAATGGATAAATAACAGGGAAATAGAAAGAAGTTAATTAGCAAGAACACTTTAATTTAAAAAGTTATTACGAATTGTATAGCTTTTTGTTCTGCGGACTTTCAGATAATCACGGTAGAAAAACAAAAGACCAAACACATCTTGTGAATTCTGACAATACAACAAAACTAATATATATTAAAACTACTTTACAAACTCCATCAACATTATAATTGAATACTCTTTTAACAATATCAACTAGTTGCAGCCTTTCGCTTAATTAACGCCTTTCTCATAATTATGGTAATATCCCATTTTTTGTACATATCGTGACTTTAGTCCCATAATATTGTTAATTTGCAAAAGATGGCAGAGGAGTGATTTGAACAGTAAAGCAGCTTCGACAAATATAGTTCGTTTCTAGTGACAAATAAAATCTAAGCACAATTTATTATAGCATAATAGCCACGTCTATAGTTTAGAATCAAAATTTACTGAGCCGTCTACCAAGATCAATTTAAATCTAATAAAATCTAAACATTTTAATATTTTCTGTTTTGGAACAAGATATTTGGATCTAGGACTGGGAGTTACTTATACCTTGATCATGTAAAATCCAGTTATTTCCATTAGCATGCGTACTCATATCATCATGAGAAACTTTACTTGTATCGATTGGTACGTTACACTAGGTATCGTAATCGCTCGGGAATATATTTTCGTGATGTCTAGATACGAAAATACTTCCATCTCTTAAGTTGCTTTCACACTACACTCTTTCCCCGGATTGAAACCTCAGTATGACCCGAGTCAAGAAATAACACGTGTTTAAATAACGGGTGTGGTTTCCTCGGTTATAGTGACTCAATAATTATCATTAGTTAGCAATCCTGCAATTTAATTATAAACCATCAGGATCTGACGCATTGTTGCTCTGTTATCTTGCTGTTTGCAAGATTCATATAATTAATGGTCTTTATTCTAATATCTAGGTGGAGAGTGATCTGATGAAAGATAAAAGTCTTTACTGGCGTCGCCAACAGATGTTTGTTTTTATGTTGTAACTTGAAGAACTGTCACAATCTTCGAGCATATATAGTTGGGTAGAGTTGGCACGACGGGAAAAACTTGAGGCAAACATCGAAGGTCACAATCGCCTCTCTCTCCCGCTGGCATTTGCAATGAACACTCTTCAACGCAGAGGACCCAGATTCTATGGGAAAACACTTTGAACTGCTTCGTTTTATCTGATATTTTAAAAGTAAGCGCGTTGATGTTTCAATACAAATCTAATATACGTTCAAACGTATTGAATAATGGTTTGAATCTGTGATTAAACAAGAGGGATTGTTTTAGTTGTAATCGAACTTAAAACATACAATGTATTTAAAATTGTAAAACAAAATTAACAGGATTTTTTTTATTGTTACTCGTATTGGTTGAAGCAAAATTGAAACAAAAACACCTGGAATTGCTGGCATTGCCATAGCGCATGGATATTGAACCTGCGAGTAGAAGACGCGTGTAGTCAAGCTGGGTGAAGTCGTCAATCAATGTCTCCCAATGTGCTTGAATCTTCCTCACCAAGGCATCATTTTCAATATCTTGCCTTCTAAGCCTTTTCCATTGAGCTATTACGATTTTAAAACATCATTTTATTCAGAGGGGATCTTCATCATTTACTTGTGTGACGTTCCTTCAAGTCTGAGCCGACCCCACTTTTGGAACGACGCCATTTCTTTGCTGAAATGAGTGTCTACATGCTAAGATACAATTTTTGTTAAAAAAAAAGAAGGAAAATGTCACTTTATTAAGGACTGACTACCTTTCTTGAATTAATGATTCAATTAAGAGATAATCTTACATCTTACATTTTACGCGTGATTCGACAACATGTTGATGATGTGTCATGATAAAAGGTACCACGCTGAAATATATTACAGCATTGAACTAGTATTTCTAAAATAAGTCTGAACTATTTTAAATTGAATGTTCGCGTGATACGATCCTAGAAATATTACACTCTAGAATATAAAATTAAACTAAATACTAAACATTTTCATTATCTGAATTAGGACACTTGGTTTTCCAAAGATGGTTCCTCCAGCTAAAGGCACGTACACATAAGAAATGTGAAGAAAGGGAAATCATAGCTTAGGAACCTTGTACACACTTCGGTGTCTCAGCTTGATTTTCTCCTATTCGTCGAGGCGCATCACGTGACGTGCACGTGTTAAACTTCATTTCAACTTCAAGTCGGGCCTCCGCCGAAATCTTCTCTAGGTTCTCGGACCTTGTAACCTCAGCTGAAGCATTGCTCTGGACCTTCTTCTGCTGGGGACCTTTCTTCTTAATGGAATACGAATGCACATTCTTGGACATTTGCCCTCCAAATCGAGCCAATTTACCGAGGGCAATGTTCTTCTGTCGCTTGACGTCCTCAGTCCTTGCCTGTGCCCTGATGGTCTTAGTGTGCCTAGGGTGTCTAGCCTTTGTTTAACTTTCTTGGGTTGCCCCTCTCAGTTCTTCTTGTTCTGTGTAGTCATTCCTGTCTTCCATGTTATCGAAATCTTTGTCGGCGGATTCCGTGCCAATCGACCTCGTACTTCACTGGGAGAACAATGATTTACATACTCTTTATTAACTCTGTTATGTAATTTAAAAAAATATTATTTGATGCGTCTTCGTTGCCGTAAGCAGACTACAAAGAAATTTGTAAAATGAAAGTGAAAGGAAACGACAAAGTAAATGGCAACAGGTGATATAGTTTCTTGTCGGTGTTTCTTCTTCTGGTCGGTTTATTTTGCCTCCTGTCATGAAAACACACTGAAGTCGAACAAGATATAGCAAATTATAGCTTATTATTTGTTCTGAATTTAAATATTGTAGAATGAAGAATCATGACGTACAGCTGTGAGAAGACCGGCGGCTCATGTTTTGGTTCTGGCCCGACTGTCAAACTCCACTCCTGTTACTCCGTCTAATATAATCCCTTCAGCCTGGGGATACGATCTTTCGTTGGAGACTAACTTCAACACCTAGCATGTACGAATGATTCTTTGGACGTTCTGAAATATCAAGTAACTGAGTACAATGTTTACCTCTCAGTGACCAACAATTGTGGAAACTCACATAAACACCTCGCATGTAATAATGATTCTTTGGACGTGCTGTATAGTACTGCAACGCAATGCCGACCTTACACCGACCATTCATAATGGGGACGAAATTAAACGACTTCGACGTTGAGTTGAGTTAAACACATATTTGAAATCAGTGGATTGTAAGGTAAACACATTTATTGTCCACCTCAATTACGTAGTTTCTAATGGATCGTCTTATAAATAGAGGGATTTTTTATTTTTCTTGTGAATGTTTCCTCCGTCATGCAAGATGATTGAGAGAACTTCATTCTCCGTATATCATATCTTAGTAATAATTGCAAACGCTACACGACCTTCTGAATTCAAAAGCTCTGCAAATATCACGATGTCAATTTGTTTTGAACGATTTTTTAACTCGAGCCGAATTAAAACATGGGCAGTAGAATACATATTTGACCTCATGACGTTCTCCAGCTACTAAACTTTATTCATGCGTCATTCACGTTCCACTTGAGCCTTACCTGCCATATCAGCATACTGAGTGTCTTTAGATATGTGTAAAGACATATATAACACATCCATTCAAAGGTGTTGCATATTCTGAATTGCAAAGCCATTGTTACCCACTCCAACTCACCACTGAAGATATGCGAATGGTGTACAACCATACACATGTTAAATATACACAAAATACAATAAAGTCCACAACTTTATCCCATATCAATGACTGGCTAGACTGTGGCAATTCATACATTAAATTATAATTATATACATAGAAAATGATATGTCGAATCACGCACAATTTCTTTTGATTTTCTCGCAACTGCTCGACTTGACATTAGCGATCGTCTCAATAGGACTACCTTTTACTAGTGATAACATTGTTGAGCTCACTACTAGTCCTGTCTACAGTTGATGTTCAGAAATCAGTAAACCTATACTTGTGCTTGACTCAACCCCGAATATTCATAGCAACTCACTTTAGTTCCTACGCTATTATTACAGACCAGCAAAATTTAACAGTTTAACTTATTTATAAATGTATTGGAATTAATTAAAATTCAAGCCCATTCTCAATTATTGTATGGTGGTCTAACCACCAATTACGGACACTCGATAAAACAATATAACACAAAAACAGAAAATAAAACACTGATATTTAAAAGAAAAAATTAAAAAATTGCAATACACATTGAATTTTTGTTTTTGTGCACTGTCATGGCGAACTTTATGTGTTTAAGAGGGCCGTGAGAGTTTTCCATACATGATGTGTTTTAGCAATGACTCGCAATATCACATGAAACCAGCACTACTTACTTGATTATCTCGGCAGCAGCATAAACCAAGAACTCTAATTCTGTCTCCTCGCTCAACCATTCACCGAGGTATTTATTGTATGCGTATGAGAGTAACACTTACTTTTGTAATATTTACTACTAGTCTGCGTCGGATTAAGAAATCAATCTGAAAAGTGAAAATTGGCATAAACTCATGAGGTATCGTAACTATACGCTAGATCGTTTCTGCACGTGTTTCAGAAAGTAGCCGACATTGAATGCTGCGTTGTCGGGTAGGTGAATTCGTCGTAAGCATAGATTATACTAGAAAAACTCTCAGTGTAACGCGTTTATGAGCGATTACAGATACATGCAACATCTCCGGCCAAACGATACATTGCGACAAAAGATTTTCTTTGCAAATTTTCAATGTGCATAATATACACTCTAGTTTGGAAGAACTGAAAAGCAGATCCATGAGTCTGACTTGGTATACATTTACAAAAAAAAAATCCCCAATTATACTATTTTAAAACTTTTAAAACAAGTCTGTACATACTTGACCGATTTCAATGTGTAAAATATGAGATAAAGTTGGTCTTGATCACCATGCCAAATTTGAACTTGATCGGAGCATTTTGATTTTCGACCAATCGGAAGATTTTTTAAAATTTTCAATAATTATGCGGATTTGACTGAAACTTTATAAAATATGGCAAAATGTTGATCTTAGTGACATGTTAAATTTCAAATTGATGGAATGGACGTTAGTTTTGTTAATAAATTGGAACCAATCAACGCTGTTAAAAAAATGGTCTACAAAAACTTGGGGTGGTCCCCTTGCAAATTAAGTTCCTATGCGCCAGAATAAATTGTGAATAACTTAATATTAATTAAAACCTTTCAGTCATGCTGAAAAATTCAAGGATGATTGGATACGACTCAATGAAGAATTAAATAAATGTAAAATGTTTCAGTTGCATGGAATATTTAATGAATATAATTTGGAATTCAGGAACAAGAGAATAAAATATGACAATGTGATGATCGAATCCAGGTGCCGTAATAATAATAAAAAATAGCGTAACTCAAATTGCATAAGTACACAAATAATTATGATCTAGAAATTGTATCGAGATTCCACGTAATTCAAATCAGTGACTTGATGTATGATTTACAAATTATATAAATAAATACAGGATAAATCTATTTTGCTTCGTTGATATATTATGTCACGTGTTGACAATCTTCTAGCTGCCCCCCCCCCCCCCCCCCCGTCCTTCCACCTTCATCCCCTCGTCTATGGCTGGTAGCCTACCCCTCCCCTCTCTTCAGCTCGCTGACTACCCCTACCTACCTTGGCGGCTGGGGAATATTAGAGAACATTCTAGAGGACAGTGTGCTGGCGTTGACATGACAGTTGTTTTGATTGAGAACCCAGGTTTTCTCCTCTCGATGTAGCCATGGCAAGAGAGTGTACAATATTACCGAGTGTCTGGGAGGCTTGTGGTGCACTAAAGGAAGCTGGAAGAACTGTATAAGGTACCGTACTCTCACGCACGTTTCACGGAATTTTTAGTGAACGAGAACATTTGTTGGAATAACTCTTTGGCATTAGGTGTTTACCTCATGTGCATTCTCAGGCTGATCACGCTTATCAATAGAGTTGTAATTGTTATTAAATTAGGCACTAGAGTGTACAGGTTGTATCTTAATTGTTTACAAGGCCAAATATTTGTATCTTATGTATCTTTATTGTTTATAAGGCCAATTATTTGTATATTATGTATCTTTATTTGTATCACAGGCCGGCCGCTGTTTAGAATATAATTATGTCATTTTGGACTGTTCATTATCTCATTTTGATTATTTCTTGGAAAACATTGGAGATCATTGTCATCCGTAATTACAGTTTGAACTGTTTATCATATAAGATGGTGATTTATGGGTTATGTCATGTGTTTTTAAGCCGCCTCATATCCCGAACAGTCCTCCCCCCTCCCCTTTCTTCCTTAACTAACGGGAACCTAGCAGATATCGGGTTATACACGTTATAATTATATACTAATTATGTACATAGATATGGTAATTGATAAATAAACTGATAATATTTTAAGTAATAAAGTACGAAATAAGAACCTATTTCACTTGATTTTCAGCAGTTTTTAATAGAAACAGGCGAAATCGAGCTGTATTTTCACAGATTATCTCTTTGGTTAGTTTTAATCCTCTAACACAATATTTGAATACGGTTAAAATTATCAGAAAAATACGAGCTATCATGTGAACTCAAACTCTTTAATGTGTATTTTATATATCAATCACTGCAGATGATTTAAGTTAAATGTTGGCATCCGTCCATGTTGCTTTATGGGAAATATCATTTTTTTTTCAAGATATCTCTTAAAATAATCCCGTTACACATGTTTTTGTTTCCGTATTTGCATTTGTTACTATTTGAGTTGTATTTCAAGATAATTTGAAGAATTTCTATTTAACAATGACTTTTGGTGGAAGTATTTAGGAAGTATTTCCAGCTTTCGAAAATAGCCTGCTATCTTCGTTCAAACAACGCTCATATGTTCTGTGTTCTATTATAAACAATATCAAAATCTAATAAATTCACAATTTAATTATAAAGATTAAGTTCTATCCTTTATGATGTTCTGTCGTATAATAATAAATATAAAAATCAAAATTTTAATTCAAAATCAATCACCATATTTACGATATATAAAGGTTACTTCATGATGTTCTGTGTTCAATTATATTCAATATCAAAATCAAAATTAAAATCATTCACAACCAGACTACGAACTCAATACCTTAGTAGAACTAAATATTGGTTGGCGCGAAATGAATCCCTCTGGTACAATTTTGGAGAGCGTAGTACAATAAGCGATTATAGCGCTTTATGATTGGTCTTTATACGAGTCACCAGGTTCCAACAATTTAAGCGTTGCTGTCAAGCGATCTCTAAGAGTTAGACTTGCCGCATATTTGTGACCTGCTTTCGAATTTTTGTATCTACTTATAAATGATCAGCGGTTTTCCGGTCCATTCTCAAGAAATTCTTAAAATAATCCTCATCCTCACTTGCAAGTTCATATTAATCGTTCTCATTCCCAAGTCCCTTTTGCCCAACCTTTCTCCAGCATCTTCTTAAACGTGTATTCTTCTTCTTATTCACATTTGTTATTCTCTGAATTAGACGCACAACACCAATAACTTTCAAAATGTCTTCGAAATCTTCAACATCACATCCCGCCATTTTTCAAACACAAACACCCATGACCATGGCCACCCAACACTCCAACCAGCAAGGAAGGTGTTTAACTTGCTGTGGAATTGTTATGAAAAAACTGACAAATTTAAATGCCAAGAGTATTTATCATCCTCCTCAGATAATTCAGGGATTGCAATATTTATCCCTTTTGGCTTTTTGGCTCACATTCACATTCCTCGCGCTGACCATTTTACTACCCCGCAAATACAAGTTTTGCATAGAATCAGTGATTATGATCTCGTCCACCTCGCTATCTTCTACAATTTAGTATCATTGAGTTCAGTCCACCAATAATTATTGCAATACCAATTTCAATATATTAATTAATTAATTGATCTACAATCCCATGTTTATTCAAGACGAAGCATGTTGTATTAGCGTGCACATTATACTAGGTGATTATACGTCGACAACACGATGTGCGACTGTGGAGGATTGCAAGACCCGGCACACCTGTTAATATGTTCCCTACAGTGGCGGTTTGTGGGGTAGAAAAGTGGGGAGGCACACACATATTTTTATACCAAAAATAATAGAGAAAAAATGTGGAATTCGTGCACGAATTATAGCATGTTTAAAAATTCGTATAATTTGAACTAAAATATTTGGTTCGATTTCATATGCATTGATGCCTTTCAAAATGTGTTTTCAAGTACCTGTAATTTTGTCAAAATTTTATTTTAATAACTTTTGGAGTTAAAGAATTTTAAATGAGGTGGAAAAATATCTGTTAATAATGGCTTTGATTTACTAATTTTTAATGTAACTTCCGATTTATGAATTTTGCTAAATTATGTAGAAAAGATGTGTAAGGTAGTTTTGAATATGTGTGCAAATTTTCAGGCCAATTGGACAATTTGAACATTTTCTCGCAAGTGATTTCCATCCTCTGTGCGCTGTGATCCAGCCGAGAGGCCAGCCTCCACTCAAGTCACGTGACCCTGCATGCTGTTCGCTGGCGTGTGTGTTCCCCCCGCTACCCCGCCTAGATGAATTCATAGGCTGTGAGCGGCTGTCCGCTGATGTGCCTCCCTTGCAGTCCGCGTACAACGTGTATTTGGGGCTCTATATCAAACCAATTAGCCAAGTGAAATACTTATATAAACGGGCAATATTTTAAATGTAATAAAACCTCACATTTATATATAATTCTAAGTTTTGTAATACGATGCTTTCCCTTTTTCCTCTAAAATTTTGAGGAGGCACAGCCTCCCTTGCCTCATGCACAAACCGCCACTGGTTCCCTACTTCCCGGGCCCTGTAATAAGGCTGATCTTCTTGAAGCCAATGACAGAGGAGTTAAGGTGGCCGAGTATTGGAAGCACAAAGTCTGATCTGGTCACGGATCTGGAAACTAACTAATTCTAATTTGACAAAGTAGGTAACAGAGTAATTTGAAATTTTAAATACCTAAATAATTTGTTTAATAAGTCAGAAAGTAAATGGAATTCAGCTTAGGGACAACAATATTTGAACTCCTCATTGTCGAATTAGATAGTACACACATTTTCAGGATGCTAATCTTTATTCGTTACATTTTTTGAGTTGTGGGTTTGTTCTCGAAAAATTGTGTAAACTCCCTGAAGCTGTCCCGAAAATCAAGGTACCTGGGAGCAGCCAGCTCGCTTGCTAGCTCATTTTATTTGTAGACGTGGTTGGGTGCGGACGCTCCTGAGGAGCTCCTGGTGGTGGGGAGTGGGGGGAATGTATAGGTGGTCTGGTCGGACGGTTCGCTATGGTAGCGCGCTCTGCTTCTTACTGTACTAGCTCTACACGCATTACATTAATATACACAACGTTTTAAAATATTTCAATATTGTATACCATGCCTTACTATTGCATTCTGTGCTACAATATACCATACTCCACTACACCATACTGTACTATACTATACCATACTATATTATAGTGAGGTTGTAGCTAGATAAATATGTATCCCCATAAAAAACACTCCGTGTAAAAATACCAGCCAAGTCTCTTCAACTATAAAAAATAGAAGAAATCTAAAAATTCAGCCCTGAAAAGTAGTGATATCAAAAAATGAGCCAAGTCAAAACTTAATTTTAAAAACCAAAATATACTTAGCGCATCGTGTATATAAATAGTATTGAAGCATATGCCAAAAAACAAATGTACCTAAATATATATAATATATCTATAATGCCCTTAAAATCGATGCGCCAAGTATATTTTGGTTTTAAAATTAAGTTTTGACTTGGCTCATTTTTTGATATCACTACTTTTCAGGGCTGAATTTTTAGATTTCTTCTATTTTTTATAGTTGAAGAGACTTGGCTGGTATTTTTACACGGAGTGTTTTTTATGGGGATATCACTTATTTTTTTAGTTTATTTACACAACTTGTAACACACATCGGAGCAACAATGACTAAATACTTTAAAAAATACGCCATATATTATATGGTTAAAACGAAAAATTGTGTTTGGTGCTCAATATACCTTTAGCTTAAGGTAGCACAACTGATATCTCATATCTTCCAAATAAGCCTATTTTTGGCAGAGGTATCAATAATCACTATTTACACGATACTGTGAAATATGAACAACTTCTCGTGTCTAGATTTTGAGATATTGTAGTTATAAATTCCTATTTTTAACATGGAGTCTTATGGGGGCTATTAAAATTATGACGATTTCCATGCTATTTTTGAGTTTTTAATTTTACTGAGGTTCAACGTTTTTTCAAAAAACTGATTTCTAGATTGATAGTTGGACATTCTATTAGGAAAAAAATTGAAAACAATACCAACGTGTGCTATTTTAAAAGTTATCAACCAAAAACTAAATGATTTCCCTATACCTCCTGTGTTACAGTTTTGTTCATTCTCGGAAGGCAATGAATTGAAACCTTGCTATACGACAGGGGTTGCAAGTTAAATGACATTTTTTGATTCATTTATACTTAAATATAGTTGAAATGTAGGAAAACGTTTTCTGAACTTGTAATTTCAAGATTTTTTATTTTATATATATGTATAATGAAGGTACTACCTTAAAGTGATATTCCATGAAGAATTGCAAAAGCTTCGTTCCAATCAGTCCAGCCGTTTTCAAGATATGGTATCACTTCCGGTTTTCAAAATGGCGACTGAAATTACTGCCACCTAGAATTTATTTCTATAAATGTTATGTATCATTATAAGCCTTCTGAATATGTAGTTATATTGTAGTAAGAGGTCATTAAAATCTAGTTCTTCATTTTCATGACGTCATTTCCGGTTTCGGTAATAGTACATCTCTACTTTAACTATTGATATTCCATATAGATGACCGTCTGAATCATTTGGCGCTGGTTTAATTCCTAACGGTCTAGCCATTTTCGAGATATGACGTCACTTCCGGTTTCAAAATGGCGGCTTCCGGTTGGTTTTATAAAAAGGCACCTCAGACGCCAAAAGTGCACATGTGGTGAAAATTTCAGATCGATCGGTTCAGCCGTTTAGGCTGTGGCGGTGATTGCGGTGTTTCCTGATATCATCATCATCATCATCATCATCAGATCAAGATAGGTTTTAAAAGGGGTGTAATTTCACGTTTTTCACGGCCCTCTAGCTCGCAAACGGCAAAACATATTGTTCCCTAATTTGGTATATGTAGTGGGGTGGGCCATAGCTCGAAATTAAGATATATCGCAACAATGTGATATTTTCCAATTTTAAGATCCAGTAGGCCGAAAATGCCATGTTGTTGCTTACAGTAAAAGTGGTTGGTCTGCTCCTCAGTTTATTATGCATTTACGGTATGTTGAGTGGTGTGAGTGTACGGTACGACTTGGCTGGGTGGAGCGACCGCTCCACTAGATTCATCTATTGTATACAGCTAATATGCTATTCAAGTGCAGTATTGTGTGGTATGCAATGCTATACTCTATTGATATATTATTATACTACTATACTGATATTAATGTACTTTACTACACTGTAGTATTAAAGTACAATGCACTACATTAGTAGGACATTATTGAGCGAGCGAAGCGAGCGTCTCTCTTTGGCTCTTTTGGCACGGACCTCTGTTTTTTTTCTTGTTTTTTTTTGTTTTTTTTTCCGTTTACTGACGCTATACAGGTCAGAGTTTTTCTTCGATCGAGCTGAAATTTTGCACACATGTGGAGACAACATTTTCTGTTTGCTGACTCCTAATTTTTTTGAAAAAAAATTGATTGGTTAAAATTTAAATAAACATCTCCTGATGGTATGAAAAATGAAAATGGTCTTCGATAAATCTGATCAAACTAATATTTTGGCTATACAGGTCAGTGTTTTTCTTTGATCGAGCTGAAATGTTGTACACATGTAAAACCAACCTTCTCTGTTTGCATACTATAATTTTCTTTGAAATCCATTCATTGGTTAAAATATAAATAAATATCTCCTGATAGGCTGAAAAATGAAAACGGTCTTCGATAATTCTGATCAAACTCATATTTTGCATGATCATTAAGACTAATATTGTCTCTTATTTTACAAAATTTCATCCCAATCAGTTAAGAACGTATGAAGTTATTGAAATTTTTAATATCTGTCAGTAATGAAGTATCGAAATGAATGTTTTCCAGTGCCAATTGAAAATTGATTCTGATTTGCTTTATGAACCAGGTGCTTAGATGCTATTTTAAAGTTTCGTTGAAAAGCATACACTTTTAAGTTGATAACATAATCAATTCAATATGGATGTATATGTTTTCTGTGCGTTGTGTACGCATTTCCGGTTCGAGAATTTGCACGTACCCGTGCTCGCTCATCAACGCGTTACACTGAGTGTTTTCCTAGTAATATTTAAATAAACTTTGGATAATTTACATGATTCTCTTACAGTATAGTAGGTTTTACTACTATATTATGGGCAAAAGCTGAATTAATATTTATTCTTCTCTAAAGTACAACTGATATACTTCAGTGTAGTATAGTTTACTGTGCAATGTACTACATTCTCTGTGCATAAGTACATCTATTGCTACTTCACATAATGTACAACAACCTATAGTATATGAAGAGCTTATTACTATTATACTAAAGAATAGTTTACCGTACTATCCTGTGCAATACATTAGCAGGACATTATTAGAACTAAATATACAACAGTTATCCCAACGGCTGGTGTGTTGGATACCACGGTTCTCGTTAGATCACCGAGGTTAAGCAACATTGAGCGCGGTCAGAGGTTGTATGGGTGACCATTCAACTCTGCCTTGCCAGGTTGCTGCCGTTGGGTTAGAGAGACTGGGGTGTTTGGGGGTTAAAGTGACGACCGCCCTCCACCTGTTGTCAGTCTCTCGACGGCGCGGGTTGTGGAGGCCCGTGCTGTGAATGTTACACCGTCCTTCGGAAGGGACGTTAAGCCGTTGGTCCCCTTGGTATCTTTCGTCAGAAGTAGGCTACATGCCGGTACCGGGTTTTTAAATAAGAGTTATATTTTTTAAGAGTAAAATTTACTCTAAACTATTTTCGTTGTACTATATGTACTATATGTAACATTCATCAAATTACCTCATAACATGGGTTGATTCACAGTATCAACCCACACTCGAATAGGACCTCGAAATATATAAAATCATTTTCAAAGTCGCATGATTCTAGTTCGTGTTAGAAAGTGCTCTGTGCCATGAGACATTGTAATGTAGAAATATAATATCTTGTAACTGAGCCTGCATTTGACTGCAACTAGCTCACCTGCTACGACAGACTCTGAAGGAAGCAATCAGCAGCGAATATCGACTTTATTCACTGGGTTTCAATAAAATTGAGCACATCGCAAAAATAACGTCAAATGCAAAGAATGAATTCCACAACCTAAATGTATCTACCATGGTTACGGCCACATTATTAAAGTATCGTCCTTCAATAAGTTACCACAATTGTTTATTGTTATTATTGCTGTCATTAATACAAAATAACCAATTACTTTCATAGCACATTATTGGAAGATTTCTTGCCTATCATTATTGTAATCTTCTGTGTATCTTCGGAAACACGCTGTAGTCACGGTCTATCTGATTCCTAATGGCAAGATGGCCGTGTCTGTACAGGACACATCTCGCGGCGCGCTCAGTGCCAAGGTTTTGCTTGTTTTGGTGCGAATCAATTAAATCAAAAAGTCAATTTAAATCGATCTGTACAAAAGCACGATTTGTTTTATTTATATTAAAAAATCATATTATACCCATATCAGTACTAAATCCCAGTGAGGACAACGCGCCTCGGGTCATATGTCGTCTAAAAGTCAGATGGAATCCCCTTGAAAGCGATGGTAAATAGTGGTTTATTGTCATAATCGGAGCTTGCATCGGATGCATAAATCGCCGTTTTCTTGCAATCTCCAGGTGTGGTCGTTGGCTCCATGAACAATCATATAGCTCTTTGTTTCCACTGGAACAGCTTGACTTTGTCGCCGGCAGCTCGACTGGAGGGAACGTGATCGCTTTCTCATAGTTGTCACTGAGTGACGTTCTAACATGTCTTTTAGCTCCTCCGCACTCATCGCCAATCTGCGCAGATAGTGCACTGAAAGCCGGTTGTCGTGCAGGTCAGCGTGCACTGGTGTTCGTGGATCATACATGGTCCAATGATTGCAGGTCAGCGTGCACTGGTGTTCGTGGATCATACATGGTCCAATGATTGCAGGTCAGCGTGCACTGGTGTTCGTGGATCATACATGGTCCAATGATTGCAGGTCAGCGTGCACTGGTGTTCGTGGATCATACATGGTCCAATGATTGCAGGTCAGCGTGCACTGGTGTTCGTGGATCATACATGGTCCAATGATTGCAGGTCAGCGTGCACTGGTGTTCGTGGATCATACATGGTCCAATGATTGCAGGTCAGCGTGCACTGGTGTTCGTGGATCATACATGGTCCAATGATTGCAGGTCAGCGTGCACTGGTGTTCGTGGATCATACATGGTCCAATGAATGCAAGTCTGCATGAACTGATTGGAGCATCTATACACGAGGTCATTTAGGATATTTGGAGGAGAACACACAGATCTGGTGGATTCGTCATTGCTTACACCGGGTACAAATCAGTGCGTGTAGAAAGGAATCAATGTTATATTAAAACAATTTTAAATATTTATAATATTTATTTTAAAAGTGTTTATTTAATCTTCACGCTGCACGTGTCAACGGTTACGGAATTACTAGTAGCAACTAAGTATCCGAGTTTATTGCCGTCTCGGCGAGAATAATCATTATAAATTCTATGCTAGAGTTGTTGTTAATTATAGAAAATGCTTTAAATTAGAAATGAAAGCAGTAAAAGTACAAATGATGCTGATAATGAGGATGAAGATGATGATGATAATGATAATATGAAGTATAAAGGTGGTTGCGCAAGATTGCAATCGATCCCACATTGGCTAAAATACTAAAATGATTTATAAACTTATTCTTTATCTTAAATCTAGTACAAAATGATTTGAAAAATGTGGGTATGGTCCCTCTTGCGCCGATGAAGAGTCCAAGTACCTTGAGAGACTTGCATCCATATTTGTTGGTGAAATAATAAGTATATATTTCTCTTCTCTTGGTCGACTTCTGCACTTTGTCCTAAAGACGTGAAGTATGGCAACATTTCTTCTACAGTTTTTAAATCAAGGCACTAATTCCCAGTTCGTTCAGCTTTGACAAATCTCTTCAATATATCATTCATGCCCATGTACTGAATTTACAGAAGAGCTGTTCGCTGGTGTGATATATCAGTCTTAAGTTTATCCAGTCGCTCACTGACGCGATGAAGTGCTTCTGTTGTGCCGCTTGTTGGTCGGAAGATCTCTGATGCTCGGCTTGAGGCTGGTATAACAAAATGCCATCAATTCACATCTATGCGAGCAGTTGTTCGTTTAGTATGTTTGTTACACTTTTTTATTATAAATAGCGTTAGTACGTTTTACATTCAAGACTGCACAAAAATGGAAAATGTAATTACTTTGATGTAAAACATGATGAATGCTCTGGTACTTGTGGTTTTGTTCTCAAATAATTGTGTAAACTCCCTGAAGCTGTCCTGAAATCACCAGCCAGCCGCGTCGGCAGTCTGAGGTTCAACGTGTCAGACGTGTGTGTGTTGCTGCGCGCTCTGTCTGTTTAACATGCATTGCTGATGGAGAGGGAGATTAGCACTGGCTGGTCGGATGGCTTGGTTGGTAGCGCACTCACATTACTTCTACTCCTGGCTCAGTCCGTGGAGCTCACATCAATGTTTTATGCAGGAAGACAAAGAAGTATTATTGTTTCTGTGAGCAATGAAACTGCCTCGTTGAATGTAAACTATGTTGAGTTTCTTGTCGAGGACAAAGTTCGCAGCAGCGCATCGGTTTCCTTGGCAATGCATGAAAACAACACCCGCTATTGCACATGAGTTTGCTGTTCCACTTGAAGCATGATTCTTATTTATTTTGTCGGATTTTTAATTCGCTTCTGATTACACAGTAGTCTGGCTGAGACGATGTTTTGAACAACGATTAAAATATATCTAATTTGAAACAACGTGGGGTTTCCTGGGTAACAATGTTTCAATAATTGTAAATCGCAGGCAGTTCAACAATTTCATTTTCAACAATGTGAACTGGTGCATTGTTTGATTTATAATTGTAGTATGTTTCCTACAGTAGGTTGTAGGTTTGACATTACAAAATAAATTATTGAAATATAAGTACTTATTGAAGTATGAAAACGCTTAAAAATGCATGCAATACATTAAGCAACAAAAATATTTTAGGAATAATGTGTCCTGGCCCCTCGTAAAGTAGGTAATCGAGTCTCCACCCCAATTATTTCTTCTGGACACTCGTATATTTTTATCAGTACTTGTTGGTGCTCGAAGTTCCTGAAATAACAATTAAACTGTGATCGAGAGAAAGAATTGAAATTATTTTGTGTCAGCAGTAAACCTTATTCAGCGTTGATTGTCATATACTTTTCTAAAAATAGTCCTTTATTATTAACATCGGTCACTGGGAAGCCTACTACTCGAATCACCTGGCTTCACGAATAATATTGGATTGGAGAGTACGTCCGTCATGTGCCGGACCATCGACGTTGTATGAATCTCTGCCGGTAGTAAAGCAGACATGACTTAGATTTAATCATCTTCGCAGTGATATCTTACGAAAACAATGCATTGTCGTGGACAAGAATGAACACCAACTACTTGTATTCCCTCCGAATGCAAATGCGAATCCGAATGACTGCTAATAGCCATTTGGCGCAATAAGATAGTTTCCTTGATTGTTGTTGTATTTGTTTTTTATGGTAGTTCTGACCGGATAAACCGATTATAACATAAGAATCTTTAAATTCCCGTCCTGTACCATAATATATGTATCAGGACATCAAGCATCCTGTTACTTTACCGGGATCTCTTAAATATTTAAATGTTAAAAAATGTTTAAAAAAAATATGTTTAAATTTTCAAATAGTAAATGTTTTTAATTTTTTCACCACTCTCCTTTAAATCAAAATATTGTATTACATAAGAGTCATTCCGTATCAAATCGGCACGGAATTTTTTTTTTGTCGTGTTCATTTCAGATTTCTTTAATTTGGCACTTTGATAGGCATTGCTAAGCGGAGTAAAAAACACATCTTATTCAATTTTATAGTACAGTGGTGTCGAGTTACATGGTCACAATCTTCCGTCGAAAAATAAAGTTTTCTGGAGGTGCGTCTCAAAAAAGTGTATTATTTTAACTCAACGAAGAGCTTCAGAGTCCATCAAAAACTCATTTCAAATCTAATAATACGCTCTTTTCAGAAATGTGGATGTGTTAATATAATTTAAGATGAGAGATGCTTAAAATAAGAATGTTGAAAGAAGAACATACAAAATGGTGGGACCTTTGCAAGAGATCCCTGTGTACAGTTTCATAGTTATGAGATAGCCGACTTCAACACCTTTAGGTGCATTCACATTGAAAACTTGGAAGTTAGGCTCTGTGAAAAACTGGTCTGGGAATGTTTTTTTCCTAATTTATATCGCAATAATGTAGTTTTATTTTAATGGAGCTTATTTGAATATAATTGAATTATAACGACTTTATTCCCCGGTTTTTTGTGAACTTGTGAGTTGTGAGTTATTCTTACTCTGCTTCATGAACTCCCGGTGCCGCTTCACCGCCTCGCCGATCTCCGCTCTGCGGCGTGCTGTGGACAGAACACATCACATTCACTTAGTGATTGTATTATTTATTGTACATTTACCTGGCGGAGGCAGGATGGCTGTGTTGCCACGTCTTCGCCGCAAGCTCAGGCGTGTGATGTTAAGTCAATAAACCCGGAGAGGAATTCCTGGTTGTCTTCCTCGTAATTACCGTGCTATAGTTTCTTCACGAACTGTGCAATGGTGATTAACTTAAGTAAGGTAGCACTGCCTATACTGCCTGTGGTAAATTTGACGACTTTATGTATACCTTCTTCTCGGTATCTGTGCATAGCAGAATTCTAAATGATTGTATATGTCATGTTTGAGGCTTATTTAGCATATGCAAGCAGATTTATTATTCACAAAAAAAAATGTGTGTTTGTGGGCTAAAGATAATGCAGATCAGAGTATTAAAAGACTTAAAGTTAAAGCAATGTTCTCCTTCTGACAATAATTAGGACAACAATTTGTTGTTAGCTGTCCCTTTTAAAACTGTTTCCCTTTCGGATCCAGCGTACACGACAAATTAAAATTATTTAGTTTTGAAGCAATAAGTTACAATTCTTGTTTTAATATACCTACATTCTATAGAAATAACGAAATATAAGAAATGTTTTTGGTTATAAAAATTATTAAGAAGGATTTCTTGATGAATAAAAATAGTGGAAACAATTATGTTTATAATAATCAGGGATATGGAAACATATAAAATGCAGATGAACTGCAGCCCGCCGCACTAGCCACTGCTCGCAATGCAGCAGCAATGTCCAGCTCCAAGTCCTTCAAACCATCAGTCATCTTGCCACTTGCTCGACTACAGATGCTAACAGTTGCTTTGCAGCTTGCACTTGAGCAATACGTGCCCACTGATATATAACACGTGGATTTCTTATCAATGCTATGCGAGTGAAGTCAACATTTTCTAAGTCGCCGCTGTAATAACTTTGTGGATTTGTAACAAATTATAACTAATGTAAGTAAAACGTGTACATTAACTAGTAAACTAATGACTAATGTAATGATTTAGTTTGTTCAAAGTGATTTTAGAATTGATTTAGATCGTGTAAAAGGCTGTTATGAATTGATGACCTTGAAAAGGAACATTTTAGGAACATTTTTCTAATGCATTTTCGACTTCACTGGGACTAATGCTAAAGGGAGTCAATGCGCAATCCACGCAACGAAGTGAAAGTACATGGAGATCAGTGAACGTGCCTCAATATGTTGACATTTAATTGTGTACAACTATGAATGGATATTACGAACAATGGAAAACTAAGCTAATATTAATCCTGGCTTAAAAGTAAAAGAGTTCGCTTCATTTACACGTGTTTCAAGATATCCTTGGAGTGTGAGACTATTGGATCATTGTCTTGTAGCTAGCGAACAAAGTCGATTATTTCATTCTGTTCAGTAGATAAGATTTGTTGACATCTCATGGTTTTGTTTTTCTGTCGTTATCGAGATGATATAATTCTTTCTTGATGATGGAGAAGTGCTGCTATGTCTGTCAGCTCTGATCTCAACCATAACGTATCATTTACATGTTCAACATTCTATTGCAGCTGTTTCGTAACATTAATTCAACTCATCGTATTCTATTTTGTCAGCAAATTATAATGTTGTATTATTGCTAATTAAAACTTACTATGCTAAAAATTGTAATGCCCTATTTAATTTGAGATTTAAAACACAAATAAATTGAAAATATGAAGAGTTTAATTACTATTTTTATACGATCAATACGGTTAACCAACAAACAAAAATTATAATCATTTTTGAGACGCAATTTTGTTTTTACAGAAAATTTTCGTGGAATTCACATATTCATTTTTATTTTAATAACGTTTCAATAGTTAATGTATTACTTGATTAATTATTGTTGAAAATATACACAATCAAGTAAAAATTAGTTTATCCATTGCGATTGTTGTTTGGCAGATATTTTCCTTTCTGCAAAAAACCTTAAATAATAAATTATTGGCGTACTAATTTCAATCAATTGATCAATTAATTAATTAATTAATTGATTTATAATCCCATGTTTAATCAAGACGAAGCAGGTTGTATTAGCGTGCACATTATACTAGGTGATTATACGTCGACAACACGATGTGCGACTGTGGAGGATTGCAAGACCCGACACACCTGTTATGTCCACTACTTCCCGAGCCCTGTAATAATGCTAATCTACTCGAAGCCAATGACAGAGGAGTTAAGGTGTCTGAGTATTGGAAGCACAAAGTGTGATCTGGACACGGAAACGAACGAATTCGAATTTGATAAAGAAACAGAGTAATTTGAAATTTGATATACCTAAATAATTTGTTTAATAAGTCAGATAGTAAATGGAATGCAGCTTAGGGACCACCTCGTAGTCAAATTAGTAAGTACACACATTTACAGGATGCTTCGTTACAATTTTTGAGTTGTGGTTTTGTTCTCGAATAATTGTGTAAACTCCCTGAAGCTGTCTTGAAATCAAGGTACCTGGGAGCAGCACGCTTGCTAGCTCAGTTTATGGTGTAGACGTGGTTGGGTGCGGACTGCGGACGCTCCTGGTGAGCTCCTGGGGCTGGGGAATGGGGGGAATGTATAGGTGGTCTGGTCGAACGGCTCGTTATGGTAGCGCTTCCTGCTTCTTACTGTACTAGCTCTGTACGCACTACATTTATATACACAACGTTATTAAATAATTCAATATTATATTCATGCAGTACCATAGTGTAATATGATTTACTATACCATATTCCACTATACCATACTGTACTACATTATGCTATACTATAATATTCTATGTTTTACTATACTATACCTTAATAAACATATTAAATATATAATTAAATTTAAAAGTGAATTTAAACAAATTAATACTAATATATTATTAATATGCTATTATATCATACTATACTATTCTATACTATACTATATGTGGTAGTTGGATACATATTTATTCATCTAATGCATACAGCTAATATACAATACATATTGCAATAGTGTATGTTATCTAATTCTATACTTTACTGCTATATTATACTACTAAACTGCTATTATACTACAGTGTAGTATAGTACAGTTCACTTCATTATTAGGGCATTATTATATTTAAATAAACTATGGGGAATTTACATGATTCTCTTATAGTATAGAATGCTTTATGCGCCACAATGCGCCACAATCTATGTGGCGCATTGTTTTCAGTCGCCATTTTGAGAACCGGAAGTGATTCCATAGCTCTGAAACGTTTTTTTTATAAAATCTTTATTCACACATGTACATAGATTTACAATCACAGTTGATATACAAACAGAAAAAGTGAATAATAGGAATACTTAGAAACTAATAAAGAAATCAGGGTCTTTAACTTCCAGGCAAAAGGAAACGTATTGTAATGAAATCAAATACCAATTAATTAAGTGGATACCACTCTGTGTCTGGAATTAGGAAAGGTTTTAAGCCTTATGCCGACATAATTTTATGTCGGTACAGCATTATAACTAGGTACCAATATTTTTATTACCATGATATAACCATGTTAAAACTTATTATTTAACATTATAAATAGCGACTTTTACAATTAAATTCATAAAGATATGCATTTATGTATTTATTTAATGTACTTATTGTTAAATAGGGGGTTTTAGAAGAATTTTGAATATTTGTGACGTCATTTCCGTTATTTGTTATTGGTAATTTCTGGTTTTACTGTCATATGACCGTTGGAGTCGATTGCCACCAGTTCCGATATTATCGGTTCAGCCGTTTTCAAGATGATGCCACTTCCGGTTTCAAAATGGCGTCCCAAATCTCTCTTTGGGCTAGGTTTTATCAGGCACCAAAATTCTATAAGTGACAACATTTCCTGATCAAACAGTTCCGCCGTTATGCCAATAATTGCGTTATAGTGATGTATAATTTTTCATATAATTTGATTAATATTTTGTTTTACAACAATTAGTAGATGCGTGGTGAACTTTTATCATATTCATACCAAAAATATAAGGCTTTAAAACCAACATTTGCCCGTAAAAACATTTATTCTAGCTCCTCTAGTTACGTCACTACGACTAATTATTTAAATGACGTCATTTTATTAAATAATTGAATAAATCAAAAAATAATCAATATAATCACCCAATTGTTTTTCGACTATTGTATCCTTATATAATACATACTTTTTATTGAAAACAAATATCAAAATGTGTCCTGTGATTCTTAAAAAAAATATTTTATGTTTTCAAAGTTTGAACTTTATATGTAATTTTGGGCAATTTCCCTTCACATCTCTGCGTAAAACTTTTTTTTGTTGTATTCAGCGAATTTTTCTGAATAAGGTCTGATGAAAAAGACAAATCTTGCAATTTGTCCCGGGTCAAATGCTTCGTTGCTTGTCCTACTGGTTGGGAATTCCAGGCTTCATGTCCGCAGTGATTACATACTGCCTTCGTTGATAGGTCGTAGGACAGTGATTGGCTTATTTCATCATATTTATGAAATAACTTGTATATGAACTCTAAGGCGTCTTGTTGGCTTCCATCCGCCCAGTAACCTTGAAATTGTCGATGACAATTTTCAGCCGCCAAGGGATGATCACTATTATCAATATATTGCTGGGCATCTTGGCCAGCTTGGCTCTAATTGCGTCAACATTCATTATGCATTGCATGATACAGTTGCTGTAACATGAGTTACTGTTACTCCGCAACGGTTTGAGCCTTGTTTCGCCAGGATAAGTGATCATGAGATTTTTGTTGGTATTTGCATTGAAATTGGATAAAAGCAAGATGTAGAGTTAATAGAAAAGGTTCAGAAAGTTGCAACGAGAAGAGTTACTAATAAAGTTAGGAAATGGGAGACTCCTCCCCTCCCTTTCTTTGAAAAAGCTTGCAATATGCAAGCAAGGAGTAAAAGCTGTAGGTATGTGTTTTGGTATCATTTTAACGTGTTATTAATAAACTTTATTCATGTTGGACAAATTAGTTATTGTCTCATGGGATAATACCTCTGTTCACTTAGTTTTGCAAAACTTGAGACGTATTCAACCGCATAATATATTATTGTAATTTTAAATGTGTTACATCTCTCAGTAGTGAACTTACTCATGGAGATCATGACCTCTTCCAGCTGGCGAACTCGTGCAATGCTCTCTTGCTCTTTCTCTTTGTATGCCAAGTTGACTCCTAAACACCAAAAACATTATGTGAGGTGAGAAAACTCATTCTGTGAAACATGGAACAAACACACGTGTTACAACTGTTCAAATAGTATTAGGGGAGAAGGAGAACACATTGGGACACAGTGGGAGCAATGAGGCATGTAACAGTAGAGGAACAGGGGATACATTAGACAGAGGGTAGTGCGAAGGTATCTTACTGATCAGTTCCAGATCCGCTCTCATCAATGCCAGCTTCTTTGAAGTGCTGTTGATATCCTTCTCTATGGCTGCTCTCTTCGTGATAATTCTAGAACAAGACATATAAACGACACATCGCGGGTGATTTTGCAGTGTTTTCCAGCTACTTTTTTGGATATTGACGACGAAATTATTTGATATTTTAATAATTAATAGATGAAAGACACACATGGTGCATTTTAAATTTTCGGAATTTGTGAAGATTCAGTTCCAGTTTTCAGTTTGAATTTATTTATCACAAAATAAAAATACAATTTTCTACAAACCAAGCCCCGTAGCCAGAACGGCTAGTCTAGAAAAAATATATCTGATTATTACATACTACTGAAAAAAATAATCGTTCATTGCAATTGAAATAACACATTGAAATTCATCAAATACACACATTGAATACACACTCTAAAGTTCAGAACTAGATAGTTTTACATGGACTTTTTCCAACTACATGATGCAGTTACCTTGCACCGACAATTTGTTTTTACTCAGAATCCTCGGAGTAGACGAAAATTTTTGCTAGCATTCTCAGCTTCCAAATTATCTGACTGTCACTGACAGTCACCTAGCAACGTGGACAGAATTAATAATTGATTATTTTATTTAAATATTATTATTGGTTGATTGTTAGGTAAAAATGCAACAAAAAGTTACATTTATTTGAAAATGGAAATAGTAAACAAGAACATTGTTGAGGAAGGTTTATTATATTTTGTACAAACACCTTGTTAGACGAAAGAACAATGACAATACTACCACTTTCTTCATAAACTCTCTCTCTCTCTCTCCCCTTCTCCTGCCACGATTTATTCAATATTATTTTAGTGTAATCGCATGGAGTGCCTGAGCATACTTCCGTTTCACCGGTATCTGATTCGTTTGTAATTTAATTTTGCAGTAAACTCTATAGAAATGCTGTTGCATATAAAATTTAAATGCTTCCCCTAGCCACCTCCTATCAGTATTTTACGGAGAATTAATGGTCCATTTAAAATGCTATACTTAAAACAAGTATATAAATATATAAAATCAACGATAATCTAAAATCTAAATAATAAAATGTCTACGGGACGATGCGTAGTCATATTGGGTGCCTTCTGCAAAGAATGATGATGTTTGTCTTGGGCCAGACGACTACTGGTTTCACACTTATACTTGCAAATATCACATGAGTACGCCCGCTCTTTGGAATGGATTTGCTCGTGGAATATAAGATCCTGCTTCCTCCTTTAACAAGTTTAACAAGGATTCGTAAAGATGCTATTTTTCTTGTCTTCTCTACAACAAATGGGGATAATTGTTTATTTCCTCTCTTCAAGACTGGAATCCAACAGATTCCTTAGTGATGAAACGACAAACGACAAGCACCGGGAATTACATTTTTAAGGGTTCCGCTTTTTTCACGATACGTTTATAAGACGCTATTCCTGCCTATTATTCTGGAATGAACTAGGTGATATTCCAGGAATGAAGAATCTGGAACGAATCTTGTGGCAAAACTTCAACGTGCTGTGGTGATGGATGGTCCTTTTTTACAATATGTACCGTATTCTGGAACGAATCTTGTGGCAAAACTTCAACGTGCTGTGGTAATGGATGGTCCTTTTAGTTTTTTACAATATGTACCAATATGTGTAATATGTATTTTACAACTTGAAAGGTTAACTGGACGCTAAAATGTTAATTAAGCAAAATATTTTAGCTGGCACAATAGAGTTAAGAGTTATTTCCCACTACCGCAAAGACATATATTCGAGAAGGACATATATTCGTTAAGATTTTAAAATTCTCGGGGAGAAATGAACCCATCGACGCCTCCCCTCCCCCCCCCCCTGGATCCGCCCTTGGTTTGAATTTCTTGTGTCTTAAACCTTGTTGCTTTCTACAACCACCTCATGCAAGTACTGATTGCATTCGGGTCTCTCATCGTCTGTTGCTTGCTATGCTACAGCTGTCAAGATATCAATTCCATCGGGAGACGAACTTATGTAATTCCAAGTCAAGTTTATTATCATCTTCTCGTCACTTATTGTTTGTACGTTCAGCAAAATCCACTCCATTTGTGAAAATAACCACTATTTCCCCACCATATAAATACATTACCTTGTATCTGCCTAAACCTAATGATGCAATGTAAAATTTATGATTATAAAGAAAAAACATGCGACCAATTTTAATAATGTTTTTCTTTATTTTAATTGGGTTCAACAAGTGCATATTAGTAGGGAATCTTGCACGACGACACGTTGGGTTGTGCTGAACTAAGGCGTTGAAGAAGAAGAACACAATATAATATCAAAGCAAAGTAGAGATCGTGTTTGAAAATGTTATTGTGCTGTAAAAGATGTCAAAAATAAACATAGATTGCTTAGCCACTTGTGTTGTTGTTCGTTGAAGCTTCTCTGAAATTGCCAGACAGTGTGACCTATTGGGGTATTTTGCTCTAGAGCTACACCACAATTAAAAGTGAACAATCTCTTATGTTCACTCATATGTAACACTTGCAATAGTCGGCAGAAATCTGTCCAGCAAATGATAAAAAACACTTTTCTATCTAGGTACACACAAAATCACCAGGAAGAGTCAGTTCATTCACTGTTGTTTAACACAACCAGCTCCGTCGCTGACCTGGCAAACACTCCCCAGCTCTTGCTCGAGTAAGAGGTTGCGAGGACACAAATATTATGTGTGTTATTCTCTGCTCGCCTACAAACTACGCAGCACTTATTGCGCACGGCCATGAAGAACACTTTCCTGATGTTAAGCCCTGCAGTCGAGGCTACGACAGAGTGTGTAAGTAGTTCTTGCGTGTTTATATGAAAGTTTATTTGAGCGTTTGCTCCAAGCAACATCGCACACGAAAGTAGAAGTCGACTCCATGCAGAATCCACGAATCCCATCAAATCAAACCGACTGGAAGAATACTGGCCAAACATGGGGTATAGTGGAGTTTTTCTCTCTATACCTATATCGGCAAACGCGGTATCCAGTCAAAGGCCATTCATCCATTGTCAATGGCTCAAAAACATGACATTTTCTAACAAGCTACAGATTCATGCCGCCATTTATGATCTCCAAATCCCAACCCTCCCCTGTTGTCAAATATGGTCAAATGTTTCTTAAAATATGGAAAGAGGAAGGACATTTTTCTAAACCTCTCAAATGTGTGGTATTTGGCATCAATGCACAGTTGTAAAAATCGCTCTCCCTGCCCCTCACTTGATACCTGGCTCATCTCTATAAATTTCCAACCTGCCAAAACAAACACTTGTTCCTAGTCAAGCTCCATTGTGCAAATTCTGAGTGGAAATCAATGGAAACTTTCAAATAGGTATAGAGAGAAAAACTCAACTATAACAGAGTCTAAACGCTGCCGTTAAAATGCACCTCCGTTGTCTTCTCGGCCAATGTGTATCCTATCAAGTTCCCATAAACATCCAAGACTTGACCGTCGACATTGTATGCATTCATTAAGACTCATCGGACTCATACATACTTCGTATCCAATCGAAGAAACCAGGGCATCAAAATCAACTTTGCACAACATAAGATAGTTCAGCACTTTATACTGAGACTCGAATAAAGATAAAACGAATAAAAAATCTCAAAAGGTCGAATGAAAACATTCTCGTGATCGTGTCCAAAATTTACGTTTAATTTACGTTTAAAATTAAATTTGAAAATCTCCATTTTTATCTTGATAACACGGGGAAGGCAACACAGGTGGTTGGGAAAGGGGACTGCCATAACATTTAAATAAATCAAAATGTAAATAACTTAAGTTGAATTGAATTAGTGAATTCTAAATTGTGTTTCCCTTTTGGATATCAGCTGGAAGAAACAGAATTACATAAATTTTTATGACAATCGACTTCTTAACTGTTTTAAATCATAAAACAGCAAAAGACTTTGTTGGACTTCTTTTGATGTATTTCGTTTGAACATTATTAAAATAATCCAATGTTATATGAAATTAAAATTTAATTAAAAGTTTAATGAAGGGAATATATCAGTAATTTTTATATCTAAATTCAATCTAAACTAATAACAATTTAACACTCTACTCGCAGGAATCTTTCTACGTCATTTTGCTTTGTGTATTGGTTGGTTGGTTTGAACCTTTTTGACATCCGTACTTGTACGTAGATACTCCGTAGTAACACCGAGAACACATATCATGTCCAGCTGCAGAACTGAAGGACCTATGAGAAGATCTGTGTTCAAGTGCCTGTGTTCTTATGAAGATCTTGTGCTTAGCCAGGCTGCCCTGCTGTGTGAAGACAGCTTCACACTGGTCACAAGCGAATGGCTTTCACTTCGAGGCAGGTGGCTGTGAAGTACAACATAACTTGACTGACTTGGAAGAACATCACAAAGTCTGTGAGTTTCGTTATCGGTGTCCTGTATGTATTACAAGTGGTTCATAAATACAATTGAACTTCTTAAGCCCTGTTATGCGACTTATTATTCTGCGGTTTGAATTCAACTCATTTCCCATCTTCGTATACATATACTTATTTTAAAGCTAGTAACGAAGCTCCTGTATGCGTGCTTGTAAAATAATTATTTGTGATGTTATTTGCGTACAACACAAATGCTCACTTAACGTCTTCAGACTGTATCTTCAGACTTCAGACTGTACACATGACAAACATGTGTACATTAAAACTGTTAGAAAATGTGCATTTGATAATTTTTCTTTTGAAATATAAGCTAACAACTAAAGCTTGTAGAAGAACTACAATCTACGTCATTGAAACGCATCCTTCCCGTTAAGATGCAACGCTGTGTAACCAACTACGTTTATATTATTGTTTAACTAACTTAGTTGATACTTATGTAGTGCTTAGTATACGCTGCAATAATACACTGTAGTATATTGATGTGAAATGCGGTCATTTGCAGCACAAAAGTTTTCAATCTATCCAGTTTTATTCAACATTTAAGGGGGTTCCACGGTTACGGCATAGGAATGAGAATTTGCTGTAATTCACACTAAAGATTAATGAAACCATATTACATACAACTAGCAAAAAATATTTGCCCCTTACGGTATGAAATAATTAGATATTCTTGATTGAAGATCATCTTTTCCCCCATAAGATAACACAGGGAGACATGAAATCGTCCCGGAAAATTGGCCTTAAATTGCTCCTAAAACCGCAAGAGGAATGACAAATTATTGAAAATAGTCTCAAATTAAGGTGGCTGGGTCGATCGACCACTTTTTCAGATAGTGTTCAATTTTGCTGTACTCACTCATTGGTATCCCCTAAACTACACTTCAAAAAATAAAATACTTCCCGTGTCTAGTTTTCGAGATAGGCGAATAAGAAATAAGTATTTTCCCCATGTTATCTTATGGCAGATTTGAAAAATTTGCTACAAATGAAGATTCTATTTAATTGGCCCGATAGATTTTCAAAAAACCTATGTAAGAAAGAATCTTTGATCTATTTACTTTCATTAAAAAAAATATAAACCAATATTATCGTGTGCTAAATAAAAAGTTGTAGGCGATTCAATTCAAATTGCGAATCAAGTCAAAATACTTTTGGCAACACGGTAGTGCTCAAGGTAGTTAGAAGGCACTCAATGCCTACTAAAGATACCTTGACTTTTCATGAAAGTAAACTCTAGGTGTAAGCTCAGCAAGCTCAGCCATCATGATTCCGCACAAATACAAATTTCTAAAGTGCGATGTTGCCATATTGTACCGTATTGTTAAAATTATTGAAAAATCTTCAATATCCGATTCAAAACTAACTTCTTTGAGGCAGTAATACTGCTCTAAATAATAAGATAACGTATAAATACCATTTAAATATTGTCTATTTCAACTACCCAGTATATAATGGAAGAATTTAAAAGAATTTATAAACGTGTATTATTTACACTTAATAAATTAGTGAAAGCTCTCCAAAACTTCAGAAAACCGATCGATCCAGCCACCTTAAAGATAATAATTTTTAGAATAAGACTGCCGTTTGAAAATATGGGGTCACGGGCCAAATAAGAAAGAAAATTTGTACAATGTGTGAAATTTAGCATAAATGTTGCAACATTGCACTCCAAATATGAATTATTTTGGGATAGTTTAATTCGAACTTCAATTAAAAACATATAACTGGAGCACACGGTAAGATATAATTGTTTTATGCTGTTGTTTGAGGTATTATTTCATCAGAGATTTGTATGAATTACGGCGAATTCTAAGCACCTTGGCTGGAGCCTTGGCTGGAGCTGGAGCACTTTAATAGTAATTTCAACACATACAGTCAAAGTAAATGAAGATAAATTAAAGTGGTTCCATCGTTTCGGCATAGTAATGAGAATTTTCTGTAATTCACACCAAAGATTAATGAAACCATATTACATACAACTAGCAAAAAATATTTGCCCCTTACGGTATCATATAATTAGATATTCTTGATTGAAGATCATCTTTTCCCCCATAAGATAACACAGGGAGACATGAAATCGTCCTGGAAAATTGGCCTTAAATTGCTCCTAAAACCGCAAGAGGAATGAAAAATTATTGAAAATAGTCTCAAATTAAAGATAATAATTTTTAGAATAAGACTGCCGTTTGAAAATATGGGGTCACGGGCCAAATAAGAAAGAAACTGTGTACAATGTGTAAAATTTACCATAAATCTGGCAACATTACACTACAAATATGAATTATTTTGGGATAGTTTAATTGGAACTTCAATTAAAAACATATAATTGGAGCGTACGGTAAGATATAATTGTTTTATGCTGTTGTTTGAGGTATTATTTCATCAGAGATTTGTATGAATTACGGCGAATTCTAAGCACCATGGCTGGAGCAGTGGGACCACTTTAAGGGAGGCGTGAATATTTATTTTTTTAACACGCGAAGAAATTTTGAGAGATTTTGAAGAGATTTCGAGGCGCAGAAATGCTAATGACTTTATCCTGTAAATACCTATTAGTACTGTCCTTTGTACAGAAGTACAGAGAATGTCATGTCACGAAGATTTGCCAGCTGGCGAGAAGCTTCCATGGTCATTCCATTTCATATAATCCTTCCTCGTCTACTTCCATGAAGATCCCTTCCGGGTTATTTTGATATTTAGTTATTATTAAACAAAACCACAAAAACTAAATTTAATTCCGTTTTCCACAAATCTTACTGTCCGCTGCAGAAAAGTGCGACGTTAAGCCCCAGACAAAAAAAATCTATCTCTTTGTAACGAAGACTGCAATACACTGATCTCTCTCAATAGAGAACACAAAGTCGTCACAAACTGATCCACAATCACAACAATGAATGGTATTCAATTGTTTATTAAATAAATAGTAGGTGCGATGATAACTAGAACTCTATTTTCTATTGAATTTTTTTTCACAGAAATGTATGGTTTTAAGGTGCTGCAAGCGCGAGCGATTTTGCTGCTTTTTGTAGACACTTTTTGCGATACGATTGGAGAAGAAATGGGTAGACCAAATTAATTGAAATTTTAATCGTAATTAGATAAAAGACAAACTTAGGGTTATCCTTTGGTACATTTTTAATTTTTTGCTTCGTTAATTAATAATAATTAGTGGATTTTGGGTGAAAAATTAGATATTTTCTCGTCTCCCTGGGCGCCGTAAAAAATTAGATTTCAAAAATGTGCCAAGGGATAACCCTAAGTTTGTCTTTCATCTAATCATGATTAAAATTTGAGATCAATAGGTTTACGGGTTTGGTCTCCAATCGTATCGCAAATTTTATCGTTTTGCGCGGTTTTGTTGAATAACCGGCGCCTAATTAACGATACAATAAGCAAAAATTAAAAAGGGCTACTAATATACAATCAGACTGATCATGTGAACATCCTGTAAAAGTTACACTCACTTATGAAACAATTTGTCTCTCTCAATTTTCTAAAACGGCCGAGCGCTAGTATCACCTTAAAGCTTGTTCAGAACTTCAAAACGTCGATATAGTTGTGCCTCAAGGTTTTCGATTTACCAAGATAATTCATGTCAACCTTCATTACCAATATATTCTAAAACCACAGCCTACAGCACCACCAGACTGACACCAGCATCACTCGCTAGATGTGTTTGAACTCATGTTGACATCAGGGCTGTGTCCAACGCCGTGCACAGTGTCCGTCTCGTACGGCCAAACTTGGTATTTAACCTGTCTTGCAATGCTCTAAGGTACGAATGTTACAACTTTGCTTTGTATAGCCATAGAGATTCATATACTTACAGAGAGGGGCAAGTAGATAGCCAGCCTTGGTATGATGCGATGTACATTGTCAGGGTAGATCTGAGCATGCTCAGCCACCATCTTGGAGATTATTTCAAAAATTACTTTAAAAATGGCACCCCCCTCGATTGTAATGTTGTTGGCAAGAGACTTGAATGTTACTTTGTACTAACCTTCAGTGCATACTTCACAGTAACAAACAACACAGAACAAATAAATGTACAGTAAAAACAAGATATAATATTGTAATAGTCTTCTGATTCAAGTTAAAAACGTGTTTCTAGTAAGTTTAAAATTTGACAGCTCAAAGAAATTTTTTCACTGCCTTCCGAATTAATTTTCCATTTCAGTGGCAGTGAATTATTAAATATCTCCAATATGGAGAAAAAGGATCTTTCAAAATTAGTCAAGCATTAACCAGTAGTTACCCCTCTCTGTAATATATCTCTATGGTATAGCGAGCGACAGTGACATTGCTAATCAAAATATTCAAAAAGTTTGTGAATAGGGAAGTCTCATGAAATTTTATTCTAGTAAATTTCTATAAATAAACACAAATAATAATGACAAATACACTTATTACCTGTGAAATCTTAAATTTTCATTCATAAAAATCGAGTTCAAATATCATATGATTTTTGGCGCGAAAAACGGCCTTTAACAAGAATCAGAACTGTGATGTCATTTCCAAGTCTTGAACATTGTGTTGACATGGGGATTCCCTTGTTGCCATGGCAATATAGCAAACTGTGATGTCATTGCCAATTTTCCTGTTTTTAAATGAGAGGAGATCTATCAAACTTTGTAAATTAATTACATGAGAACTATTCGTCCAACAACAAAAATAATACCACCTCTGTGTTCAGCAACATCTCAACTTTCATAAATTAAATATTATTCTGAATTCTAATCTTCACGAGACTTCCCTATTTTCAAACAGTGTATTATTTACCCGCCCGGTCTTGAGAGATGATCATCGGCTCTGATAACACAATTTCAAATAATCTCTCAAATATATTTTATGTATTCCTCCACCTGTAACAGTTTACTATTTGCAAGATGTATAAATTGAAATTGAAATAAAAATCGAATGAGTCACTTCCTACTCAAAACAGGTATCAATTATTTATATTAAATATAAATTTATATAAATATATACCCAACGGCTGGTGTGTTGGATACCTCGGTTCTCGTTAGATCACCGAGGTTAAGCAACATTGAGCGCGGTCAGCGATTGGATGGGTGACCATTCAACTCTGCCTTGCCAATGCTCTAATATCAAAATGCGAGCAAGATGGCCGTGAAAACAGTGAAATTACACCCCTTTTAAAAGCTATCTGATGATGATGATGATGATGATATCAGGAAACACTGTTGACAGGGCCATAGCCTAAACGGGTTAACCGATCGATCTGAAACTTTTACCACGTGTGCTTTTTTGGCGTCTAAGGTGCCTTTTGCTATAACCGGTTTTATGCCGCCATTTTGAAACCGGAAGTAACGTCATATCTCGAAAACGGCTGAACCGATCGAAACGAAATTTGCGCCAAACGATTCAGACGGTCATCTTTATGAAACATCAATATTTGAAATAGAAATGCACTATTACTAAAACCGGAAATGACGCCATAACAATGCCAAATCTGACTAAAACCATCTCTTATAACAATAAATACATATTCAGAAGGCTTATAATGTTACATAACATTTAAGATACAGATATTAGGTGGCAGTGATGTCAGCCGCCATTTTGAAAACTGGAAGTGATGCGATAACTCGAGAACAGTTGGACCGATTGGAACGATGCTTTCGCAATTCATCATGGAATATAATTTTAAGCTTACATTTAGCACCAAACACAATTCTTTATAGCAACCAAACCACAAAGGCGTATTTTTTTAAAGGAATTATAGTCATTGGTGAAACAATGTTACAAGTTATAAGAATAAACTGAAAAAATGAGTGATATCCCCATAAAAAACACTCCGTGTAAAAATACCAGCCAAGTCTCTTCAACTAAAAAAAATAGAAGAAATCTGAAAATTCAGCACTGAAAAGTAGTGATATCAAAAAATGGCCAAGTCAAAACTTTTCAAAAAATACTTGGCGCATCGTTTTTTTTAGGACATGTGTAGATGAGTACATTTCATTTCCTGCCTACTTCTATACTATTTATATGCACGATGCGCCAAGTATTTTTTGAAAAGTTTTGACTTGGCCATTTCTTGATATCACTACTTTTCAGTGCTGAATTTTCAGATTTCTTCTATTTTTTTTTAGTTGAAGAGACTTGGCTGGTATTTTTACACGGAGTGTTTTTTATGGGTTGAAATTACAGCAAAAAAAAACAGAATACACCAGACGAAATTAACGTGTTTGATGAATTGATTTTGAGTTTCTTTATAGTAATCAGGGACCCGAACCGGAACCGGAACCGGAACCTAGAACCGGTATGAACCTTTATAATTTTGGAACCGGAACCGGAACCGTTATACTTTTTTCCCCAAGAACCGGAACCGGAACCCGAACCTTTATAATCAATTAGGTTCTTAAAGGTTCTTAAAGGTTCTCTAAGGTTCCTTCTTTTAATAAAAGAAACATGTACGATTTATTTTTTAACTTTTGGATTTTAATATTATGATATTTTCAAAGTTGTAAAAAATATATTTTTTGATAACATTTCTATTAGTATTTTTTGTAGACTTTTTTAATTCTTGAAAATCCTTCATTTTTAAATGGTGCTCGAGTTTTCAATTTTTTTGCGATGAGAACTGCTTTGCTGACAATTATAAATATGATAGCTCTGGCAAAATGAATGTTTACGCCGTCTTATGGAGAAAATTGCCACAACTGTCTCTTCTGACTCTGAGATGTAGTCTGCGCACCGTCCTGTGACTTCTGTACGCATATTACAGACACTACACCAGTGCTTCATTCATATGACAAAATCCAAATTCAAAAATTCCATTAAATTTGACATAATACCGTGAAACCTGCGGGATTTGGCTCAGAGGGTAGAACACAAAGAATCAGCAATATTATAATCTGTTTATTACAAAGAAAATAAATGTTCATTGATGTGAAAGGAGCAATCAAAATTATTATGTATAATATTACGTTCGATACGTCAGCCGTAGTGATGATGTCGCCTTGCGTGAAGTAAACAGTAGATGGCGTTGACCCTCGAGCAGTAGGTCTATTGAACTCCTGTTCAACAGCAGTTGAGTGACCGGATATGTCACCCCTTCAGTCGCGATGTGATGATGTCTGGGTAACCCCTTTGGTTACCAGGACGTCCAGCAGGCTGTGCACAAGGAGTGACCTCCTCGGGCAGTTGGTTCAAGTTGGCTCAGGCTGATGACGCTCGTGGCTGCAGACTCGTCGGATCCTCCCGGAGTGTGCAAGTCACTGACTTTAATACTTTTATATGTTGAAAAACTTGAAACTGTTCAGTTGATCACTGATGAACGAAAATTGTAATGCGATACTATATGCCTCTGCATTTTGGCTTGAAGATTGATTTTATTAATTTTTTAAGTTTGTACAAAATGTTACTTTACGTTTAATGGTCTTGATCACGACGGCACTGTCCCGTTGAAGTTATACTATATTCGCCCACTGGCTTCACTGGTTCACGAGACAGGTCTCACTGCCTGAGAAAACTCCGACTGATGAAGTTTGGCTGGTAGCTTGACGTTTTATACCCTCTCACCTCGGTTTACCGCCAAAGAATATGATTGGTTGGTTTCGTACACGTGGTAGCTATTTTTAGGCATTCTGTCATCTCGGAAACGCGCGAAACGACTTTCTTTCTGCACGTAAGCCCATGCTTTTCTTGGAATCACTGAAAACTAGTCTGGCTGACTGGTTTTGTAGCGTTATCACAATGACTGGTTCACTTGTTATTACGTGGTGACATCACAATTTAGGTAAGGTCACATACTTTTTATATGGATTCACTCACTTTCTTGATATAATTGCACATTGTTAAACTTATTTGATTGCTCGTTATATTTTTGTCTATATTTTGATTGCTATTGAATTTTAAGATTGTAAGTTTACATAATGATTCTAATTAATTACTTTGTGTTCAGTTAACCTTGACTCTAAGAATGCCATGCTACAAGCTTGTTCATTCTGTAAACCTATTTCAAGCAAACATTATTATTTTTTAAAGTTAATTTTCTAACCTAGATAGGCCAACTTGTTACAACTGAAGTGTTATAATCTAGTTTGATTTAAAATTTTAGAACCGGAACCGGAACCCTTAACCTTTATGCAGGAACCAGAACCGGAACCGAACCTTTAAGATTATTTGTTTAAGAACCGGAACTGGAACCCGAACCTTTATAAAGTAAAATTGTGGAACCGGAACCGGAACCTTTATTAATAAAGGTTCGGGTCCCTGATAGTAATGATATGAATTTATCGATTAATAACTTTCGTTTTCCTTCTTTAGTTAGGATTCTTCTTGTGAAATAAAACCAATTTCCTTTGGACTTAACACAAACTATTTTTATTGAAGCATTTATAATAAATCTCAATATTTCAGCCACTTTCTGCGACCTTCATCAGGAGAATTAATTAACAATTACTTTCTGACATAAACATAGACAAATTGAAAGGCAAAAAGACAAATTAGAAAATTCCATTGGGCCTCCGTCAAAGATGTTTTTACAAAAAAAATAATTAAAAACTTAAAAAATAAATTATCAGTGTCAAATCGAATCTATTATGATCTTCCATTCCTTCCTTTCCATCTTCTCATGACTTGCTCTTGAATCGTACTCAGCCAAATGCTGTCAAATTCACAACTTGGTTCACTTATGACGTCTATGCCTTCTCTCTTCATCACTGCCATCGTCGCCGCCTCCTTATACTTTCTTCTGCCCCATCTCTCTTCTTTCCACAACCTACCTATTTCTTCCCATTCGATGTCATGGAATGATACTAGGGAGTGTTCCACTAGTAGGGAACTAACCTGGTTGTCAAGTGGATTCGTCCTACTTTTCCTCCAATTAGCTCTGTGTTCTTTTACTCTCACTGACGACACCGGTCTCTTTGTCTCACAAACATAAACTCCCTCACATTCACATCCAATCGTATATACCAATGCCTTCTCTTCTTGCACCTCGTTCTTTGGCTTGACGTTCATTAATAATCTTTTCAGAGTAGTCCCAGAACTGAATGTTGTTCTAATGTTTACTTTCTCAAGAATCCTTTTTATTTCTTCTGACAAATTTGGAAAATATTGTAAAGATATTGTGTTTAATGGATCATCTTTTCTCTCATTCCTGCTAACGTTCTTCGAGAAAACATTGTTTATGAATCTATCAGGATATCCATTCATCTTGAAAACTTTTTGTAAATATTCCAATTCTTTTGATTTCGCCTCACTTGTTGAACAGTGTGTCTCAGCCCTGTTGATTAGGCATTTCATTGTCCCAGCCTTGAACATTTTATGGTGGTTTAAAGAGTAATGAATGTACTGGTCAGTATGTGTTGGTTTGCGATATACTTCAGTTGTAAGCTTATCGAGATGTCTGATGACATGATAATCTAAGAAAGGTATTCTCCCATTGATTTCCTCCTCAATAGTGAATTTAATAGTTGGTCTAAGATTATTGATGGTCTCTAGAAAATCCAAATGGCATCCTTTCCTCCATTCCAAATTACAAAAACGTCATTCACGAATCGTATCCACATTTTTGGTTTTAAACCAGCTCCAATCATGATTTCCTCCTCCATATCTGCCATATATATGTCACTAATGATACTAGAGAGACAACTGCCCATTGATAGGCCTGTTTTTTGTGTATAGAAATTGTCTCCGAACTGGAAGTAATTTGATGTAAGGCTTACCTCAAGCATCTCCATAATAGATTCAATTGATGGAGTAGGATGTTCTTCCGTTGGGTCCATCAGCTTCTCAAGAAGATCTTTAACCATAACTAACGTTTCCGGAATAGGGATGTTCGGATACATATTTTCAACATCAAAGCTATATATTATTAATAATCTTTATGGAATAAAAAGACTCTGCCTCACAAATAAGGTTGCTAAAAAGCACAGATATAACAGCACAGCGCACATATAAATGAAACTAATACTATTAATACAAAGTGAACTAAAACTACCAATTACAAATTATAAAGGTGATTGCGAAAAATTCTTATAGAACCTTTCAAAACTAACAATTCTATAAAATTTCTAATATTTACAATTGAAAAACGTCGACAAAATTCGTAAAAAAACAGCGGAATGGTTCCTCGAGCGCTAACAAAAAGATCGATGACCTCGATCTTATCGAGATCATATTTCTCTTTAAAGTACGTTATTGTGGGCTCGTAGTGCGCTTTTTTCTCGCTGTTGACATCATCGGGTTGTTGTTTGCTCTTCTCGTATCTGATGGTCGGATCGAGGATGTAGGCTTGCCGCGATTCCCGAGAAATGACAATTATGTCAATGCATTTTGTGCTGCCGTTATCTGCTAGACAGTGGACCTCCTCGTAGACCTCGAATTTCTTCATTCGTCGAAAGGCGTCGGCGATGGCTGTTCTCACTGCATGATGACGAGTGTTGCGTAGCAGTTCTCCATGAGGGCAGGAGCCGAGGACGTGCGCAAGGGTTTCAATCTCATTGCAGTGTCTGCAATGGATGCCGTCCCGACTCCTACCCGCAAGGACTCTGACTGGTGCAACGCCCGTTGTCATCTTCAGGGCATCTCGCCATTCCGAGCAAGACAGACCTTTCTTGAGGTAGATCCACTTGTTCGCCGGTGTGTACTCCTGGAACAATTCAACTCCCAATCCCTTCTGGCGTAAGGAGCACCATTCTTCGTAAGCTCTCCGTCGAAGAATATCTCGCAGACGCTGGGACGTAATGTTCTTCAGTGATGCAAGTTCCGTGGAGTTCATGTCTAGGTCCAGTTCCGTCAGGCAGTCTGTTTTGTCTTTCTTCGTGTCACGGACTTCCGAAAGATAAGGGTTTCCAGCTTTCTCCAGTATATTGCAAACATTATATTGTTGAAGAAATGATTCCCATCTGGCTTTGAAAATGGCGAGACCCTTTAACTTGCTGGCAGTATAAATCATTGAATCGGGAGTGTCTGTAGGAAGACTTAGAATTTCTTTGACCGAACTCTTCACCAGCTTGTCAACGTCGTTTAAGAACGATTTCGGCAATTTTGAGTGTGGAGCTGATTGAAGGGGATTTACTAGTGTCGGCCAGATATATTGGTTCAATATGTTCAGTTTCTGGTCAGCAATGAGCAGTGGAGACGCTACTAACTAGTTCAACTTGTCATTTAGGTGTATAATAATCTTAGAATGATCGAAAACAATCTCTTGGGAAAATTTAACACCGAGGTATCTAATGCTTTCCGTTTGACTGATACTTAATATTTCCGAATCATCGTCAATTACAAGCGGAAGAGAAACAAGCTTTCCACGTTCTATAACTATTGCACAGCTCTTCTTAGCATTGATGTCCAAGCCGATGTCCTTTAATCTCTGTATAGACATGTTTGCTAGTTCCACTGCTGATTCCTTACTTTTACCTAGAGAGCCTAGATGGGTAATAGAGTGGCCAATGGGGTGATAATGTTTTCAGCCGCGGCGGCCATTAGTTTTCAACAGCTGATCCAGTTATGCATGGCAGGCATAGAGAATTGCTTGTGTTTTCACTGTTTATGTATCATTTTTGTGTCCCTGTGCATTGTTTTCGATATATTAATGCATTTATATACTATTAACATCAATTAACATATTAATTATATTTGTTTGGTATTGTTTGGATTTAAAATCTTGATAAAACTGTAATTACGTCAAACATAACCTTACAATTTTGACCCAAGTGCATCTAGTGGAGAGGTCGCTCCACGCCAGCCAAATCGTACGGCGCGCACACTTTCAAATAAAGGCTGGAGCAAACCCACTTTTACTGTAAGCATCAAAGTGGCATTTTCGGACTACTGGATCTTAAAATTGGGAAATCTCACATTGTTGCGATATATCTTAATTTCCAGCTATGGCCCACCCAACAACATATACCAAATTTGGGAACAATAGGTTACGCCCTTTGCACGCTAGAGGGCCGTGAAAACAGTGTTTTAGGGCGGTTTTCATAATAATAATAATCTCAGTAGTAGTCTCCTGGAATTCAAATCCGGTAACAAGGCCACAGCCTTAACGGCTGAACCGATTGATCTCACATTTTTACCACGTGTGCACTTTTGGCGTCTGTTTTAACCTTCACCCCATGAATTTTTTGTGCCGCCATTTTGAAACCGGAAGTGACGTCATATCTCAACAACGGCTAAAGCGATTGGAACGAAAATAGCGCCAAACGATTCGGACGGTCATCTATATGGATTATCAATAGCAACAGACTAAAATTTATGTTAACGAAACCGGAAATGACGTCATGAAATTTAATTCATCGATTGGCATTTCGGCAACAAATTTGATCCAATTATTTTGATATTTATGTAACGGATGTTCTTTTGATATCTCATTTGACTTGATATAAAACCAACCGGAAGCCGCCATTTTGAAACCAGAAATTACATCATATCTTAATAACGTCTTAATAGATTTGAACGAAACCAGCTCTAAACAATTAAGACGGTCAACTTTATGTATTATCATCAATAATATTTGCAGTTTCTTATACTGAAACCGGAAATGACGTAACACATTTTAAAAATCGCACAAATTTACATTTTGATGCAATAAATATACTATTTGAGACTGCTTATAATAAAATGTAATCATGTTTAAATTATAATTCAAAAGGTCAGTGATTTCAGTAGCCAATTTGAAACCGGAAGAAACGTAATATCTCGAGAACTGGTTGACAAATCGGTATGAAACTAGTGCCAAACGATTCGGAAGGCCATCTCTATGGAATAGGAACAGTCAAACTAGAATTTTCCTATTTATGAGGCCGGAAAAGACGGGTCGCAGGAATAGCGTCATAAAGAATAAGGTCATATTCGTTGTGTGACAGGGTCTTTTCGCAAAAGGAATATGGTCATATGAAATATGACTTTTTTCCGATATGACTTTATTACTGCGGAATAATGTCACATCCAATATGACGTTATTCCGATAGAAATTCCGTCCCGTTCGTTATGGAAATTCGGGGATTCCCAACTTGGAAATTCCCAATCGTTCTGTTGCCATATGACGTTATTCCTGCGGAATAAAGTCAAAAAAATTATGACTTTATTCATGTAGAAAACTTGAATTGGCATATGACCTTATTCCTTCGGAACAATGTCACAAATAAAATGACTTTATTCCTTCGAAACAAAGTCACAAGTAATATGACGTTATTTCTGTCGTTAAAATTGAATTGGCATATGACTTTATTCCTGCGGAACAAAGTCACAATTAATATGACTTTATTCCTTCGGAATAATGTCACAAATAATATGACTTTATTCCTTCGGAATAAAGTTAAAAAAAATATGACTTTATTCCTGTAGAAAACTTGAATTGGCATATGACCTTATTCCTCCGGAATAATGTCACAAATAATATGACTTTATTCCTTCGGAACAAAGTCACAAGTATAATATGACGTTATTCCTGTCGTTAAAATTGAATTGGCATATGACTTTATTCCTGCGGAATAAAGTCACAAATAATATGACGATATTCATGTAGTAAAACCTGTTCGAAAATTGTTAAAAGTGTTTGGTTTGGCGTGTGAAATATTGTTGGATTCGTTTCATAATAAATAAAAGACACTGAATAAACCAGGCACGTAGGAAGGATCACTTATAAATTTGCTGAAATTCCAACAAAAAAAGCCCCGCGGGGCAACAATTGGAGAGTAGTTTGCTTCATTTCATGCATTTCAGAGCCCCAGAGCGAAAAGCGAAAAGTAATGTTGGTGCAACATGCACTACACTTATGTAATATGGGTTGCCTACCGCACGCGGGGTGCGAAAAGTAAGTTGGTGCAACATGCACTACACTTATGTAATATGGGTTGCCTACCGCACGCGGGGTGCGAAAAGTAAGTTGGTGCAACATGCACTACACTTATGTAATATGGGTTGCCTACCGCACGCGGGGTGCGAAAAGTAAGTTGGTGCAACATGCACTACACTTATGTAATATGGGTTGCCTACCGCACGCGGGGTGCGAAAAGTAAGTTGGTGCAACATGCACTACACTTATGTAATATGGGTTGCCTACCGCACGCGGGGTGCGAAAAGTAAGTTGGTGCAACATGCACTACACTTATGTAATATGGGTTGCCTACCGCACGCGGGGTGCGAAAAGTAAGTTGGTGCAACATGCACTACACTTATGTAATATGGGTTGCCTACCGCACGCGGGGTGCGAAAAGTAAGTTGGTGCAATATGCACTACACTTATGTAATATAGGTTGCCTTCCGCACGCGGGTGGGGTGGGGGGCAGAAGTTAGTAAGTTTTTACCCAATGCGCGCATTCACGCTGTGCATAACGGACGTTATGCTAAAAATATTATTTTTGTGTGAAACTGATGGTGTTTGTAGTGGCCTTCGCCAGGTAGCGGCTTACTCCAGGTCGAAGTTACACTTACAGTGTTTGCTGACAGGATGCGCTATAACAGGAATAATGAGGCCCAGGGATATGGGCCAGATGAGTCAATGACGTCATGCCCTAGGGGAAATCTTCAGTGTCATTCATTACCTGTATTATCGCTAATCTCTGAAAACCCATTTGATCAGATTGTCAGCCCAAAGATTTTGGTAGGCCTAGGAAACAAACAAATATCTTCAAAATGAAATCAATTGACTCAATATTTGTTTTAAAAAGGTGTATTTCTGATGCGATTGTGTTATTAAAATATTTATGTATGGTTCTACATCACATTATTAAGCGAGGGTCACTATACGGAAGTGTTATTGCACTTTCTCTGTATTTTTTATAATTATGTTATGTGTTTTGTTATTTTTTGTTTTTGATTTTGCCCATATTGACCTGAGATTTTGTGCACACATTTATGTCATGCGATCGGTGTAGTGTATTGTTTTTGAATGAAATCCTGCGGAGAAAAATTTAAAATGAATCCGTTTGACGGATGCACGTCAAATGTACAAGGGCGTTGGCACCACATTGTAGTCGATATAGAGCAATTTTCACTCGAGAATAAATTCGATTGCAGTGTGAAGGATCGCTTATGAAAAAACGCTACATAGCGTTTTCCTACACCTAGTTATAGTTTTTAAATTGATAAGAAATCTTGAAGAGACAGTTATTAAAAATATCATCATTTTTCAACTTGGGTAGGCACCAGATTTGCATACGTCGACGGAAGGTTTACTAAGATATAGTCATCCTATTGTGTTCACTGATCACTATAACCCGACGGCCGACCTTCGCAAGTCAGGCAAAGGGAATGACAATAATCAAAAGTACATAGTCAATGGTAGGTACTCGAAATAACTATGAAAGTATGAAATAACTAATAGGTACTATGAAATAACTATTCATGGTTTTCTCGTGACGTCACGGCATTGGTCTCAGCCGATTGTAGGAAAGATAGGCGAGGGCACTACAGTGCAACATAGGCGACGGAATTTTATGCGACAGGAGCCTTATTCCTTAAAAGTGAGTAGTGACAAGTGACAAAAAATCGACGACAATTGGTTTTGTCACTAAGACAGATTAGTCACCGAGTGGGACAAAATTAGTCGCCTCGATTATTGTGGTCACCTATAAATAGGTGGTGAGAACTCGGAAATCAAAAGTGCCAAAATTAAACATTGTTCGATTGGTCTGAAAATTTGCACACATGTCCTCAAACACCTTACACGTCTTTCATACAAATTTCATCAAAATTCATTGATCGGAAGTTACATTCAAAAAATAATAAACCCTCGCCATACACAGAGGCCATCGTAATACTCACTTCGTTCACACCCTCGCAACGGAACCCGTCATTATAAATATAATAAATCGTTATCACCGAAAATTATTAAATTTAAATTCTGAAAAAATTACAGGTACTTAGAAACAGATTACGGAAGACATCAATGCATATTAGGTGTAACCAATTTTGATAGTTTGATTTATACGAATATTTAAACATGCCAATTAGTTACAATGGCCAAAACCGGACAAAGTTTGCATTTCAGCTGTTTGTGAAAAATGTCTCGCGATGACCTATTATTATTATGATTGAAATGTATCTAGTGGAGCGGTCGCTCCACGCCAGTTAAGTCGTACGGCGCGCGCACACTCTCATATAAAGGCTGGAGCAAACCCACTTTTACTGTAAGCATCAAAGTGGCATTTTCGGCCTACTGGATCTTAAAATTGGAAAATCTCACATTGTTGCGATATATCTTAATTTCGAGCTATGGCCCACCCTACAACATATACCAAATTTGGGAACAATAGGTTACGCCCTTTGCGCGCTAGAGGGCCGTGAAAACAGTTTTTTAGGGCGGTTTTCATAATAATAATAATAATAATAATCTCAGTAGTAGTAGTAGTAGTAGTAGTAGTCTCCTGGAATTCAAATCCGGTAAACAGGCCACAGCCTAAACGGCTGAACCGATTGATCTCACATTTTTACCACGTGTGCACTTTTGGCGTCTGATTTAACCTTCACCCAATTAATTTTTTTGTGCCGCCATTTTGAAACCGGAAGTGACGTCATATCTCGTCAACGGCTAGACCGATCGGAACGAAATTTGCGCCAAACGATTCAGACGGTCAACTTTATGGATTATCAATAGCAACAGACTAAAATGTATGTTAACGAAACCGGAAATGACGTCATGAAATTTGAAATACATCGATTGGCATTTCGGCAACAAATTTGATCCGATTATTTTGTTATTTATGACACGTATGTACTTTTGATATGTCATTTGACTTATTATAAAACCAACCGGAAGCCGCCATTTTGAAACCGGAAGTGACATCATGTCAATAACGGCTAAATAGATTTGAACGAAACCAGCGCTAAACAATTAAGACGGTCAACTTTATGTATTATCATCAATAATATTTGCAGTTTCCCTTACCGAAACCGGAAATGACGTCACACATTTTAAAAATCTCACAAATTTACATTTTGATACAATAAATATACTATTTTGACAGATTATAATAAAATGTAATCATGTTTAAATTATAATTCAAGGGGTCAGTGATTTCAGCAGCCATTTTGAAACCGGAAGTAACGTCATATCTTGAAAATTGGTTGACTGATCGGTATGAAACTACCGCCAAACGATTCGGAAGGTCATCTCTATGAAATAGGAACAGTCACACTAGAAATTTCCTATTTATGAGACCGGAAATGACGTCATTCAAATTTAAAAATTATTATAATCCCCTCCTATATAATGAATACATATTCAGAAAACTTAAAATGATACACATCATTTATAGATATACATTCTTTGTGGCAGTGCAGTAAGTTCAGCAGCCATTTTGAAAACCGAAGTGTTGCGATATCTCGGAACTCGGTTGACTGATAGGAATGAAACCTTTGCTTTTCTTCATGAAAGATCATTTAAAGCAATTATATAGTACCATACGCTGATTTTCATTAGTAAACCAAATTGTCAATGGCGACTTTTTTTAATGGATTTAGTAATTGTTCAATCGATATGACGTCACAAGTTCTAAGAATAAACTAAAAAAAGGAGTGATATCCCCATAAAAAACACTCCGTGTAAAAAATACCAGCCAAGTCTCTTCAACTAAAAAAATTATGAAATCTAAAAAATTCTGCACTGAAAAGTAGTGATATCAAAAAATGGGCCAAGTCAAAACTTTATTTGAAAATCAAAAAATACTTGGCGCATCGTTTTTTTAGGGCATAATAGGTATACTATATGTATTATGTATATTTGATGTATATTTTCTATCTGGTCTATACTTCTAAACTATGTATACACGATGCGCCAAGTATTTTTTGATTTTCAAATAAAGTTTTGACTTGGCCCATTTTTTGATATCACTACTTTTCAGTGCAGATTTTTTTAGATTTAATAATTTTTTGAGTTGAAGAGACTTGGCTGGTAATTTTTACACGGAGTGTTTTTTATGGTAGAGGATACATCTATAAAGATTTTGGGAAGGTTTCATGAAGATTGAGCGCGGTTAAGTGTGCATAACGTTTATTTTAATGTGGGCGCACGGCAAAAATTTCTGCCGCAGCGCTGTATGAGAAACATCACGGACTCCAAAATTGTATCATTATTTTAAGAAATGATATGATAGTAGAATGCACTAAATATGTCAAAATATTCAATTCACATGAAACAGTGATTCTTTTCTTGAATATTACATAATTAATTATCTTTCAAGAGTCAACAGTTCGGCAAAACTAGTGTATTTTCCTAAGTTCAATTCAATTTATTACACAATTTATATTTCATTCCGTAGCTCTACTATAATACCTACGTAATATGTTTTAAAATACAAACTACATTTAATTACCCGCAAATTGATTTTCGATTGAAGACAAAATTTCGATAACATTTGATCTCATAATCAATTCAAATCAAATTAATATCGGGTGACCCAAAAAAAATCGTCCTCGGGCTATACGCACGACAACCAAAATCGAACAGCTGTAACTTTTTACCTACAAAAGTAAAGTTTTTGAAACTTTCACACATCAAACCTTGGGATGTTGGTCATAGCATGTCAAAATTTCAGCCTAATTTTTGCAGTAGTTTTATCACATCGGTGTCTCGCCCACTTGACGTTTTCAGTATAATTTTTTCCTGCAATGCAATTGCAATATCTCTAATGGTGTATTCTTTTTGCATTACAGGTTAAACGAATTAACGTGTCATGCCAATTTTTTGACATAACATTTATTACTATCCATTTTGTCAGACTATTGATTTATAGCAAGATTAGTCTTTTGGGTTCACCGGAAATTGATGTCAATAATAAATATAGTTCCTTTTTCCTCTGTATAATCAGAAGTTCATAGAACAAGAACGGTCGAGGTACTACCTTGATTACTCTGCATGTAGTTTCAATGGATTATAATCAGAAAGATTCGTACGTTACAAAAAGTTGTTAGAAACAATATAATATTATTCCGTGCATTTCGATATATCACTTTTAAACGCGTGGCGTACACAGAGCGTTTTCCTAGTTTTAATGTTCAAAGAATAATTCTTAGAATTCAATCCGTGACAAACGGATTCAGCTGGAATTACAATGTAGGTAATTAGTTTGTCTGTGATTTGTGTATTATATAATGCTACTTCTGTTGTGAAAGAATATCACTATTATTCTATGATACATTATCAAACACAAGTAACATAAAATTATACTAAATGGCAATGTCAATTGTAAATAATCTGAATACATGCTTTATAAACAATTTTGGCTATGAAATGAGTCTAGAAAACTGGATAGATTTTATAGTTTATTCTGGAAGCATTGAAATGAGGAATTTGATAACTGATGAGTTCATTTAATTGAATATAAGCTGTAATTGGAAAAGTTCCATACAAACTGTGTAGTATAATACGTTAAATTGTATAATTATATGTTATAAGATGATTTTAGTTGCGATAAAGTAGTACAAAATAACTTGAAGATAAAATATACCTTGAACACTGTCATTTGAATGAGCTACGCATGATTTGAATGCAGCCGCCAATGTGTGGTTTGAATGAAACAAGCAAGCTCTTGGATTGGCTAGCTGCGTCAAGGGGTGCCCAGGTAGACAGGTGGCGACGGTCAACAAGTGACTATTGTGTTCTCACGTCCGCTCTCGCCTCACCGGTCTGGAATACCAAACTGTCAGAAAGTGAGATGAGAACTAAATGTGAGAACATTTTGTCACTTCCCACTTGTCACATATCTCGGGAATAAAATAAATATAGGCGAAAATCTTCCTCGTGGAAAATACTTATTCTTGTCCCAAAAGAATTGTACCTAACAAATTTTCTTCGACATTTTCTGACACTACCACATTTTCTACCTGAAATTGTGATATTTAAATATGTGATTTACATTACACTCAGAAATGCATAATAAAATTGAAATTGTTTTGGTATTGCTAAAAAAAATCCAATAAAAAAAAAAAAAAAAATGAAAAAATTAAAATAAACTTAAAAGATGTGAAAAAATCTAAACAAAATTAAAGAAAATTTTGCGAAATTGAATAAAAAAATAAGATAGAGTAAAACCCCAGTGATGGATCAGGCTTCCAGTGGTGGGTCAGTCAATAAAATTACCCTAATTTTGTTCAAATTAACATATTTAGGGAAAACACCACTTATTTATTACGTTGAAGTGCGATTCAAGTGGTTGGTAAATGATGGAATCGACTCTTGGCGTCTTTTGAGAACGGTGGAAAAAAATTATTCCGGATGCGCCTGAGAAAAAGTAGATCTTTTGATTTTCTTGTTTCCTCCTGTTGCAGTAAAATGCGGATAAATAAGGCAACATTACGAATATATTGATTATTCTTCGCGAGTGTGTTATTTAATCCTGAACAATATTAGAATATTTTTCTTATTCAATTCTACCAACTATAACACCACTTGCAGAGAGCCAGAAAACTTTGAAAAATGAATGTGCAATTTTTACACTAATTAGCGCAACATCGTGTTGAGTGTGTCAAATTGTACTAAACCTCATAATATGAACATTAGATTTAATATTTCAATTGCACAGTATGTTTCAAAAGCTTTTATTTATATTAAAATTAAATTTTTAAATATTAAAATTTAAATAAATAAAATAAAATAGATTGCGCAATGGGAAGAATTGGAGATCTTAAGTTCAATGTCAAAGGTTTTTTACCAACTGATATGTCAGTGATTAAGTTATAACTCAAAACGAACGAAACTTGTTTTTTCCGCCTGTAAATGATCCACAACAGGGAGCAAATGAGTGTCTCTAAATTATTAATTAATATCATAATACGACTTATATTAACATGCGCCATTCACAAATACCTTTCTAATTGATTGGGCAATAACATACTTCAGTTCCAATATATTCCAATAACTTACCCACAACCGAAACCCACTCCCAGTGGTTGGTCAAATTAGCACATCATTATATGTTTTTTATAAGTCGGCTGTCGACTAATAAATTCATGATATATTTTTTAAATTGTAACTCATACCCAATACAAGACAATTAAAAATTTTAACATCATATAAACCAATACTGAATCTTCTATGAATTTTATTAAAAAGGTGATCCACCATTGGGTGTTTACCCTAAATAGAGAAGAAAGATAAATACAAAGATAAAAAAATACGAGTGGTTAACAGCTCGACATATTTAAGTGTACAAAACAAATTTTTGTTAGACTTTTTGTGTGTTCTGTTTTTTGACAGATCGATCGATCTGAAATTTTGCAAACATGTAAAGACAACCTTTTCTGTATGCAGACCCTATTTTTTATTTAAATCCGTTCAATAAATATCTCCTGACAGGCTGAAAAATACATGGCAGTCATAAAACATCCGACTGAGAATATCACGAAAAATTCATTAGAAAACCATTAGGTACAATCATATAAATCATATATTTACCAAGAAACGAACGGATAGTACTCATTACTAGTAAAACTCTACATATTAAAACCATTTTAAAATAACCTAATGATTGGTTGAACGGTGTGCCCTGGGCATTGCAGTGAAAACACACACAAACAATGAGAATGTTGCATCCGTATATATAATAGCAATGCTCGCTACGCTCGGTGATAATATCATTCCAACACATCATATTTTGAGATTATAAACAAAAGCGGTGCACTACTAGTTTTCGTCGGCAAGTGTTGTTTTGTTCAAAAACCTGTAAAATCAACATAGGATAGTATTTCTTATCTTTGTCATTTCCGGTGTAAGCTAATTAGTGCATTTCTAAACTGATTCGGTTTCATTGGATTCCTTGACGGTATTTTATAACGACGCACCCCATTGGCTGGTTGTTTGTCATTATTAATGCCTAAGCGAATAGGAGTTGGCTTTAGGAGAATCAAGCATTGATTACCAAATAGTATTTAATAGTCAATGAATCAAGTTGAGGTATTTCAAAGCATCATTCTAGTATATAGTCCCACGGACAATTCGCGACTTTTTGGTATTTTGGTAGCTAGGTAAACGGAAAAAATGGCGACGGAAATAATGGCGAGAAACCGGGTAGGAATAAATGGCGACGGAAAAAATGGCGCCCCCATGCGGAAGAAATGGCGAAAATATATTTTCAAAAGTTAGTTGCGTCTGTTATTGTGTCTGTTATTTTTTGGATAGTTTTATAAATTTTATTTTTTCTTCTTTTAAATAAGAACTTACGAATTTATTGAAATGTTTAACATTTTGAAATAGCCGTATGAAAAGTGAAGTTATCGAAATTAATTGGAATCTACTATAAAATTGAATAAGTGTGTTGATTGAGTTGATCATATTTTAATTCGATATGATATTAGCTCATCGCCGCGTTACATTACGGAGCGAATTTTACTGTACCTGGCAGACATGTCAACTGTCATCTTTTGGGGGGTTTAGGACAGGAAGTGGCTATTTTAGTCCGCTATCTCAACAGAAATTCCCATATAAGTTGACATGAGACGTAAGCCCTGATGATTGTTTTTGTTCATTATTTTTAAAAAAACGAAATCTGTAAAGAGTATAAAATTGTGTTTGTAAAAGTGCCCCCCATTTCTCGTCCCTTAATAATGACAGAGAATAAAGAAATATTCACGATGTTTTCAGTAAAATAAATTTTTCCCTTTCGCCATTTTTTCCGCTCATACCCAAAATTTGTCGCCATTTCTTCCGTCGCCATTTTTTCCTACCCTGTTTTCCGCCATTTTTTCCTTCGCCATTTTTTCCGTAGGCAACCCATATAGGTAGGTAGGCAACCATATAGGTAGGCAACCCATATTACATAAGTGTCGTGCATGTTGCACCAACTTACTTTTCGCACCCCGCGTGCGGTAGGCAACCCATTATACATAAGTGTATTGCATGTTGCACCAACTTACTTTTCGCACCCCGCGTGCGGTAGGCAACCCATATTACATAAGTGTATTGCATGTTGCACCAACTTACTTTTCGCACCCCGCGTGCGGTAGGCAACCCATATTACATAAGTGTAGTGCATGTTGCACCAACTTACTTTTCGCACCCCGCGTGCGGTAGGCAACCCATATTACATAAGTGTAGTGCATATTGCACCAACTTACTTTTCGCACCCCGCGTGCGGTAGGCAACCCATATTACATAAGTGTAGTGCATGTTGCACCAACTTACTTTTCGCACCCCTCGTGCGGTAGGCAACCCATATTACATAAGTGTAGTGCATGTTGCACCAACTTACTTTTCGCACCCCGCGTGCGGTAGGCAACCCATATTACATAAGTGTAGTGCATGTTGCACCAACTTACTTTTCGCACCCCGCGTGCGGTAGGCAACCCATATTACATAAGTGTAGTGCATGTTGCACCAACATTACTTTTCGCTTTTCGCTCTGGGGCTCTGAAATGCATGAAATGAAGCAAACTACTCTCCAATTGTTGCCCCGCGGGGCTTTTTTTTTGGAATTTCAGCAAATTTATAAGTGATCCTTCCTACGTGCCTGGTTTATTCAGTGTCTTTTATTTATTATGAAACGAATCCAACAATATTTCACACGCCAAACCAAACACTTTTAACAATTTTCGAACAGGTTTTACTACATGAATATCGTCATATTATTTGTGACTTTATTCCGCAGGAATAAAGACATATAGTTGTGACTTTGTTCCGCAGGAATAAAGTCATATGCCAATTCAATTTTAACGACAGGAATAACGTCATATTATACTTGTAACTTTGTTCCGAAGGAATAAAGTCATATGATTTGTGACATTTCATTTTCATTTTCATTTTCATTTTATTTGAAATCACCAACAGAATACAAAATATTCCACAAGTGGGATTTAAAATAACAAAAAATATATATATATATATTTAAACTATGATTAAAGAAGTTACAAGACACAATAAATATTAATAAGCAAGACAAGACATTAAAGCGTAAAAGTAGGTACAACTATTCAAATAAATTTAATCTACTATCTGGGCCTGAACATGATCTGTTTTGTTGTAAATGGTTCTAATAATTTCAGCCGAATGATGAAAAATGTCTAAAAAGTTACCAGTTTGCAAGTTAAATGTATCAAAAGTCGTCATTATTCTATTAATAAAAGCATATTTAAAAACGTTGATTCTACTTTTGTGGTTCCGAAACAAAGTTGTGTGACGAGTTTGACGAGCAGGGACAAATACATTAATCTTTGATAAAAGCTGAGGGCAATCAACATGGTTATTTAGTAATTTGTGTAAAAATAAGATGTCTGACAGCTCCCTTCGCTGGTGCAATCTAGGCAATCTTAGCGCCTCACACAAGGAAATGTAATCTTTCCTATGATACTGAATATGGGTTTTGCGGCAATAAAGTTTTACAAAATGCTTCTGAACTTTTTCTAAATGTGCAATATAGGTAACTTGGTGGGGATTCCAAATTGTGGATGCATAATCCAAATATGGCCTGACGGTTGTTAAATAAAGCATTCTATTTGTTTCAGTACTAAAATTTTGAAAACAGTTACGTTGAAGAAATCCTAACATTTTAAAAGCTTTGGCGCAAGTCGAAATGATGTGGTTTTTGAAAGATAAGTCAGTATTAAGTATTACCCCTAAGTCCCTGATTTTTTTTACTCGAAGAAGCACATTTGTATTTAATATATAGTCGAAATTTACTGTAGTTTGTTTTAAAGTGAATGATATAGAATTACATTTTTGTGGATTAAGCTGCAACTGCCATCGATCGCACCAGCAGGAGAGAGCTGTCAGGTCATCTTGCAGTTTGACACAATCTAGGATAGAACTCACGGGCAGGTATAACTTCAAGTCATCTGCGTATAGAAGACATTTAGAGTTTGAAATGATGTCAGGAATATCATTGACAAATAAAACGAATAGAAGTGGACCCAACACCGAACCTTGAGGTACACCGGATGTAACCACAACAGGGCTAGATTTCGTCCCATTCACAACTACCAATTGGTGTCGATTTGTTAGATAATTAGTCAATAAGCTTAGCAGTGGCCCAACAATTCCAAATGACGTTAACTTATGAAGTAAAAGGCAGTGGTTTACGCTGTCAAAAGCCTTGGAAAAGTCAGTGTAAATGGCGTATACCTGCTGTGACTGATTGAGATGATATGACAGGTCATCTACATATATTCCAAGATTAGTCACTGTAGACCTCTTATTTAGAAACCCGTGTTGACTTTTGGTAATGTTTTGCTGACAGTGACTATATATACGTTGGTGAATAAGACTTTCGAACACTTTTGATACAATTGGTAGCAATGATATGGGCCTATAGTTCTTAACATCGAAACGACTACCTTTCTTTAAAATCGGAGTAACATATGCTAATTTCCAGCGATCAGGAAAAACTTCGGTTGACATGCAGTTCTTGAAGAGTAGCGACAGTGGTATCGAAAGCGGTCTGGCACATCGCTTGATGAATGCTACTGGCAGTTCGTCAGGACCCGTCGCTTTCCCATTCTTCAATTTCTTCAATTGCTCGTAGACTTCTGTCTCCGAAAAGTCGAGTGTTGCCAAGGCGTTGTCAGCAGCTGGGGTGTTCTCTGGGAATACTTGAGGATGTGGAGATTTTGTAAACACCGACTCGAAGTATGTGGAAAATAAGTTGCAGGTCGAGGCGACATTATCCGACTTCGTGCCGTCTAGAGTTACTTCACTGGGAACTCGATTTCTCTGCGATTTTTCGTGTACAAATTGCCACATCTTCTTGGGATCTTCGCGCACCTTTATATCAATTTGCTTAATATGATTGGCCCATTTCAAACTCTTTTGTCTTTTGAAAGTCGCCCTCTTTCCTGAAAACTCTGTGTAGTCACTTGGCAAATGTGTTCGCTTCCACTTCCGATGAGCTGTGTTCTTAGCTTTTATTGCGCTTATCACTTCATCATCATACCAAGATGGATATTTAGATGGCTTCACAGATACCTTAGGGACAAGCTCATCAAGTACTTCAAAGACTGCGGAATAGAAGTTTTCACAACTCACGTTGGCATCAGTATCATCTAGCAATGTGTTCCATGGCACACACATTAATTCTCCATACACTCGATTCATATTCGCACGCTTCCAGCTATATGCTACCCTAATGGGCGGTTTAGTGTAAGCCAGTTGACACGGCAACTTTATAGTACATGTCAGAGGCGTATGATCTGATGCTACAACTGGAGTGTCACAGATAGCTACGTCAATAACAAGTTCAGGAGAATTGGAAAACACGAGATCCAAGTGATGACCATTGCAGGTTGGTATTGCAGAAAACTGATGCAGATTGTATGGATTCAGAATGTTGAGGAAGTCTGTGACAGCATCAACATTTGTGTTAACTCTTACGTCAGGGTCCAGAAAAGTAGCATTTTGAGTGGGAGACCAGAAGACTTGGGGCAGATTGAAATCCCCACATAGAACAACGTTATCATTCCTCTTCACAACGTTTTCCACCAGGGCAAGAGATTCTCTCAGAGCTTCGATGTCTTCTCTCGTGACAGGTGATGGTGGCAGATATACACATCCCAAAAACATCGATTTATTAGTGTTCACTTTGATCTGGCACCATATAATTTCAATATCTGATACTTCCAAATCAAATCGACGTAGTGACTTCATATGCCAATTCAAGTTTTCTACAGGAATAAAGTCATATTATTTGTGACATTCTTCCGAAGGAATAAAGTCATATGCCAATTCAATTTTAACGACAGGAATAACGTCATATTACTTGTGACTTTGTTCCGAAGGAATAAAGTCATATTATTTGTGACATTGTTCCGAAGGAATAAAGTCATATTAATTGTGACATTATTCCGGAGGAATAAGGTCATATGCCAATTCAAGTTTTCTACAGGAATAAAGTCATATTTTTTTGACTTTATTCCACAGGAATAACGTCATATGGCAACAGAACGATTGGGAATTTCCAAGTTGGGAATCCCCGAATTTCCATAACGAACGGGACGGAATTTCTATCGGAATAACGTCATATTGGAAGAAAGTCATATTTCATGTGACCATATTCCTTTTGCGAAAAGACCCTGTCACACAACGAATATGACCTTATTCTTTATGACGCTATTCCGGGACGCCGAAAAGACGTCATTCAAATTTATAAATCATTATAATCCCCTCCTATACAAAGCTAAAAATGATACACATCATTTATAGTTAAAAATTCTATGTGGCAGTGCAGAAAGTTCAGCGGCCATTTTGAAAACCGAAGTGTTGCCATATCTCGGAACTGGGTTGACCGATTGGAATGAAACCTTTGTTTTTTTCATGAGAATAACCAAATTGTAAATTGTGTGATTTTTTTTAAGGATTTAGTAATTGTTCATTTGATATGTGTCACACGTAAGTTGTAAGAATAAACTAAAAAAAGTAGTGATATCCCCATAAAAAACACTCGGTGTAAAAATACCAGCCAAGTCTCTTCATCTTAAAAGAAATTAATGAAATCTAAAAATTCTGCACTGAAAAGTAGTGATATCAAAAAATTAGCCAAGTCAAAACTTTATTTGAAAATCAAAAAATACTTGGCGCATCGTTTTTTAGGGCATTATAGGTATACTATGTATATGTATATTTCATGTATAATTTATAATTGGCCAATTCTTCCAAGCTATTTATGTACACGATGCGCCAAGTATTTTTTGATTTTCAAATAAAGTTTTGACTTGGCTAATTTTTTGATATCACTACTTTTCAGTGCAGAATTTTTAGATTTTATTTCTTTTTTTTAAGTTGAAGAGACTTGGCTGGTATTTTTACACGGAGTGTTTTTTATGGTACAATATACGCCAAATATGAGTTGTGCAAAACTTTGCAAAGGAGATTAGCTAATGATGTAATGATTTGGGTGATGCGAGGGTGATCAGCTAATGAATGGATGATGCTGGGGTGATTAGCTGATAATATGACGATTTGGATGATGCAGGGGTGATTAGCTGATGATTTGATGATTTGGATGATGCGGGAGTGATAAGCTGATGATATGATGATTTGGGTGATGCGAGGGTGATTAGCTGATGATATGACGATTTGGATGATGCAGGGGTGATTAGCTGATGATATGATGATTTTGATGATGCAAGGGTGATGATATGATGATATGATGATTTGGGTGATGCGGGGGTGATTAGCTAATGATATGACGATTTGGATGATGCAGGGGTGATTAGCTGATGATTTGATGATTTGGATGATGCGGGAGTGATTAGCTGATGATATGATGATTTGGGTGATGCGGGGGTGATTAGCTGATGATATGATGATTTGGATGATGCAGGGGTGATTAGCTGATGATATGATGATTTTGATGATGCAAGGGTGATGATATGATGATATGATGATTTGGGTGATGCGGGGGTGATTAGCTGATGATATGACGATTTGGATGATGCAGGGGTGATTAGCTGATGATATGATGATTTTGATGATGCAAGGGTGATAAAATGATGATATGATGATTTGGGTGATGCGGGGGTGATTAGCTGATGATATGACGATTTGGATGATGCAGGGGTGATTAGCTGATGATTTGATGATTTTGATGATGTGGGAGTGATTAGCTGATGATATGATGATTTGGGTGATGCAGGGGTGATAAGCTGATGATATGATGATTTGGATGATGCAGGGGTGATTAGCTGATGATATGATGATTTTGTAGATGCAAGGGTGATTAGCTGATGATATGATGATTTTGGTGATGCGGGGGTGATTTGCTGATGGTTGAAAATCAATAATAATTTTGTAATTCAATTGCACCTATTCCTGTTTTTATGTAATAAATGCATTAAATTAATTCCATTCTTCTTAATACCCATATTAATTAGATATTTGAGCTAATTAGCAATCCCGTCGTCGACTGAACGTCGAGGAGTACAGTTGTATCAATGTTGTGCGGCAGTTGCGGGTTGGAAGTGAGTCACGAAGCTGACTCATGCGCATGCCAAGTGTGTGAAAAGCATTTTCATCTTACAAAAGACTGTGCGGGATTACTTAAAGCTTCATACTCAAGTAAGTCTCAGGAAAAGAAGTCTGCCTGGAGGTGTGGGCAGTGTAAAGAAAAAAAAGCTGCAACACCAACAGGTGACAATCCTTTTTTATCATTTGAAGAGGCGTTAAATGAGTTCAAGAATGAAATGAGAGAAAATTTCAAAACATTAACGGATGAGGTTATGAAATTAAGACAAGATTTTGCAGGAGAGCTTAAGGAATTGAAGAGCACTGTTGATGTTTTGAAAAAGCAAGCTGAGGAGAAGGATGTTGTGATTTATAATCTGATGCAACAAGTCAATGTAAATGATCAGTATCACAGGAATCGCAATATTGAGATTGAAAACGTAGAGCAGCTTGATGACGAGAATGTTGAGGGAATAGTGATAAATGTTGCAAAGAAATTAGATATTGAAATCTTGCCAGCTGATATTGATGCTGCACATCGTCTACCTTCAAGGAATGAGAACAGAAAAGTTTCCAAAATAATAGTGCAATTTACTTCACGAAAGAAGAGGGACCAATTCGTGGCTAAGAGGAAGGAGCTACTGAGAAGTTGTGACGTCACAGCTGGAACAAGTCAGGTTCGCGTGTACGTGAATGAAAATCTTTCCCCATATTATAGAGAACGGTTTTGGAGAACTAAACAAGAAGCTAAGGACCTTAGACATAAGTTTGTTTGGTTTAGGAACGGTATCATACTGGTGAGAAAAGATGCAGATTCAAGAAAAGTGCATAAAATAACTTCTATTAGGGATCTTCAAGCATTTGTAGTCGGATGCAACAGTGGCTAGATGAATTTGAATCAGAGGAAAAATCGCAAGTATTGAGTAACATTGATGAATGGTTTACAGTTATAAAGGGGTTTGTTGTTCTGCACATAAATATAAGGTCAATTAGGAAGCACTGGGATGAACTATTACTAATTTTGAATGAATATATAGGAAAATTTGATGTACTTGTCTTGTCGGAGGTGTCAATGCCTGACATTAGTATTGAATATGTCATAAATGGATATACTTTATATGAAAATGTAAGATGAGATAGAAGAGGTGGGGGTATTTTCTTATATGTAAAGAATGAAATTAATTTTTAGTTAACTAAAAGAAATTTTGTGAATTTCGAAGGTATTGGAGGGACATTGACTTTTTCTAATAACCGGAAAATTACGTTATTAGCGGTTTATAGGCCACCAGATAAAAGTAGAACTAGTTATAAGTATTATAAATAATAAATAATACTAGTTATACTTATAATAACTATACTTATTATTCCCCATGATTTCAATTTTACATTCCAATAATGCCTATAATCGATGCTATCCTCCGATGCTAGCCGTCAATGAACTTCATGTAGTTATTACATCATGACTGGGTCTATCACGCTCTGTGTAACGCGTTGATAAGCGAGCACGGATACGTGCAAAACCTCGAACCATAATTCCTAAAAATCCGGCAATAATATACCTAAAACAACTGAAATCTAGAAGCACGATCCACTAAATTATATAAAAAATAGCTGAATTTGCTTCTCATTGCAAGTTATTGCAACAGTTATTGTAAGTCATTGCAACATGATACACACTCATGTGTATTTATTTCAGTATTTAGGTACGTAGGTATTATGGAATTATTATAAATAAAAAATACAGAGACTCAAACCACAAAATAGGCCATTATCTAAGTGCTAATATGAGCAAACATAATTTAAGAAACATTATCCAAACAGTTACTTGCCGTTCCGTATAAAAGAGCTTATTTCTTCTAGCACATTGCTTACCTAACACAAACCTAACACGTTGTATCTGATACAAATGAAATAAATATTTCATAAACATAATTTCAATTATCAACCAACCAATCTATTTCTACAATCAAGCAGACATTTCATCGGTCTACAAATAATTTGCTCAGCCTTTGAAAAGATTGGAAGTAAGAGTAAGACTGCATGTTAAAACTCTCATAAACAATAAATACCTATACCTATTAACTACATCTTCAAAAATAATAAAATAAACCCTAAGTATAACCTCGCATGTATTGCTTTAACTATTATCTAACCGCCAATAAATAATTGTTACGTATTCAAACAATAATAGATAGACAGCTGCTTGCTTCCGAGTTGTTTTGAATGCCTTTTTTGAAAAAAAAAAAATCCCTTTTTTTTTGAATGTTTTTGGGCGGCCGCAACGGACTCCTCGAACCTACAATGCTATTTATATGGGAAAACGCGATTTTTTTTATTTGTGAACGGATCTTTCTCAAAAACTATACAGGTCTAAGTTAGTATGAGATGAAGGTGTGTGCAAAATTTCAGATCGATACGTTGACCGGTGCGGCCTGGGTTGAACCAGCAAAAAAAAAACACACACACAGAGAAAGTGCCGCAAGAGTCAAGTGAAGACGCTCGCTCCGCTCGCATAATTACATCATGACTGGGTCTATCCCGATGCAATGCAAAAATAAATAACTGTTCATGTCGGACCTTAATGGACCGAGTAATGGACTTTGGTTTTCAACAACGATTCCCCTTCCACTTCCCTCAATTCAAAGCAGCTTTCTTCTCCGGAGTATGTTCATCTTCTGCAAAAATGTCAGGTTAAATCCAAATTAATGGCATCGCAAATTATTTGTACTTCTTAACACAATTCACACAATTCTTTTAGATGCGTAAAATCACCTCACCGTCGACACGCCAATGGACCAATGGTGATGGGAGGAGTCAATGTAGAATAATAGTTCTCTTTACTCACACTAGAGCAGCACTGTCCATATAGTGGGAGAAAGAGCAAATCAAATCAAACTTCAAAGACAGTTGAAGTTCAAAGTGGATCCATTTGCTATTTGATTACTATTGATAACTGTGCTGTCACAGCCTTCTTGACGGTCACGGCCCACATCCTTCTGTCATCTGTTTTATTCGTGATGTCACATAGCAAGATAATTACTAGTGGTCCATTATACACCATGAAACAAAACGAACTGATTAATTTACTAGGATGTGTTGTATTTTCCACAAGTAGGGAAGAAAGGGAAGAAAAACCTGAGATAAAAACTGTTTCAGTCGACACGACGCTCGCGTTCAGGTGCTCAACAAGTTCGACCAGAAAGACGTTCTCGAGATTCACAACACTCCACTTTGACATGAATGAACAAGTTTTTACGCAATTTGATTCGTCAAAGGGCCACAATCACATACTTCTGATTTCCTAGATTTCCGCAACATAGTTAAACAATCCTCGATATTTAGTAGTATATTATAGTATAGTATAGTATAGTATAATATAGTATAGTAGTATACTCCCAGTCTTGATTCGTACTAATCCAGTTGGGTTGTACTGAATTAAAACTTGATTCATCTGAGTGATGGTGCTGCTCACTTGTAGTATAGCAGGCCATTCTGTCTCGGCGCATTCTTCAATTCGGTCGCACTCAGTGAGAATGCGCGAGAGATGAGTGGAATCGGAATTGCCAAGTCGGGGAATGATTGGGAAAGTAAGGATTGTGATTAAATGTGTGTTTAACACTAGGAAAACGCTCTGTGTAACGCGTTGGGGAGCGAGCACCAATACGTGCAACACATCGAACCGAAACAACGTATACCTAACGTACAGAAAACGTCCTATAAGGCAAACTGAAAAAAATACACGACCACTCAATCTATATGAGATAATTGATTGCTATTGCACGTGACAATATAATCAGAGACAAAGTTTGAATTTTAAATTGAAGAGAGTTCAATTAAATTAAAATGCAGCTATTAGCAAGAAACTAATTAATATGTATAGTAAGTGATGATACATAAATTAGGTCTCCAGTAACCAGGACCCACGACGTGGACGTTGCTGCTAACGGGTCCCACCCGACCCCCTTTCACTTATTCTCTGTGACGTTGATGTAAAAGTAAGTGTTGCATAGTTAATAAAGGGGGTCACTATGTTCAATTCTCGGGTAGAGGAAGGGCTTTAAGCCTTGAGTCCTCCTTTCGTCTCTGTTGCAAGGAACTTGAATTTTTGAGGGAATTAATCCGCTCAAATGGAAAAGGTGTTGAAAACATGATATGGCTTAAAGAACGGACTCTAGAGAAGCCTACGAAGCTCATGCCAACTGCAAACTCCTTTGTGCCCAATCCTACAACTGCTTTGTCTAAGGTCATACCTTGACACTTATAGATGATGACCGACCAGGCAAGTTGTAGGGGAAACTGGGCACGAGTGCACTTGACAGATTTCTCGGTCCAGGCTCTTGAGACAGGACACATTGGAATTACTTTAGGATGATGAAATGATGGGCCTTCTTATGAATCAAACTCAACCAACACACAGAGTGGATGATCAACGGGTGGCTGTGTGTGAGGAGTGTAAATGACGTCTTTAACTGTACCAGTGGCGCCATTCACGAGACCTTGAGATGTCCAAAGATTAGATTTTAACATGACTCGACTTCCCCTTGAAAGGTAGATCACATTTTGCAAGCCTTGTGCACTGTCCTCTGTGCCATTGGAGGCAGTAAAACAAATATGCTTAGCTGATATTTTAGCAATAGGTTTTCCAAGAGCAATAAGTTTTTCCATGTTATGGCTTTTAACAATATCTTTCGTCGGGCCAAGTGTGAGTGAATTGTTAAATGCATCTTTTTCTTGTGAAGTTAATGAAGTGTCAAATCTGGTTTGTAGCAATTGCTAGTCGTCAAGAGTCGCGCAGCCATCGCTAAGTCGAAGTAGTAATTGTCTGAATTGTTGTTGTTCGGGATTGTCTCCGGCCTGGCGCTGAACGATAGATGAAATGTGGCAATGTTGAAATGTGCGGTAGGCAAGAATTCCGTCATTGGTGAGTCCGTAGTTACTGGGTTTGTCGCTGTAAAGTGCTCTGTCGCAAACTGGTGGTAGCTGTTTAATGTCGCCGAACATGTATACGAAGATATTACCAAATAGTTTTGAACTATTGTTTGGTTTTCCCTGACGACACCTTTTGTCAATCATAGCCATGAGAGTGCATCCAATCATGCTGTATTCGTCGATAATTAAAAATGAACAGTTTTCCATTGAAAGTTGAAATATTCTGGCCTCTTTACCACTTAACGCTACAAATTTTGATGAATTAGTCCCGATGTGAAGTGAAGACTGTATTGTACTGCCGTTGATATTGAATGCTGCTACTCCAGTAGGGGCCACTAACAAGTAAGATTTGTCTCCGAGTTCGGTTTTAAGTTTTTTTGTCATTGCCTTGATGATGGTGCTTTTCCCAGTTCCTGCAGTGCCCTGAACAATTACTCGTCTTATTGCAGAGTCGTCTTGTGGCAAATTTGATTTTATTGAAGTTATTTGTATTTGTAAAAGATCAAGAAGCTGTTGTTGTTCGTCTGTAAATATCAAATTGGATGCGGTTTCTTCAAAGGGAATTATGTCAACGTGTTGTGCATCTTTTAAGAAGCTGCCAACTAATTCTATATTAGGATAGTTAATGTAAGATTCGGACCAAGGAAAAGATAAATCAAATTCGCGCAGTCCGACTTCGCACTGAACGGGAACGGCATTCGGACCCATCCCAGCAACTTTATCCATTCTCTTTGCTCTCTTTCCACCTCAATCTCTTCCCACTCGTCGTCACTGTTGTCATTGTCTTCAAAAGGAAGAACTTGTTCAGGTTGGTCCGCTGACATGGTGAATCCCTTGAAGTGAAACACGGACTCCCAAGTGTCGTTGAAAGGATTTAACTGATTAATGTTGGTAAATGATGATCTTAGAATGACTTGTTGCTTGAAATGGGCTTCGTTTAATAGAGAATTGTCTGTTAAGTGAAGTTTTGGGAATACTCGAACAACAGCAGGCTTTTTTCTACAAATCCATCGATTTCTCCAATAGTACTGTGAAGCAGCATTTATAAGTGTCAAGTGGGACATGTCAGGTGGTCGAGTTTGATATCTTGCAATAAAGGTGGTGTCACTGTCAGTGTCAATCTCGGCATCGGCCGGCAGAAGAGGCAACCAGATTTCACCACCAATATTTAGAGAAACGAAACTTCTGGTGCAGTGATAGAGGGGATAACTCATCAACAAATGGCAACATTCTTGAGCAGATATGTCTCGTTCGGCAAAAGATTGGATGATGAGTTTTTGGACAGCTAGTTTGGCAGGATCGTGGTCTTTAACGTCGTTCATGAGAATGTTGGACAGAAGGTCTTTGAAGGATTGAGATTGAGGTTCACTCTTGGAGGCATATTTAGCAATGTAATTAACAACAGCGTCTTTTGAAATCACAGCTTGAATGTCAATGTTTGCTCTCCAAGATTGAATGATGAAAGGATTGTAACGGTTTAGAAGAGGGTCGTTTCGTGCGGTCTGAAGGACAGGTTGCATCCGTTCATTTTGCGTTAGGTTGGTTTCATCACACATGGGAAATGGAAAGTTGAAGCGACAAGTCTTTATTCGTGAATTCTTTTTCTTTCTAAGGCAGTAACCGTCTGTGCATTTAGTGTGTCTTTGCACTTTGTTTAATAGTTCAATCAAGTCTGAGTTAAAATCTGTAATGTTGAAATGACGATTTTGGCAAGGATGAAGTAAAGCTGGTGGTTCATTTAGTCCAGGATTCATGGTGGATACAATGTCATTGAAGAAGTCTATGATGTCATTTACTTGATATGGGTCTGTAACATCTAGATCCTCTACATCTGGAGCACCTTCCAGCCAGAGTAGACCGTGAAGGTGCGTACTTCCTCGATGTTGCCATTCATAGCGATACCAAAAGTCTTTAACTTTAAACCTTGTTTCAAGTATTGTTTAACATAGAAATGTGAACGTTCTTGAGAGAACCATGAAACAACGAGAGGATTTTCACATAGAAGTTTTCTACGTAAAAACAGGAGAAGTCATGTTATCGAAGTCAATATCAGGAGCAAGGATGTCGTAGAGTTCTGGCCAGTGGAGATCGGCAGCATTTAGAGTGAAGAAAACAGTTGGGGTACCAAGAAAGTCTACCATGTCGGTCAATTCCCCACAACGTTTGAACCAGTATGATTCAGTAATACGCAAAGAAGAAGCGAAGAACATAACTTTATTGGCTAATCCGGGATTAGTCTCGAGCATATCTTTTAATTGACCAGCAGTTTTTCCATTAAATTCTTCTTTGCAAACCAAAACATTTCCCTGGCTAATGACGTTCCACCGCATCACTGAATTTAAAGCAAAGAATCTGAATCTAGTATCTTTAGCGAATCGACCGTCTTTATATTTCATTAAAAATTGAAAGTACTGAGTAGGTTTGATTTGATTTTGTCTTGTAATGTCCCGTAAATCACACTTGCCGTTAGGGAAAAGAGTTGGAAAACCCGGAACAATGTATCCGTCGGTGGAGAACTCATTTATAGGAACACTTGAAATTTTTGGCCATGGCACTGGACCGGGTTGAAGGACGGAGGCAATTCGTTCTGACTGATTGGTGAGTAAAACTTGGGGAACGTTTCCATGCTCGAGAATGTCGTCAGATTCTGCTTCTTCATTATGAATTTCCATGTATTCCAGTTCACCATAGACGTTGCCGGATTCAGGAAGATTGTTTAATTCGTCGTCATCGATTGTTATGTCTTTATAGAAAATGTTATTTGTTTTAAGCCAAAGTAGAGCACGGCGTAATCGTAGGGAGCAAACATTGAAATCGGAAATATTATCATTGTTGGCAGAAGAACGGCGGACCACGATAACAGAAGTTAATTTTGATAAGGAGTTAGGTAATCGTTGAGCAAAAGAAGTTACATTTTGAGGGAAGCTGATTACATTGCCGCTGTAAGCATACTGCTGTCCTTTTACTCGGTACACAGACACGACGGGATGTATTCGAGCAATCAACATGGACTCGATCATCGACAGGCAAGAAAGCTCTTCAGGAACAGTACCTGGATCCATGTTGTTGGCAGCAGTGAAAATAGTTGGATTCTTCTTGCACGAGTCACAAACTCCGGATTTTACTTTTAAATTAGGGAATCGTGTTTGACAATTAGAGCAAGATGACCAGCTTAAATGATTTTAAAAAGTATTAAATTTATCTGACAACTAGAGAGCCCCGCCAAGTAATACATGACCCAATAAGCTCTCTTTCTGGGCAAGGCAATGCATAACTGAAGATGGACCACCATTAAAATAAAACTACTCTGATATGCTGGCAAAGAATTGTCTCTCGTGATAATTTTTTTCAACTCACGGAATGACCGATCATAAATGCAAATCAAGGCTCTTTTATAGATCTGTGGAAGGTGCACCAAACCCACACTAACCCCAATGTACACCTGTAGTGTACATACGTAAATTAGAAACAAAGAAAACATGTGAAACTATTTTGAAAATATTTAAATATATCGTGAATAACTCAATACTATTAAAACATTATAAGCATGATAAAAAAATATGAACAGATACGACTCATATGAAGAATAAAAACAAAAACTACAGTTGCATGGTATATAGAATTAAAATGATTTTTATAATATTTGAAACACAACAAAATAAAATGTATCCAACATGATGATCTAATTCAGGTTCCAAAATTTTATTGAATCGAATCCTGTTTACAATTTAATTATCATGGCAGGAGATGTTACATCATAGTCTAGGGTATTCTTCTCCGCAACCGACTGGCCTTGTCCATCACGGGGGGGGGGGGGGGGATGTCCAAGATAAGAATATATATTTAAGACTGAATTAAAACAAATAGGCGAGATTGATAATAAAATGGAATATGATTTGATTTGCAATTATGATGAACGAAAAGTGGTATCGAGATTTAATCGAAGTTCGTCACTTTTTATGTAATCTTAAAAAATTACGAAATTTACTATATAAAATGTTATGCATGTTTCCACTTTATAACTTATCCTGATTATTTAATCGTTCGCATATTCTCTGCACACATGAAAACATCAAAGAACAATACAATATTATGTAGGTGTACCAACTAAAATCTTTTGATAAAATGTTAAGTTGTGAAGTCAGCACAAAATGTATATTCTTGCTAGCTTGATATTTGTTTATATAGTCATATCAAATGAGAGACGTAGTATTGGAAATTAGGTCCAATATCAAAAGGTAACAATAAAATACACTCTAGACAGAAATGTTCCCTTGTGCCCCCCCCCCCCCCCCCCCCGCATAACCCACCACAAAAAAGTCAGCATTTATTCACATGAAAATGTTGGTTTGCCGCGATTCTAGTCAAGGTCTCCAGTGGAAATTCCATTATTTTCTTCACTGCTAAATGGTTTCACGGCTTCCTACACTTGGAAAGTTTTGAAGAAATTGACTATTTCAATGACAATTTTGTTTCTATTTAATATCTCTCCAAATATTTATCGGATTCAAACGAAACTTTTTGCTTGTCAGTTTGCTTGAAATTATGTACAGGAAAAGTCAAGTTTCGTTGAAAATGGTGTTAAATTCTCGATGTCTATAGACGCGAATCGTAACGCAGCTTCCGAGCTCCGGATTCCATGGCCAAATATTGTTCAGGTCGATTTGTGAAAATTAGTTTCACGGCCTACTAAAATGTATTTTCACCGCTCAATTGAAATTGACGTTTAAAATTGTGAGGTCAGAAAAAACGATGTTTTTCACGAATAACTCGGTAAATACTGAACAGAATGTCGCGAAAGTGTTACTATAAATCAAGTCCCGTAAATATGTACATTAATGGTGAATTTCAACTTGATCGGTGGAAAATTCAAGATTTGTATAAAGAACCAAATTTTCAGCCACGTTGCTACGGGGACGACGTTCTTCTCTTTTAAGCATATTATAGTAAAGGATTTTTTGTCTGATGTCTTTTGAGCTGCTCGATCTCGATGTCTTTGGGCATCTCGCTGAAGACGAAATTCTCTCTCTTGAGATGTTTCTTGTGTTCGTCTTGCAGTAGTCCGTTCTCGACATCGACTTCTTCTCACACTTCCTTGTAGTGGAGTCTCTTGAGCAAGTGTTTGGGTGACTCGTTGTAAACTACGTGCTTGTCTCGATTGAGTTTGAGCTTGTGTTTCATTAGCAAGTGCTTGAGTGATTCTATGTAAACTGTTTGCTCTTCTTTGCTGAGGTTTTTCATTTGATTCATTTTTACGAGATTCAGCTGCACGTTGACGCATCGACTTGATCCGGGTTTGTCTGTGATTTTCGGTTTCATTTGCAATAGATTGAGAGACTCGACGTTGACTGACGAAACGTCTCGATTGAGTTTGCTCATCAGTTTCATTTGCAAGGTAGCTGGTTTTGTGTTGACGGTAATTATGTCTCCTTGCTGCAGCTTGTTCAGGTGTTTCTTTGCTCCTTGATACTTTATTTGTATCGACATTTTCTTTCAATCTTTTAGATTAAGCGTCGTCAGTTTCTTGCTCTGTAATTCCCCGCATACGCTTTTTCTCATTGATGGCTCTCATCCGAGCAGAAGTCTTTCCGACTTTCGGCATTTTTATAATATTGAGATGTAATTAATAAGAAATAGTACAATAAATATTTTTGTATTCAGTTATGTCTGAAATACACGAAATTATACAGAAATAAGTATTCAATGACCTAATATTGTGAACATAGATGAAAATAAACAACAGTTTCGATGGAACGAACGGAAAAAATCAACGTTTCAAAACTTTAGTAACCTTCAAGTAGGTTTGAAGGTTAAAAGTAGGTAGTTTCGAAACGGAATGAATCTTACGTTTCCACAATAGCAATTATATAAAGTTACGAACGGAATAAATCAACGTTCCAAAAAATTAACAACGATCAGGGAAATGTCAGGCTGACAGAAGTTCAGTAACGGAATAAATCCAACGTTTCTAGATGAAAATGCTTTGAAATATCGATCCCTTGGACATAAACTGTAGACAACTAATATCGATGTGCTTTTAAAGAGATTAAATGTTACTAAAACCTTCTCAAAGTACACCAAATTGCTAAAAATTCAACGAAAATAAGCAAAATGCAGGAGAGATTTGGAATGACGTCTGACCAGATGAAGAGAACAAACGCCACTCAATGAAATTATTGAAATGTCAGCTTAAGTTTTCTAAACTTAGCCTTGTAGAAACACATAGAAGCCATCTAAACTACAAATTGCGGGAAAGTCAATCACTGTCCGAATAAGCAAACGTCTAGAAATTATTTTGAAGTCTGAACAATCAGATCCCGATATGGCTTAATATCTATTTAATATGATGTAATATAGACATGCAATAATCAGGATTTGAGAAGAGCATGGAAAATTACAATACTTATTGAAGAGTAGGAAGATCCAGAGAGAGGTAGACAGATCAAATCAAAAGGGATGTAGAAGAGAGAAGAGAAATATGAGAAGTCGGGAGAAAGAAGTGTTGGGAAAATGAAGAGATGTGGATAAAGATGTTGGAGAGGAAAGAGAGATTGAAGAAATATGATGTGTCGAGTCTGGCTAACATGCGCTCATTATAATGCCTGTGAATTGGTTATGACTGTAATTATCATTTCCCGTACATTGTTGCTGACATGCAACCAAACATGATCTACTTAATCATAGATACCTTCTACATTATTTACGATTTCTTTGACATTTTCCAATTTCCATACATTCTGAACAATTGACAAACAGATTCATGTTTCATGACTTGGGTGCTTTTCCAGTGATCTCTTTTGACACAGCACTTTATACACTCTGGAAATGGCATCAAGTATGTAAGATTCTTGATCAATTGCTTTTCTTTGCAACTTTACAATATCCATATAAACACTCTAGCTGAATAACAGATCCAATTTGTCTTGACTTACCTACCTACATACTTTTCCAGAAATCTCTTTTGACAACCCATACTTTACTCGTAAAATGATAATTAATACTTGACCGATTGGGCTTAAAATGTGGTAATTTTTAGATAATATTGCTCATGATCACCATGCAAAATTTGAACTTAATCGGAACATTTTGACACTGCCAGTGACATCACACTGCCCAAAAAATATCAATTCAGATACAACCAAATAAGCCAATTACTAAAATTATGAAAAGGAGAAAATTCAATGATGAAAATATCAAATCATTCAATGAAACGCTTCATGAAATTGATTGGTCAAAAGTATATGAATCATCTACGCCAGATGAAAAATACAATGCATTTGAAGCAATATTCCTACAAGAACTCGACAATCATTTTCCATTAAAAATAGTAAAAATCAAACAAAAGCAAATAATACCTAGCTGGATAACAAAAGGAATAAAGGTATCGAGACTCAACTTAAAATTTCTATTTCAGTTAAATAAACACTCTCAAAGTGACTTCACAAAATCATACTATAAATCCTACAAAAGGACATACAAGAAAACTCTCAGAGCAGCTAAAAATCTAGATATACTTAATAAAATCAAAAGTTGTGATGTGAAATCACGATCAAAATTTATTTGGAATACAATAAATACACAAACAAATAATATTAAGATACATTCTTCAGAAAACATTAAAATCTTAGACGATAACAAACTAATAATAACGGATCAAAAGAAAATATCTAATGCATTCAACAAAGAATATGCCACTGCGGCCAAAAACCTAACAGACAACTCTCTTGCAAACGAAAATGCATTTCTGGAACACATGCCATCCTTAGAAAGCGCACCAACTAATTCAATCTTTATCCATTCAACTTGTCCAAAAGAAATTGTAAATATAACGTACACTTTAAAAAATAAACATTCTAGCGGTTTAGATGGCTTACCAGTATCACTTATTAAAAAATGTATTGTAAACATTAGTTATCCATTAAATGAGATATTTAACTCTAGCCTTGAACACGGAATATTTCCAGATAAACTAAAAATCTCAAAAATAATACCAATACACAAAAAAGGAGAAAAGAATAAAGTAGGAAATTATCGCCCTATATCCCTACTTCCAGCAGTATCAAAAATTTTAGAAAAAATAATACACAACAGACTCACATCATTCTTGGAACTAGAAAATCAACTAACTAACAATCAGAACGGATTTAGAAAAGGGAAATCAACAAATAACACAATAAGTAACTTCTTAGATAAAGTAATCAAAGGGATAAATAATAAAGACCATGTGATGGGAATTTTCTGTGACCTCACAAAGGCGTTCGACTGCATTCACCACAACACACTACTGAGAAAGCTAGAGAGATACGGCATAAGAGGCATAGCTCATAAACTTCTTGAATCTTATCTATCAAACAGAATCCAATATGTCGAAATAGCTGCAAATGACGCACACAATAAAGAATCAAAATTTTTATCTGAGCCACTCCTGGTAACTACAGGAGTACCTCAAGGATCAATCCTGGGCCCACTTCTTTTCATAATTTTCATTAATGATCTACCAAACACACTAGAAAATGCCGAACTATTTGCAGATGACACTAGTATAATAGTCAAGGCAAATAGCAAAGAGAATCTCAAGTTAAATGCAGAAAAGGTTGTGGAAGATGCGACAAAATGGTTCCAGGATAACAAACTTGTGCTAAATTCAACCAAAACTAACTTCATCCTTTTTAACAACAAAAACTACGACACTGACAGCTTCGAAACAATTAGTAACAACATTGACAACTCAGAAATAAAGAAAGTAGATAATACAAAATTTCTCGGCATCACTATTGATAGAAAACTAAACTAGAATCGCCATTGTGAAACTCTAAAAAATAAATTAAGTTCTGCGTGCTTTGCCCTTAAAGTAGTAAGACAAACAACAAATTTGAAAACATCAAAAATTGCCTACTACGCAAATTTTGAGTCACACCTGCGATACGCAATAGAACACTGGGGAAATTCAAGTCAGGCTAGCAAAATATTTAAACTTCAAAAACGAGCAATCAGAACAATCTTAGGGCTTAAGAATAAAAAGGGTACTTTCATAAAGCCACACTGCAAGAGTCACTTTATAAAACACAAAATCCTAACAACACACAGCCTGTACATATACGAATGCACACTCAATACTAAGAAGAACATACAACAACATACACTCAACGAACATATACACTCACACGACACAAGAATAAAATCACACGTTCACACAACAAACTATAGAACAAAACAAACACAAAAAAACTCAAAATATATCAAATGTAAGCTGTACAACAAACTACCTGAAAACATAAAAAATATTACAGATATTAATAGATTTAAGTATTTACTCAAGACATTTCTAGTGCAAAAGGCTTATTATTCGCTAGAAGAATATATGAATGAATGAAATAATGAATAAATGGAACCATGTATATTGAACGATCGACTATTTAACATAGAAACGGTACCTACTCTTAGCATAAAAATATATATATTTTTTTTAACTATTAGCAATATTTTAGCAATATGATATTCCATACACCCTGAACAAAGCATATCTATGCTTAAGGGTCTCATGCATTGTACTTGTACCTTGTCTATTGGAAATAAACTTACTTACTTACTTGATTGTAGACAAATCAGAAGAAATTATTTAAACTACCAATTGGAGGATTTGGCCTTCGTACTGCATCCGATTTGATATGCGCTATCTCAAAAATACTTTCATTTTTTTAATGTAAATTGAGGACTGCTTGGCTGATCTACAGGCCCTGGAGAAGAAGCTTAAAGAAGGCAGGGATGCAAATTTAGTATACATTTTTCAAATATTTCAAGGTCATGGAATAAAATGTCCCTAAAATGACAAAAACATTTAAAAATAATGACAGATTAGACTAAAAATTGGCAAAAATACCTAAAATTTTGGTTCCGCTGGCCATGCGAAGTTTTAAGTTGATCGGTCAATCGGTTCTAGTGTAAATTTAAACAATCACATGATTTTTTTTTTTATAATTTTAACCAATAAGCCCCCCGAAGGACTGCCACCTTGACGCGGTGGTGGGGCTTAAGGGGCCAACCCACGGGCTGGTCCCAACTAAGAGCAGTCCACTCATTGCACAGCGGGATTCGTGCATACCATCATTTCACCATCATTTTCCTCTATTTTTATTTTCTCTGTCTCATTTTTAAATGCCATTCCTGCTTGTGCAATGAGTAATGTTGACGACTATGCGATACGGACATTCTCTATATATTATTTCACTTGCACCCGGTCGAGTGGGTTCCTGAATGGTGACCGGAGTGTGGCTTTGGGAGCAGACAACACTTTTCTCATTTCACCACATCACCCTCATCATCATTCTTGTCATCTCTTACTTACCTGTTTCTTCTTTCCTTAGTTCTTCTCTATTCTTCTTCCATTTTCTGTCGGCTTCCAGGTCGCACTAAAACGCCCACCCGCGTGTTTGCCGTGCGTGGAGACCCGTAAGGGAGGAAAGGACGATCCTGGTAGCTGAGGATTCGTGGCATATAAAACCACCATAATCCAACACTCTGCTTTGGCTTCTGCTTCTTCCGAAACGGGAGGCTGGGGACTAATCCATCCCCAGCCAACCGGCTTGTTCGTATGTGTTAAAGCTGCAACATGGATGAGCGGGTGGTCTACATTGGCATGATGATGCATACTGGTGTCCCAGTCGGTATGCTGTCACTCATGACTGGTGTAGCGCTACCCGCTATACCTTCTGGACAACCCTGGTATTTCTAAAATATCCCATTTGTGGCTCCGTGGTGGGTGGGGATACAGAAGATGAATTTATGATTGATTTTATTATGACGGCCACAGCAAACTCCCCCCCTCCCCCAACTTTCAACAAAAATAATACAAGTGACAACGAAATAACTCAAAGTGAACCAATACCTAATTTACTCGATAAAATTATTGATCCAAAAACAATTTATAAAATGAATTCAAACACTAAGTTTTTCATTATAACAAGATCGGAGCAGGAAGCCACTTTCAACGGCGTCTCTCCCTTTAAGTTGCAAAATTTTATCCAAAAAGACATTGGCAGGGTACAAGTGAAGAGACTTAGAGACGGCTCTTTGCTTATAGAAACTGAAACTAAAGAACAATCAACATCTCTAATGTCACTCAAACTGCTGGGCACATTTCCAATCAACGTCGCTCCACACGCAACTCTGAACACTTCCAAGGGCGTGATTTACTCGAGGGATTTACTTAGCTTTTCAGAGGAAGAATTGTTAAAAGAATTTGAAAGCCAAAATGTAATCTTTGTAAAGCGCATAATGTCACGTGTAAATAAAGAACTTGTACCGACGCCAATGATTTCACTTACTTTCTCTTCAACCTCCCTTCCTGAATATATTTTCGCTGGGTTTCTTCGAATACCTGTCCGACTGCACATCCCAAACCCATTCAGGTGCTTAAAATGTCAACAACTTGGACACACACATCACAGGTGTGAGAAGGCATATGCTTGCGACCGATGCGGCTCTCCGACCGAACATGGGAAACCATGTGACCGGGAGCCCTTCTGCGTCAACTGCAAGGGAGACCATCCATCTTGGTCCCGCGAATGCCCCACCTGGAAGAGAGAAAAAAAGATAATTGAAATTCAAACTAAAGAGAAAATAACACCACAAGATGCGCGACGAAAATTTTTTCAACTGTTTCCAAACTTTTCGAAACCTAAAATTACATACGCCCAATCAGTAGCAACTCCACCTCCAGTATTTACACCTAAAACGTCCGAAAAGTCCGAACTGGAAAATGTATTAAAGATGATGGAACAATTACTCGCTGGACAAACTGAAATGAAAGCTAAAATTGATGAACAGACAAAACAAATAAATGAACTACGAAAAGAAAATGAAACTCTTAAATTAGAAAATATTAAAATGAAATCTAAATTAGAAACAATTAAACCACCCCCTCAAAAGACCCCAGTAAAACCTGCAGCACCATTAAAAACAAGCCCTACCATGAAATTAAACAGATCCTCCTCAAACTTGAGTATAGAGGATCTGAGAGCTGCCAAAGTGAAGAAGACTGTAGGCGTCAGTGGTGATAACGATCCTATGGACACCACTGAAACCAATCCCGCATCGGCGGTGGTTGGAAATACTAACTTAGGAGTAGGCTAGTCAAACCATCTGTGATATATTTTATTTGATATTTTATACATCAATTTTATCATGGATTTTATACAATGGAACTGTAATAGTTTTAACGTTCACAAAGAGGAAGTAAAGATTTTATGTGCTGATTTTAATCCTATTGGTTTCCTTTTACAAGAAACTCATTTTAAGCCTTCCTCTACACCAATCTTACGTGGATATTCTTTTTACCGTAAAGACAAGATTTCATTCGATCGGGCGAGTGGAGGTGTGGCGCTAGTAATTAATGATAATTACTACGCCGATCAAATTTTATTACAAACACCATTGCAAGCAGTAGCTGTCAGGATGCACCTTCCCAATCCCGTTTCAATATGCAGTCTTTATTTACCACCGACAGAGCGCCTAAATCTTCAAGACCTCAACAATCTTATCGCTCAATTACCCCCACCACTTATGTTAACCGGAGATTTTAATTCCCATAATGTACTATGGGGCAGCGATCACACTGACGCACGTGGTACGCTAGTGGAAGACTTTTTAACTTATAATAACTTAGTTCTTTTAAACACCGGATCAGCCACTCATTTTAATTCTGCCTACGGGTCTTTTTCAATGTTGGATTTAGCGTTATGTACTCCTTCACTATCTCTTCAGATAGAATGGAATGTACATGACGACTTATGCGGAAGTGACCACTTTCCTATCAAGATTAAATTAATGGCACACAATACATCTCATATAAGACACAAGAAATGGAAACTTAAACTTGCGGACTGGGACAAATTTAAGGAGCTGGCTGTTTTTGATGAAAGCGTAGTTTTCCCTGACATAAAAGAACAAACGAAATACATTACCGATACTATTATTCAGGCTGCGGAAGAAACGATCCCACAAACATCTGGAAAACCTGGGCGTGTCCCTGTCCCTTGGTGGAACGAGGCATGCGCCCAGGCAATTTTAAAACGGAAGAGAGCTCTAAAAATATTTAACAAATACCCAACTGAAACAAATTTACGATCATTTCGACAACTAAGAGCAAAAGCACGTTTCACCATTAAACAATCCCGCAAGTCCTCCTGGCAGAACTACGTATCTTCAGTAAACCACCGTACGCCATCGTCACAAGTTTGGGATAAATTAAAAAAGATATCTGGTAAATTTACTACTGTTCCCATTGCCGGCCTTAAAATTGGAAACTCCGTAGTGACATCACATGACCTTATTGTTGAAGCACTAGCTGACCAATTTTATAACATTTCGATGTTATAACATTTAACATAACATATAACATTTATAACAATTACACTCCAGCATTCGTAACCATCAAAACCAGGGAAGAAATGAACAATATTAATTTTAATTCAAACAACACAGAGTTTTACAATCAACCTTTTACCTTTTGGGAATTGACTTCGGCAATACAGGAGTCGCGAGACAGTGCACCGGGTCCCGACTCAATTCATAACAAAATGCTGAAAGCCCTCCCAGTATCGTCCCTTAACTACATTTTAAAACTTTTTAATAGAATTTTTAGTGAAGATGATTTCCCTTTAGCTTGGCAAGAAGCCATCACGATTGCCATTCCTAAACCCGGAAAAGATCGGACTAAACCAGAAAGGTGTTCCAGAAAGGTGTTTTACATGTTTATGTAAAATTTTAGAACGTATTATTAACCGTCGACTTGTGTGGGTCCTTGAGACGAGAGGCCTTATTGCTGCTGAGCAATCTGGTTTCCGCCGGCATCGCTCCACAATAGATCACCTTACCCACCTAGAATCTCTCATTCAAGACTCTTTTATTTCAAAACATCATCTTTTAGCTGTATTTTTCGATTTAGAAAAGGCATACGACACAACCTGGAGGCACGGAATTTTAAAAACTTTACACGAATGGGGTTTTAGAGGCCATCTTACTTATTTTATTAACAATTTTATGTCAAATCGGAGTTTCCGAGTTCGTCTCGGAAACACCATGTCGTCACATCGTATACAGGAGAACGGAGTACCTCAGGGCTCCGTTCTTAGTTGTACCTTGTTTTTAATCGCTATTAACGGCGTTTCTTCTTACATTAAAAAGCCTGTAAACTTCTCCCTTTTTGTCGACGACCTGGCTATATTCTATAAATCTGCTGAAATTCGTACAGCCGAACGCCAGTTACAATTAACGATCGGTCGTTTAGAGAAATGGGCTGAGGCAACAGGCTTCAAATTCTCAACCAGTAAAACTTTGTGCATTGACTTCCACCGCATTCGAGGTCTTCATCCACAGCCTAATTTGAAGCTTCTTGGAAAAAACATCACAGTTTCTGAAACGGTAAAATTCTTGGGAATGTTATTTGACAACAAATTAAACTGGAAAGCACATATAAATGAATTAAAAGTAAAATGCTCTAAATCACTAAATATTCTAAAAATAATTACTGGAACTTCGTGGGGAGCCGATCGAATGACGATGCTTCGACTGTACCGTGCCCTGGTGAGGTCTAGGCTGGACTACGGTAGTATGGTCTATTCTTCAGCCAGGGTGTCGTACATAAAAGCACTCGATACTGTGCATCATACAGCTTTGAGACTGGCAACAGGGGCGTTTCGAACGAGCCCTGTTGTCAGTTTGTACTGTGATTCTGGCGAGCCACCCCTTGATGTGAGGAGAGAATATCTACTTTGTAGCTACGTCTCGACTCTTCAAGGTATGCCCAATCATCCGACGTACTCTAAAGTGTTCCGTCCCAATTACAAACGAATATACAACACAAAAACTAAAGCCACAAGACCGCTTGGAATTCGTCTCTCGGAAATCTTGGAGAACAGAAATATTGAGTTGCCAGAGGTTCAGAGGATTGGATTTATGAAAATCCCTCCCTGGACTGTCTCCCGACCAATATTAAATACGTCTTTAAGTATTTATCCGAAGGCTCAAACAACAAATGCAAATTACCAACAACTCTTTTATAAAATGTGTGAAGGTTTTAAAGATTTTATTTTAATATATACAGATGGATCAAAATTAAATGGAGCTGTGGGCTGTGGCTATTCGGTATCAAGAACAAATATGGGATATAAACTCAACCCCGATTGCAGTGTATACACAGCTGAGCTGTATGCTATCCGACAAGCCTTAAATTATATTAAAACATCACATAGTAAACAATTCCTCATATGTTCCGACTCCCTGAGCTCTATTCAATCTCTTGACAAATTCTCCCCTAAACAGCCCCTCATACAAGACATTCAAACAATTTTAAATGATCTGAACAGCCAAGGATATGTGATCACCTTTTGCTGGATCCCTGGCCATGCAGGGATAGCTGGTAACGAGAAAGCCGACCAGACAGCGAAAGAAGCCACGCTCAAGCCATAACTTGATTATCGATGCGTTCCATCAAGTGATTTGAAAAACCAATTTAAAGAGCAAATGAAGAATATTTGGCAAGATAAATGGAACAATGTATTAAATAATAAACTTAAATCTATTAAAACATCGATTGAGCCATGGAAATCATCATCTAGGGAGAATAGAAGAGAAGAAATAGTACTTACCCGCATGCGCATAGGCCACAGTATACTCACCCACAGCTTTCTGCTACGTCGTGAGGACCCGCCTGAGTGCGATGAATGTCTGGAGCCGCTAACTGTCCGTCACCTGTTGCTGGACTGTGACAGGTTCCGGGATCTGCGGCGTCGGCTGCAGATGCCGCGGGACCTGGAACAGATCCTGGGGGACGAGACGAAGGCAGTCGACCGCCTGGTTAGCTTTATTAAGGAAGCCGGAATATTTTATCTACTCTAGGACTTACCTGTGATAACCATCTGTGATTTAGACATAAGTATATTTTATTGTTTTACACTTTTTACACATTTATTTTAACACGACTCAGATGCAAATATTTATAAAGAATGCATCTGGGTCAATTGCACACTTTTGTGTGAAGTGTATTTTAACTTATCATCTAGTCAATATACGTTTTTATTTATATTACATCTTTCTTTTAACACGACCCAGTTGCAAGTATTTATAAAGAATGCATCTGGGTCAAATACACACTTTTGTGTGATGTGTATTTTAACTTACCATCTAGTCATTATACGATTTTATTTATCCAAATTTTTGTGTGACATATTTTACTAACTAACAATCTAGTCATTATACATATTATTATATATACGTATATTATCACTACAAGTTAAATGTTTTGATATAATATAATTAATTCGGCGCAACATAACCTCGTCGTTGACGCGCCGTTAAACCATAATAATCTAATCTAATCTGATCTTAACCAATAAGAGGATTTGGCTGAAACTTTGTAAAATTGGGGACATTGTTGGTCGTAATGACTTGTCAAAATTTCAAATTCATCAAACCTACTAATCGAAAGATATTTTTTTTATAATTTGAACCAATCAGTGGATTTCAAAAAAAATTAGGGTCTGCAACGCCAATAAATGGTCCGTACATGTTTGAAAAATTTCAGCTCGATCGAAGAAAAATCTGACCTGTATATCGTCAGGTAGCAGAAAAACATACAAAAAAAAAAAACAGAGGTCCGTGCCAAATGAGCCAAAAGGAGACGCTCGCTTCGCTGGCTCAACAAGATATCGCACTAATGAAAATGTTCTGTTTTAAATTTAATTAATATCATTGATAATTCCAAGCATTTTTTTATTAACTTTTGAAAAATAATCCCAATATTATACCGTGTATTAATCCGGATGGTTTTATGAGATGTATTTGAAAATATTCTATTATTTGTATCTATTTAAACATGTTTGAATAAATCACAACAATTCAGGGCTTAAACTTCATCTATTGATATTAATTGTGAACGACCTTTCCGAGGTGGGAATGAGCAGCTCTTTTTCTTCTTCTTCGATTCGATATCCCGCACATTATTCATCGGACAGTCTGGGTAGTAAATTCAACTTTATTGACGGCTGTCCAAATACGTGGTTGACCATTCAGATCCAGCGTACTGATCAATACAGTAGATACAATATTAAAGATAAAAACATTAATAATTCCTAAGTATTATAATTATAACCCATATGGCTAATTAATTAAATGGAACATACTAATAAAAACATGATTTATATTACTAGATCTTGCTATGAAAGAATATGATTAGATGAGCAACACTCAGTAGTAAGCTGGAAAAAACAATCATCTTATACAGAGTTATTATACAGATGGCTATTAAGGTTCCTGATTGATTACTTAAGGACTGTTGGTACTATAGAGTCTAAAAATGATAGTGAGATGGAGAAACGCTTTAGAAAGTCCGTGAAGAAGGTTGGAATAGCACCTATTGCACTTATCAACAGTCTTCCTACAACTTCCCAATATTCTTCCTTAATCTTGTATCGTCTGGCAAGATCCTCTACACACGGCAGGTATATTCTCTACTTTGCTTGGTTGACATCCTCCGCATGCGTGGGTTCCTTGCTCACACCGGATGGTCGGGTCAAGGATAAGGGCTTCTCTAAGTGGATAAGAAAGTCAGCAGAGTTGCTGCACGATCCGAAGCTGTATGCGATACAGTGTTATTAATATTGCGCGCCATGTTGTGTCAACATGATGGTGTATGAGAAGACTGCCCTTCTGAGCGTATCGGAAGGAACAAACATTGCAGGCGAATGGCCGCACGGCGGTGTTAATGCACTGGTGTTGCGGAACGCCATCCTTCATAAGTGACTTAAATCTGCATTGATTGCACTTGAATTCCTTCTCCGTTCACAAGTGATTGCGCGCAGGTGTTGAACAATGCAACTTCAAATGTCCGATTTAAAGTCGCATTCGTCACATCGATACTCCTTCACTGATAGTGTTTCTTGTAGTTACAAGAAAGTAACTGCTTTGAGTCGGACAAAATGCAACACATTTTTTGGGGGATAATACTCAGAAAAATGTGCTTATTAACATACTAAAAGTCGTCAAAGATCGGACCATGTCGAAGATCAGACCTAAATAAAATTAATTATGCTATTTTTTGGCTACTAAATATTAAAATTTTTCTGATTTTTGTCGCCTATAATACAGCTTGTTATGTATATTACTTGACAAAATATTGAAACATCCAAACTTTAAAGCATTTGATAAAAATTGAGTTAATAATAAAAAATCGACTTGATTTGATGTTATCGTGTATGCTAACCAACCAACATGATTTGAGCCTCAAGCATCTCCTTCGCCATGGCCACTCCGAGTTTTCCAGACTGATGCAATCTGTAATGTCAACACAGACGTCTTGTTCTTCAGACTTGTTACATATGATTGCAGTTCTTCTTGTCTTGTCTTGTTTGTGAGTCAATGTAATACAAAGCAAATAAGTTTATTGGCCAAAATTGGTTTATGAGTTATGCTCTTCGGTTCTTTATTCTCGGTCTCGACCACGGTGGTCTCGACTAATCCAAAGAATTTATCGGTTGGGCGATCATACAGGAGTGCCTCCTTGACCGACATCTCATCAATGACGAGGGAGGCAAACCGATGGATTGGTTCTGGAGGAAGGCAATCCAGCTCTGCATTCAGTCTGTCTTGGCAAGTTGGGAAACACCGATGCCACTCTCGGTGGTTCCCATGTATGAATTTAATGTTGCTTTTGATGGTGCTTTTAAAAACTAGGAAAACGCTCAGTGTAACGCGTTGATGAGCAAGCACAGAACATGCAACATCCCCAGTCACGATACACGAAACGGCACAAGACGATTTTCTCTGCGACTTTCCAATCACCACATAAATACTCTGAATGAATATCAGATCCATTGTGTCGTGACTTTCCTACATGCTTTTTCCAGCTTTTGACAACCCGTACTAAACTCGTAAAATGGCAATTAATACTTGACTCATTGGGCTTCCAATGTGTATATTATTTTAGATTATGTTGGTCTTGATCACCATGCAAAATATGAACTAATCGGAACATTTTGATTGTAGACCAATCATAAGATATTATTAAATTAAACTTTACCAATTGGAGGATTTGGCCTTCAAACTGCATCCGATTTGATATGCGCTAGTTTTATTGTAAATTGTGGACTGCTTGGCTGCTCTACAGGCCTTGGAGCAGATAAGCTTAAAGAAGGCAGGGATGAAAATGTAGTATACATTTTACAAATATTTCAAGATTATGGAATGAAATGTCCCTAAAATGACAAAAACTTTTGAAAATAACGACAGATTATACTAAAAATTGGCAAAAAATACCTAAAATGTTGGTACCAATGACCATGCGAAGTTTTAAGTTGTTCGGTCAATCGGTTCTAGTTTAAATTTCAAAAATCACAGGAAAAATGGTTTCAAATTTGAACCAATAAGAGGATTTGGCTGAAACTTTTTTTGATAGAGTACAATGTTGGTCTTAATGACTTGTCAAAATTTCAAAATAATCGGAACAACCAATCAAAAGATATATTTTTTTAAATTTGAACCAATCACAGGATCCCGTTCAAAAACGATCCCAGGGACCGCATAGATTACGTTAGTATGTGTGCAAGATTTCAGATCGATTGGTTGAGCGGTTTGACCTGGGCAGTACAGGCAAAAAAAAATACATACATACATACATACATAAAAAAATAAACACACACACACAGAAAAAGAGCCATAAGTGTACCGTGGTAACGCTCGCTACGCTCGCTCAATAAAGCTTTCCTTGCATGTTCATATCCTTTAGGTGATGCAATTCGCCAGACTATAGGTACACTGGCGAATTGTACTTTCACTCCAGCGACATTGTTTTTTTTGGCTTTTCAACGTTTTTGATCTGATCGTAATAAAAATTGCATTAGTATTTCCATTTTTAGCTTCTTGATGTATTTTTTTTCTATTTTCTGTCTTAGTGGAACCGATTCGAATTTAAATTGAAGGTCTTGAATTTTGTTCTTGTATTCTTCCAGGCGTTCCTCTACTCTTTTATACTTCAGTTGTAATAATTTTACTTCATGGTGGTCTTGTTTATTTCCTACTTGGATGCCTACCTCAGCCGTTGTGCTTGAGGCAGTGCAAGAAGGACCAGTTGGATATGACGTTGGGAACAAAATTAGAATAGGATCTAATGCTGGTTGAAGGTTTAATTTAGATGTAATTATTTCTATTGCTGTTGAAGTATTTTGAAGATGTGATGGGAAAATTGATGGAATTGCTGTTCGTTGCAGCACTTTTACTTTGGTTCCTTCTTTGAAGTCCTCCGTTTCAAAGTGTTAGCTGCAAACTTGTCTGTCTCTTCGAAATTCGAAGAAGCTATCTTTGGCTAAAGGTAGGAATGAGAAAGTGGAATTAGGAATGTAATATGGGGGATTTGGAGTAGGTAATAACGGACCCTAGGTAGGTAGGTAGGTAGGTACAGGTAGGTTTTACCTACCTAGGATGTAATGATTTCAACCTTGTGATTATAATCAGTAGTAGGAGGTAGTTACTTATTTATTTGACAAGTAGGTAGGTACACTTGGCCAAACAAAACTTGAACATTCAATAAATCTGATAGGCTGATAAATGTAAGGTCGCACCATTAGAAGTCAGTCTAAGCGATCTCATTGTCTCACTCTAGTAGGTGACCTTACATTTCAATGATAATAACAATATTTGATTGGTTATGGGACATGACCAGCAGTCATTCAAATTTGGTCAATGTTCAAGTTTTGTTTGGCCGAGTGTACATAATTAATGAATAATTCCTAAGAGTTGTTACACATTAGTTTATATAACTTATAGTTTATATACATACAAGGTGTTCCAAAGATAGCTTCTATCCATTGCTTGTTCTTTTCTTCATGATGGGGAACTCATGTAAACTTCTGTTAATTGCGGGATTTTCAATGCAGATTCCCGGATGATTCGCCTGCCGGAAATTCGCATGCCCCTTGATTATACCTGTCGACTGAGAGGTTGGAAGATTCGCCTGCATGGGTTCAGGTAATCAGAAGGGTACACGGAAGATTCGCCTTACAGGAAGGGTCAGGCGAATCTTCCAACACAACTTGGAAGATTCGTCCTACCCTCTAATATACCTGTCTAATGATAGGTCGGAAGATTCGCCTGCCAGGGGATGTGAATCGGAAATGAAAATTAGGGGTCAGTCAGGGTGCACAAAATGGTCTGAAACGTGTCAGTTACGCGCATTGTTGGCGGGATATTTCAAACATGATGAGATCGTTTGATTTTGGTACTTTATTATAGACAAATTTTAATGGAACATATTTAATGCATCCTAGAATTTAGAAAATATCTTTATCGAATAAAAGTGGGTGAACTACTGTATTGAAGTATTAATTTGGTCGATAGGTAGTACCTACCTATACCTAATACAGAAAACATGTATCAATTATTTTTAATAAACACATACCAAACTGCTCAATAAATTATAATTATAAATAATCATTAAATTAATGTCAATTCTTTGAACTTTTACGTTAACATCTTTATTATTCGATAGTAATGCAAATACAATACAATGCAATACCTGGGTTTGTCAATTAATAATTTGTTTTCTTTCATATAATTTTTAAAACAAACGCCCTGAAGAAGTCCTGTGAAACAGGACAAAATATTGTACCTACACATAATAAAAATATGTGTATAATAAAAAGGAAGTTAACGTAGAAGTTCAAAGAATTGTCATAAATTTAATAATTTATCGTGAACTAAGATCTGAATAAGTTGCAATGTATTAGAGTTGACTGAGGGTCTAAGAGCTATCGTAATATGCAACTAGTGGCTTGCATTACATTACCATTCAGCAACATTTTTAAAATATTGGAAATGGTGATGACAAAACTATAGTAGGTAATTTTGATAGATGTCTGGACTCCAGACCAGATAATAGATATCTGTCTAAAGGGCTGAGTAGTGAGCGTGGCCTTGAAGAGTTTTTTAATCGATTTTTATCAATATCTTTTACCCATCTAATTGTTAACAAAAGAAAGCTTTGTACTCGTCTTCAGAACTGTTCAATTAAAATAATTTCATAGCTTGGAATAAGTTATTAGTTTTATTTTGTCCAACAGATGTTTAGTACCATAATTTACGGGTACTAAACATCAGTAGGACAATGTAAATCTAATAAACTATTCAAAGCTATGAAATTATTTTCATTGAACAGTTCTGAAGACGCGTACAAATCCTTATTTTGTTAACAATCAACATTTCCGATCATTGTAAAATATGTTTTGATAATATATAATTATAAATCCGTACCTCAGAGGTAGAAGGTCAGAAGTCCATTTCAATAATTATTCTTGATTTGATTTTTACAAAACCAGTAATTATGCCTTCATTCAATCATAACTTAGTAATGTGCCAGAGTCATTACTTCAATAACCTAACCATATTTGTTGACATCAGTCAGATAGACCTCGACAAAAGTATAAGAGAAAATGGACTTAGGCCATTCTGCCTCGTATTTATAGAATAAATTGTACAGTTGTTTAGTAATTATTAATGAACAACATTGGTAAAGGACCTTGAAAGGAATACTATGTTTATCGACCAAATTTATACTTTACTTTTATTCCATAAAAGTTATTTTCTAACTCCTAGAATGCATTAAATTTGTTCGACTAAAATTTTACTTTGGTACAGTGATGAAGGACCAAAATCAAATGATCTCATCATGTTTAAAATATCCCGCCAACAATGCGCGTAACTGACACGTTTCAGACCATTTTGTGCACCATGACTGACCCCTAAAGTACGTCTCAACTAATCGTGATACCCAGGTATATTCGCAAATATCGGAGCCTCTACCCATCCCGACCCTTCCCGAGCACGGGCTTCTATTCAAGCGCTCGATGGCCAAGAATGAGCTGTTAATCCGCCCATTCATGCGCTTCATTAGATAATATGGATTCTTAAGATGTTTAGGGAATTGCGATTTTGATACTTTTGACGTCAAAAATGAATGTCAAATTGAACATAGATGAAAGTCATTTTTTATTTTTAAAATCGGTTCATATTTAGCCGAAACTGATCGCACGCATAAAATATGAGATACAAATTATTTCGGCCAAATATGAAGCGATTTAAAAAAATTAAAAATGACTTTCATCGATGTTCAATTTGACATTCATTTTTTCCGTCAAAAGTATCAAAATCGCAATTCCCTAACATCTTAAGAATCCATATTGTCTAATGGAGCGCATGAATGGACGGATTAACAGCTCATTCTTGGCCATCGAGCGCTTGAATAGAAGACCGTGCTCGGGAAGGGTCGGGATGGGTCGAGACTCAGATATTTGCGAATATACCTGGGTATCACTTAGTTGAGACTCACTTTAATTTTCATTTCCGATTCACATCCCCTAGCAGGCGAATCTTCCAGCCTATGATTAGACAGGTATATAAGAGGGTTGGGCGAATCTTCCAAGTTGTGTTGGAAGATTCGCCTGACCCTTTCTGTAAGGCGAATCTTCCGTGTACCCTTCTGATTACCTGAGCCCATGCAGGCGAATCTTCTAACCTATCATTCGACAGGTATAATCGAGGGTCAGGCGAATCTTCCGCAGGCGAATCTTCCGCAGGCGAATCTTCCGCTGACCTTCAATGCAAAAGGGGACACAACATTTCCTTAGTCGAATTCTTATTGATTTAATAGTTGACACATTCACTTTAACGTTTAACCTAAATAAATATTTATGTATTGTGTAACAAAATTAATATTTTCAACTGGAGTTGGGCACTTTCAAACTCTTCTTTTAAATGGCTGCTACCTCAACCAACACAAAGCAAAGCTTTTCACAAGAAAATAATTCCACCCATTTTGTCTTCACTGTTGGGAGTCTTTGGAAATTGGTGGGCTTGCCTAGCGCTTCTGTAGGCCGAAATTGAAACTACGCGAGCTCCGTTGAACGACAGGAGGAGGAGGAGAGAGGAGTGCATGAAGAAGGTGGTGCTCTCTATTCGTTACATTTTTTGAGTTGTGGTTTTGTTCTCGAAAAATTGTGTAAACTCCCTGAAGCTGTCTTGAAATCAAGGTACCTGGGAACAGCGCCTGCGCGCCTGCTAGTTCAGTTTATGTGTGGACGTGGTTGGGTGCGGACGCTCCTGGGGAGTGGGGGGAATGTAAAGGTGGTCTGGTCGGACGGCTTGCTATGGTAGCGCGCTCTGCTTCTTACTGTACTAGCTCTACCCGCATTACATAAATATACACAACGTTATAAAATAATTGAATATAATACACCATGCCGTACTCTCTTGCTATTTTATATTACTATACTGCTATTATACAACAGTGTAGTATAGAACTATGCACTTCATAAGTAAAATAAGTATTCATAAGTATTCATAGGGCATACGTATAATCAAATACACTATGGAGAATGTACTTTATTATATTATATTATAGAACGTTTTACTATACTGCTATATTACTCTAGTATGGGCAAAATAATAAATATTAATTTTACTGACTAAATATTTATTAATCTGTAATGTATATTATTTACAGTGCATATTGTATACAATGCACACTATATATTTACAATGTTTTTTATTTTCTCTAAATATACAAATAATACATCGTCTATTTCCAAACGAAATAAATAAATCTCAAGAATCCATTGTTTATCGAACACTAACTCTGCACTTGTGCACCTGCACTCTGCACCTGTTTATAACTAGTTAGATCGGGCTAGATTCTCTTGAATACTTTCTACAAAGCCAACAACTGATCTGGCCAGGGTAGGAAGTGAATGACAGACGCTTGCTTCTGCAGCGGTAAAGAGAGCATCGAACCCTACACTGTGCTCGATCAACAATGCTCCGCCTTCATGTAGTTGTATGTAGCTTATGAAATCTTCCCGTGCATTTTCCCTGGAGACATAATGCACGGAAATGTCATCATGTCTCAATGCATTAGGTACTATCCTAAGTACCGTGAATTCTGGAACCTCTACTGGAATATAACTTATTGGGATAAAGCATGCTGAGCAGCGTCCTCTATCGCTCAAAGCAGCAATCTCACACACCTCAGACTGTTTGCTGAAGACAGTAGTCTCAAGGTCAAAGAATACCAGTTCTGCATTATGTGGGATTGTTTTGGTCGCCAAATCCAATCTTATTATTTCATTATTTTCAGAACTTTGCACATCAATGGCCATACCCCTTCCATGGCCTCAGCACGTGAAAGTTAGCGGTCACGATCTCTCTTGGAAAATCATCTTCTTATTTTGGATTCTGGCTCACGAGATCTTGCACATACAATACCTCGTTTCTTCTGCAATCTTTGTCTATACACTAGTGTGGATGCCTGGTGATAGTCCTAGATGCTCATTGAGAGATGTAATATTGTTCAAACCTAGGTTATGCTGAGACACTGCCAAGGCAACTCTATAGTCCAGTGAATCCGAGTTCACTTTTGAGCCTTGCTGGCTACACAGGCATCAACCCTGTGTGGAGGCGCCTGCACATAATGCGTCTTCGTACTTCTCAAAGATAGATGTAAGAGAATGGAAAAGCTTAACATCGGCAAGCTTTTACCATAAGGCAGAACTTCATTCGCCCATGTTCTTTCAGATAATACACTGTGACATCACTTTACCGCCCCCCAGAAGAATCATGCCCAACATTAACTGAAACAGAAAATGATTTCATTATTGTTTTGAATGATGGTAATGTTTCCTTGGTTACAGTAATTCAATAATTATCAACTAAAAGCAATTCGACAACATAAATGTAAACAATGGAGACTAATGCATTGTTTCTTTGTTATCTTTTATGCTGTTTCCAAGACAAGTAATATGCATGTGTTCAAATCATACATCCAAGCGGGTAGTGATCTGATGGAAGGAAGTGAATATCATTACTGGCGCCGCTAACAGGAAGTTCGTTTTATAGTTGTTACTTGAAGAACTATCACATACGCCTCAAAAACCTTGAAGAAGGTTGATTGTGAGATGATAAAAATAAAGTAACAATTATATGGAGACATATGGAGATTAGATTCTCAGATGGAAATTATTATTTCCAGTTCAGGTTTCAAAGATTTGACTTAGCAAACATCTGAACATTTTCACACTCTGAATCACAATTTCTAAAATTCCAAAATTTATGAAAAAGATGGATTCTCAATGCAAAACGATGGACGATAATATTAAATGTGATTAGCAGGGTGATGTGGATGAGAAGTGATATTTTCCTGGTTATAGGCCTGTGATGACGTCATCCTGTATTTCATCTTGCGTCACTCTCTGGAGGAATAGGACCCCCTCCAACGCCTGCCACCTTACCGCGGTGGTGGGGTTTGTGTTGGCCAATGATCCACTGCAGCTAAGCCGGCGAGCATATGCTCATGTGTAAGGGCTACCCATGCCGGACAGGTCAGTGGTGAGTTCCAGACAAAGAGCAGCCAGAGTCTCCTAACCATGCGCTCCCTTGAATTTACGGTCCCCTCGGGTCGGCCTTCCCCCTCGAGATGGTGATCCCCCTGAAATCGGTTCTGCCGGCCTGAATCCTCACATCCCCGGTCCGTCCCCATTCCGGACTGGCCTTCCCACCAATGCTGGACTCCCCCGGATCGGGCCCGTTAGGTCGTATCCTCCCCGGTCCTCCTTAGAATCCAACAAAGTGAACAAATCTTAATGTGCGCAAAATGACCTCGCTGTCGACGCGCCGTTAAATACTATCATACTTATTATTATACTTATATACTGAAATAGGACCTGGTTTCACTGAGCCTGTACCTCGCTGTCTGATGTCTGCTGGCGTGTTTAAGAAGTGATGATTTATACTATTTATATATGGACATATCGGATCCGATTACATTCACTTGGTATATGGTTTCAATAAATGTGATTAAATGATCGTAAGGAATGGTAAACAGTTTTATAAGAGCGAAGGGAGCTTTTCCAAATGAATGGTTCCAAAAGGTTCCAAAAGGTTGCCATACGAATTTAATGTTGATTGTGATGGTTCATTTAAAAATAGAGCCATCATTGCATTTTCATATTCTTTAGTTAATGCAATTCGCCAGACTATACATTGGCGAATTGTACTTTCACTAAAGCTAAATTGCTTTTTCGGCTTTTCAAAGTTTCTATTTGATCGGTGATAAAAATTGCATTTGTATTTCCATTTTAAGCTACCTCATGTATTCTTTCTATTTGTTGTCTTAGTGGAACTGAGTCGAATTTTAGCGCCAGCGCCAACGCTTCAGTAGAACTGACGGCGATTGTAGCTGGAACGTAGATCATGCAGCCTCCGGTACCTCAACAAACAGAAACAAATTAATATGCTACACGGTTTAATGGGTCTGATTAGTTTAAAACAATGGATTTGTATGAAAACAAATCAATTTGTGGTATCTTTATTTGCAAATTATGTCGTCACTTTTCTGGTGTCGATTTGTCTTTAAGCAAATAGACTTCGTATGCTTCATTTTATACAGAATGATATTTGGTTAATTTTAGATTTTGAATATCTGAAAGGATACTGACAACAGACAGTTATAATACTGAGTTATTTCTCACCTCCAACCACGTCGTAGGTATAGATTAACACGTGTAAAGACGTGGTATAGTGGGAGATAAATATCCCAAAGCCCATAACCACCCCTCCCATCATCTGGACGATTCTTCTAAACCCATATCTGTTACAGATAGCACTTATGAATTTCTTACAGTTCTGACGCTCAGTGGACGATGTCAGTCACTGTGAATGACTGGAAGATAAAGTGATATTTATACAGATTATACTGTTTAATATTGGAAATAAAATTTGCTAATGCCAGTATATCGGGTATGTTGGTATAAAACCTAGCTAAACATTTTGTGTGATATCTCGTATTGAGTGGAGCGAAAGCTGAAAACATAATAAGTTTCGTATAATATTAGTATCACGGAGGAGAGTCGCTCCAGCACGTAATCATTTGTCCACTTCATCTGATAAAGCAAAATGCAACGGTGATTTCCTTGCAGCATAACCATCACAGAATAAGCATACGTTTCATTACTTATGTAAACACAATGAGTCACACAATGTTTTCATAAGTGAACTTGGTCCATCTCTGGTTTCAACTCTTGATCTCGTTTTGGCTCGATTGAGCTCAGTGCTGTTAAATGTCAAATAACACATCTCATGCCACGATGCATGGCTCTTCCACAACGTTCTCTCAATACCTGAGCCACCATCCTAAAGCTCAATGCCAATGTAGATGGACTGATTACTTACCTGTTTAAGCTCCCGCAGTTTTTCAGATAAAACTCTGTGTCCATCGCAACCGACTTGATTCTTGTTTTTGCATGTGTTACGGAGATTAACATTATCTTTCCTTTGGCAAAGAATACAGAGTGCACATTCGACTGATTTGCTTTTCCCAAATCAATTTTTACCAAATTAAATATATATTTTCCGCACCGGATTTAAGTCAAAATATTACTGATTTTAGAATCAGTAATTCTGATAAAAAAGATAATCAGATGATAATAATAATAATAATAATCATTAATTAAACAGATTTTAGAAGAAGCTACAGTCGAAGAAGGGTGACATCCGCCCACTCTTTGTGAACAAAATGAGCCCTCGTGGAAGTCTGTAGTGTGAAGGGTAGGGCCTAAAACGTTTCAAAAACAAATATGTATATTTTCAAAAATAAATAAGACAACATTTTACGGTACAGCATTATTGTGTTAAAAAATACAGTGAGTTGTAAATTCATTTGCTGAATGAAAAAAATTCCCTCCCGCCTCTTTGAGTGCAGTAGTTTGGCCAATAACGTGATTTATATTTTTAGTCAAGTGGTGTATGATAAGATGACTCTGCTCATGTGCACAGCCTCTTGAATTCAATGTATTGATCAATACATTGACCCGTGTAAATCAAGCTTTACTTATAGTTACCCAGTTCTGTCTGTCTGTCTGGGTGTGTGTGTGTGTGTGTGTGTGTGTGTGTGTGTGTGTGTGTGTGTGTGTGTGTGTGTGTGTGTGGGTGTGTTGACAAAGCTATCAATGTGAGCTCAGGCGGGTGAATACACAACAGGAATGTGAGGTCCATTTTCAATGTGAGCTCAGACCCCCTGAGCTCGGATTGTTTAGTATAGGGAATCAATGCTAAATGATAAATAAGGCCTTCCTACCGAGTTTCAGCTATGAGCTCACATTGATAGATTTGTCTGTTTTCGTAGTTGAGGTGTGTTCCCACCAGGGCGGCGCTCGAATAGTTTTCACACACTTCGTACACACCCATGACGCGTAGTGACCGCAGCATGTGAGCTCCTTTTTCGGACATGCATTTTGTGGAGTTCCCTTTAAATTCGAATCAGCCAATGACATGACGGCATTCAAATATTTGAAATACACACAGCGCGACCGCCTAAGCCAATACAATGTGAGGTCATAAAAAATAAAAACGTATAGTTTTGTAAACTATTTATTAATACGTTCAATTGTTAGGTACACCTATGTTACATGCATAGAAACCAGCAAATAAATTAAGATAACTACATTGGAGCAATGACTAAACAATTAAATACAATTAAATATCGTATTACTCTGTTGAAGATAATCGTATGTTTTTTAAAAAGTACGTAATATCGTGCGTATGCTAAAATCGTGTACGTACCAAATGATTACCGGAAAATAATAATAATAACGTTAAACAATGTAACTATTACATAAAACAAATGTCACATACGTGCGAAATAGACAAGTTTCTAACTGCAGTAACTGACTACGTATTGATATTTTTATAGAGGGGGGAAATCCACGTAAAATGTTATTGAATACAATTTCACAAATGTGTATATTTTTTGTTGGATTATATATAACTTGTAACATCTTGAAAAACATTCTATATTGTTATATTTGACAGACTTGCGTCTTGTGTCTTAAAATGTTGTAATTTAAACGTTGAATTTAAATTTAAATCGGATTGGCGTGTATTAACACACAGACGACCTCGTATTGTTATTTTAAATTCAACAATGTGTATGCGATAGCCAGAAGACTTCAGATACAACTGAGAAATGGGATTGGCGTGTATCAACACACAGACGACCTCGTATTGTTATTTTAAATTCAACAATGTGTATGCGATAGCCAGAAGACTTCAGATACAACTGAGAAATGGGATTGGCGTGTATCAACACACAGACGACCTCGTATTGTTATTTTAAATTCAACAATGTGTATGCGATTGCCAGAAGACTTCAGATACAACTGAGAAATGGGATTGGCGTGTATCAACACACAGACGACCTCGTATTGTTATTTTAAATTCAACAATGTGTATGCGATTGCCAGAAGACTTCAGATACAACTGAGAAATCGGATTGGCGTGTATCAACACACAGACGACCTCGTATTGTTATTTTAAATTCAACAATGTGTATGCGATAGCCAGAAGACTTCAGATACAACTGAGAAATGGGATTGGCGTGTATCAACACACAGACGACCTCGTATTGTTATTTTAAATTCAACAATGTGTATGCGATAGAACTAAACTACAGAAGACTTCAGATACAACTGAGAAATCGGATTGGCGTGTATCAACACACAGACGACCTCGTATTGTTATTTTAAATTCAACAATGTGTATGCGATAGCCAGAAGACTTCAGATACAACTGAGAAATCGGATTGGCGTGTATTAACACACAGACGACCTCGTATTGTTATTTTAAATTCAACAATGTGTATGCGATAGCCAGAAGACTTCAGATACAACTGAGAAATGGGATTGGCGTGTATCAACACACAGACGACCTCGTATTGTTATTTTAAATTCAACAATGTGTATGCGATTGCCAGAAGACTTCAGATACAACTGAGAAATCGGATTGGCGTGTATCAACACACAGACGACCTCGTATTGTTATTTTAAATTCAACAATGTGTATGCGATAGCCAGAAGACTTCAGATACAACTGAGAAATGGGATTGGCGTGTATCAACACACAGACGACCTCGTATTGTTATTTTAAATTCAACAATGTGTATGCGATAGCCAGAAGACTTCAGATACAACTGAGAAATGGGATTGGCGTGTATTAACACACAGACGACCTCGTATTGTTATTTTAAATTCAACAATGTGTATGCGATAGCCAGAAGACTTCAGATACAACTGAGAAATGGGATTGGCGTGTATCAACACACAGACGACCTCGTATTGTTATTTTAAATTCAACAATGTGTATGCGATAGCCAGAAGACTTCAGATACAACTGAGAAATCGGATTGGCGTGTATTAACACACAGACGACCTCGTATTGTTATTTTAATTTCAATAATGTGTATGCGATAGCCAGAAGACTTCAGATACAACTGAGAAATGGGATTGGCGTGTATCAACACACAGAAGACCTCGTATTGTTATTTTAAATTCAACAATGTGTATGCGATAGCCAGAAGACTTCAGATACAACTGAGAAATCGGATTGGCGTGTATCAACACACAGACGACCTCGTATTGTTATTTTAAATTCAACAATGTGTATGCGATAGCCAGAAGACTTCAGATACAACTGAGAAATCGGATTGGCGTGTATTAACACACAGACGACCTCGTATTGTTATTTTAAATTCAACAATGTGTATGCGATAGCCAGAAGACTTCAGATACAACTGAGAAATCGGATTGGCGTGTATTAACACACAGACGACCTCGTATTGTTATTTTAAATTTAACAATGTGTATGCGATAGCCAGAAGACTTCAGATACAACTGAGAAATCGGATTGGCGTGTATCAACACACAGACGACCTCGTATTGTTATTTTAAATTCAACAATGTGTATGCGATAGCCAGAAGACTTCAGATACAACTGAGAAATCGGATTGGCGTGTATTAACACACAGACGACCTCGTATTGTTATTTTAAATTCAACAATGTGTATGCGATAGAACTAAACTACAGAAGACTTCAGATACAACTGAGAAATCGGATTGGCGTGTATTAACACACAGACGACCTCGTATTGTTATTTTAAATTCAACAATGTGTATGCGATAGCCAGAAGACTTCAGATACAACTGAGAAATCGGATTGGCGTGTATTAACACACAGACGACCTCGTATTGTTATTTTAAATTCAACAATGTGTATGCGATAGCCAGAAGACTTCAGATACAACTGAGAAATCGGATTGGCGTGTATTAACACACAGACGACCTCGTATTGTTATTTTAAATTCAACAATGTGTATGCGATAGCCAGAAGACTTCAGATACAACTGAGAAATCGGATTGGCGTGTATTAACACACAGACGACCTCGTATTGTTATTTTAAATTCAACAATGTGTATGCGATAAAACTACCCAAAAGACCTTGAAGAAATTCAGAAAGTTCAATATATTGATTCAAACTCAAAATGAGGATATTGTTTAGTAATGATTATCCGTAAACGAATGACCAATGCTATGTAAATCTACTTTCATAATATTAGGAGTAAATATGGACGAGTTTGGGATTTATTTAAACAATTGCTTGATAGTTTTTCCTTGTTTTATACACATGCATTAGATTTGCTTCACTGAACTGTTGTGTATCACCGATACGCACACACCGCATTATCTGAGGTCCTAGAGCGTCGACCTTGAACTGAAGGTAGGAGTGTTTATCGCCATAAGAAGGTTTCCATTTTCTGCGTGGTTAGGGGTTTCAGTTTACTTCGAACATGAGTAATATGTTTGATTCTCTCCACGAGTGTGTAATGAGACTTGCCAACCTTTACCGTCTTTCCGAAGTATCTTATATTGTAATATTAATTTCTCATGTCATGCGACGACACTTACTTATATTTTGGGTTAATTTTTAACTTATATCCGAATGATTAAAAAGTAAAATGAATAAAGATGCGATCACAAAGAGAGTTTTTACATGTTGCTTTTTCAATTTAAATATCACCGCTTTGCCTGCAATGTTCACATGACACGTACCGGATATTTTTATATTGCTATGTAGGTACGTTGTCTATGAGAATTCTAAGCTGCAAATTAACTGCAATTTTAAAACAGGAAAAATCGATAGTGATCTCATTATCAACGACATTGTCAAAAGTCGATATTTTTCAAAAGCGGCAAAATTCTTGGGAATTCGTGGTTTTAAACAGGTAGGTACACATAGGAAAACTGTTAATCATGAAGACATTTGCGATAAGAAGAGTCTATTTGCGATGCAATTGAACGAACTTTGGGGTTTTGAAAGGTTTTTTGAAAATGTAACAGATCCGAGAACAAGACAAAGCAGCTCCAGACGGAGGTAGCTCCAGATTATTTATCGAAAATCGAGTTTGAGCACATCGCTTGCAATTTTTGGAGGAAATACTTGAATATGCAAAACTTAACTAATGCTTACACGTCGATTCCGATGGACATAACGCCGACTCACTAATTCAAGATGGCGCCGAAATGGGCCTTAAAAATTAGTTTTTTTGTCCTTTTGAGAGCGAAAGTACGAGAATTTTTTTAAAAAAGAGGGTAGGTCCCAGCTCGATATTGAGTGAAGAAAAATAAAAAATACTAGAAATTCTCAGCTAGTCGATTTTTGAAATTGTAACGCCGAACTTTATACTCAAAATTGGGCCAAAATTTTAAATACATGCCCCCGCAGACCATCGATTTACCTTCTACAGACCTATTAGGACCGCGTCTAGAACTCGACTCATTAGGCGACCCTCCCATCATTTGCCGCTCACAGGGGATGTGAGCAAGTTGGCTCAAGCGCCAACACACGAGCTCGAGGGAATGTATTAACAAGACGGACTTACGCCCCTCTGCGTCTAGAATTCGACACCTTAGCAACCCTCCCATTACGCACAGTTTTGTATACAATAATCTTTACGGTCATTATTAACAGCTTCAATTTCTCAGACAGATGATTTTCTGTATTCAATTTATTATAAAATACCTATTAAAATACTTTCTTCATAACATACAGTGTTTAAGAATTATTTAAATAGTTAATAGCAGAAGTTCTATCTTATACACACTCTAGGCTCATTTACAGTATCAATTCGAGTTCACAAATGTGTGATGATCATTATGAATTTATCAATTACAAACGAGGTCCTAGGATTTTTCTCTCCACTGTTTGAAAAAGATTCGTCAAATTCAATATATTCCCTGATGTATTATCCTATTGTGAGTGTTTTTTGTTTGAAACACTTATCTCTAGGATGCTTGGATTAACGGTAATCATCGTTCAAATAAAATTATTTTCTCTGCGTTGACTTCACGTGCAAGGTCGGGGTTGCTCTAACGTTGGTACTATGGCATTAAATCTGAACAAATTCACGAATTTTAGAATCGGTCTTTCTCTCTCATTTTTGCAAGTAGACAGTTGAATTTTAGATTGGTTACCTCCAATTTTCACGCTGAATTCGAATGTGAACTCAGATTTTAAAAATGTTGTCAGGAAAGTGAAAAAACTTCAAATAACTTAAATGGCTTCTGTGTGTTATATTGATAAGGGCGAGATTCCTATGTTAAAAGTGCGGGATAATGAACCTTACGGTCTAGCAATACGTGATTGAGTGAAGAATTGTTATATTATTTAAACATGTATTTCACAGCTATCGATATGAAAACAATTGATCCTAACGCCATCTCCAATAGATATCGTCTATTTGCGATGTAATTGAACGAAATTGAGATATTTGAACGAATTTTTAAAACTACCACAGATCGAAGTGATCGATAGTGTGGTAGGTATACTTACGAGGAGTGTTCCGGAATATTTGCTAAAATTCGAGTGGTGCTTTCGTCATCTAGTTTTGCCGTAGAAACTAGATTTACCAGAATCGGTCCTAGTTTTCGCATAGATTTCAAAGCTAAGCGATTACGTATCTGAAATTGGCGGCCGCCAAATTGCAATAACCTAAAGTTTTGTTATGTTATGTTATTTTTGTTTAAAAATTGTTAGAATTCAAGATTACCATATTTTTGTAGTGGGATGACTAGTTTTAAAGGCATCAAAAAAATTTAAGAAATATTAAAATGAAATGATTTATTTTATTATCATTGTTTAGAATCAGTAAAATATACATTGACGCCATAGCTCAGAGTATTGCATACGGCAACAATGTCTTCACCATCGTTACAAATTGTTTCTTGGCTAGAATTGATAAATCATGATGCTCACCCACGGGGTTTCCGGTCAAAATAAAAACGTATTTGTCGGTAAAAATTATTATTTTCATACTCAAATGTGTACACATTAATTCATAAATATAATGTTTTATTCAGTGGACATTTTCTAGGGAAAACGGTTATACTGTCAAATGGCGTAATTTCTTAATCAACTAACAATTAATGACGTTGACATGGTTACAATAAAATATTAAATCATTCGACAGGAATGCCGTTTCCCGTCAAATTGTCCACTTGATTTAAATGTCATATTTATCAATGGATATTTACACTTTTGAGTATAAAACAGTATGTTTTATCAACATTATGTTGATATTTTCTATAAATAAATTTGTTAGAATAAATAGCATTTTCTTAAATCTGAAGGTATACCACGAAACAAACTAAGTCAGGAAGAACAACCAAGAGAATCAAGCCTGCTACCCATTACAAACAATAACATTTCCGTAATTATACAAGAACAATAACCAGATTTTGACATACTATTAAAATGCTAGTTGGACTAAAATGTTTTCTTCCTACTTAATTTTCCTCGTAACCTTGGACTGCGAAAATGTGTTTCAAGGTTGTAATTTTTCAATCATTAGTCAATTTTTTTTGCGATAATCATCTATAAAATAAATATTTTCTCAGAATTATATGGTTCTATCTTATACACACTAGGCTCACTCGTATCATCAATTCGAGTTCACAAATGTGTGATGATCAATATGAATTATGCCATTACATACGAGGTCCCAGAATTTTTCTCTCCTCTGTTTGAACAGGATTCGTCAAATTCAATCTTTTAACCGATGTATTATCCTATTGTGAGTGTTTTTTGTTTGAAACACTTTTCTCTAGAATGCTTGGATTAACGGTAATCATCGTTCAAATAAAATTATTTTCTCTGCGTTGACTTCACGTGCAAGATCGAGGTTGCTCTAACGTTGTTACTATGGCATTAAATCTGAACAAATTCACGAATTTTAGAATCGGTCTTTCTCTCTCATTTTTGCAAGTAGACAGTTGAATTTTAGAGTGGTTACCTCCAATTTTCACGCTGAATTCGAATGTGAACTCAGATTTTAAAAATGTTGTCAGGAAAGTGAAAAAACTTCAAATAACTTAAAATGGCTTCTATGTGTTATATTGATAAGGGCGAGATTCCTATGTTAAAGGTGCGGGATAATGAACCTTCGGTCTAGCAATACGTGATTGAGTGAAGAATTGTTATATTATTTATACTAGGAAAACGCTCAGTGTAACGCGTTGATAAGCGAGCACGGGTACGTGCAAATTCTCGAACCGGAAATGCGTACACAACGCACAGAAAACATATACATCCATATGGAATTGATTATGATATCAACTTAAAAGTGTATGCTTTTCATCGAAACTTTAAAATAGCATCTAAGCACCTGGTTCATAAAGCAAATCAGAATCAATTTTCAATTGGCACTGGAAAACATTCATTTCGATACTTCATTACTGACAGATATTAAAAATGTAAATAACTTCATACGTTCTTAACTGATTGGGATGAAATTTTGTAAAATAAGAGACAATATTGGTCTTAATGATCATGCAAAATATGAGTTTGATCAGAATTATCGAAGACCGTTTTCATTTTTCAGCCTATCAGGAGATATTTATTTAAATTTTAACCAATGAATCTGAGTAACGCGTTGATGAGCGAGCACGGATACGCGCAACACCTCGAACCGAAATTCTGTCTATCGAAAATGTCATTAAAAGCCAATAATTCTAAAATTTCGCCACAGATTTGTATAGAAATCTCAAAACATTCCTAAAATATTGGTCCAAATAACCATGCAAAGCTTTAAGTTGATCAATTGAACCTTTATGATTGAACTGTTCCGTGTTAATTTTCAAAAATCACAGGATCTCCTTCAAAAAATATACCTGAGACCACTCATATGATATAAGTGTGTCTACACAATATCAGATCGACTGTTGAACGGTCATTATCAGTTTCATTTGCGTTTGAAAGTTTCTGCTCTAACTACCTTGCCTTGAACTGAAGAGTCGAAGTCGCCGTGAATTTGACAGCCAACACGCTAATAGTCCGTAAAATGTCAATAACGTTTGGATTTAAACACAGATTAGTATGAAAATTGTCAAAAATGCAGATAATGTTGGACCCAACCATCATGCGAAGTTATAAGTTGATCGTTCAATCGGTTATAGTTTAAATTTCTAAAAACACAGGAAAGATGGTTTTAAATTTTAACCAATGGGAGGATTTGGCTGAAACTTTGTTTGATTGGGTACAATGTTGGGGGTAATGACTTGTCAAAATTTCAATTTGATCAAAACAACCAATCGAAAGTTAATTTTTTTTAAATTTGAACCAATCAATGGATTTCAAAAAAATTAGGGTCTGCAACAATCAGAAATGTTACGTACATGTGTGCAAAATTTCAGCTCGATCGAAGAAAAACTCTGACCTGTATATCGTCAGTAACAGAAAAAAAAAAAACAAAAAAAAAAAAAAACAGAGGTCCGTGCCAAAAGAGCCAAATGGAGACGCTCGCTTCGCTCGCTCAACAATTATTTCACAGCTATCGATATGAAAACAATTGATCACAACGCCAATTCCAGTAGATATCGTCGTTTTGCGATGTAATCGCAAACACTCCACCTCCGAAATATTTGCTTAAATTCGAGTGTTGCTTTCGTCATCTATTTTTGCCGTAGAAACTAGATTTACCAGAATCGGGCCTAGTTTTTGCATAGATTTCAAAGCAAATCTGAAATTGGCTACCGCCAATTTGCAATAAACTAAAGTTTTGTTTTGTTACGAAATTTATATTTGCATGAATCCAGAGATTACTACAGTTTTGTTGTGGGATGACTAGTTTTCATGGAATCTATTAAAAAAAATTAAGAAATATTAAAATGATTTATTTTATTACCATTGTTTAAAATCAGTAAAATATACACTAACGCCATAGCGCAGATCATTGCAATGGCAACAATGTCTTCACCATCGTTACAAATTGTTTCTTGGCTAGACATTATAAATCATGATGCTGTCCTATATCACCCACGGGGTTTCCCGTCAAAATAAAAACATATTTGTCGGTAAATATCATAATTTTCATACTCAAAAGTGTACACATTATTAAATTCATTAATTTAATGTTAAAATCAGTGGACATTTTCTAGGGAAAACGGTTATACTGTCAAATGGCGTAATTTTTTAATCAACCATCAATGACGTTACCATGGTAACAGTAAAATATTCATCATTCAACAGGAATGGCATTTCCCGTCAAATTGTCCACTTGATTTAAATGTCATATTTATCAATGGATATTCACACTTTTGAGTACAAAAACAGTGTGTTTTACTAACATTTGTTGATATTTTGTAAGTATAATTTTGAAACGATTTAAATAATTTATTAATATTTCCTAAAACACATGCACGATAAGTGTGAATATAATTATTATCTGCGCTGATAATAACAATTTTGTGATTAAATTTCCTCTTCCTGATAAGTTTGGTATTATATTAAATGAATTACTTTCCTTTGGACAGGACACAAACTTTATTTTTTATTATAAATTGCACAATATTTCGGCCACTGTCTGCGGCCTTCTTCAAGTGTATGTAACAATTATTGAAAAAATTTACAGGTATAAAACATTATGATTAAAAAAGACAAACAAATCACAATCCATTAGGCTTATCAAAAACCAAAGACTTTTTTAATCATAATGTTTTATACCTGTCAATTTTTTCAATAATTGTTACATACACTTGAAGAAGGCCGCAGACAGTGGCCGAAATATTGTGCAATTTATAATAAAAACAATTTTGTGATAAATAAGTTGAGTGATTTCCAATTATCAATTCATTATGAAATTCGAGGATTCAATAGATACTGAAAGAAAGACCTCAGAAAGACTGAACAGATTCTCAAGTCTTCTTACACACTTGTCCGGTGGTATAAACCTCTACTCATACATTCGAAGCAAACTGAGGAAACCTGACAACGCCGAAGACATACGATGCAATAGTTCTGGCGAGTAAATGGCAACTTCTACGTCAAGGTCAAAATTATAGGACCTCAGATGATGCGGTGTGTACGTACTCAACGTCACACAGCAGATCTAAACAACTAATTCAATGCATTGTACAATACACACCGCAAATAATTTAAGACTATTTTATCATAAAGCTCCACTCACAGTTCATATATTCTCCGAATATTAGTAAAGTGGCTTTTCATTAATACTGAGCATTTATGTACAGAAATATTCGTAAAAAATGATAAAATCATGATTTAATACAGATAGGGTTGAAGTGTGGGTATGATCTGAGGTCAGTAAGGTTTTGTCTCATACACACTGATCCCGAAGACATTTGCGTTATTGAACGAAATCGATGGTATTTAACGATTTTGTCAAATGTTAACATTACGAAGATCAAGACGATGCACTGCCAGAGAGAGAGGGGAGAAGCTCCATAATATCAGTACCGGCCCAGTACCGCCCAGTACCTGCCGGTACCGGCCAGAGCAATTGGCCGGTACTGGCCCAGTACCGGAAATTTGGCCGCGTGCAGCCCAGCCAGCACTGAGCCAGTACCGGCGTCATTGCTGTTGGCCAGCATGATCTTTGAATGCACCATCTTGTTCGTGGCCAGCACCTTGTCAGAGTGGCCGGTACTATAGCCCATCACCGTGCCTTCATCGAGCCAGCTGATATGTTTACTGGGATTGATCTAAAATCATTCTAGGCCGAAAAGATTTTAAAAAAGTTATAGATACACAATGTCAACATATTTCTATCAATGCGAGCTCTTAAGTGTGTAATATTACCACAGTTGAGTCTATAGATTTGAGGCGAGGTACTTTGTGTTCTTGAAACACAATGTCAACTTATTTCCATCAATGCGAGCTCTCAAGTGTGTAATATAACCACAGTTAAGTCTATAGATTTGAAGCGAGGTACTTTGTGTTCTTGAAACACAATGTCAACTTATTTCCATCAATGCGAGCTCTCATGTGTGTAATATAACCACAGTTGAGTCTATAGATTTGAAGCGAGGTACTTTGTGTTCTTGAAACACAATGTCAACTTATTTCCATCAATGCGAGCTCTCATGTGTGTAATATAACCACAGTTGAGTCTATAGATTTGAAGCGAGGTACTTTGTGTTCTTGAAACACAATGTCAACTTATTTCCATCAATGCGAGCTTTCAAGTGTGTAATATAACCACAGTTGAGTCTATAGATTTGAGGCGAGGTACTTTGTATTCTTGAAACACAATGTCAACTTATTTCCATCAATGCGAGCTCTCATGTGTGTAATATAACCACAGTTGAGTCTATAGATTTGAAGCGAGGTACTTTGTGTTCTTGAAACACAATGTCAACTTATTTCCATCAATGCGAGCTTTCAAGTGTGTAATATAACCACAGTTGAGTCTATAGATTTGAAGCGAGGTACTTTGTGTTCTTGAAACACAATGTCAACTTATTTCCATCAATGCGAGCTCTCATGTGTGTAATATAACCACAGTTGAATTTATAGATTTGAAGCGAGGTACTTTGTGTTCTTGAAACACAATGTCAACTTATTTCCATCAATGCGAGCTCTCAAGTGTGTAATATAACCACAGTTGAGTCTATGGATTTGAAGCGAGGTACTTTGTGTTCTTGATACACAATGTCAACTTATTTCCATCAATGCGAGCTCTCATGTGTGTAATATAACCACAGTTGAATTTATAGATTTGAAGCGAGGTACTTTGTGTTCTTGAAACACAATGTCAACTTATTTCCATCAATGCGAGCTCTCATGTGTGTAATATAACCACAGTTGAGTCTTTAGATTTGAAGCGAGGTACTTTGTGTCCTTGAAACACAATATCAACTTATTTCCATTAATGCGAGCTTTTAAGTGTGTAATATAACCACAGTTAAGTCTACAGATTGGAAGAGAGGTACTTTGTGTTCTAAATGAAACATTGTCTACGTATTTTTATCAATTAGTTTGTTTTAATGGCACCTTTTTACATGTCATGTCTGACCCATTCTCATAAATTATTATATCCATGTTATATAGATGTAAGTGATTTTCTGAGATTATAATCTGTATTTAATATCAGGAAAAAAATGCCATCAGTAATCAGTAATACATGGGATATTTGAACAGATGTTCTTACGTGAATCACGTACCTACGCAGTTCATTGCTGTGTATATTATGTTACGGATTGTCATAATATTCATTTGTAAGGAACTCGTCCTACAAATAACCTGACAAGTAATGAAGTTATGCATATGACTTCACTCTGTATATGCACTTTCGACTTTGTAACGGTCACTGTGTATGAGTTCGGATAAGCAAAATGTACGCGTAGTGACGGTTATGTGTATGAGTTCACTTTGTATGAGCACATACGACAATGTAACGGTCACTGTGTATGAGCTCGGATTGGCAGTTCACGTGATCTCACATTATATTGAGTAAAACGCAGAGTCCACATAGATATGTCATATCATACTTACACAACGACGTCTTAGAGCAAATCGGTTATGACCACGTCCATCTAGGTACTAAAGGTAGCAATAGTTGTCATGGTAAGCATTGTCTATCTAGTGTAGTTTGCGATGTCTCACATTGGTGGTGTGTATTCACATACCTCACATAGATAGATTCGGTCGTATGGGTGTGTGTGTGTGTGTGTGTGTGTGTGTGTGTGTGTGTGTGTGTGTGTGTGTGTGTGTGTGTGTGTGTGTGTGTGTGTGTGTGTGTGTGTGTGTGTGTGTGTGTGTGGTGTGTTGACAAAGCTATCAATGTGAGCTCAGGCGGGTGAATACACAACAGGAATGTGAGGTCCATTTTCAATGTGAGCTCAGACCCCCTGAGCTCGGATTGTTTAGTATAGGGAATCAATGCTAAATGATAAATAAGGCCTTCCTACCGAGTTTCAGCTATGAGCTCACATTGATAGATTTGTCTGTTTTCGTAGTTGAGGTGTGTTCCCACCAGGGCGGCGCTCGAATAGTTTTCACACACTTCGTACACACCCATGACGCGTAGTGACCGCAGCATGTGAGCTCCTTTTTCGGACATGCATTTTGTGGAGTTCCCTTTAAATTCGAATCAGCCAATGACATGACGGCATTCAAATATTTGAAATACACACAGCGCGACCGCCTAAGCCAATACAATGTGAGGTCATAAAAAATAAAAACGTATAGTTTTGTAAACTATTTATTAATACGTTCAATTGTTAGGTACACCTATGTTACATGCATAGAAACCAGCAAATAAATTAAGATAACTACATTGGAGCAATGACTAAACAATTAAATACAATTAAATATCGTATTACTCTGTTGAAGATAATCGTATGTTTTTTTAAAAAGTACGTAATATCGTGCGTATGCTAAAATCGTGTACGTACCAAATGATTACCGGAAAATAATAATAATAACGTTAAACAATGTAACTATTACATAAAACAAATGTCACATACGTGCGAAATAGACAAGTTTCTAACTGAAAAACATTCTATATTGTTATATTTGACAGACTTGCGTCTTGTGTCTTAAAATGTTGTAATTAAACGTTGAATTTAAATTTAAATCGGATTGGCGTGTATTAACACACAGACGACCTCGTATTGTTATTTTAAATTCAACAATGTGTATGCGATAGCCAGAAGACTTCAGATACAACTGAGAAATCGGATTGGCGTGTATCAACACACAGACGACCTCGTATTGTTATTTTAAATTCAACAATGTGTATGCGATTGCCAGAAGACTTCAGATACAACTGAGAAATCGGATTGGCGCGTATTAACACCCAGACAACCTCGTATTGTTATTTTAAATTCAACAATGTGTATGCGATAGCCAGAAGACTTCAGATACAACTGAGAAATCGGATTGGCGTGTATTAACACACAGACGACCTCGTATTGTTATTTTAAATTCAACAATGTGTATGCGATAGCCAGAAGACTTCAGATACAACTGAGAAATCGGATTGGCGTGTATCAACACACAGACGACCTCGTATTGTTATTTTAAATTCAACAATGTGTATGCGATAGCCAGAAGACTTCAGATACAACTGAGAAATCGGATTGGCGTGTATTAACACACAGACGACCTCGTATTGTTATTTTAAATTTAACAATGTGTATGCGATAGCCAGAAGACTTCAGATACAACTGAGAAATCGGATTGGCGTGTATCAACACACAGACGACCTCGTATTGTTATTTTAAATTCAACAATGTGTATGCGATAGCCAGAAGACTTCAGATACAACTGAGAAATCGGATTGGCGTGTATCAACACACAGACGACCTCGTATTGTTATTTTAAATTTAACAATGTGTATGCGATAGCCAGAAGACTTCAGATACAACTGAGAAATCGGATTGGCGTGTATCAACACACAGACGACCTCGTATTGTTATTTTAAATTTAACAATGTGTATGCGATAGCCAGAAGACTTCAGATACAACTGAGAAATCGGATTGGCGTGTATCAACACACAGACGACCTCGTATTGTTATTTTAAATTCAACAATGTGTATACGATAGCCAGAAGATTTCAGATACAACTGAGAAATCGGATTGGCGTGTATCAACACACAGACGACCTCGTATTGTTATTTTAAATTCAACAATGTGTATGCGATAGCCAGAAGATTTCAGATACAACTGAGAAATCGGATTGGCGTGTATTAACACACATACGACCTCGTATTGTTATTTTAAATTCAACAATGTGTATGCGATAGAACTAAACTACAGAAGACTTCAGATACAACTGAGAAATCGGATTGGCGTGTATTACACACATACGACCTCGTATTGTTATTTTAAATTCAACAATGTGTATGCGATAGCCAGAAGACTTCAGATACAACTGAGAAATCGGATTGGCGTGTATCAACACACAGACGACCTCGTATTGTTATTTTAAATTCAACAATGTGTATGCGATAGCCAGAAGACTTCAGATACAACTGAGAAATGGGATTGGCGTGTATTAACACACAGACGACCTCGTATTGTTATTTTAAATTCAACAATGTGTATGCGATAAAACTACCCAAAAGACCTTGAAGAAATTCAGAAAGTTCAATATATTGATTCAAACTCAAAATGAGGATATTGTTTAGTAATGATTATCCGTAAACGAATGACCAATGCTATGTAAATCTACTTTCATAATATTTGGAGTAAATATGGACGAGTTTGGGATTTATTTAAACAATTGCTTGATAGTTTTTCCTTGTTTGATACACATGCATTAGATTTGCTTCACTGAACTGTTGTGTATCAGCGATACGCACACACCGCATTATCTGAGGTCCTAGAGCTTCGACCTTGAACCGAAGGTAGGAGTGTTTATCGCCATAAGAAGGTTTCCATTTTCTGCGTGGTTAGGGGTTTCAGTTTACTTCGAACATGAGTAATATGTTTGATTCTCTCCACGAGTGTGTAATGAGACTTGCCAACCTTCACCGTCTTTCCGAAGTATCTTATATTGTAATATTAATTTCTCATGTCATGCGACGACACTTACTTATATTTTGGGTTAATTTTTAACTTATATCCGAATGATTAAAAAGTAAAATGAATAAAGATGCGATCACAAAGAGAGTTTTTACATGTTGCTTTTTCAATTTAAATATCACCGCTTTGCCTGCAATGTTCACATGACACGTCCCGGATATTTTTATATTGCTATGTAGGTATGTTGTCTAGGAGAATTCTAAGCTGCAAATTAACTGCAATTTTAAAACAGGAAAAATCGATAGTGATCTCATTATCAACGACATTGTCAAAAGTCGATATCAAAGTCGATAAGTCGCTTTCAAAAGCGGCAAAATTCTTGGGAATTCGTGGTTTTCAACAGGTAGGTACACATAGGAAAACTGTTGATCATGAAGACATTTGCGATAAGAAGAGTCTTTTTGCGATGCAATTGAACGAACTTTGGGTTTTTGAAAGGTTTTTTGAAAATGTAACAGATCCGAGAACAAGACAAAGCACCGCCAGACGGAGGTAGCTCCAGATTATTTATCGAAAATCGAGTTTGAGCACATCGCTTGCAATTTTTGGAGGAAATACTTGAATATGCAAAACTTAACTAATGCTTACACGTCGATTCCGATGGACATAACGCCGACTCACTAATTCAAGATGGCGCCGAAATGGGCCTTAAAAATTAGTTTTTTTGTCCTTTTGAGAGCGAAAGTACGAGACATTTTTAAAAAAAGAGGGTAGGTCCCAGCTCGATATTGAGTGAAGAAAAATAAAAAATACTAGAAATTCTCAGCTAGTCGATTTTTGCAATTGTAACGCCGAACTTTAAACTCAAAATTGGGCCAAAATTTTAAATACATGCCCCCGCAGACCATCGATTTACCTTCTACAGACCTATTAGGACCGCGTCTAGAACTCGACTCATTAGGCGACCCTCCCATCATTTGCCGCTCACAGGGGATGTGAGCAAGTTGGCTCAAGCGCCAACACACGAGCTCGAGGCAATGTATTAACAAGACGGACTTACGCCCCTCTGCGTCTAGAATTCGACACCTCAGCAACCCTCCCATTACGCACAGTTTTGTATACAATAATCTTTACGGTCATTATTAACAGCTTCAATTTCTCAGACAGATGCTTTTCTGTATTCAATTTATTATGAAATACCTATTAAAATACTTTCTTCATAACATACAGTGTTTAAGAATTATTTAAATAATTAATTGCAGAAGTTCTATCTTATACACACTCTAGGCTCATTTACAGTATCAATTCGAGTTCACAAATGTGTGATGATCATTATGAATTTATCAATTACAAACGAGGTCCTAGGATTTTTCTCTCCACTGTTTGAAAAAGATTCGTCAAATTCAATATATTCCCTGATGTATTATCCTATTGTGAGTGTTTTTTGTTTGAAACACTTTTCTCTAGGATGCTTGGATTAACGGTAATCATCGTTCAAATAAAATTATTTTCTCTGCGTTGACTTCACGTGCAAGATCGAGGTTGCTCTAACGTTGTTACTATGGCATTAAATCTGAACAAATTCACGAATTTTAGAATCGGTCTTTCTCTCTCATTTTTGCAAGTAGACAGTTGAATTTTAGAGTGGTTACCTCCAATTTTCACGCTGAATTCGAATGTGAACTCAGATTTTGAAAATGTTGTCAGTAGAGTGAATAGACATCAATTAACTGAAATGGCATCTGTGTGTGATATTGATAAGGGCGGGATTCCCATGTCAAAGGTACTGAATAATGAATCGTACGGGCTGTGACATGTGATTAAAATGAAACCTAATTACAATTATAAGTGTTTTACACAAGACACTATTATTTAGTGTTTTAAATTAATATGGCATATGAATCGGTGGCTGTGTGGACAAGAAAGATCTGAGATTATACCAGACAAGCACATTATTCAATTCAACTAGATAAAGTTTCATCATGAAAACAACAAGAAATTAGCCATTTTTTATATTTTTATTGAGTATACCATACTTTGATATTTTAGGGAATATAATTGAGAAAATATATTCTGGGTGAGAGTTCTCTAAAATCGAAAATAACTTGTACCATGTTTCCATCATATTAGCTGTAATATTTTACCACTTGTCAATGATGTAGTTTTGTGTAGGATGTTTCAATATGACATTTGGCATAAGTAGTATATGATGGTAAATTAAGAATTCTTTTCTAGATTGGAAATTTGTTAATATGAAAATGTTGAGATAAAATGAAATCGTTGTAAATTTGTTCTAAAAGGAGCATACGTTCATAATAAATATACACAGATGCGTCGGAAGTATATTTTTGCAGGGGGGGGGGGCACTCCTGGTTGTCAGATGCCCCAAAAGTAGCTGAAAATACATTTTTTCGGGAAAACACGTTTACGTTTGAGTTCAATGTGGGGTTTTGGGGGAAAAGCCCCCCAAAATCATGCAGGTCGGATTTGTTTTTAATTTCAGAAGTTCATATGGACCAAATTTCGATGCGCTTTGGCTTATAATTTTTCGGCGATTTGCTCCCCTTACATAGGGATTAACTGAAAATTTGAACTTTAATATCTTTACTCAATAGTTTCTTATGAAGATTATTTCGTAGTCGGACAATTTATTAAGTAGATTTGATTGAATATCTATATTATGGGGAAGGGGGGGGGGGGGGGGGGTAGGCACATTGATTTATCTGCCTCATGTGTTTTCTTAGGGGGGTGGCACGTTTACCCCCCCCCCCCCCCCCTTCGCCGCTCCAGCGCCCATAAATATACATTATATTCATTTTAATTTTTTTATTTCGCTTCAACTAATGTGCAAAGTGGAAATAACCGCCGAACCAGGGCTCGAACCCGGGAGATCTCACTTCCCGGGCGAGAGTTCTACCAACCTGGCTACCATTAGATGTTTTGCTTCGCACATACCTTCATATTGAAATTGAAGTTATGTTTATATTGAATATAATTTACATTTATTGAATTTTATTTTATTTGTTATCAAATAAATGAATTACATTTATTAAAATTGTTCAACAAACTATTCACCAAAGTCAAGAAGCTATAGCATCAGTGGAAAAGTCATAATAGTAATTAACTAGGGAAAATGCACCAGTCATTGGCAGATGTACCATACTAAGCGTGTAAATGTACTACTACCCAGCCGCACACCCCTTGTTACGCCCCTGAAATTCACATTCTTTGGTTCTATCTCATACACACAGTATACTTATTCATTATCAATTCGAGTTCCCAAATGTGTGACGCTCAATATGAATTCATCAATTGCAAACGAGGTCCTAGGTTTCTTCTCTCCTCGCTTTGAGGAGGATTCGTCAAAATTTATATTTTCCCCGATGTATTATCCTATTGTGAGTGTTTTTTGTTTGAGACACTTTTCTCTAGAATGCTTGGATTAACGGTTATCATCATTCAAATAAAATTATTTTCTCTGTGTTGACTGAACTTGCAAGGTCGGGGTTGCTCTAACGTTGGTACTATGGCATTAAATCTGAACAAATTCACGAATTTTAGAATCGGTCTTTCTCTCTCATTTTTGCAAGTAGACAGTTGAATTTTAGAGTGGTTACCTCCAATTTTCACGCTGAATTCGAATGTGAACTCAGATTTTAAAAATTGTTGTCAGGAAAGTGAAAAAACTTCAAATAACTTAAATGGCTTCTGTGTGTTATATTGATAAGGGCGAGATCCCTATGTTAAAGGTGCGGGATAATGAACCTTACGGTCTAGCAATACGTGATTGAGTGAAGAATTGTTATATTATTTATACAATTATTTCAATGGTATCGATATGAAAACAATTGATCACAACGCCATCTCCAATAGATATCGTCTATTTGCGATGTAATTGAACGAAATTGAGATATTTGAACGAATTTTTAAAACTACCACAGATCGAAGTGATCGAGAGTGTGGTAGGTATACTTACGAGGAGTGTTCCGGAATATTTGCTTAAATTCGAGTGGTGCTTTCGTCATCTATTTTTGCCGTAGAAACTAGATTTACCAGAATCGGTCCTAGTTTTCGCATAGATTTCAAAGCTAAGCGATTACGTATCTGAAATTGGCGGCCGCCAAATTGCAATAACCTAAAGTTTTGTTATGTTATGTTATTTTTGTTTAAAAATTGTTAGAATTCAAAGATTACCATATTTTTGTAGTGGGATGACTAGTTTTAAAGGCATAAAAAAAATTTAAGAAATATTAAAACGATTTATTTTATTATCATTGTTTAAAATCAGTAAAATATACATTGACGCCATAGCTCAGAGTATTGCATACGGCAACAATGTCTTCACCATCGTTACAAATTGTTTCTTGGCTAGAATTGATAAATCATGATGCGCACCCACGGGGTTTCCCGTCAAAATAAAAACGTATTTGCCGGTAAAAATTATTATTTTCATACTCAAAAGTGTACACATTAATTCATAAATATAATGTTTTATTCAGTGGAAATTTTCTAGGGAAAACGGTTATACTGTCAAATGGCGTAATTTCTTAATCAACTAACAATTAATGACGTTGACATGGTTACAATAAAATATTAAATCATTCGACAGGAATGCCGTTTCCCGTCAAATTGTCCACTTGATTTAAATGTCATATTTATCAATGGATATTTACACTTTTGAGTATAAAACAGTATGTTTTATCAACATTATGTTGATATTTTCTATAATGAAATTTGTTAGAATAAATAGCATTTTCTTAAATCTGAAGGTATACCACGAAACAAACTAAGTCAGGAAGAACAGCCAAGAGAATCAAGCCTGCTACCCATTACAAACAATAACATTTCCGTAATTATACAAGAACAATAACCACTTTTGACATACTATTAAAATGCTAGTTGGACTAAAATGTTTTCTTCCTACTTAATTTTCCTCGTAACCTTGGACTGCGAAAATGTGTTTCAAGGTTGTAATTTTTCAATCATTAGTCAATTTTTTTTGCGATAATCATCTATAAAATAAATATTTTCTCAGAATTATATGGTTCTATCTTATACACACTAGGCTCACTCATATCATCAATTCGAGTTCACAAATGTGTGATGATCAATATGAATTATGCCATTACATACGAGGTCCCAGGATTTTTCTCTCCTCTGTTTGAAGAGGATTCGTCAAATTCAATCTTTTAACCGATGTATTATCCTATTGTGAGTGTTTTTTGTTTGAAACACTTTTCTCTAGAATGCTTGGATTAACGGTAATCATCGTTCAAATAAAATTATTTTCTCTGCGTTGACTTCACGTGCAAGATCGAGGTTGCTCTAACGTTGTTACTATGGCATTAAATCTGAACAAATTCACGAATTTTAGAATCGGTCTTTCTCTCTCATTTTTGCAAGTAGACAGTTGAATTTTAGAGTGGTTACCTCCAATTTTCACGCTGAATTCGAATGTGAACTCAGATTTTAAAAATTGTTGTCAGGAAAGTGAAAAAACTTCAAATAACATAAATGGCTTCTGTGTGTTATATTGATAAGGGCGAGATTCCTATGTTAAAGGTGCGGGATAATGAACCTTACGGTCTAGCAATACTTGATTGAGTGAAGAATTGTTATATTATTTATACAATTATTTCACAGCTATCGATATGAAAACAATTGATCACAACGCCAATTCCAGTAGATATCGTCGTTTTGCAATGTAATCGCAAACACTCCACCTCCGAAATATTTGCTTAAATTCGAGTGTTGCTTTCGTCATCTATTTTTGCCGTAGAAACTAGATTTACCAGAATCGGGCCTAGTTTTCGCATAGATTTCAAAGCTAATCTGAAATTGGCTACCGCCAATTTGCAATAAACTAAAGTTTTGTTTTGTTACGAAATTTATATTTGCATGAATTCAGAGATTACTACAGTTTTGTTGTGGGATGACTAGTTTTCATGGAATCTATTAAAAAAAATTAAGAAATTTAAAAATGATTTATTTTATTACCATTGTTTAAAATCAGTAAAATATACACTAACGCCATAGCGCAGATCATTGCAATGGCAACAATGTCTTCACCATCGTTACAAATTGTTTCTTGGCTAGACATTATAAATCATGATGCTGTCCTATATCACCCACGGGGTTTCCCGTCAAAATAAAAACATATTTGTCGGTAAATATCATAATTTTCATACTCAAAAGTGTACACATTATTAAATTCATTAATATAATGTTAAAATCAGTGGACATTTTCTAGGGAAAACGGTTATACTGTCAAATGGCGTAATTTTTTAATCAACCATCAATGACGTTACCATGGTAACAGTAAAATATTACATCATTCAACAGGAATGGCATTTCCCGTCAAATTGTCCACTTGATTTAAATGTCATATTTATCAATGGATATTCACACTTTTGAGTACAAAAACAGTGTGTTTTACTAATATTTTGTAAGTATAATTTTGAAACGATTTAAATAATTTATTAATATTTCCTAAAACACATGCATGATAAGTGTGAATATAATTATTATCTGCGCTGATAATAACAATTTTGTGATAAATAAGTTGAGTGATTTCCAATTATCAATTCATTATGAAATTCGAGGATTCAATAGATACTGAAAGAAAGACCTCAGAAAGACTGAACAGATTCTCAAGTCTTCTTACACACTTGTCCGGTGGTTTAAACCTCTACTCATACATTCGAAGCAAACTGAGGAAACCTGACAACGCCGAAGACATACGATGCAATAGTTCTGGCGAGTAAATAGCAACCTCTACGTCAAGGTCAAAATTATAGGACCTCAGATGATGCGGTGTGTACGTACTCAACGTCACACAGCAGATCTAAGAAACTAATTCAATGCATTGTACAATACACACCGCAAATAATTTAAGACTTTTTTTATCATAAAGCTCCACTCACAGTTCATATATTCTCCGAATATTAGTAAAGTGGCTTTTCATTAATACTGAGCATTTATGTACAGAAATATTCGTAAAAAATGATAAAATCATGATTTAATACAGATAGGGTTGAAGTGTGGGTATGATCTGAGGTCAGTAAGGTTTTGTCTCATACACACTGATCCCGAAGACATTTGCGTTATTGAACGAAATCGATGGTATTTAACGATTTTTTTCAAATGTTAACATTACGAAGATCAAGACGATGCACTGCCAGAGAGAGAGGGGAGTAGCTCCATAATATCAGTACCGGCCCAGTACCGCCCAGTACCTGCCGGTACCGGCCAGAGCAATTGGCTGGTACTGGCCCAGTACCGGAAATTTGGCCGCGTGCAGCCCAGCCAGCACTGAGCCAGTACCGGCGTCATTGCTGTTGGCCAGCATGATCTTTGAATGCACCATCTTGTTCGTGGCCAGCACCTTGCCAGAGTGGCCGGTACTATAGCCCATCACCGTGCCTTCATCGAGCCAGCTGATATGTTTACTGGGATTGATCTAAAATCATTCTAGGCCGAAAAGATTTTAAAAATGTTATAGATACACAATGTCAACATATTTCTATCAATGCGAGCTCTCAAGTGTGTAATATAACCACAGTTGAGTCTATAGATTTGAAGCGAGGTACTTTGTGTCCTTGAAACACAATGTCAACTTATTTCCATCAATGCGAGCTCTCATGTGTGTAATATAAACACAGTTGAGTCTATAGATTTGAAGCGAGGTACTTTGTGTCCTTGAAACACAATGTCAACTTATTTCCATCAATGCGAGCTCTCATGTGTGTAATATAACCACAGTTGAGTCTATAGATTTGAAGCGAGGTACTTTGTGTTCTTGAAACACAATGTCAACTTATTTCCATCAATGCGAGCTCTCATGTGTGTAATATAACCACAGTTAAGTCTATAGATTTGAAGCGAGGTACTTTGTGTTCTTGAAACACAATGTCAACTTATTTCCATCAATGCGAGCTCTCATGTGTGTAATATAACCACAGTTGAGTCTATAGATTTGAAGCGAGGTACTTTGTGTCCTTGAAACACAATGTCAACTTATTTCTATCAATGCGAGCTCTCATGTGTGTAATATAACCACAGTTGAGTCTATAGATTTGAAGCGAGGTACTTTGTGTCCTTGAAACACAATGTCAACTTATTTCTATCAATGCGAGCTCTCATGTGTGTAATATAACCACAGTTAAGTCTATAGATTTGAAGCGAGGTACTTTGTGTCCTTGAAACACAATGTCAACTTATTTCCATCAATGCGAGCTCTCATGTGTGTAATATAACCACAGTTGAGTCTATAGATTTAAAGCGAGGTACTTTGTGTCCTTGAAACACAATGTCAACTTATTTCTATCAATGCGAGCTCTCATGTGTGTAATATAACCACAGTTGAGTCTATAGATTTAAAGCGAGGTACTTTGTGTCCTTGAAACACAATGTCAACTTATTTCTATTAATGCGAGCTCTCATGTGTGTAATATAACCACAGTTGAGTCTATAGATTTGAAGCGAGGTACTTTGTGTTCTTGAAACACAATGTCAACTTATTTCTATCAATGCGAGCTCTCATGTGTGTAATATAACCACAGTTGAGTCTATAGATTTGAAGCGAGGTACTTTGTGTCCTTGAAACACAATGTCAACTTATTTCCTTTAATGCGAGCTTTTAAGTGTGTAATATAACCACAGGTAAGTCTCCAGATTGGAAGAGAGGTACTTTGTGTTCTAAATGAAACATTGTCTACGTATTTTTATCAATTAGTTTGTTTTAATGGCACCTTTTTACATGTCATGTCTGACCCATTTCCATAAATTATTATATCCATGTTATATAGATGTAAGTGATTTTCTGAGATTATAATCTGTATTTAATATCAGGAAAAAAATGCCATCAGTAATCAGTAATACATGGGATATTTGAACAGATGTTCTTACGTGAATCACGTACCTACGCAGTTCATTGCTGTGTATATTATGTTACGGATTGTCATAATATTCATTTGTAAGGAACTCGTCCTACAAATAACCTGACAAGTAATGAAGTTATGCATATGACTTCACTCTGTATATGCACTTTCGACTTTGTAACGGTCACTGTGTATGAGTTCGGATAAGCAAAATGTACGCGTAGTGACGGTTATGTGTATGAGTTCACTTTGTATGAGCACATACGACAATGTAACGGTCACTGTGTATGAGCTCGGATTGGCAGTTCACGTGATCTCACATTATATTGAGTAAAACGCAGAGTCCACATAGATATGTCATATCATACTTACACAACGACGTCTTAGAGCAAATCGGTTATGACCACGTCCATCTAGGTACTAAAGGTAGCAATAGTTGTCATGGTAAGCATTGTCTATCTAGTGTAGTTTGCGATGTCTCACATTGGTGGTGTGTATTCACATACCTCACATAGATAGATTCGGTCGTATGGGTGTGTGTGTGTGTGTGTGTGTGTGTGTGTGTGTGTGTGTGTGTGTGTGTGTGTGTGTGTGTGTGTGGGTGTGTTGACAAAGCTATCAATGTGAGCTCAGGCGGGTGAATACACAACAGGAATGTGAGGTCCATTTTCAATGTGAGCTCAGACCCCCTGAGCTCGGATTGTTTAGTATAGGGAATCAATGCTAAATGATAAATAAGGCCTTCCTACCGAGTTTCAGCTATGAGCTCACATTGATAGATTTGTCTGTTTTCGTAGTTGAGGTGTGTTCCCACCAGGGCGGCGCTCGAATAGTTTTCACACACTTCGTACACACCCATGACGCGTAGTGACCGCAGCATGTGAGCTCCTTTTTCGGACATGCATTTTGTGGAGTTCCCTTTAAATTCGAATCAGCCAATGACATGACGGCATTCAAATATTTGAAATACACACAGCGCGACCGCCTAAGCCAATACAATGTGAGGTCATAAAAAATAAAAACGTATAGTTTTGTAAACTATTTATTAATACGTTCAATTGTTAGGTACACCTATGTTACATGCATAGAAACCAGCAAATAAATTAAGATAACTACATTGGAGCAATGACTAAACAATTAAATACAATTAAATATCGTATTACTCTGTTGAAGATAATCGTATGTTTTTTTAAAAAGTACGTAATATCGTGCGTATGCTAAAATCGTGTACGTACCAAATGATTACCGGAAAATAATAATAATAACGTTAAACAATGTAACTATTACATAAAACAAATGTCACATACGTGCGAAATAGACAAGTTTCTAACTGCAGTAACTGACTACGTATTGATATTTTTATAGAGGGGGGAAATCCACGTAAAATGTTATTGAATACAATTTCACAAATGTGTATATTTTTTGTTGGATTATATAAAACTTGTAACATCTTGAAAAACATTCTATATTGTTATATTTGACAGACTTGCGTCTTGTGTCTTAAAATGTTGTAATTTAAACGTTGAATTTAAATTTAAATCGGATTGGCGTGTATTAACACACAGACGACCTCGTATTGTTATTTTAAATTCAACAATGTGTATGCGATAGCCAGAAGACTTCAGATACAACTGAGAAATCGGATTGGCGTGTATCAACACACAGACGACCTCGTATTGTTATTTTAAATTCAACAATGTGTATGCGATAGCCAGAAGACTTCAGATACAACTGAGAAATGGGATTGGCGTGTATCAACACACAGACGACCTCGTATTGTTATTTTAAATTCAACAATGTGTATGCGATAGCCAGAAGACTTCAGATACAACTGAGAAATGGGATTGGCGTGTATCAACACACAGACGACCTCGTACTGTTATTTTAAATTCAACAATGTGTATGCGATAGAACTAAACTACAGAAGACTTCAGATACAACTGAGAAATCGGATTGGCGTGTATCAACACACAGACGACTTCGTATTGTTATTTTAAATTCAACAATGTGTATGCGATAGCCAGAAGACTTCAGATACAACTGAGAAATGGGATTGGCGTGTATCAACACACAGACGACCTCGTACTGTTATTTTAAATTCAACAATGTGTATGCGATAGAACTAAACTACAGAAGACTTCAGATACAACTGAGAAATCGGATTGGCGTGTATCAACACACAGACGACCTCGTATTGTTATTTTAAATTCAACAATGTGTATGCGATAGCCAGAAGACTTCAGATACAACTGAGAAATCGGATTGGCGTGTATCAACACACAGACGACCTCGTATTGTTATTTTAAATTCAACAATGTGTGTGCGATAGCCAGAAGACTTCAGATACAACTGAGAAATCGGATTAGCGTGTATCAACACACAGACGACCTCGTATTGTTATTTTAAATTCAACAATGTGTATGCGATAGCCAGAAGACTTCAGATACAACTGAGAAATCGGATTGGCGTGTATCAACACACAGACGACCTCGTATTGTTATTTTAAATTCAACAATGTGTATGCGATAGAACTAAACTACAGAAGACTTCAGATACAACTGAGAAATGGGATTGGCGTGTATCAACACACAGACGACCTCGTATTGTTATTTTAAATTCAACAATGTGTATGCGATAGCCAGAAGACTTTAGATACAACTGAGAAATCGGATTGGCGTGTATCAACACACATACGACCTCGTATTGTTATTTTAAATTCAACAATGTGTATGCGATTGCCAGAAGACTTCAGATATAACTGAGAAATGGGATTGGCGTGTACCAACACACAGAAGACCTCGTATTGTTATTTTAAATTCAACAATGTGTATGCGATAGCCAGAAGACTTCAGATACAACTGAGAAATCGGATTGGCGTGTATCAACACACAGACGACCTCGTATTGTTATTTTAAATTCAACAATGTGTATGCGATAGAACTAAACTACAGAAGACTTCAGATACAACTGAGAAATCGGATTGGCGTGTATTAACACACATACGACCTCGTATTGTTATTTTAAATTCAACAATGTGTATGCGATAGCCAGAAGACTTCAGATACAACTGAGAAATCGGATTGGCGTGTATCAACACACAGACGACCTCGTATTGTTATTTTAAATTCAACAATGTGTATGCGATAGAACTAAACTACAGAAGACTTCAGATACAACTGAGAAATCGGATTGGCGTGTATTAACACACAGACGACCTCGTATTGTTATTTTAAATTCAACAATGTGTATGCGATAGCCAGAAGACTTCAGATACAACTGAGAAATCGGATTGGCGTGTATTAACACACAGACGACCTCGTATTGTTATTTTAAATTCAACAATGTGTATGCGATAGAACTAAACTACAGAAGACTTCAGATACAACTGAGAAATGGGATTGGCGTGTATCAACACACAGACGACCTCGTATTGTTATTTTAAATTCAACAATGTGTATGCGATTGCCAGAAGACTTCAGATACAACTGAGAAATGGGATTGGCGTGTATCAACACACAGACGACCTCGTATTGTTATTTTAAATTCAACAATGTGTATGCGATTGCCAGAAGACTTCAGATACAACTGAGAAATGGGATTGGCGTGTATTAACACACAGACGACCTCGTATTGTTATTTTAAATTCAACAATGTGTATGCGATAGCCAGAAGACTTCAGATACAACTGAGAAATCGGATTGGCGTGTATTAACACACAGACGACCTCGTATTGTTATTTTAAATTCAACAATGTGTATGCGATAGCCAGAAGACTTCAGATACAACTGAGAAATGGGATTGGCGTGTATCAACACACAGACGACCTCGTATTGTTATTTTAAATTCAACAATGTGTATGCGATTGCCAGAAGACTTCAGATACAACTGAGAAATGGGATTGGCGTGTATTAACACACAGACGACCTCGTATTGTTATTTTAAATTTAACAATGTGTATGCGATTGCCAGAAGACTTCAGATACAACTGAGAAATGGGATTGGCGTGTATTAACACACAGACGACCTCGTATTGTTATTTTAAATTCAACAATGTGTATGCGATAGCCAGAAGACTTCAGATACAACTGAGAAATGGGATTGGCGTGTATCAACACACAGACGACCTCGTATTGTTATTTTAAATTCAACAATGTGTATGCGATAGCCAGAAGACTTCAGATACAACTGAGAAATCGGATTGGCGTGTATTAACACACAGACGACCTCGTATTGTTATTTTAAATTCAACAATGTGTATGCGATAAAACTACCCAAAAGACCTTGAAGAAATTCAGAAAGTTCAATATATTGATTCAAACTCAAAATGAGGATATTGTTTAGTAATGATTATCCGTAAACGAATGACCAATGCTATGTAAATCTACTTTCATAATATTAGGAGTAAATATGGACGAGTTTGGGATTTATTTAAACAATTGCTTGATAGTTTTTCCTTGTTTTATACACATGCATTAGATTTGCTTCACTGAACTGTTGTGTATCACCGATACGCACACACCGCATTATCTGAGGTCCTAGAGCTTCGACCTTGAACTGAAGGTAGGAGTGTTTATCGCCATAAGAAGGTTTCCATTTTCTGCGTGGTTAGGGGTTTCAGTTTACTTCGAACATGAGTAATATGTTTGATTCTCTCCACGAGTGTGTAATGAGACTTGCCAACCTTTACCGTCTTTCCGAAGTATCTTATATTGTAATATTAATTTCTCATGTCATGCGACGACACTTACTTATATTTTGGGTTAATTTTTAACTTATATCCGAATGATTAAAAAGTAAAATGAATAAAGATGCGATCACAAAGAGAGTTTTTACATGTTGCTTTTTCAATTTAAATATCACCGCTTTGCCTGCAATGTTCACATGACACGTCCCGGATATTTTTATATTGCTATGTAGGTACGTTGTCTATGAGAATTCTAAGCTGCAAATTAACTGCAATTTTAAAACAGGAAAAATCGATAGTGATCTCATTATCAACGACATTGTCAAAAGTCGATATTTTTCAAAAGCGGCAAAATTCTTGGGAATTCGTGGTTTTAAACAGGTAGGTACACATAGGAAAACTGTTAATCATGAAGACATTTGCGATAAGAAGAGTCTATTTGCGATGCAATTGAACGAACTTTGGGGTTTTGAAAGGTTTTTTGAAAATGTAACAGATCCGAGAACAAGACAAAGCAGCTCCAGACGGAGGTAGCTCCAGATTATTTATCGAAAATCGAGTTTGAGCACATCGCTTGCAATTTTTGGAGGAAATACTTGAATATGCAAAACTTAACTAATGCTTACACGTCGATTCCGATGGACATAACGCCGACTCACTAATTCAAGATGGCGCCGAAATGGGCCTTAAAAATTAGTTTTTTTGTCCTTTTGAGAGCGAAAGTACGAGACATTTTTTAAAAAAGAGGGTAGGTCCCAGCTCGATATTGAGTGAAGAAAAATAAAAAATACTAGAAATTCTCAGCTAGTCGATTTTTGAAATTGTAACGCCGAACTTTATACTCAAAATTGGGCCAAAATTTTAAATACATGCCCCCGCAGACCATCGATTTACCTTCTACAGACCTATTAGGACCGCGTCTAGAACTCGACTCATTAGGCGACCCTCCCATCATTTGCCGCTCACAGGGGATGTGAGCAAGTTGGCTCAAGCGCCAACACACGAGCTCGAGGGAATGTATTAACAAGACGGACTTACGCCCCTCTGCGTCTAGAATTCGACACCTTAGCAACCCTCCCATTACGCACAGTTTTGTATACAATAATCTTTACGGTCATTATTAACAGCTTCAATTTCTCAGACAGATGATTTTCTGTATTCAATTTATTATAAAATACCTATTAAAATACTTTCTTCATAACATACAGTGTTTAAGAATTATTTAAATAATTAATAGCAGAAGTTCTATCTTATACACACTCTAGGCTCATTTACAGTATCAATTCGAGTTCACAAATGTGTGATGATCATTATGAATTTATCAATTACAAACGAGGTCCTAGGATTTTTCTCTCCACTGTTTGAAAAAGATTCGTCAAATTCAATATATTCCCTGATGTATTATCCTATTGTGAGTGTTTTTTGTTTGAAACACTTATCTCTAGGATGCTTGGATTAACGGTAATCATCGTTCAAATAAAATTATTTTCTCTGCGTTGACTTCACGTGCAAGATCGAGGTTGCTCTAACGTTGTTACTATGGCATTAAATCTGAACAAATTCACGAATTTTAGAATCGGTCTTTCTCTCTCATTTTTTCAAGTAGACAGTTGAATTTTAGAGTGGTTTACTCCAATTTTCCCGCTGAATTCGAATGTGAACTCAGATTTTGAAAATGTTGTCAGTAGAGTGAATAAACATCAATTAACTGAAATGGCATCTGTGTGTGATATTGATAAGGGCGGGATTCCCATATCAAAGGTACTGAATAATGAATCGTACGGGCTGTGACATGTGATTAAAATGAAACCTAATTACAATTATAAGTGTTTTACACAAGACACTATTATTTAGTGTTTTAAATTAATATGGCATATGAATCGGTGGCTGTGTGGACAAGAAAGATCTGAGATTATACCGGACAAGCACATTATTCAATTCAACTAGATAAAGTTTCATCATGAAAACAACAAGAAATTAGCCATTTTTAATATTTTTTTTGAGTATACCATACTTTGATATTTTAGGGAATATAATTGAGAAAATATATTCTGGGTGAGAGTTCTCTAAAATCGAAAATAACTTGTACCATGTTTCCATCATATTAGCTGTAATATTTTACCACTTGTCAATGATGTAGTTTTGTGTAGGATGTTTCAATATGACATTTGGCATAAGTAGTATATGATGGTAAATTAAGAATTCTTTTCTAGATTGGAAATTTGTTAATATGAAAATGTTGAGATAAAATGAAATCGTTGTAAATTTGTTCTAAAAGGAGCATACGTTCATAATAAATATACACAGATGCGTAGGAAGTATATTTTTGCAGGGGGGGGGCACTCCTGGTTGTCAGATGCCCCAAAAGTAGCTGAAAATACATTTTTTCGGGAAAACACGTTTACGTTTGAGTTCAATGCACAAAACCCCCCAAAATCATGCAGGTCGGATTTGTTTTTAATTTCAGAAGTTCATATGGACCAAATTTCGATGCGCTTTGGCTTATAATTTTTCGGCGATTTGCTCCCCTTACATAGGGATTAACTGAAAATTTGAACTTTAATATCTTTACTCAATAGTTTCTTATGAAGATTATTTCGAAGTCGGACAATTTATTAAGTAGATTTGAATGAATATCTATATTATGGGGAAGGGGGGGGGGGGGGGGGGGTAGGCACATTGATTTATCTGCCTCATGTGTTTTCTTAGGGGGGTGGCACGTTTACCCCCCCCCCCCCCCCCCTTCGCCGCTCCAGCGCCCATAAATATACATTATATTCATTTTAATTTTTTTATTTCGCTTCAACTAATGTGCAAAGTGGAAATAACCGCCGAACCAGGGCTCGAACCCGGGAGATCTCACTTCCCGGGCGAGAGTTCTACCAACCTGGCTACCATTAGATGTTTTGCTTCGCACATACCTTCATATTGAAATTGAAGTTATGTTTATATTGAATATAATTTACATTTATTGAATTTTATTTATTTGTTATCAAATAAATGAATTACATTTATTAAAATTGTTCAACAAACTATTCACCAAAGTCAAGAAGCATAGCTTCAGTGGAAAAGTCATAATAGTAATTAACTAGGGAAAATGCACCAGTCATTGGCAGATGTACCATACTAAGCGTGTAAATGTACTACTACCCAGCCGCACACCCCTTGTTACGCCCCTGAAATTCACATTCTTTGGTTCTATCTCATACACACAGTATACTTATTCATTATCAATTCGAGTTCCCAAATGTGTGACGCTCAATATGAATTCATCAATTGCAAACGAGGTCCTAGGTTTCTTCTCTCCTCGCTTTGAGGAGGATTCGTCAAAATTTATATTTTCCCCGATGTATTATCCTATTGTGAGTGTTTTTTGTTTGAGACACTTTTCTCTAGAATGCTTGGATTAACGGTAATCATCATTCAAATAAAATTATTTTCTCTGTGTTGACTTAACTTGCAAGGTCGGGGTTGCTCTAACGTTGGTACTATGGCATTAAATCTGAACAAATTCACGAATTTTAGAATCGGTCTTTCTCTCTCATTTTTGCAAGTAGACAGTTGAATTTTAGATTGGTTACCTCCAATTTTCACGCTGAATTCGAATGTGAACTCAGATTTTAAAAATGTTGTCAGGAAAGTGAAAAAACTTCAAATAACTTAAATGGCTTCTGTGTGTTATATTGATAAGGGCGAGATTCCTATGTTAAAAGTGCGGGATAATGAACCTTACGGTCTAGCAATACGTGATTGAGTGAAGAATTGTTATATTATTTAAACATGTATTTCACAGCTATCGATATGAAAACAATTGATCCTAACGCCATCTCCAATAGATATCGTCTATTTGCGATGTAATTGAACGAAATTGAGATATTTGAACGAATTTTTAAAACTACCACAGATCGAAGTGATCGATAGTGTGGTAGGTATACTTACGAGGAGTGTTCCGGAATATTTGCTAAAATTCGAGTGGTGCTTTCGTCATCTAGTTTTGCCGTAGAAACTAGATTTACCAGAATCGGTCCTAGTTTTCGCATAGATTTCAAAGCTAAGCGATTACGTATCTGAAATTGGCGGCCGCCAAATTGCAATAACCTAAAGTTTTGTTATGTTATGTTATTTTTGTTTAAAAATTGTTAGAATTCAAGATTACCATATTTTTGTAGTGGGATGACTAGTTTTAAAGGCATCAAAAAAATTTAAGAAATATTAAAATGAAATGATTTATTTTATTATCATTGTTTAGAATCAGTAAAATATACATTGACGCCATAGCTCAGAGTATTGCATACGGCAACAATGTCTTCACCATCGTTACAAATTGTTTCTTGGCTAGAATTGATAAATCATGATGCTCACCGACGGGGTTTCCGGTCAAAATAAAAACGTATTTGTCGGTAAAAATTATTATTTTCATACTTAAATGTGTACACATTAATTCATAAATATAATGTTTTATTCAGTGGACATTTTCTAGGGAAAACGGTTATACTGTCAAATGGCGTAATTTCTTAATCAACTAACAATTAATGACGTTGACATGGTTACAATAAAATATTAAATCATTCGACAGGAATGCCGTTTCCCGTCAAATTGTCCACTTGATTTAAATGTCATATTTATCAATGGATATTTACACTTTTGAGTATAAAACAGTATGTTTTATCAACATTATGTTGATATTTTCTATAAATAAATTTGTTAGAATAAATAGCATTTTCTTAAATCTGAAGGTATACCACGAAACAAACTAAGTCAGGAAGAACAACCAAGAGAATCAAGCCTGCTACCCATTACAAACAATAACATTTCCGTAATTATACAAGAACAATAACCAGATTTTGACATACTATTAAAATGCTAGTTGGACTAAAATGTTTTCTTCCTACTTAATTTTCCTCGTAACCTTGGACTGCGAAAATGTGTTTCAAGGTTGTAATTTTTCAATCATTAGTCAATTTTTTTTGCGATAATCATCTATAAAATAAATATTTTCTCAGAATTATATGGTTCTATCTTATACACACTAGGCTCACTCGTATCATCAATTCGAGTACACAAATGTGTGATGATCAATATGAATTATGCCATTACATACGAGGTCCCAGAATCCTCTGTTTGAACAGGATTCGTCAAATTCAATCTTTTAACCGATGTATTATCCTATTGTGAGTGTTTTTTGTTTGAAACACTTTTCTCTAGAATGCTTGGATTAACGGTAATCATCGTTCAAATAAAATTATTTTCTCTGCGTTGACATCACGTGCAAGATCGAGGTTGCTCTAACGTTGTTACTATGGCATTAAATCTGAACAAATTCACGAATTTTAGAATCGGTCTTTCTCTCTCATTTTTGCAAGTAGACAGTTGAATTTTAGAGTGGTTACCTCCAATTTTCACGCTGAATTCGAATGTGAACTCAGATTTTAAAAATGTTGTCAGGAAAGTGAAAAAACTTCAAATAACTTAAAATGGCTTCTATGTGTTATATTGATAAGGGCGAGATTCCTATGTTAAAGGTGCGGGATAATGAACCTTCGGTCTAGCAATACGTGATTGAGTGAAGAATTGTTATATTATTTATACAATTATTTCACAGCTATCGATATGAAAACAATTGATCACAACGCCAATTCCAGTAGATATCGTCGTTTTGCGATGTAATCGCAAACACTCCACCTCCGAAATATTTGCTTAAATTCGAGTGTTGCTTTCGTCATCTATTTTTGCCGTAGAAACTAGATTTACCAGAATCGGGCCTAGTTTTCGCATAGATTTCAAAGCAAATCTGAAATTGGCTACCGCCAATTTGCAATAAACTAAAGTTTTGTTTTGTTACGAAATTTATATTTGCATGAATCCAGAGATTACTACAGTTTTGTTGTGGGATGACTAGTTTTCATGGAATCTATTAAAAAAAATTAAGAAATATTAAAATGATTTATTTTATTACCATTGTTTAAAATCAGTAAAATATACACTAACGCCATAGCGCAGATCATTGCAATGGCAACAATGTCTTCACCATCGTTACAAATTGTTTCTTGGCTAGACATTATAAATCATGATGCTGTCCTATATCACCCACGGGGTTTCCCGTCAAAATAAAAACATATTTGTCGGTAAATATCATAATTTTCATACTCAAAAGTGTACACATTATTAAATTCATTAATATAATGTTAAAATCAGTGGACATTTTCTAGGGAAAACGGTTATACTGTCAAATGGCGTAATATTTTAATCAACCATCAATGACGTTACCATGGTAACAGTAAAATATTCATCATTCAACAGGAATGGCATTTCCCGTCAAATTGTCCACTTGATTTAAATGTCATATTTATCAATGGATATTCACACTTTTGAGTACAAAAACAGTGTGTTTTACTAACATTTGTTGATATTTTGTAAGTATAATTTTGAAACGATTTAAATAATTTATTAATATTTCCTAAAACACATGCACGATAAGTGTGAATATAATTATTATCTGCGCTGATAATAACAATTTTGTGATTAAATTTCCTCTTCCTGATAAGTTTGGTATTATATTAAATGAATTACTTTCCTTTGGACAGGACACAAACTTTATTTTTTATTATAAATTGCACAATATTTCGGCCACTGTCTGCGGCCTTCTTCAAGTGTATGTAACAATTATTGAAAAAATTGACAGGTATAAAACATTATGATTAAGAAAGACAAACAAATCACAATCCATTAGGCTTATCAAAAACCAAAGACTTTTTTAATCATAATGTTTTATACCTGTCAATTTTTTCAATAATTGTTACATACACTTGAAGAAGGCCGCAGACAGTGGCCGAAATATTGTGCAATTTATAATAAAAACAATTTTGTGATAAATAAGTTGAGTGATTTCCAATTATCAATTCATTATGAAATTCGAGGATTCAATAGATACTGAAAGAAAGACCTCAGAAAGACTGAACAGATTCTCAAGTCTTCTTACACACTTGTCCGGTGGTTTAAACCTCTACTCATACATTCGAAGCAAACTGAGGAAACCTGACAACGCCGAAGATATACGATGCAATAGTTCTGGCGAGTAAATGGCAACTTCTACGTCAAGGTCAAAATTATAGGACCTCAGATGATGCGGTGTGTACGTACTCAACGTCACACAGCAGATCTAAACAACTAATTCAATGCATTGTACAATACACACCGCAAATAATTTAAGACTATTTTATCATAAAGCTCCACTCACAGTTCATATATTCTCCGAATATTAGTAAAGTGGCTTTTCATTAATACTGAGCATTTATGTACAGAAATATTCGTAAAAAATGATAAAATCATGATTTAATACAGATAGGGTTGAAGTGTGGGTATGATCTGAGGTCAGTAAGGTTTTGTCTCATACACACTGATCCCGAAGACATTTGCGTTATTGAACGAAATCGATGGTATTTAACGATTTTTTTCAAATGTTAACATTACGAAGATCAAGACGATGCACTGCCAGAGAGAGAGGGGAGTAGCTCCATAATATCAGTACCGGCCCAGTACCGCCCAGTACCTGCCGGTACCGGCCATAGCAATTGGCCGGTACTGGCCCAGTACCGGAAATTTGGCCGCGTGCAGCCCAGCCAGCACTGAGCCAGTACCGGCGTCATTGCTGTTGGCCAGCATGATCTTTGAATGCACCATCTTGTTCGTGGCCAGCACCTTGCCAGAGTGGCCGGTACTATAGCCCATCACCGTGCCTTCATCGAGCCAGCTGATATGTTTACTGGGATTGATCTAAAATCATTCTAGGCCGAAAAGATTTTAAAAAAGTTATAGATACACAATGTCAACATATTTCTATCAATGCGAGCTCTTAAGTGTGTAATATAACCACAGTTGAGTCAATAGATTTGAAGCGAGGTACTTTGTGTTCTTGAAACACAATGTCAACTTATTTCCATCAATGCGAGCTCTCAAGTGTGTAATATAACCACAGTTAAGTCTATAGATTTGAAGCGAGGTACTTTGTGTTCTTGAAACACAATGTCAACTTATTTCCATCAATGCGAGCTCTCATGTGTGTAATATAACCACAGTTAAGTCTATAGATTTGAAGCGAGGTACTTTGTGTTCTTGAAACACAATGTCAACTTATTTCCATCAATGCGAGCTTTCAAGTGTGTAATATAACCACAGTTGAGTCTATAGATTTGAGGCGAGGTACTTTGTGTTCTTGAAACACAATGTCAATTTATTTCCATCAATGCGAGCTCTCATGTGTGTAATATAACCAGTTGAGTCTATAGATTTGAAGCGAGGTACTTTGTGTTCTTGAAACACAATGTCAACTTATTTCCATCAATGCGAGCTCTCATGTGTGTAATATAACCACAGTTGAATTTATAGATTTGAAGCGAGGTACTTTGTGTTCTTGAAACACAATGTCAACTTATTTCCATCAATGCGAGCTCTCAAGTGTGTAATATAACCACAGTTGAGTCTATAGATTTGAAGCGAGGTACTTTGTGTTCTTGAAACACAATGTCAACTTATTTCCATCAATGCGAGCTCTCATGTGTGTAATATAACCACAGTTGAGTCTTTAGATTTGAAGCGAGGTACTTTGTGTCCTTGAAACACAATATCAACTTATTTCCATTAATGCGAGCTTTTAAGTGTGTAATATAACCACAGTTAAGTCTACAGATTGGAAGAGAGGTACTTTGTGTTCTAAATGAAACATTGTCTACGTATTTTTATCAATTAGTTTGTTTTAATGGCACCTTTTTACATGTCATGTCTGACCCATTCTCATAAATTATTATATCCATGTTATATAGATGTAAGTGATTTTCTGAGATTATAATCTGTATTTAATATCAGGAAAAAAATGCCATCAGTAATCAGTAATACATGGGATATTTGAACAGATGTTCTTACGTGAATCACGTACCTACGCAGTTCATTGCTGTGTATATTATGTTACGGATTGTCATAATATTCATTTGTAAGGAACTCGTCCTACAAATAACCTGACAAGTAATGAAGTTATGCATATGACTTCACTCTGTATATGCACTTTCGACTTTGTAACGGTCACTGTGTATGAGTTCGGATAAGCAAAATGTACGCGTAGTGACGGTTATGTGTATGAGTTCACTTTGTATGAGCACATACGACAATGTAACGGTCACTGTGTATGAGCTCGGATTGGCAGTTCACGTGATCTCACATTATATTGAGTAAAACGCAGAGTCCACATAGATATGTCATATCATACTTACACAACGACGTCTTAGAGCAAATCGGTTATGACCACGTCCATCTAGGTACTAAAGGTAGCAATAGTTGTCATGGTAAGCATTGTCTATCTAGTGTAGTTTGCGATGTCTCACATTGGTGGTGTGTATTCACATACCTCACATAGATAGATTCGGTCGTATGGGTGTGTGGGTGTGTGGGTAGGTGTGTGTGTGTGTGTGTGTGTGTGTGTGTGTGTGTCAGGAACGGTTGCGCGCTTCGATTTGACATTGGTATTTATTGAAAACTATAACTAAGATGGAGGCGTTTTATTGCCATCATGTCTAAAATTACATCTTCTGCCTTTTGTGAATAAATTAATAACCGAAACTCACCTAAGACGAGCACCTTATCCTTTTGTAATTATAATAAATTCATAATAAGATACTAATACGGTCTAAACCAGCACATGACATTAAAAACGTCATCTCGGCAAGAAACTTCAAATGTTATTTTTCTTATTTTCTCTTGCTCTGAATTTCGTAGGCCGTGAACATGATCAAACCAAAGTCGATGGAGTTATATTATACATTTTCTTGGGAAATAATTTTCCTTCGTTTCTTATTTACTAAGAGTGGTGTGTATTGAGTCATGTAAACGACGTCAAGTTACTGTTGGTAATGTTTTAATCATCAATGCTTAAATTTTTACATTGCATACTGATAGGTACCTTAGAGGCAGATGGGCGGAAGTCAATTTTAATGATTCTCAAATTCTTCATGAATTCTTCATGAATTCTTCCTGAATTCTTCATCCAATCATATTTGTAATGGTGACATGGGCCTTCTGTAAGGGTACCTATACTTCAATATAACTGTATTTGTTAACATCAGTCCAATGGTAGGTACTTATAAAGCTTGATTACCATTCCAAAAGTGTGCACTGAGAAATCCAAAACATATGACCTTCCGCTCTTATACCTACCTCTGACCTCAGAGAAACGGATATATTGAAGCTCACCATGCATTCATAGTTTGCACGAGCTTCATTTGTTTTTCATCAACAATGTAAAAAAGTAAATTTCAACCATTTTACAGATGTCAAGTTATAAGCGGTTAATCAAAGATATTTGGTATATGAGGTGGTTTTATACCCATAAGAATTTCTTCTGCAGTTTATTGCACAGGTAACCATTATATCACCACAATACCGAAACACAGATTGACAGCCGTTCTGACACGTTACACCAATATGGTCTCTCAACAATGAGATGATGTCACGTGCAAACTATGAATTGGTATCACAAATAAAGAATGTGTCGTGTGTATCGGGTCACGATATCAACTTCACCTATATTTTAACGGCGCATTATGACACTATACATTTTCTTAAATTTCTTACTAATACTCATGGTCATGGTTTACATTTGAAGACTTATGTAATTGATTTACCATAATAGGTATGATTAAATTGCCTTCCTTCGTACCTCATTTACGTATTTTGTTGGGCATTTGGTCTGTTAATTACGTAACGTGTGTATTAACGACGCACAATCTGCTGACAAATATTGCTGTCTTTTTATATTTAATATTTATGCATACCTCACTGGTGCGCATTGGTCATGTTATACATGACGGGACCCTCTAGTATTTGTTAGAATTGCAAACTTAAACTTGGTTCATAACGTAAGTCCAACGCATTATTGCTCGGCGAGGACAGCTGATGGTCTCAGCTCTGTGGGCAATTATTGGCTATCTGTAATAGGACAACGGAAGTACCGCGTCTGCATCGCCAAATACATCCACGTCAGTGACAAGCGTCTAAACAGCTAAGTTGTGGACATTTCATTGGCTGAGGTTGGGTTGGTATGCGCGCGCATCTAATATACATAGACCGTTGAGTCATGTAGACTAAAAACGGCGAGGTTTGGTATCGCCACGGTAGCGCAGTGGTAACATGCTTGCATTCCATGCGGCAGGCCGGGGTTCGATTCCCGTCACATGCGATTTTTTTTTAATTTGGAATAATCACCTCTTTGAATTTGTTTAACCATAGAGTAAATTTTTTGGGGTTGCCCAGCTATAATTTTCGCCAGCGAAGTGAGATTTTTCTTCATCTTCAAATACGGACTTAGATTCTGTGAACTATACACAGAATAGTTCTAACGTGGTTATACTACAACATAGCGGGCGCTAGACGCTTGTACGTCAGTGACAAGCGGGCTCCAGCGAGTGGAAGGAAAGTTCGCTGCAACTGCAGAAGGTCAAATAAATCTTATCACGTCGCCACAGCAATAGAAATTATAATTGTTCTACGAGTAATGAAATTTTGAGTACAAATCTATCAGACACTTATGGTTTTGTTCTCGAAAAATTGTGTAAACTCCCTGAAGCTGTCCTGAAATCACCAGCCAGCCGCGCTCTGCTGAGCTTGTTAGTCGGCAGCCGGAGGCTCAACGTGTCGGACGTGTGTGTGTTGCTGCGCGCTCTGTGTGTTTAACATGCATTGTTGGAGGGGAGATTAGCACAGGCTGGTCGGATGGCTTGATTGGTAGTGCACTCACATTACTTCCTCTCCGGGCTCAGGCCGTGGAGCTCACAACAATGCCTGCTTTATGCAGCAGTGCAAAGAATATTACCTTGGTAACAACCAATGACTCGTGGCATAGCTGGTTAAAGCTTAATTACTGGTTTAACATGGTATTGAAAAAACTGACATTATTATTTAGTTACTAAAAGAGACTTTACAATTGTCTTTTTGATGATTACTTGTAAGATTTAAACTTCTACTTTTTTTCGTCAACTGTTCGGCGATTAACTCCACCGGAATTCACTTCGCGGCAAACCTCTAACTTAGGCTGAATTAGACAAAACCTTTTTCTCTTTTACTGCGTTAACAATAGCCTTTATTCCATCCTCCGTGAAGCTGGACCGCCGCTTGGTCTTATTTCCAATTCGACTTCCATGATTTCTGGTTCAGACATTAAATGTGACATTAAAATTAATACATTTGAATTTATAAGTAATTTTTACTTTTCCACATTTCAATATTTATTTAATGGTTATTTTAAGTGGTCTCAGCTGAATTCATATCCATTTATCTTACTTTCTTCTGAATTGACTTGGATCCTTCTCATTAAAAAAATTACAATTGGAGCACATTTCCTATTGGTCGATTCAAATGTGAAAATCTGTTCACTATTGGCTACAAATGTAACTGCATTCGTTAATATTTGTTGAATGCAATAACCAATTACATTGTTGGAATATTTGTATTGATATTATTGATAACACAATGTTATTTTCTTGATGAATTTTGAAACCTCTCTTGTGCAGTACTTAGTCAGTACGTATCATCTTCGGTATTATCAATTACCTAATTACTTAATGTTTCAATTACTTTATTACCGAATGAAGTTGTTGCTGGGAAACAAGTTGAAACAGGATTTATATATTGTTCTATATTTTTAATTATATAGTAAAAAATTATTTGACGTTGTTGAATAATAATCTTTGTTTATTGTTCGTTGTTCACTGTTCAAATGATTCTATGGCAAGTAGTGTACACAGCTTATCTTCCCTGTTTCATCTGTGATTCAAGTTTGCCAACGTGTATTGGATAACCCTGTCATTATTGTTATTCCCTGGTCAAGAGGCAAATGAATGGCAAGAAACGTGAGCACAATACAGGTATTGACTTGGCTCTCTTGAACGGACTTCTGCTTCGATAGTCTTAGATTGTCCACTAATGCTTGTAGAGTATTGTCAGCTGATGTTGAAGACATCTCAGCACTGCGATGTAGGCTGTGGTTCTTCTGACTCGATAGTCTTAGATTGTCCACTAATGCTTGTAGAGTATTGTCAGCTGATGTTGAAGACATCTCAGCACTGCGATGTAGGCTGTGGTTCTTCTGACTCGATAGTCTTAGATTGTCCACTAATGCTTGTAGAGTATTGTCATCTGATGTTGAAGACATCTCAGCACTGCGATGTAGGCTGTGGTTCTTGTTTGGTCCGTGATGTTTATCCCATCCTTGATCGACACCATCATAATATGGCATATTTTAATAATGGCAATGCTTAACTGAATTAAAAAGTTAGTACGAAATGCGGAGAATCTGCGACCAAAGACACACTTTCAACCAATATTAGAAAATATAAAAATATTAAACACATATCTGTGATTCTAAGTAGAAGGCTCTTCCTTATATTTCACCACGATTCTTTTCATATCAATTACACATCACGAAACATCTCCAACTCGCATTTTCAGTCATTACATTCGTTCTTATTGTCCTCCACATTTTACGCAATTTTGTGCAATTGTTTTGATAGTCACGAAGGCCGTTATGCTGTTATCTAATTTTATGATGTCGCGACTGTGATAACATTGCGTAACATGTGGATGCGTTTGAATTACCTGATTTCTTCCGTATTTCACAGTTTATTTGTCTTTTTGAAAGCTGAATCATGACAATACGTGTGATCCATTTCGTGTTTATTCTTATTTTAAACACAAGATTGTGAACAAAACATTGATCAAAACAAATAGCACCGTTTCATTCAGTGCCAATAGCAAATAGAACATTCTATTAAATTACGTGATTCATCCGTATTTCTTGCGCATGCGCTGTTTGAAGTATAAAACGTGATAAAACGTGGGATTTAATCCGTGTTTCGTGTTTCATATTTCAAACACAAGACTGTGGCAAGAAATTGGCGCTGGTGTTTCAGATAATCCGCGGTGACCTCGCTCTACCGACCTCCAGAAGACTGAAGCCAAACATTAACTAGAACAGTTGTTCTTGAAACATAGTGAGGTTTCCGTGGTTACATTGTCGAATTATGAATTAAATGAATAATAGACGTTGATGATCAATTTGTAAATAATATTTTAAACACTAAATACTGTTGCATAATTGTTTCGTTGTTAATTTGCCAGGCATCTGTCTACGCTTCAGTTTCAGCTGTTCTACACAAATGAAAGCGAAACGACAAAGAATCCACAAGGAACGAAACGAAAAATCCAGAAGGAACGAAACGAAGAATCCAGAAGGAACGAAGAATCCACAACTTTCAACTGAAGTGCCTGCCGTGTTACTTCACACAGCTTGAGTCAAGTTGTTGTTCGAGTCATGAAGTATGCAACAGGTATGATGTACTTGTTAGTGAAGCTGTGCAGAACGTATCAGTGTACATTGTTTGTCGGTGTTGGTCTGTAATCGAGTCCTGAAGTAAGCAACAGGAATGATGTTCTTGTTAGTGAAGCTGTGCAGAACGTATCAGTGTACTTTGTTTGTCGGTGTTGGTCTGTAATCGAGTCCTGAAGTATGCAACAGGTATGATGTTCTTGTTAGTGAAGCTGTGCAGAACGTATCAGTGTCCATTTTTTTTTTTTTTTTTTTGTCTGGGGCTTAACGTCGCACTGTTCTGCAGCGAGGCTAATGGCGACGGATGAATGATTATGATGATGATTGGGAGATGATGGTGAAGAGTAGGCAAGGATGGAAGGTGGGAAGGAGGCGGTCGTGGCCTATTTGTAGGGTACCCTCTCAGCATTTGCCTGTCGACTGAGGGAATACCACGAAAAAACCCCAGTCAGGAAGGACGGCCGCGGGAATCGAACCCGGGCCTCCGGAATACAAGCCCAGAGCGTTAACCACATCCCTACCCTTCAACCATTGGGAGCTAGAATCTGCCATCCAGGAGTCTCGTGACAGCGCACCTGGACCTGACCAAATCCACAATCGGATGCTGAGGAATCTCTCTCCTGAGGCGGTGTCCCACATCCTGAATGTGCTCAATAACATCTGGATTAGCGAAGCTTTCCCAGACTCTTGGTGTGAGGCGACGCTAATCGCTATCTTAAAGCCAGGCAAAGATCGCCGTCAGCCATCCAGCTATAGACCAATATCTTTAACTTGCGCTTTATGTAAAATATTGGAACGCATGGCCAACCGTCGACTCGTATGGGTCCTCGAGCGACGGAACCTGATAGCTCCTAGTCAATGCGGTTTCCGCAAGAACAGGTCAACACTCGACCACTTAGTGAACTTGGAGACAGCCATTCAAAACGCGTTCCTATCTCGACAACATTTACTAGCGGTCTTCTTTGATCTCGAGAAGGCCTATGACACGACATGGAGGCATGGGATTCTCTGAACGTTGCACGAGTGGGGATTCAGAGGTCACCTGCCCTCTTTTATTGAGAACTTCCTTAGTAATAGAAAGTTCCAGGTACGAGTGGCAGGTACCACCTCATCCCTACAAGTGTTGGAAAACGGAGTACCCCAAGGCTCCGTTCTAAGTTGCTCCTTGTTCCTGATTGCAATCAACGGAATCGCATCATGCATTAACAGGCCTGTTCAACACTCACTGTTTGTCGACGACATTGCGATTTTTGTAAAGTCGGCTAAATTGAGTTCCGCTTAACGTCAGATTCAGTTAACGGTCAACCGACTTATGCGCTGGGCGGATGACAACGGCTTTAGGTTCTCCACTAGCAAGACAAGCTGCATTAATTTTCATCGGCTTAGAGGCCTTCATCCTGAGCCCACCCTGACGATGGCAGGTACAACAATTCCTTGTGTTGATAAGTCAGGTTTCTCGGCTTGATGCTAGACAGCAAGCTAACGTGGAAACCTCATTTACAGCAACTGAAAACCAAATGTATGAAGACCATGAATATCCTGAGAGTGCTCAGCGGTACATCGTGGCGCGCTGACCGAACTGTTATGCTCAGGGTATACCGAGCACTGATTCGGTCACGCCTTGATTACGGGTGCATTGTATATTCTTCAGCAAGGCCAACTATTCTAAAATCCATAGATCCGGTGCACAACGCAGACATAAGGCTGGCAATAGGAGCTTTTCGTTAAAGCCCAGTGACCAGCCAGTGCTGCGAGTCCGGAGAGCCACCATTAGATGTCAGGAGAGGTTACCTCCTTAGCTGATACGCATCAAAGATTAAGGCCATGATAACACATCCAACACACGGCACCATCTTCCGCCCAGCATACGAGCTGACCTACTTAAACAGGCCAGCGGTCACAAGACCTGTTGGTATAAGGTGGAGCGAGCTGCTTCAAGAAACTGACATCTCTCTGCCTACCATCCAGCAGATTGGTGTCAGCGAAGTAGCTCCCTGGACTGTGCCCAGACCTAAGTGCCTTCTGCACCTGACACAGTTCCCCAAGTCAACGACTCCACCTGCCATGTACCAGCAAATGTTTTTATCCATATATGACCTATATCCTGACTATGCGAAAGTGTATACTGACGGTTCAAAACTTAACGACGCTGTTGGATGTGCGTACGTACTCGATGGCACGCAAGTGTTTCAAGCTAAACTCACTTTGCAGTGTTTTTACATCAGAGATGTATGCAATCCTTCGAGCCCTTAATTTTATTAAACGTGACGACCTAACTAGATTTCTGATATGCTCTGATTCTCTTAGCTCTATTCATACATTACAAACATTGTACTCTAAGGATCTCCTCGTACAACAAATACACGGTGCTCTCCTTGACCTCCACCTACAAGGGACAGACGTCTTATTCTGCTGGGTCCCAGGTCACTCTGGGATCCTAGGGAACGACCGAGCCGATAAAGCAGCTAAAGAAGCAGCAGCAAAGAATCACACAGATTATAGATCCGTCCCAGCATCAGACTTGAAAATACTATTAAAGAGAGAGTCCACGAAGATGTGGCAGTCTTCATGGGACAATCTCTTGGACAATAAACTGAAATCGATAAAACCCCGCGTCGGTCCATGGCACTCGTCAGCACGTCGATCTCGGAAGGAGGAGGTCGTCGTCGCTCGACTCCGAATTGGCCACACACGCTTGACCCACGGGTATATCATGAATAGAGAGGAACAGCCACAGTGTGACACCTGTGGTGTTCCTCTAACAGTCCATCACATGCTGATGAACGCTGTCAAGAATGCCGTCGACATCGTCTCGCGAGTGATCTTAGCGAGGTGCTCGGAGACGATGATAAATCTATTGATAAGCTTATCAACTTCTTGAAGGACACTGGGATCTAAAGCTGGGTTCCCATACTTCGCTTTCATTTCGCATTCGGTTCGCTTTCGCGTCGCGAAGTTTGTAGTCGTTTCCATAATTTCTGTTTCGCGCGTTTCGCGTATCCATGGATACGCGATACATAAATAGTATTCTGCCAAAAGTTAAAAACAAAATGACGAATAATAATCAGATAATAAGCAAGAAAGGCAAGAAAATGCGGAAAAAGTAAAACTTGAAAGTTGAAACGTCAAAACGTCAAAACATATGTTCATTAATCGAATATCGAATATAAGCTCGAGGTCGACCGGAAATGGAGATTCGATATATCGCATCACTTCCGGTTTTCGCGCGTTATGATTTCGTCAAAGTTGAAGTTGGTCCAACATTTTTGCATTTCGGAGACGATTTTCTGTGTTAAAAGGTAGCCATTTTGCGAAAGCGAACCGAATGCGAAATAAAAGCGAAGTATGGGAACCCAGCTTAAGACGATATCTAGTTACGCACAGCCCCACGCTGTAAGATGTTTTAATCACAGACACGTAGTTAGTTATAGTTTTTAGATCAGCCAGGGCCAGTATTTATAAACACGGTACCTGGCTAAATATGACTTCAGTTTTTACTGCAACACCAACTACAAATATCTTATCCAGACTTGACACTATATATTACATGGCTGACTCGCACTAGCTTAATATCTAGTTGATTTTAAACAACATGACTATTTTATACACCATGACTTTGGATAACGATATATCTGTTCATTTTATTACAACTCCTAGTTGTATGACTTGACTGGCGCTAATAACCTCGCTGTTGAGCGCCATCAACCATAATATCTATCTATCTATCGATCCCTCCGGAACTTCCGAATTCGTATTCCATGCCATGTTTTTATTAAATTTGTTTCCATTGGCGCTTCGAGATACTGCATTACGATCCTTACAGTTTCCACAATTAAAACACAGTGGAGAGCTGCATTTGCATAGCAGTTATAACGGTCATTTATCAACACATAACGGTCATCAACACAAAAAATTTAACATTATGCTGTAAATTGTTTAAACCTTACTATTCACTGGAAATTTGTTTTTTCCTCGCGACGTCTTCCTTCCTCAACTTTAAGATGGTACTCACATTGCCTTACAAATACAGTTAGTGTGTGAATGGCTGTGTCAGGCAACGTTCGCTTGTTAGGCACACTTACACACGTCTAAAAGTCTAACGCTATTAATAGGTTTCTATTATTTCTTCGACCACTTGATGAATTATTCATATGGAGTAGGTATCTACGTTCTACCACCTATCAGTTTGTTAAATTCAGTTATCAATTTGAAAAATATTTGGGGGGCTGCAATGTTCATCCAGTATGAACACTATGTTCCGACAACTTCGTTAATATCTACCATTAGATGACTTATTGAGCGAACATCTGATATCCGTGTGATCCTTATCAGTCAGGTCATGTCTGAACACAAAGATGTATTGCACTGCACAGCATTATCAGTAACAATAGATAATGAAACGCCAATATACTGTGTCATTTTCTCAAGAATCAATGGAATAGAACTATATATTTGTATATATGTATATATATATGTTATATATATATATATATATATATATATATATATTGTATAGAACTATATAAAATATATAATCACTAATATGAAATCAACATCTATACTTTATGTTAACTATAATTAACTTAAAAATAATTCCAATTCTTAACAAATACGTTAACCAAAAAGAAAACTATTGAAACTTAATCGACAGAAAAGCGAAATCACCTTATTAAACCAGATACAATGCAATACAGCTTGCAAAAAACTTGATATTTTAAATTTTTTCAAAGTGTCAATAGCAAAAAACTAAATGATGCGTTTGAATTACTTGATTTATTCTGTATTTCACTGCGTATGTGTTTTTAAAGCTAAATCATGATAATACGTGTGATCTATTCCGTGATTCATAATTCCTATTTCAAACACAAGATTGTGAACAAAACTTCAACACAAATAGCGCCCGTTTCATTCAGTGTCAATAGCAAATAAAACTAGGAAAACGCTCAGTGTAACGCGTTGATGAGCGAGCACGGGTACGTGCAAATTCTCGAACCGGAAATGCGTACACAACGCACAGAAAACATATACATCCATATGGAATTGATTATGATATCAACTTAAAAGTGTATGCTTTTCATCGAAACTTTAAAATAGCATCTAAGCACCTGGTTCATAAAGCAAATCAGAATCAATTTTCAATTGGCACTGGAAAACATTCATTTCGATACTTCATTACTGACAGATATTAAAAATGTAAATAACTTCATACGTTCTTAACTGATTGGGATGAAATTTTGTAAAATAAGAGACAATATTGGTCTTAATGATCATGCAAAATATGAGTTTGATCAGAATTATCGAAGACCGTTTTCATTTTTCAGCCTATCAGGAGATTATTATTTAAATTTTAACCAATGAATCTGAGTAACGCGTTGATGAGCGAGCACGGATACGCGCAACACCTCGAACCGAAATTCTGTCTATCGAAAATGTCATTAAAAGCCAATAATTCTAAAATTTCGCCACAGATTTGTATAGAAATCTCAAAACATTCCTAAAATATTGGTCCAAATAACCATGCAAAGCTTTAAGTTGATCAATTGAACCTTTATGATTGAACTGTTCCGTGTTAATTTTCAAAAATCACAGGATCTCCTTCAAAAAATATACCTGAGACCACTCATATGATATAAGTGTGTCTACACAATATCAGATCGACTGTTGAACGGTCATTATCAGTTTCATTTGCGTTTGAAAGTTTCTGCTCTAACTACCTTGCCTTGAACTGAAGAGTCGAAGTCGCCGTGAATTTGACAGCCAACACGCTAATAGTCCGTAAAATGTCAATAACGTTTGGATTTAAACACAGATTAGTATGAAAATTGTCAAAAATGCAGATAATGTTGGACCCAACCATCATGCGAAGTTATAAGTTGATCGTTCAATCGGTTATAGTTTAAATTTCTAAAAACACAGGAAAGATGGTTTTAAATTTTAACCAATGGGAGAATTTGGCTGAAACTTTGTTTGATTGGGTACAATGTTGGGGGTAATGACTTGTCAAAATTTCAATTTGATCAAAACAACCAATCGAAAGTTAATTTTTTTTAAATTTGAACCAATCAATGGATTTCAAAAAAATTAGGGTCTGCAACAATCAGAAATGTTACGTACATGTGTGCAAAATTTCAGCTCGATCGAAGAAAAACTCTGACCTGTATATCGTCAGTAACAGAAAAAAAAAAAAAAAAAAAAAAAAAAAAACAGAGGTCCGTGCCAAAAGAGCCAAATGGAGACGCTCGCTTCGCTCGCTCAACAAGCTAATGAATGACGTGATTCATCCGTATTTCTTGCGCATGCGCTGTTTGAAGTCTGAAACGTGATAATACGTGGGATTTAATCCGTGTTTCATGTTTTATATTTCAAACACAAGACTGTGGCAAGAAGCTGGCGCTGGTGTTTCAGATAATCCGCGGTGACCTCGCCGCGGGTTTAAACTCGAATGGTTTAAAGTTAATATTTGAATTGTAAGTACGCTGGATCCATGTGGTCAACCTTTTTTAAAAGTACACCCATCAATTAAGTGATTTTCTCTTTGTAGTTCTGAGATACGATGTTGAACATTGAAACAAATATTTAAATGTTTTCATTATAACTACATAATCCTTATTGGCACTATATGTGCCCTCCCAAATTCTGTGATCAAAACCATGGTTTCATAAACGCACTGAATCAGACTGCAAAATACAAAATAGTAAATTCAATACGACGATATCATTTAAGTTTAAACATGCGTATTCTGAATTAATTCATTTATGTAATGAATATGGCCATTCAAAGCGATGGTTCATCCTTTCATTCTACTTTACCTAGTACATATTAGTTAGAAAGGGATGAAAGGGAAAGGGATGTTTCCGCTTGTGCTAGCTCTCACCTTGTACTTGCCGCTTGAGAGCCGCAGCAGCTTTGTGGGCACAAACAAACGTGTTTGAGTCAAACGTGCACATCAACGTGTTACTCATAGCGTGTCCCTGGTGTTACAGTGAACGTGATACTTGAAACTTATGACATTATTTAAATACTTACATGATTATGCTCTCACCTAATTCAAAGCAAACGTACCAACAATATCGGGAAACCCTGTCTCTCAAAGATAGTAATCCATTGTTTGCTGCAGCTCTAACTGCGATGGCCAACGAATTAGCGGCAGCATAGACATTTATACTCACTGCGTTCGAGATATGCATCTAGCATGGCGACGTGGGAACCTATGCTTGACCTCTATGCGGCATCCATGTTGCGGTACATACTATTTGTTTACATTCTGTCAGTGCGTCAAAACGTGGTAGAAATCATGGCAGATTGCCAATCCTTCAAACAATACCGCAACATGGCTGCTATTGCTTAGCATGACGTCACGGCCTAGGAACCACCTTGGGTACGCCTGTCCAACCCGTAGATGCATATCTCGAACGCAGTGAGTATAAATGTCTATGGCGGCAGAGCGCAAAGGAATTTGCTCAATCGAGTTATGATTTTGTACATTGTGCTGATGCTAATATTGAATCGATCAGGAATGTCTCTGTACGATGCCGCCTTATGGCCAACAAACCAGTGGTAAGTATGTACATGCTTACGTGCAGTGATTGGCTGCTTTCCGTGCAGTGATTTATACCAGCAATTAGTTGAATAGCCTGCATTTCACTGCAACTTTGTAACGATCTGTTTCTGGGTGGCATTGCTTCCCCATAAAGTTAGCATTCCTGTTACTAATGCTAAGTGAAGATCGGTTGTCCATTTGTACTCTAATACTGTCCTACTTTTGCAATATTGTTTTAAAAACAACAAATTACCTCTCTGTTAAATTAGTGTATGTAAGTAACCCAAATGAACACAATAATAACAATAATTTTTAAATGGTTTGTCAACTGTATTAAATCAAGGCATAGGCAGTAGAGAAACAAAATCAGAAACGCTTAAAGTGAACTTTCACAAAAGTTGCGAATGTATTTCCCTGCTTTGTCGAGAGTCAGTAGGTAATCTCAATAATACTACTTCTTTCATGAATGAGGTAGTTGAATGATAACTTTTAGATTTTGAGGTCTGAGGTAACCCTGAGGTTGTAGTAAATGTATTTTACTATGTATCCTAATTCTTAATGCTATATGGGGTTAACATTTCCACCAAAGATAATTCATAACATATTTACACATTATGAGCTACAAGGAACATAGTTCTAAAAATAATTGAACTAAAATTAGAATTGTATCTCTAGCAGCTTTCTGGTACATGTTGATCGAGTCATCTAGTGAAATTATTAACAAATTATGCAATCGAATTTTTATTTATTCAGATTAAGATTTATCTAGGTTTCTCAATCCACTTTCCACTTTGCCAGAAAATTCAGAAAATTCTGTCCTGTTCTACAAAATTCTGTTTCATCATACCTATATAATTGATTCTGAAGATACAAACTAAAAAATATTAAATATAATTATCACTAAATATGTATGATAAAAATGGTAAGTATTTTAAAATATCAACTCAACATTTTGATTGTAGTCAGAATTATCAAGTACATGCAAATAGTTGCGAGAACCAAATGTTGCATATAGGGGAGACCGGGGCTAGTTGGCACAGGGGGTAAGTTGACTCAGAGCCTATAACTCGCGATATTAGTGACTTAGGATCTCAAGATTGTGTGACATAATTACTAGCCGCTCCCCGCACCTGCCAGTCCTTAGTTCACGACGATCGGTCACCACCTCGCGATTCTACAGCAGTTTGAAGTTTTCGAGGGTAAGAACCAACTATTTTTTCTAATGAAACTTTCCTGTTTACTCTTGAAGTATTAATTTTATCGAAAATCCAAGAATTTACTTTCAGCAGAATGATTCAAGGTTTCAAATGACATAGAGTTTTAGTTCCTACGCACAGAAATGAATTTTATAACCTCACTCAAACACAAAATTTCATATCGGGGCTAGTTGGCACAAAATATGTGCCAACTTGCCCCTTTGGTTTGTAAGGTTAGAATGTGTTTGACAGATGGCCAGCCTAATTGAATTTTTACAATATTATTATGTTTTATAGATCATGAGAGTCTACAAGAGAAAGACAGACCATGGGAAGACTCCACATCATATCATACTTCAGGCTGTAAGGAGCGTGAAGACAGGAAAGTCAATAAGAAGCGTTGCGAAGGGCTTCGAAATACCTTTCAGAACTCTTGCACGGTATTGTTCTAAAATAACAGCTGAAGAGTTGGATCAAGGCGCTGGCAAATTTGGATATTCAAAGGCAAGACAAGTCTTTAGTGACAGTGATGAGAAAGCTCTTGTTAAGTATATAATTAATGCATCCAATATATACTACGGTTTGTCTCCCAAAGAAGTTCGAAAGCTCGCTTTTCAATATGCTTCTGCAAATGAGGTAAAAATACCACAAAATTGGTCTGAAATGCAAATGGCTGGTGCAGACTGGTTCACTTCCTTTATCAAAAGAAATAAAACGCTGTCAATAAGAACGCCCGAAGCCACCAGCTTAGCTCGAGCGTCGAGCTTTAACAGAACGAACGCGAACGCATTCTTCGACAACCTTTTAACGGTAATGAATCGCCATAAATTCAGGCCAGGTGATATCTGGAACGTAGATGAAACCGGTGTCACTACAGTACAAAAGCCAAACAAAGTCGTTGCTCGAAAGGGATGGAAACAGATTGGAAAAAATGACGTCTGCGGAACGAGGAACTCTTGTGACCGTAACGGTGGCAGTTTCCGCTGGGGGAAACAGTATCCCCCCATTTTTTATTTTTCCTCGGGTAAGATATCATAATCATTTAAATGATAAATGATTAATGATTAAATGATACATCATCTAGGAAATAACAGGTAGGTAGGTATTTTCTTTTATAAATTGCAGATATACATTGAGGTTATGGTGTACCTACAACCTTGCAAGTGATATTGTCACTTATACTGTATCCACTTTAATAACATATAATTTTAAAATTATCTACAAAAGATATGCTTTCATTTCATACTTATTACAAGTGTATCTATACTTATTCAATATCAAATATAATTAAAATAAAAAAGTATGTGCTTTTAAGCATTTTTCCATATAACTTAACCAGGGCCAACATACCCCAAGTACTGTGCCAACTTACCCCGAAATTGGGGCAAGGTGGCACACCGATTTCACGTGACTAAATGTTTATTTTAAATTTATTGGTAAGTTAAAAACCATCATTTCCACTGTTTTTACGATCCCAAAACATGAGGGTACAATTAACAATCAAGACATATACGATAACTCTCAGGGTTTATTCAGAAAAACATAAAATGTAAAAAGTGTGCCAACTAGCCCCGGTCTCCCCTACGCAAGGTAAGTGTCCGAGGCACTTAAGGCGACTCTTCCCCACGTGACCAGTTTGATGCTTACGTTTGATTTGACTAGCTTGTAAGCCCACAAGGTATGCCATTTATTTCACAGGAAAAATAGGGGTTACCTTTCAGTAAATTATATTTCTAGTGGTGATGACTACAATAATGCGGTTTATACTGAAGTTCATCACAAAAGATAGATCTAATGTAATTCATATGACACTTTAATAATGAAAATTATTAACTTTATTTAAAAGGCTATGTGAATTACGAAGAAACGTCGACCAAAGACAGATTATCAGCCTGTGTTCAACTGGACAATACAAAGATATTAAACACATACCTGTAATTGAGCGAGCGAAGCGAGCGTCTCTCATCGTCTCCCATCGCGTGACGTCACGTGAATCGCTGCGAATCGTCGCTGAAAGTAGAACCAACTTCAATAACCAACGCAGCGAATTTCTGATGCGGTGTTGTGCGCATGCGCGGTTACCGCTGAACCACCTCTGGACAAATGGGGGAGTCGGAAGTACCATGACGCGACGGCGAAAACATCGCGATCATGGAAGACGGTGACTGAAAAATCGTGCCGCAAAGCAACATCGCGTTCATGGAAGGAGCACTTTAGTCGTTTTAAGAGTTTAGGATGGGTTATCAAAAGAGATTTTTGGAAAAAGTAGGTACATAAGTCATGAAACATGGATCTAGTGGAGCGGTCGCTCCACGCCAGCCAAGTCGTACGGCGCGCACACTCTCACACAACATACCGTTCAAACCTAAAGGCTGGAGCAACCCACTTTTACTGTAAGCATTAAAGTGGCATTTTCGGCCTACTGGATCTCAAAATTGGAAAATCTCACATTGTTGCGAAATATCTTAATTTCGAGCTATGGCCCACCCCACCACATTTACCAAATTTGGGAACAATAGGTTATGCCGTTTGCGAGCTGGAGGACCGTGAAAACCGTGAAATTGTACGGCTTTCTTCAGATAATGATTATCCCCATAAAAAACACTCCGTGTAAAAAAAACAGCCAAGTCTCTTCAACTAAAAAAAAATTATGAAATCTAAAAATTCTGCACTGAAACGTAGTGATATCAAAAAATGAGCCAAGTCAAAACTTTATTTGAAAATTAAAAAATACTTGGCGCATCGTGTAAATAAATAGCTAAGAAGTATAGGCTAGATATATATATACATATACTTATAGTATAGTATAGTACTTATATACTTAAACGGTTCTGGTTTAAATTTCAAAAAGGACATGAAATATTTTTTTAAATTTTAACCAATGGGAGGATTTGGCTGAAAATTTGTAAAATAAGAGACAATGTTGGTGTTAATTACCATGCAAAATATAAGGTCGATCACATTTGTCGAAGTCCATTTTCATTTTTCAGCCTATCAGTAGATGTTTATTTAAATTTCAACCAATGAATAGATTTCAAAAAAATTAGGGTCTGCAAACAGAGAAGGTTGGTTTTACATATGTGCAAAATTTCAGATCGATCGGTGCAACGGTGCGACCTGTGTATTGGCTATTAGCAGCCAAAAACAAAAACAAAAAAAAAAAAAAAAAAAAAAAAAGGTCCGTGCCAAAAGAGCCAAAAGGAGACGCTCGCTTCGCTCGCTCAAAAATCACGGCCTACTGGGACAATTTGAAAGTTTCGAAACTTGTCTGTTCTTCCATGGGCTACACGTCTTGGCAAGTTGGCTACACTCTTGCTTCTCATGTAATTTCTCTCAAAATACTGTCAAACATTAGTGAAACGGAGTTAATCCATCGATCAGGTATGTAGAATGTGATTTCGTATATTATTTGAACGAATTATTGCTATAACTTACTTGAAAGTGGATATAAAGATTCGTGCTGACATTTTAACGTTTTGAAATGACAGTTCGATTATTTTCCATTGTCGGACATACAGGACACCCGGACACCCAGACATACGCGATATGCGCATGCGTAAATAGTGTACATTATGTATGAGGATTGTACGCGCGCCATACGACTTGGCTGGCGTGGAGCGACCGCTCCACTAGATTATTATTAATCTTCCAATAAATTCCGCTTTTCACCACATATAAAGCTCGTCTGCCTGATGATACCTTGCCTATATGAATTTTTTGTGCCGCCATTTTGAAACCGGAAGTGACTTCATATCTCAAAAACGGCTAAACCGATCGGAACGAAATTTGCGCCAATCGAATCAGACGGTCCTCTATACGAAATAACAATAGTGAAATTAAAGTTTTCTAATTACTGACACAGGAAATGACGTCATAGTTTAGCGAAATCTGCCTAAATTCACTTCCCCTTTATATAAAAACCAACTACATACTCAGAAGGCTAATAATGAAATATTAGTATTTATATACATATTAATACAATGTGTAAGAGCTGTCAGCGGCCATTTTAAAAACCGGAAGTGATACCATATCTCGAAAACGGCTGGACCTATTAGAACGATGCTTTTGCAATTCTTCATGGCATATTACTTTAAGTTTATATTTAGCTCCAAACAATATTTTTCTTAGTAACTAATTCGGAAATGGCGTATTTTTTTAAAGGAATTAGTCATTGTTGCCCCAATAAGTTTTACAAGTTGTGTAAATAAACTAAAAAAATAAGCGATATCCCCATAAAAAACACTCCGTGTAAAAAAAACAGCCAAGTCTCTTCAACTAAAAAAAAATTATGAAATCTAAAAATTCTGTACTGAAACGTTGTGATATCCAAAAATGAGCCAAGTCAAAACTTTATTTGAAAATTAAAAAATACTTGGCGCATCGTTTTTTTAGGGCATTGTAGGTATACTATAAGTATATGTATATATATATCTAGCCAATACTTCTAAGCTATTTATATACACGATGCGCCAAGTATTTTTTAATTTTCAAATAAAGTTTTGACTTGGCTCATTTTTTGATATCACGTTTCAGTGCAGAATTTTTAGATTTCATAATTTTTTTTTAGTTGAAGAGACTTGGCTGTTTTTTTTACACGGAGTGTTTTTTATGGGTCTGTTATTCCAACACCAGAGTGAAAATATGGAGATTAAAAAGTTGGAAAGAAAGTTGTATCGTGTTTGGCTGGGGTTGTTGCATTTATCTGTGCTCACTCATCAACGCGTTACACTGAGCGGTTTCCTAGTACCTAAATACCAAATCCAAATTCCTACCCAATTTTAGATCATTGGACCTTGAAGATCTGAGCTGCACAGATCTTGAGCAGCAGTGGGGCAAGATCAAGAAGAAAGCACACACAATGTATGAGGCTAAACCGATATCCGCATCTTGTCATTTCAAGAAGACGAAGGTCCCATACATTCAGCCACCGGCACTTAACATCAGCAAGGATACGAATGATCTCTTCTTCAATGCCCTGGTAGCAGGTACATTTCTAAAAAGATAATCTATTGTAGAAAAATTGAAATTTTATTCATTTGGAAATTGATATTTTTGTGAAAAATAATGTTTTCTTTACTATTTTTGAAGGTGCCCCAAACTCGGAAGCATCAAAACACTACAAAAAGTCCAGAACAAGAACTACAAGTCCACAAGTGCAAGCATTGGTGCAAGAAATAGACGAAGATTTCTCTTCTTCCACAAGTCATCACTTTGCTGCCATTCTGGGAAGGACACCGGAATATTGGGAAGATGATACACTCTTCTCTCTTCAGCCCGATTTTGTTGATCCCATACTGTACAATTACTTTGTGGACAATGTTGTGGTTTCACCGGAACAAGCTTTGGGAATTTGCATTGCCACTCATGACCAAAGTGGGTTCGAGTGGCAATGGCAACGGAAGAACAGAATTACCGGCAGCAGATGTTATGAACTCTACACCTATTCAAAAAACAACCACCCTGATTGGGAGTCAAAATTGAAGTCCGTCATGAATTCTACATTCCATGGAAACGCTGACACCCGGCATGGCAACGAGTGCGAACCATTAAACCAGGACGTCTTATTTCATCAAAACTGGTAATGTCATCTACCAGATGGGGTTAATTGTAAATCCCAATGCTCCGTGGCTGGGGTTCAGCCCTGATGGCATCACTGTAGTGAACGGGGAGACAATATTGATCGAAATCAAGAGTCCGAGAGCTGGGAGGACGATGAGTGCTAAAGACTGTGCGGCTAAATTGCCATACATGACTCTGACAACAGATGGACTCTCTCTGAAAAGAAAATGTGGGTATTTTGGACAAGTTCAACTAGGCATGGAACTCATGAAAGTTATGCAGTGCCACTTCATCATTTTCGCCTCCCTAGACAATTCAGTCGAGATTTTTTTCATAAAAAAAGAGGAAGGATTTGTGAAGGATTTAATTTAATATCAGCGTTGAGTAATGTTTACTATGAGAAGATTTTACCAAAGCTAGTGAAAGATGCCAGTAGCAAGCAGCTTGAAGTATTTACCTAATACTTTACTAATACTTTTCCTTTTTTTAAATAGTAGTAAATTCCTACTAAAATGTATCATTCTTCAGGATAGGAGAAGTAAGGTTCATGATACCGCAAACTATCACAGCAATTTCATTCATTACAGGACAAGAACAGTGGGAATAGTATTTGACAATATTTTGAATATCTTGATGCGCTGGATTGATCTTTCTACGTGTACTCTTGCTCGGGCAATAGAACAAGTGAGGTCTGCAACACACTTGGTGAACTGGGCCTGTTTTCTGAGGAAAGTGGGGCGGATCAATTGAATGCCATGTTCAAAACATTCTTCTTCAATTAGAAAACCCTTGTCAACCATCACTGCATCTCTCCAGTTTATCCAACAGGCCGGATTGATTAAAGATGGCCTTATCAGACGCTCTGCCCCCATATGCCTTGCTCACATCACAAATGATATTAGACCTGATGGTGGAACACCAATCAACAGCTTCACTGTGTTCCTCCCCTTGTAATGTGAATAGGTTAGTATTCTACATTTCAGGCACTTTGTTTTCTCTACTGGGGTCTCCATTCCATCCAGAACAACTCTTGTTTTGGCATATTTTGAAAAGCATTTGGGCATGTTTTCCATGATTTCTTCTTTCTCTGGCCAACGAATTACACTCTTCAGGACAGTATGCAGCTTTTCAATCATGTCATAGAAGTAATTTTGGCATGTGGTGGAAGAACATTGAAAGAGTACAGCCAGACATCGAAACGATACGTCCAATTTTAGTCTCATGAGGGTCAACACAATTCGTTCTTTTGCTGCAAAAGCAAATCGGTTGTTTCCCTCCTCTAATATGTCAAACACAGTTCGCAAGGGCATCTAAGATGCTGAATTCTGGTAGCCCTGTCATCGTGCCAAGCTCCTGACCACTTCGAATTAGCTGTATCATAGATCTGTGTGTGGTGGTTTTGAAGATGTTTTCATTGAACTGGACCGCTTTGTCGACCAATTCCACTCTCTCACTCCTGGGAATTGCATCTTGCAACTCGACCAGGGCTGTTGCTGCATCGAGCTCATTCTGTTGATGGTTGGCAGTATTGTTTGCAGCAGAATGACAAACATCACATTGTGATGCTGGTAGTGGCTCGGAGCTGGTTTCAATGCTGGAAGATGCTGGTTGCAACTCGACCAGGGCTGCTGCTGCATCGAGCTCATTCTCTTGATAGTCGGCTGTCTTGTTTGCATCGTAACGACGAACAACACATTGTGATGCTGGTGGCTCGGAGTTGGTTTCGATGCTGGAAGATGCTGGTTGCAACTCGACCAGTGCTGCTGCTGCATCGAGCTCATTCTCTTGATAGTCGGCTGTCTTGTTTGCATCGTAACGACGAACATCACATTGTGATGCTGGTAGTGGCTCGAAGCTGGTTTCGATGCTGGAAGATGCTGGTTGCAACTCGACCAGGGCTGCTGCTGCATCGAGCTCATTCTCTTGATAGTCGGCTGTCTTGTTTGCATCGTAACGACGAACAACACATTGTGATGCTGGTGGCTCGGAGTTGGTTTCAATGCTGGAAGATGCTGGTTGCAACTCGACCAGGGCTGCTGCTGCATCGAGCTCATTCTCTTGATAGTCGGCTGTCTTGTTTGCATCGTAACGACGAACAACACATTGTGATGCTGGTGGCTCGGAGTTGGTTTCGATGCTGGAAGATGCTGGTTGCAACTCGACCAGGGCTGCTGCTGCATCGAGCTCATTCTCTTGATAGTCGGCTGTCTTGTTTGCATCGTAACGACGAACAACACATTGTGATGCTGGTGGCTCGGAGTTGGTTTCAATGCTGGAAGATGCTGGTTGCAACTCGACCAGGGCTGCTGCTGCATCGAGCTCATTCTCTTGATAGTCGGCTGTCTTGTTTGCATCGTAACGACGAACAACACATTGTGATGCTGGTGGCTCGGAGTTGGTTTCGATGCTGGAAGATGCTGGTTGCAACTCGACCAGGGCTGCTGCTGCATCGAGCTCATTCTCTTGATAGTCGGCTGTCTTGTTTGCATCGTAACGACGAACATCACATTGTGATGCTGGTAGTGGCTCGAAGCTGGTTTCGATGCTGGAAGATGCTGGTTGCAACTCGACCAGGGCTGCTGCTGCATCGAGCTCATTCTCTTGATAGTCGGCTGTCTTGTTTGCATCGTAACGACGAACAAAACATTGTGATGCTGGTGGCTCGGAGTTGGTTTCGATGCTGGAAGATGCTGGTTGCAACTCGACCAGGGCTGCTGCTGCATCGAGCTCATTCTCTTGATAGTCGGCTGTCTTGTTTGCATCGAAACGACGAACAACACATTGTGATGCTGGTGGCTCGGAGTTGGTTTCGATGCTGGAAGATGCTGGTGTAGGTTCACTACAAATAGGAACTTTATTATTACTAGGTGACATGACATGACAAACTGAGCTCTAGATTTGTTCATTATGACTTTGATGTAATGATAGAAACCAATCAATGCAAACAAAATATTATAATCACTGCCAAGTAGTTGGTTTGCGTTTAACCATTTATTTGCTTCTACCAGACAAAATGTAAGTAAAAGTGAAAAAAATTACGATTTTACTTTCAGTTAGAAATATTATATTAGGTACATTAAGGTGCTGATTTTTCAAAGCACTTTTAAATTAGAAGCTTAGTTAAACATTTAGATAATTTTGTAGGTACTAGAAATTCTAGAAATGTCAATGGTGATCAAATACATAACACTAAAACACTAAATACTATAGGTACTTTACCAATAAATTAAATTTAAATATATTATTAATTAAATATAAAGGAGTCGTAGCATTAAAAACAAGCGCTTATAGCAATTATTGCAACTTACCTGATGAGAAGCCGTGAGTTTACTGTAGTGTAGATCCCAGAAAAAACACTCCGTGTAAAAAAGGCAGCCAAGTCTCTTTACTTTAAAAAAATTCAACTCCGAAAAGGAGTGATATCAAAAAAGGAGCCAAGGCAATGACATTTCCAAATATTTAATCGTATCTTTGAAATAAAAGTATAAACACCGAGAAATACTTTACAAAAGGACTTGGCGCATCGTTTTTTTAAAGACATCATTCTATCCTAAAAGTGGACAGAAATTTACAAGTAGGTACATTGTCTTCTTTCTATTAGAGCCATGTATCTATGATACAAGCTACTTTCAGTAATGACTATTTTATAGTTTTGTCAATTGCGATAGTCTGATAGAAGAAAGATTTCATGCTGTAATAGATAAGTAATATAAGGGTGGAATAATTAAATAACAAGGAAGTGGGCTCAATATGTTGATATTAGAAGGGTATATTTTCATAATTTGATCTTTACTGAGGAAATCATGAAACGTTGTCAAATAATTACTAACTATCTATGTACCACTATTATATATTTTTGAAGTGTCAAGTGTATAAAGTTAAAATTTTTAAAGAAATTCAATGTGCCGTCACTGTGTACTTTGTGAAATGTATTGTTATAAAATGCGGATTAATATAAATTTATTTCATGATGAGAAGGTATAACGCATGAGACTTAATTAATTGACCACGAAACAATATTACGAAGATAACTATTGTGTATTTTTTACAAACATAGGCAACAAGTTTCATCGTGTACATATTCAAATAGAAAATATTTTACAGTAGGTATATATAATATGTAATTAAAAGATGTGTCCCTATTATTCTAAAAATTCTAAATGACGGTTGTATATAAATGGCATGCTTATGAATAGAAAAATGTATTTCATAAAACGATGCGCCAAGTCCTTTTGTAAAGTATTTCTCAGTGTTACGGTATACTTTTAAATTCAAAGATACGATTTAATATTTGGAAATGTCATTGACTTGGCTCCTTTTTTGATATCACTCCTTTTCGGTGATGAATTTTTTTAAAGTAAAGAGACTTGGCTGCCTTTTTTACACGGAGTGTTTTTTCTGGGATATCACTTCTTTTGTTAGTTTATTCATAAAGCTTGTAACAAATGTCGGAGGAAGAAGGACTAATTACTTTAAAAAAATACGCCTCAACCGATTTGGTTACTATGAAAAGTTGCGTTTGGTATAAGCTTAAAATGATTATCCAAGAAGAATAGCCTAAGTTTCGTTACAATCGGTCCAGCCGTTTTCGATATCAGACGTCACTTCTGGTTTAAAAAATGGCGCCCGATAATACTGCCGCCTTGATATCATAATTATAAGTGAACCATATTTGCATAATTAGGCTGCAATCTGTGCAGCCGTTTTCGATATATAACGTCACTTCCGGTTTTAAAATATCGGCCAAAAATAATGTCGTCTTGAATTCATAATTATAAGTCCAACATAATTCCAAAATTTGGTTGCAATCGGTACATCCGTTTTCGATATATGACATCATTTCCGGTTTTAACAATGGCGACCGAAAATAATGTCGTCTTGAATTCATAATTATTAGTCCTACACAATTCCAAAATTTGGTTGCAATCGGTACAGCCGTTTTCGATATATGACGTCACTTTCGGGTTTAGAAAATGGCGGCCAAGAACACTGCAACCTTGAACTTATTATTATTTACAATGAATGTTTACTTAATATCTATTAAAGAGTATAAAGTGTTGAATTTAGTGTCATTAAGCATATTTATGACGTCATTTCCGGTATAGGTAATAAGAAAACAATCTAGTTTTATCTAGGTGATACTTCATGAATGACCTTCTGAATTCATTAGCGCTAATTTCCGTAAAATCGGTTATGCCGTTTTCAATAAATGACGTCACTTCCGGTTTCATTTGGTCTTTCCTGTCACCATTTCCGGTACCGTTAATTTGTATATTCATTTATCCCAACTGATTTTTCAAATAGATTGCAGAATGAATATACAGGAGCTAGTTCAGTGGCAATCGGTACAGGCGTTTTCGATATATGACGTCACTTCCGGTTTCAGGAATGGCGGCCGAGAGCACTGGGTATTGAAATTATAATTTTGTATTGTCTATGTTATAATATAAGTTAATTATTTAAAGTATAATTTGATGAAATAAGCTAATATTGCAAATTTATGACGTCACTTCCGGTTTAGAAAACAAGAAAATTATATTTTTTAGTAACATACTTCATAAAGATGACCATCTTAATCGAATGGCGCTAATTTCGTTATAATCGGTCCAGCCGTTTTCTAGATATTACGTCACATCCGGTTTCAAAATGGCGTCACAAAAAATTCGTAGGAGCAAGGTATTATCAGACGCCAAAAGTGCACATGTGGTAAAAATTTCAGATAGATCGGTTCAGCCGTTTAAGCTGTGGCGGTGATAGCGGGGTAACCTGATATCAGAATCATTATTATTATAATCAGATACCTTTAAAAAGGGGTGTAATTTCACTGTTTTCAAGGCCTTCTAGCTCGCAAATGGCATAACCTATTGTTCCCAAATTTGGTATATGTAGTGGGGTGGGCCATAGCTCGAAATTAAGATATATTGCAACAATGTGATATTTTACAATTTTAAGATCCAGTAGGCCGAAAATGCCAGGTTGTTGCTTACAGTAAAAGTGTTTGGTCTGCTCCTCAGTTTATTAAGGTGGATTCACACGGCCGTTCCAAACTTCGAGTTTGAAACTCAAGTTTGCCGAAGTTCCAAATCACCGTTCCAAAAACCTTCGTGTGAACTATGAAAAGATTTGAACTGTGAGGATTGAGTTTCAAACTTTCATAGTTCACACGGGAGTTTTTGGAACGGCGATTCGGAACTTTGGCAAACTTGAGTTTCAAACTCGAAGTTTGGAACGGCCGTGTGAATCCACCTTTAGGCATTTACGGTATGTTGAGTGAGTGTGAGTGTACAGTACGACTTGGCTCGGTGGAGCGACCGCTCCACTAGATATCTGGTCATCTTAGCGGATGATTATTGTTGATGTTAAAAAATATAAAAATTGGATTTGACACTGAGTTTGGACTCTAGAATTCGTGATGGGAATTTGGAAAAGGAGTTACATGATTGGGTGATTCTAAACTATTCAATAACAAGAAGCATGATGTTGATTTCAATTGATTTTCATATAATTAATCTTTACCCTGATCGAAACTGATGTTGGTATTACAATAAATTATTACTTGAACCTAACTGATGAAATGACTTTTCATATAACAATTACTTTATAAATGGTTTTAGGAAAGATTTTAATAGTCAAATTATGCAAAATTTACTAAGTTTGAAATTAGAAGATTCTTGAGATAAATTACCAGTTCAGTTTCTTACATGAAGCTAATTGAGTTTCAACATAAACTAGATAATATTTTATTATATTTAGTATTAGGTACCGGTTGTTCAATGTCCCAATATAAGGTCAATTTATAAATTGAACTTAAAGAACCGTAATTGAAATATTGAAATAATTGATAATTGACAAATAATTGAAACCTTTATAAATTGAACTTCATATTGGGACATGATCAATAGACCATACCAAATATCAAGATATCATGACACTTCTGGAACATTAAGGCCTGGCTGTACAATGTCCTGAGAAAGTAAGCGCGGTTCTAGTTTAAATTTCAAAAATCACATGATTTTTTTTTTAAATTTTAACCAATGGGAGGATTTGGCTGAAACTTTTCAAATTTTGGACAATGTTGGTCGTAATGACTTGTCAAAATTTCAAATTGGTCAAACCAACCAATCGAAAGATAATTTTTTTTAAATTTGAACCAATCAGTGGATTTCAAAAAAAATATGGTCAGCAACAATCAGAAATGTTACGTACATGAGTGCAAAATTTCAGCTCAATCGAAGAAAAGCACTGACTTGTATAGCCTCAGGTACAGAAAAAAAAAAAAAAACAGAGGTCCGTGCCAAAAAAGCCATAAAAAGACGCTCGCTTCGCTCGCTCAATAATTTTTTTAATTTAAAGATTTTATCAACAACAAAAAATCGTAGATATATGGGCATATTATGAGGAACAAATTTAAATCAATACAAATATGAGCTTTTTAAAACATTTGCACCAAATACTAAATCATTTTCCTATACTTCTTGTGTAAAAAAAATCCTAATGTACTTATTACATAACATTGAGAGCTAAAGAGTTGCAAAGTAACATACGAATCTTTCTATTTGAAATGTTTGAACCATTAATAAATATTTATAATTTCAATAAAAAATATTTTCGTGGGGGGGGGGGGGGGGGTATTCGATCTTTCTACCTTAATTGAAGGTTAATTTGCTACATTCTGACCACTGACAGTAAAATCAACAGAAAAACTTATAACTACGAATAGTGTATACGTTGCAATGTGATGTGAAATTATAACTACGAATAGTGTATACGTTGCAATGTGAAAATCAACTGCACGTTTGGGAAAGAACCGAGTCTGTTTTCCTACCTGAAAGATATTATTTTTGTATTAAAAGAAAACAATCATGCAATTGCAATTGTAACTTTTATTTTACACCGTTCTTTACTCATTGGTGGGTCTCCCACACCGGCACAATTTGATTGTGGTTTAACCATAAGATATTCTTAAAATAATTTGGTTTGGCTCAGAGTCTAGAGCACAAAGATCTCAAACAATGTTTTATTGCAAGAAAATAAAGTACCTTTGAATGTCTCGCGATAAGATTCTCAAGTCAACTAAAAGTTGGTCTTCGCGACGTGAAGCAGCGTTGATGTTAGTGGCAAGAGATTGTCACCGCTCTGTACCGTTTATTCCATTTCAAAAAGGGAATGCAAGACCTGGTGTTCCAAGAAGTTCATGTCTCCCATACATCATGAACATATTTCATGATACCACCCAATAAAATTCTGCTTCGGTGAATATCACTTAAGTGCTGGAACAACCACCTTATCTTTAAAAAAAAGCAATAAAATAAATAAATAATCACTCGTTCACTTGATCACTCGATAAAATCATTTATAATAGCCTGGGCTAACAAAATGAATATAAAAAGTAATTTACGCCTTGACATGTGTAACTTGTTAGTACATTTTCAGCTAATTTGGTCATTTTAACTGGATTTTTCGTTGGCTCCTTTAAATTTTTGAAGTTGTTTCCCGCCTGATGGTTCTATCTGTAGGTATATTTATGCAATTTGCAGTACCTTATTGAGATTGAATAAACTGTATAGTTGCTCTGCGCTGTGTTGCCTCGCTGTCGAGTCACAGTTTCCTGACTGCGAAGGCGTCTGGTCGTCGGTCGCCTAAACGTCGCCTTTAGCGACCTGTAAGTCTCTAAAGGAATGACAGTCATCGAGCTGTTGGCAGCAGCAAGTTGGCTCTGGTAGCGGCTGATAATAATTTGACAAAACTACTGACAGCGTCCATCTTCCTTCATCGTATTCAGGTAAATAAACTTTTTAACACTAAATTCATGGTTTGTTGTGGTGTCACTGCATAGCTGTGACGCAAATGGTGACGTCATATAGGGGTTAGTTCTACAGAAATTCAAGAGGTAGCCCTAGTGGACGTGTAATTCTCTCTAATGATATCAGTGCATGAAATAGCATTGAAAATGGTCGTTGATGACAGGCAGCGTAAGGAGCGAGGAAGGAGAGACTGTACAGACGGCTGTGGTCAGAACACAGTGTATTTACTTTAGAAATCAAACTTTAGAAAGCAGAAGAAAGATTTTAAGGTTTTGCAATATGTTTTAAATAAGAAATGGCAAAATTCGATGGACTGAATGTGCTGTCAAGTTAGAAGAAAAACGTCAGGGAAGAACAGCCTCAAGTCACATGATAAAATAACTTTTTGCTCGAACCGATTGCGGTAGATTTTCATTTTTGGCCAGAACCATTCGTGACTGGAACAACTTGCAAGACTTTGACATGACTGACATATCAGTAAAAGAGTTTCGACATACGATTATGCTGAGTGACAACTAAGAACGAGGAGAACGGTGCTGAAGGAAGTGAAGACGGACGGCAAGAATTGAGAAGGATCTTGAGAGCTGGCTATATTTATATATTATACTATATTATTAATTTTCATTGTTCTCTTGTTCCTTACCCCCTTGTGGATACCCACTACTTGTAAGATGCGTACAAAATAAATATTTAAATCTTAAGGCCCATGCACAATTGACATAACCCGCAGCCGCAACCCGTAACCCGCAACCGCAACACGCAACCCGTATCACTATCAGTGCACAATTGACATAACCAAGACGTTACGGACCAAAGAAACCAAAGCATATAGAGTGAAAAATGCGACGCACAAATCACGGCATCATTGTTCGCAAGGCACGGCTTCCTCTTCGTCAGACATAAATAAACAAGAAAAGTACGAAAAATCTAGGAAAAATAATGACAACACAGTTTTGGCGGCTGGGTTATACCCCGTTCTCACTACAGTCTCAACCGCGGTTGACTTCAACTGCAGTTCAAATAAAAATGGCGTTGATCTGTGTTGATCTACCAAATCTGACACATGCGTTCACACACAGAATCAAGCTCAACTGCAATTGAACCCTGTAATCTACGCAACCCGCCTGACAACCAGCTGTTTTTGAACAATAAACAACATGGCGCTCACCGAAAGTGAAAGTATTTATTTATTTGCTTTGAAGCAAATTATCAACGCCAATATAATCAACAAATTACTAAGTAAACACAGGAGTAAACTTACAATACCTACGGGAATGTCGGCAATGACGAAAATGTCAGGTAGGACTAGGTTAGCTGTCAAATGTCCAAAGATTTTATAGTGGTGCGCGCATATTTCCTGTGAACTGCTTTGGCTAACTGCAGTTCAGATCTCAACTGAGTTGTAGAAACACGATCGAGTTTTCGATCGCGGTTGAACTCGATTGTGTTGCGTTCACACTGATGTTCAACTGCGATTGAGATTCTCAACTGCGGTTGAAACTTGTAGTGGGAACGGGGTATTAGGTTATGCTGTTGTAAGTAGATGATAGTTTGACTTTGATTTTAACGTGTGATATTTGTCTATTTCCGTTTCCGGTTTTGTTATCTCATTCTGATTGGCTGCCCGTCAGAATGTGGGCGTGGCCTGACGTAGCTTACGTAAAATTGTTGAATCTTGGTCAAGTCTTGCGGGCTACGGGCTACTGCTGCGGGTTGCGTGTTGCGGGTATGTCGATTGTGCGCGGGTGCATTGGTATGCATTGTTTCAACTTTTCACGCAGTTGCGCTTACGGGTTGCGGCTGCGGGTTATGTCAATTGTGCATGGGCCTTTAATCTACTATTCTAAATCAGAGTTCTGTTTGTATAAATAAGTAAGTTATTAGAGTTTTTGTCGTAGTCAATTTACGTCCCATTTACAAAGTCATTGCCAAAAAAATTCTCGCCTCCCGCAGTACGCACGTTAATTTCATTATTACAGGACTGTATGTGTTAGCATACTCCCTTTCAGATTTAAATATTACATTGGCAGCGGGGGTGGGGTAAGTGCAGGTCTACCCAGCAAACACCGAGTGTCAGATTTGTACCGGGCCGATGCCTACCAACGGCGCCGGTCCGGTGTCGCACGTTGACACTGGCCCGGCAAAATTGTGTCCGCCGGGCCGCCTCCTATTTGTTATCGGACAGCGGACACCAAGCAGTCACATATCCGCGTCCATTCCGTCACGAATATGACACTCACTAAAAGACTAAATGCGCGTGCTACACTGGCCCGGCATCAAAACGATACGTTTCGAACACTATTCTGACACATTGCGGACAGAATTCTGATATCTTTCGGACGCCATTCTGATACATATCGGATGCCATTCAATTACATTTTGGACACCATTCCGTTACATATTGGATACAATGCGGATACCATTCCTGCATTGAATCCCGCCCCCTTCCCCCACCCCCTTCCTACTAAATATTCATAATTTGATTATTTATTGGTAATTAATTAATTAATTGATTAATTTTTTAATTTATTATTTCAGGGAAACGAAGGGAGGAAAGAATTCATTTGATTGAAACGAATAATGTTTTTATTGGTTTTAGAATTGACACAAATATACAAAAATTACGAACGTAAATTCAAGTCTGATGCGTTTCGCAGCCAAGGCACCAGCCGCAGACATCTTCTTTCTTCATAGAGTTGTGGAGGATCTTATTTCGCAGGGCAGCAACTAAAACACAAACAATTTTCATACGATAAATAAAAATTGAAAACTTGTCTTGATGATGAACGAACACTTGAACTACCAACAATAAAGATAATAATATCACAACTGTAAATACTTTCTTTCCCCCAATGCCCCCCGTGTTGATAGTTTTTAAATTAATCATCGTACATAAAACATTCATTCATTGTTCATAAAAAGAAATGAACGTAAAATTTGTGACATTTTACTTCTAATTTACCTAGGTAATTGTTGATCGATTTTCAAAAATAAAAAACGAATACATTAATTGTCCTTAAATCTAGGTGATCATCCACATCAATTTCTCAATTATTGATAATTTTGATACTTCGATTTTTAACCGCAGGTGCTCCATCCCTTCTATTGTCAATGCATGGTCAATGCTCAAGGCAACCTTGGAGGAAAGCAAACAACTCCCCCTCCCCTCCCCTCACTTCCATCCTCTATGTAGACAGGCAAGGACACGATGACTGGGGGTTGGGGGGTTGAAATCGGCTTGAAATGTATGTTGAAATATGTTAGCATGCCAATACTTTATTTTTAAGAGACGTAGAATTATTGTCCATGAAAACTTAAGCAAAATCGGTTTTTAATTTCGAAGAGGTGACATAATTTGAATGTTATTAAATTAAAATGGTATTAAAATTGTGTAGGACAAAATTGAATTGACATATAAAAACCTTTAAATATGGAGATCAATAGGTACAACTAAAATTATTTGTATGTTTCCGTAATGCAATTACCCTCTTGTACAGAATCTGCTGCAAACAACTTAAATTATTTGGAAAGAGAGAGAACTGCGAATGGAGTGACGCGTAATGCAGAACGTTTTTACTTTTTACATGAGTGTTAGTTCATTAAGAGACACAGTTACATTATTGCATTGCATGTTAAGAAATTGGTACTTACCCTGCAATTAACAATTGTCTTCTGGTATGTAGCAGTTGATTGGCAGTAGTATCTTTCTTCTTGTAGTGCAGCGTCAAAAATCAAACTTGTAGTCACGATAAAAACCATTGGAGTTTGACTGCTTGAACTCCCTCCCCTCCCTCTCTCACAACCCCATCACTAACCCTCCCGAAGGCCGAAGGGCGACGGCCGAAGACACGAGTCTTTGCTCTCTACCCTTCGTTTTAGTTTGAAATAGCCAACACAAAACAATTAATTTAAATTTAATTATGCGATTTTCTAAAATAACTGTTGGTGTTTAATAATCTATATGAAATAATCTATATATTTATATAGCTTCACCTTGTTGATGTGCTGAAAAGTGCAATTGAAAGATAATTGATTCTTGATGTCATCTTTGCATCGGTCTTGCACTGGGCCAGCATCGTGCGGACACAACAAATTTTAAACTGATTTAAAACAAATATAAATGGGTAAAACTTCAATCAAAAGTTATAAAATGTATTAGAAATACAAAATCTACTCTATTTTGCAAAATCAGACTGTTTCGTTGCAATATGAGGCATATTTCTTGATTTTTGTTTCACTATTAAATTCTTCTAAATGATGCATGAAAATGCTATAGGCCGCCATGGTTTGTGTTAGGGAATTGAGAGTGTCATATTTGTGTCCAACGAGTGTCGGGCCGGCATAAGTCCGACGGCGATGCGACGGCACGTAAAAAACATGTTCGAAACGCGCGCGCTCCCGCCGACATCGGTCCGGCACAATGTGGACACCGTTCAGACATATCCGCAGAGTGTCCGCCAGTAGACACCGGCCCGACACGGACATGGTGATACCTCACGGACATATCTGAATAGTGTCTGTCAACAGACGCCGGCCCGACACCGACATTGTGTCACACGCGGATATATCTGAATAGTGTCAGCCAGTGCGGCACTGGCCCGATAGCAGAACACTGTCCGAGTGCTGATATATCCGCTTGTCAGTAGTGGGCCGGCATGAAATCGGTATCTTCATGCGACGCACCATCGCCGTTGCCGACACTCCGTCATCGGTATGATACAGGTCCGGCATAGAACTGACAGTCGTGTGTTTGCTGGGTAGTCTCTAAAGTTTTTATGTTGTCACTGCGATCGATGTCACCCCGTCACTTTTTCATTGCCTTATCGTTTAGTCCCAAGACCTAGTGGCAATGTCAAACATGTTTCTAAGGATATTGATTCAAACCATACATACGGTCAAGTTTGAGAATTCCTCCTGTGATATTCGTTTGTAAGAGTCGTTACACAGCAGACGTGGAACAAGGCAACTGTCATGTCGTTCATTAAAGTGAGATACAAGAAAGTGAGAGACATGATTAATGATGAGATCAAGGACAGTTGGTGGGTCATGGAGACAGTGCTGTATAAGTTGGGTAAGTATAACAATGTATTAGATATGACTGGCAAGCAGGACCTGTTTACAATGTTACCCGGCCACTCACGTTTGTCACAAATTGCTATTTTTAGTTGAATTTTTTTACTCATTTTTTAGAATCTTGGTAAACCTATGTACTGGCCAGAATAATTTACATAAAAAGATCCAACATATTGTTTTATCCTGCTTCAAAGATCATTGAATAAAGCGTGGGACATTAAGGACTTTCAGTCCAGAGTCCAAACCCTAGTTGACCCACAGTAGTTAACAAGTGTTATTTTATGTTTTTTAAAATCTCCATAACATCAAAATTTCTCCGAAATATTTTCAGGGTGGGTGGCCAAATTACCATATTTGTCAAAAAGGCACTGTTTTCATTGTCAAATTATCAAATTATATCAACCTAGTCGAGAAGCATATCAAATAAAATCTTATATTGAAAGCTATAGTACAATTAAAAAATGATATAACTATTAAAAATTTAATACAAAGGTCAAGAGAGATCAAAAAGAGATCACGATAAATGCCATCTCTTCATTCATAATAAAGATACTAGGAAAGCGCTCTGTGAAACGCGTTGATGAGCGAACCTAGCTTTTTGATTAGTTGATCTAGCCACTGCATCCGATCCTGCATCCGATTTGACATGCTGCAAGTAAAAGCTGATCTACATGACTTGGAACTGAAGCATCAAGAAGGCAGGGATGAAAATTAAGAATACTTTTTAAAATATTTCAAGAGAGTAGAATAAAATGTTTAAAATTATAATAACTTTTGAAAATAACTACAGATTATTGTCTTAAAATTGGCAAAAATACCTAAAATGTTAGTCCCAGTGACCATGCGAAGTTTTAACTTGATCGGTCAATCGGTTCTAGTTTAAGGCCACTCTACCCTACGTCATAGTTCACAATGCAATGGCAATCACCAAAACCCAAGGAGAGCGCCATTTTGTTTTGAAGAGTCACTTTTCACTCGAATATCTTTCTCCAGTGTGACTAGATACAATAATGCGGGTTGAACTGAAGTGTTCATAAAAGATCGCTCCTAAATGTTTCATGACACTTTGTAATGACTGTAATGAAAATGCTTCCCTGAACCCAAAAAGTGGGGGGCGAAATACGGCAAAACATCGACCACATGGCGCCTGTCAGACAACATGGACAATACGAAATAAATAAACATATACCTGCAATTCTAGCTTACGAGTATTCCTAATTTCAACACGCTTCTTCCTGGTATCAATTACACATCACGAAACATCGCCAACTCGTCTGTGCCGTCACTCTATTTATTACGATTGAACACCATATTTAAATTTCACTGAATATTTATGATCTGAGCCTTACGTCATGGCGTATGAATACATTATATCAGGTACGCGGTACTATTCAAATTTTGAAGAAGCATAAATTCAACATACAGGTGGCCGTGACTTCATCAATTGTTTTTTTTTTCAACTCGGATAATATCTGTACACATCTAGTGGAGCGGTCGCTCCACCCAGACAAGTCGTACTATACACTCACACTCACTCAACATACCGTAAATGCCTAATAAACTGAGGAGCAGACCAAACACTTTTACTGTAAGCAACAACATGGCATTTTCGGCCTACTGGATCTCAAAATTGGGAAATCTCACATTGTTGCGAAATAACTTAATTTCGAGCTATGGCCCACCTGACAACATATACTAAATTTGGGAACAATAGGTAATGCCATTTGTGGGCTAGAGGGCCGTGAAAACAGTGAAATTACACCCCTTTTAAAACCTATCTTCATCTGATGATGATATCACGAAACACCGCAATCACCGCCACAGCCTAAACGGCTTAACCGATCGACTTGAAATTTTTACCACATGTGCACTTTTGGCGTCCGAGGTGCCTTTTTATAAAACCAACCGGAAGGCGCCATTTTGAAACCGGAAGTGACGTCATATCTCGAAAACGACTACACCGATCGGAATAAAACTATCGCCAAATGATTCAGACGGTCATCTTTATGGAATATCAATAGTCAAAATATACATTGACTATTACCGAAACCGGAAATGACGTCATAAAAATGAAGAATCAGACTTGAATTAACACTTACTACAATAACTACAAATACAGAAGGCTTATAATGATACATAACATTTATAGAAATAAATTCTAGGTGGCTGTAATTTCAGCCGCCATTATGAAAACCGGAAGTGATGCCATATCTCGAAAACGGCTGGACCTATTGGAACAATGCTTTCGCAATTCTTCATGGAATATCAAAACAAGCTTATATTTAGCCCCAAACACATTTTTTCGTAGTAACCAATTCGGAAATGGCCTATTTTTTTAAAGGAATTAGTCATTGTTGCTCCGATATGTGTTAAAAGTTGTGTAAATAAACTAAAAAAACTAGTGATATCCCCATAAAAAAACACTCCGTGTAAAAATACCAGCCAAGTCTCTTCAACTTAAAAAAAAAATGAAATCTAAAAATTCTGCACTGAAAAGTAGTGATATCAAAAAATTAGCCAAGTCAAAACTTTATTTGAAAATCAAAAAATACTTGGCGCATCGTTTTTTTTAGAGCATTATAGGTATACTATGTATATGTATATTTCATGTATAATTTATAATTGGCTTATACTTCCAAGCTATTTATGTACACGATGCGCCAAGTATTTTTTGATTTTCAAATAAAGTTTTGACTTGGCTAATTTTTTGATATCACTACTTTTCAGTGCAGAATTTTTAGATTTCATTTTTTTTTTTAAGTTGAAGAGACTTGGCTGGTATTTTTACACGGATTGTTTTTTTATGTAAGAATAATATACATTAAATAATAGTATTTCACAACCTATATTACAATTAGAAGAGTAGCTTTTCCTGAAATCTATTTTTTACTTGCGCATGCAGACAATATTGATATCGTGAACAATTTAGTGGAATCAAAATTTACGTATGGTGTTCAATCGTAATAAATAGAGTATAAATAAAATTTGCAAATTTGATAATGCTTTGTACATAAACACAAAAATAGTGTTTGCAACATAAAGAGGGGTACGAAATACAAATAAAAAAAATATTTCCCCTCATTTTCTTTCAATTGCTTTTAGCAATTCAACTCGGACAGCGAAACTAATATAGTCAGAACAATCGTTATTATCACCATATTGAAAGTTCTCCAAACTTTGATTTGGTTGAATAAGCCAAATTACCAAATTAGTCAATAAGTCATTGTTGTCGTTATCAAGTTATAAAATTATAACATTAGGTATATAAATAAAGTCGAGAAGTATTCAAACGAAAGTTTATGTATAGTGCAAGAAATTAAAAATATTTAAACGTTAAAAAGGATATACAAAGGTCGAGAGAGGTCAAAAAGTGGTCGAACTCCCAATCAATAAGCGTTTCAGTAATTGACATTTCTTCATTTTTTTATTGGTTTTTACATTGATACATTTTATTCACTAAAAATAAACTGAAGCCCCACAAAGCCAAGTAATGGCTTGACTGCGGGGAAAATAACATATATAATTTAAAAACACAAAACACATCACGAACTCTCATCACGAACTCTCATGCATAATGATGTATACAATTTTTGTGTACCAATCGGTCTAGACTAAAATTGTTTTTAACATATCAGTCAGAAATCAGTTTTGGAGCGCAATTATCTTTTTGATTTAATTTAATTATATTTTTTATTAAAGGAAAATTCGAACGTTGAGTGTCGAATAAATTAAAATCGTACTGAGGAGGCGTTTATTGTCGTATTTTTTGTGTGACATTTGTATAATCGGTTAGGGGTGTATGTGATAGTATAGGATAGGGGTAACATGGGGTTTTATTTATTGTTTCATTTTCTTCATTTTTAACGGCAATACGTGTACTCAGCACGACTTGCCTTTGATACTTCACGTTCGATTTATTTTTCCTTCAAATAAATATCACTCCCTCCCTCCCCCGGCTGACCGAGCCTAAGCTGCCGAGCTCGGCTGCTTGTAAATTGTTTATATTTTCTTGAAACAAACAACTTAGATTTATTTATCGTTCCTCCTGACACATCGTTTATTGTACAAGAACAATAAATTTACAAAATTATTAATTTTCACTGAAATACAATTTTTGGCACCCAGGACAGCCCTGGAGGTCAAAATGGCCGTCTAGTATTTGAGGAATAAGAAATTAAGGTAGAGCGGAAAAATTATTTAAAGACTGCAAAAGGAAAAATTCAAGTCACGTGTTGAGCTAAATTCTTGTTCTAACAGCCCATCACTAAAATACAGTTCGTTATCTTTGCTAGAGTGTGACCCTGCTCGGTTGGTCATGTTGCGCATATCGGTGCCCGCTCATCAACACGTTATACCGAGGGTTTCCTAGATTTATAATTCGTGATAAATAAAGATTATTTTCATGTCCAAATAACCAAGTTTTCTTTCGAATAGTGATTGTAAATCTAGGCAACACATCTAGCGCAATATGGAAGTGTATTGTAAATTAGAAGTTATAATATTGGTTACAATGTACCTGAACTAAGAAATGTTATTATTTTTATTGGGGGATGAATAGATTTCAAGAAATCGACTTACAAAATATGGTGCAATTATTCTCATTTTAAAACAGTCACTGCAAAAGACTGTTGCAAATGACATAATTTTTTCCTATATTACTAGGGCAACAACTTCATCACTATTGTTGGATACATAGAAATGATGTCACATTTATGAAATTGGCACATGCCATTTTTCCCGCCAAATTGTCAGGTGAAATTTGATTTTGATTTTCCTGAATGAAAATTTAAAACTTTTGAGGTGATAACGATATTTAAGCGAGCGGAGAGAGCGTCTTCACTTGACTCTTGCGGCACTTTCTGTGTGTGTGTGTGTGTGTATTTTTTTTTGTCACGTCAATCCAGGTCGCACCGGTCAACGTATCAATCTGAAATTTTTTACACACCTTTATCTCATTCTAACTTAGACCTGTATAGTTTTTTAGAAAGATCCGTCAATAAATAAAAATAATCGTGTTTTCCCATATAAATAGTATTGTAGGTTCGAGGAGTCCGCTGTGGCCGCTTGATGCGCCCCATTCAAAACAAACTCGGAAGCAATCAGCTGTCGATCTATTATTGTTAGAATACGGTTTACGGTTATGTTTAGTTATACCTGCTAGGTTATAGTTTTTATTTTATTTAAAACCGATAGTATCTAGGTATTTATTGTTTATAAGAGATTTAACATGCAGACTTACTTTAAATCCTTTAAAATGCTAAGCAAATTATTTGTAGAGCGGCGAAATGCCTGCTTAATTGTAGAATTAGATTAGTTGGAATTGATAAATGAAATTGTACGTTTATGAATTATTTTATTTATTCAGTCGATAAGTTATTTATAGTAACAATGTGTTGGGTATAGGTAATTGCTCTGTTGTACGAAACTGCAAGTTACTGTTTGGATAATATTTCTTAAGGTGATACAAGCGCTCGGCTGTTTTAGAAATTTTGAGAGAGAACATTTGTTTCATAGATGGGATGTTTACTTGATCAGTCTGATTGTATATTAGTAGCACTTTTGTACAGTTGCTTCTTGCATTGTTAATTAGGCACCGGTTTTTCAACAAAACCGCGCAAAACTATGATATTTCTGATACAATTGGAGACCACATCCGCAAACCAATTGATCCCAAATTTTAATCATGATTTGATAAAAGACAAACTTAGGGTTATCACTTGGCACATTTTTTTAAATTAAGTTCCATACGGCACCCAGCGAGATATGGAAATAGACAATATTTACCAAAATTCAACTAAATAACGAATTAACTAATTAACGAAGCAAAAAATAAAAAAAATGTATAAAGGGATATCCCTTAGGGTGTCTTTTATCTAATCATAATTAAAATTTCAAAATATTTCCTCAACCCATGTTGTCTCCAATCGTATCCAAAAAGTCCATGAAACACGCGGCAAAATCGCTCGCGCTTGCAGCACCTTTTTGTGAGTTTCTGTCTCTGTATTTATTAATTATTATTTTGAATGAATCCCTATTGTACTTCAATAAATACTCCAATAAATACACATGAGTGTGTCTGTTACTAACTTGCAATGAGACTCAAATAAAAAAATAATATATAAATATTTTTTATATAATTTAGTAGATCGTGCGTTAAGCTTTCAGTATATTATTGCCGAGTTTTAAGGAATTATGGTTCGAGGTGTTGCACGTATCCGTACTCGCTTATCAACGCGTTACACATAGCGTTTTCCTAGTTGTAATTATTTGTCGTTTTGAATTTTACAAATCGTCTCTAATAAAATCTCGTCACACTTTTCTATTGTATTGGTACTTCGAATGATCTGCATGGAATACATTCTCATACACCACTCGCTCTCAGTCTCGGCACTGCCACACTCCCAATGAAAGATCCATGTCACAGTCATATTCTGAATCCTTCATTCTGTTCTCAGGTATTTGGAGAAAGAACAACGGCTCGAGAAATCTGCCGATCAGAATTATCTGCCTCACGGCTCCACTCATGATAATATCTGTCATGATCAACATATTTGCGAGCTGGAATAACACCACGGGAATGTTGATGGCACTCTTGAAGACCGTTCTTTTTACATCAGCAGCATCCTGCACCTGGACCTTTGCATACAATCAAGTCGCAATTCAGTGTACAATTAAAAGTTGTAGGAGAATGAGTAAACAAGCACACAATAATGAGAAATCAAATGAGAAATTATTGGTTACAAAGAGCGAGATAATTGCAAAGATTTTAACCATTGCGTTGGTCGTTTATGCTCTAAGTTTCATGTTTTCGATGCAATTTATTTTGCTTCCGCAATGTCTTTTTGAACGCACGTTTCTCCACAAGTAAGTCTGTTTCATTGAACTCTGTTTTCCCAAGTTTTCTGCTTGAAACTTGGAATGAGAAGCATTTGAGGTATATGGAGTGAGATGATTTCCGAACATTATTGGATGCAAATCTTGTATTTGCAAAAGTCAGTATTTCGTTATTTAAAAACTAGCCTGATCTATATATATATATATATATATATATGATGTGTATTTGCTCCCTGAGGAAGGTTTTTAAAATAAAACCGAAACGTCGGAGTTAAATCAGTCTTATTTCTTTCACGCAGTAATACCTTATAAAATGCAATCAATATATATATATAATATTTTGCTTCAAGCTTTCACGTTTAAAATTCATGATATTATAGACTTTAAGGTAGTAAACGTGTAATTATTTTAGTATTTATTCGACGTTTCAACCAAATCACATTGGCCCTCCTCAGGAAAACATCATTTCTATAAAATTCCAGTGCAAACAATTTCCACTACACCTCGAGTCACTGCCTCTCAAAACGAAAAATCTAACACCAAAGTCTAAAATTCCAATATAAAAAAATAAAAAATAAATTGACATTTCAATATAAGAACATAAACAAAGAGCAAATAGAACAGTGTTTCATTTAATGTTTCATTAATGTTCATTAATTAATTCATTCATTCATTCATTAATGTTCATTCATTAATGTTTTAATGTTTCATTTAATTTCAATGCAATGTCTACTAGCTATTTACTGTATTCCTTTTGTCACTGTTCTATTTGCTCTTTGTTTATGTTCTTATATTGAAATGTCAATTTATTTTTTATTTTTTTATATTGGAGTTTTAGACCCTGGTGTTAGATTTTTCGTTTTGAGAGGCAGTGACTCGAGGTGTAGTGGAAATTGTTTGCACTGGAATTTTATAGAAATGATGTTTTCCTGAGGAGGGCCAATGTGATTTGGTTGAAACGTCGAATAAATACTAAAATAATTACACGTTTACTACCTTAAAGTCTATAATATCATATATGTATATATATATATTTTAATATTTGTGCAACATTTTATTTTGAACAAAGTTATAATAAGTAATTTTATATAAATAATATAGAATTATAATTATAACTCTGAAGGATGATAGATCCCATGTGACCATAATATCCATGTCTTGACCAAGGCAAAGCGGCGGTGTGACCATAATATCCATGTCTTGACCAAGGCAAAGCGGCGGTGTGACCATAATATCCATGTCTTGACCAAGGCAAACCGGCGGTGTGACCATAATATCCATGTCTTGACCAAGGCAAAGCGGCGGTGTGACCATAATATCCATGTCTTGACCAAGGCAAAGCGGCGGTGTGACCATAATATCCATGTCTTGACCAAGGCAAAGCGGCGGTGTGACCATAATATCCATGTCTTGACCAAGGCAAAGCGGCGGTAAGCGCTCGCCATTTTACTCTACAGCGAAAAAAAGGCTTCCTATTCATAGCCACACACCTGCGTCCTGTGAGTGGTTTCAATAACACGGTTTGTACTGAATTGTTACAAAAAATCCCTCTCATTATTTCGGTAAACGGAAAGATAGGCGAGGGAAAAATAGGCGACGGAATTTTAGGCGAAAAGCCAACTAGGAAAGATAGGCGACGGAAATTTAGGCGATAAGAATTCAACCAAGACCGAAATATAGGCGAAAACTTTTTCATGGAAAATTACTTGTGACACTAATTTATCAAGATGTTAAAACTCCCAAGATTATTGGTTACATTATGCAGGCGTTTAAGAAAAAATTAAAGTAAAATTTAAATTTAAGATATGTAAATGTCAAAAAACAGAACACACAAAAAGTTAAAAAAAAAAAGTTGTGTTGTACACAAATATGTTGAGTTGTTAACCACACGGATTTTTTATCTTTTTATTTATCTTTCTTCTCTTTAAACTTTATCTTTTTTTATTGGTTTGTTTTTTTTGTTTTTTTTTTATTGGATTTTTTTTATTAATACCAAAACAATTTTGTTTTTATTATGCATTTTTGAGTGTTATGAAATATATATTTAGATATCAAAATTTCAGATAAAAAATGCGGTAGTGGCAGAAAATGTTGGAGAAAATTTGTTACAATTATTTTGGGACAAGAATAGGTATTTTCCATGAAAAAAGTTTTTCACCTATATTTCCGCCTTGGTTGAATTCTTGTCGCCTAAATTTCCGTCGCCTATCTTTCCTTGATGGTTTGGCGCCTAAAATTCCGTCGCCTATTTTTCCGTCGCCTGTCTTTCCTACAATAGGGAAGTTTCGTGCAATATTATTGCAGTAAATTTGTAAATATCATCATTAGTTATAATAACGAACACACATTACTCTCTTTTCATTCATAAAAATCAATTTGAAATGGCACGAAATATTTTGGCGGAAAAAACAGCATGTTACTAGAAACGGGATGGTGATGTCATTTCCAAATCCACAACAATGTGTTACCATGGTGATCCACTTTGTTGCCATGGCAATTGCAGGAATGTGATGTCATGTCAATTTATTCTGTTTTAAATTTAGAAGAAATATATCAAACTTTGTAACTGAATTTCTCGAAAACTATTCGTCGCACAACACAAATTATACTATATCTGTGTTCAGCAACATCTCAACTATAATAAAATAACTATTATTCTGAAATCTAAGTTACAGGAAACTTCCCTATTCATAAATTAATATGACCATTATTAATGAAAATGTTTCACCAAATTAAAAATTCAGTGCGAAATACGGAGAATTTGCTACCTCATGACGCATTTCCATGCCCATATTCCACTCGATAATAAGAAAATAGTACACACATAGGTACTTGAAACTTGAAATCCTGGATTATACATTATTTTTTTTACGATTCTTTCAATATCATTTTAAACACCTAAAAATATCTCCAAAAGACTTAACCTTGATATATTTTACATCGTTTTGGTCGTCAAATTTTAGAAGAATCGAAAAAATGTTTTTAGTTATTTTGAGTGATTTAAAATTATGATTCGGGAACTTTTTTAAAGATAAGAATAGCAAAACCGGTATAAAATTAGCAATAACCTTGTTTGATAATATTCAAAACTTGGCTTATCCAGAAGACTTTTGTCCATAAATTGATTACGCATGTTTTTTTGTTAAAATTTTTGAAGAAAGTCTTTGTAAAGAAACCCCCCGACGACCAGCACCTTAGCGCGGTTTTAAGGTTTGTGATGGCCAATGATCCACTGCAGCTAAGCCGGTGTTCCCCCTCGAGATGGTGATCTCCCTGAAATCGGGTCCCATCGGTCCGAGCCCTCCTGCCCCCTGGTCCGTCCCCATTCCGGCCTAGCCTTCCCACCAGTCTGGACTCCCCCGGGCCGAGCCTCTTTGGTTGCCCAATCCTCATGACCTCCATATATTCAACAAAGATACAAATACAATCCTAATGTGCGCAAGACGACCTTGTTGTCGACGCGCCATTTAACGATTTTGATTTTACAATGTAGCTATACTCCTGTATTTCAAACCGATACCTATTAACGTTTTGCTTCTGTGACGCAATATAAAACACGTGCTAAACGCTTTGGAACGGTTTCAGGTTCTGGACACCTTACGACCAAACCGCATCACCTATGTTTGAAATAACACTAATTATATTTACATATACGGAAATTGCTCTAGTTACAGTAGGTGGCATTATACCGATTTATTTCATACTCTCTTTCTTCATTCTTGTGATCGCTCATTGGAAAATACTGAGATATAACTTTAGCCACTTGCCTCAACGCGCAAGAGCGAACATTCGACTTGAAGCTATTCTTACGCGAGCTGCTGGTAAGTGGATGAAAGCAGCGGGAGTTGGAAGATTTGCTCAGAGAAATCCTCGCAAAGTACGGAGGAGAGATTTCTTGAGAAAATCTCAGCAACTTGGGTTGGGCAGACATTGCTCTGTGACCTTGGACTCTCACAGACAAGACATTGTGGACAATCAGGCAGTTGAGTTGCCTATTGAGAGCGCCTGGTGGAGGAAAGAATTCAACCGTAGACACAAAGAAGATGTTTGGCAACAGATAAGGAAGAAGAGGTTTGACCTTGAAATGCACCGCCTCCTCGGCGACTGCGTCAAACATCATCAAGATCTGTTGGAGTGAGTACAACTACTGTTTTAACTGTTGTAATATATATCTCAAACAATTTGAGGATTTTGAACAGTCAAGCAGTTTTTTTTCCGAAAATTTAATTTATCAACGTGCCAGTATCATTTTATCCACATTAAAAACACTAAGTGTAAAAATACCAGCCAAGTCTCTTCAACTATAAAAAATACATAAGAAATTTAAAAATTCGGCACTCCAATCGGTCCAGCCGTTTTAGAGTTATTGCATCACTTTCGGTTTTCAAAATGGCAGCTGATATCACAGCCACCTAGAATTTATGTATGTTTAAATGTTTAGATCCAGTGAGCCGAATATGCCATTGTTGATGCTTACAAAAGTGTTGATCATCTTCTCAGCCTTTTTTATATTACCTACAGTTAGGCTTTTTAAGGCTATGTACCACGTGACTTAATAATATACCATAAAAAACACTCCGTGTAAAAATACCAGCCAAGTCTTGTAACGGTTTGCATTCAGCGCTGGCGCCAACGTCAAGTCGTTACCATTATCCTGCATTTGTACCCATATTTGGAGGGTCGCCTAGAGCAGAAAAGATGTCATGCGCAATGGTCAATGATAGTCGAGTTCGCGGATCGGCGACCTGAGCTCATTCTCTTTCTCTGGCTGACCGTTGTCGACTTCACATCGCCACGTGAGTAGTGTTTAAATGTAGATTGTAACCACGCTAAGTTGTAGCGGATATAACATAGTGCGACTGGTCGTCCAGCCCCTACTTGCAGGTTCAATCTTGAGCTTTGTTAACAGAATCATTATTGTGCCCCTGTGGCCTACTTGAAATAGAGTAGTTAATGTATTTTGTCGTTGCGTAGTTTTTGTATTGCAATCAAGTGTGGCCACACTTGGATTGTCTCCGCGGAGAGTCAGGCAGTCAGGGAAAGGGCATCTTTTCGATCATTCATACCTAACTAAATTTAACATTTGTCTAACGTCCAGTAATCCTAGAACCTCGTATGTACGAGTTCTATTTCATTAAATGTCCGAAGTAATTCGGAGAGCATCTTATCACGGAGGAGTGTAAGTAAAGAGTTTATTATATTTATCATTGTATTGTATCAGTCTTATTTGCTATTCATTCAATTGCATGTGTTGTGTTGCCTCCAGGCACACAGCTGATGAGGTAACGACCTGTTTTGTACACAGAGTCAATTTACGCGAGGAGGTCAAACCCCCGGTAATCTGTTATCTTATTCTGATCATTTGTATGTTGTGTTTATTTGACTGTTCATTTATTCCTCACTTGGGGTTATGTAATAAAACCATAATTTATGTCAACTGGACATCGCAGCCTTATGTCTTGATAGTCTAGCACCTAGTTCTGATCCTATTGCTCTCGCTCATGTCGTGTCTCTCTCTTTGTCAACTACCACGAGATCACCCGCCCACACCCATCTCCAGCTGTTGCTAGCCCGGCACTGGTTATTTCTGCCCGAGGCGACGACGCCGGCGTGGCAGTCTCTTCAACTAAAAAAAATTATGAAATCTAAAAAATTCTGCACTGAAAAGTAGTGATATCAAAAAATGGGCCAAGTCAAAACTTTATTTGAAAATCAAAAAATACTTGGCGCATCGTGTATACATAGTTTAGAAGTATAGACTAGATAGAAAATATACATTAAATACACATAATACATATAGTATGCCTATTTTGCCCTAAAATAACGATGCGCCAAGTATTTTTTGATTTTCAAATAAAGTTTTGGCTTGGCCCATTTTTTGATATCACTACTTTTCAGTGCAGAATTTTTTAGATTTCATAATTTTTTTTAGTTGAAGAGACTTGGCTGGTATTTTTACACGGAGTGTTTTTTATGGGGATATCACTCCTTTTTTTAGTTTATTCTTAGAACTTGTGACGTCATATCGATTGACCAATTACTAAATCCATTAAAAAAGTCGCCATTGACAATTTGGTTTACTAATGAAAATCTGCGTATGGTACTATATATTTGCTTCAAATGATATTTCATGAAGAATAGCAAAGGTTTCATTCCTATCAGTTAACCGAGTTCCGAGATATGGCAACACTTCGGTTTTCAAAATGGCTGCTGCACTTACTGCACTGCCACAAAGAATGTATATCTATAAATGATGTGTATCATTTTAAGTTTTCTGAATATGTATTCATTATATAGGAGGGGATTATAATAATTTTTAAATTTGAATGGCGTAATTTCCGGTCTCATAAATAGGAAATTTCTAGTGTGACTGTTTCTATTCCATAGAGATGGCCTTCCGAATCGTTTGGCGGTAGTTTCATGTACCGATCAGTCAACCAATTTTCAAGATATGACGTTACTTCCGGTTTCAAAATGGCTGCTGAAATCACTGACCCCTTGAATTATAATTTAAACATGATTACATTTTATTATAAGCTGTCTCAAATAGTAAATTTATTGTATCAAAATGTAAATTTGTGAGATTTTTAAAATGTGTGACGTCAATTCTGGTTTCGGTATGGGAAACTGCAAATATTATTGATGATAATACATAAAGTTGACCGTCTAAATTGTTTAGCGCTGGTTTCGTTCAAATCTATTTAGCCGTTATTGACATATGATGTCACTTCCGGTTTCAAAATGGCGGCTTCCGGTTGGTTTTATAATAAGTCAAATGAGATATCAAAAGTACATACGTTACATAAATAACAAAATAATCGGATCAAATTTGTTGCCGAAATGCAAATCGATGTATTTCAAATTTCATGACGTCATTTCCGGTTTCGTTAACATAAATTTTAGTCTGTTGCTATTGATAATCCATATAGTTGACCGTCTGAATCGTTTGGCGCAAATTTCGTTCCGATCGGTTTAGCCGTTGACGAGATATGACGTCACTTCCGGTTTCAAAATGGCGGCACAAAAAATTAATGGGGTGAAGGTTAAATCAGACGCCAAAAGTGCACACGTGGTAAAAATGTGAGATCAATCGGCTCAGCCGTTTAGGGTGTGGCCTGTTTACCGGATTTAAATTCCAGGAGACTACTGAGATTATTATTATTATTATGAAAACCGCCCTAAAACACTGTTTTCACGGCCCTCTAGCGCGCAAAGGGCGTAACCTATTGCTACCAAATTTGGTATATGTTGTAGGGTGGGACATCGCTCGAAATTAAGATATATCGCAACAATGTGAGATTTTCCAATTTTAAGATCCAGTAGGCCGAAAATGCCACTTTGATGCTTACAGTAAAAGTGGGTTTGCTCCAGCCTTTATATGAGAGTGTGCGCGCGCCGTACGACTTGGCTGGCGTGGAGCGACCGCTCCACTAGATAAGGCACGAAATTGTCCAAAATTGCACATAAAAGGAAGATAAATAATGTATTTTCCATCATTCCATAAGTGATTCAACAAACCGCCTTACCTTTTTCGCCTCAAATATTTTGACGCCGGACGCGTCTTTCCATACCCTAATCGAGCCCAACTCATTGGTTTGAAAATTTGCATTTTACTCGCATTTAATGCCGAATATATTCGGTATAACCAAACATTCTAACACTCCCATTCATTATGAAACAGCTAAGTGAGGTGTCTCCGCAATATGTTAGTTTTAATCAGTAATTGTTGACAGTTTGAAAATAAGGAACATTGTACAAAAACAAAAACTTGTATATAGACTGCCAAGCACCTTTACCCCTAAAAGGATTGCGATCTAAAAGAAGGTCCCAGCAATAATATATTGTTGAAACATTTTCGCACTTAGAATTCGTGAAATCATTTCGCCCAGTTACTGCCGCCAAGCACGACATTATAAACCAAACATTGTGCCCAAATTTAAGATTGAGAAAATCTCTATGTGAACCATCATAGTATAAACTTTAAAACAATTATAATCATTTAAAACGAAAAATAGAAAGTATTCAAATTTTAAAAACGTTAACAAAATCAATTTAAAAATATTTCTTTTACATAACTTAAAATACAAATCAAAAAAATATTTAAAATTAAATTTAAAAAAAATTAAAAGTACAAAAAATAAAAATAAAGCTTGGCGCATTGTGTCAAGGAGGGGGCGACATAAAAAGAGGATGTCGACCAAGGAGACGACGATAGAAAGAAGGAAGAAGAAGATGATGAAGGAGAAGAAGGAAGAAGTCAACATGACTTCAAAAACAATGTGGTGCAAAAACAATGTGCCAAGCTTTATTTTTATTTTTGTTACTTTCATTTTTTTTTTAATTTAATTTTAAATATTTTTTTTATTTGTATTTTAAGTTATGTAAAAAAAATGTTTTTAAATTGATTTTGTTAACGTTTTTAAAATTTGAATACTTTCTATTTTTCGTTTTAAATGATTATAATTGTTTTAAAGTTTATACTATGATGGTTCACATGGAGATTTTCTCAATCTTAAATTTGGGCACAATGTTTGGTTTATAATGTCGTGCTTTGCGGCAGTAACTGGGCGAATGATTTCACGAATTTTAAGTGCGAAAATGTTTCAACAATATATTATTGCTGGGACCTTCTTTTAGATCGCAATCCTTTTAGAGGGAAAGGTGCTTGGCAGTCTATATACAAGTTTTTGTTTTTGTACAACATGTCACATGAGGTAAAAGTTTATAGCAGCTTTCATTGATGATTGAGTGTTACCTGTCATTGCATTGTTAACGCCAACAACGTCACTTCTTGTCTAAAGTTTTCTGTTTTTCTTCCAATATTTCCAAAGATAGTATAACGAAAGGGTCAATTTCTTTTGGTTGAATATGAGTTATCTCAACTTTTAAATTGTTAAAAGTTCAAAACTTTGAGTCATGTGAATAACGTAAATTGTAGGTGTATTGTTCCGGTGTAGACCGGAATTTGTGCGTCATCTCGTACTACGCATATTTGTTGCCAATTGGTAAACTGAAAGGTTCACGAAAGGATTGTAAATGCGTTTTCCTCAATTTTAAATTCTTCCAGGTTCACTTTTTTATGTCATATAACTCAATTGGTAAAGCTGCGTGCAGATGTTTACAACACATTTTAAATAAAATCAGAATGGTTTTTGGAAGGCAATGTAACTTAAAAGAACAAAATTACTAAACTTTAAGGTACCTGGAAACTTTCCAGGTAACTTTCTAGTTCTTTATTTGAACGGAACTAGGAACTGAAACTAGTTCCTTTTTGTTCAATGGAACTGGAACAAGTTCCTTGTTTGAGGAACTTACCCAACACTGCTGTTTAGTTATAGTCCCACCATGGATTATACCTCAATTTCTTCATCCAGCAGTTTGAAAACGTACCAAAAATGGGTGTATGCAGAATATTATGTATATTTAATTTTCTATTACATAGGGGTGGTTTCTTAAAATTTGGGGATGTTTGCGTAAGGGTGTAAGTACCGTACGGTATGGGTTATTTCAAATAGAATGTGTATATCAAATTTTGTTTGAGATCGGTCAAAGGGTATATAAGAAAGAACGTTCATACCAAGGAGCGTTTTCCTAGTTTATACATCGATACACTTATACTTATTTTAAAGGAATTACGGCAAAGGATGTGGCCATTTGATACTGCCTTGTTGTGAAAATTGATTTTGAAGATTTCAACCTAGAATTCCTTTAAGATTAACTATCTGAGCCACCTGGTGTTTATAGTGCTGGTGGGAAGGAGTAGGACGTATATCATTAACACAAAACACACCAACACACGAACAAACCAACAAAGAACGGTCAACCTGAATATACTGACTGATTGCCATAATACCAGAGAAGCTAAAGCACTATTTTTGCCGGAGAACAGTCACACAATCCTAGATCACACGCTTATAAATTCCCAAAGGTGTCTACCGCTTCCATCGGTAGTATGTAATTAAATAAAAATCAATGAACCTACACATATTTTGTTTAAATCTCACTAAACGACAATTAACATTAAAAAATCTCTATTGATTTAAAAATATATATATGATAACAATGAGAAAAAGTAGTAACACGGATCGTTTTTTTATCTCCTCGGTCCCATTCAGTGCGTACCTATACATTTAAAAAAAACTGTTGCTAGTCAAGACTCAAGTGAAAAAAACATTGTTTAGGTAATAAAATATCACTTTATCCATTCTTAAGGAAAACACATGTCATAACAAGCAAATGTGTAATTTCTTTTAAAATGTACCAAATATAGTTATGAATGTAATTTATGAATAAGATTTTTCTAAATTTATTTTGAATGAAATAGCTTTAAAGAAAAGTCCTTTACGAATACTAATTTTACCCTGGGGAAGTCTTCTTCGAACGGGTTGTGTGCTTACTCATTATCTTGAAGTATACAATTTTACAATAAATAGTGTGAAAATAAGTTATTTGAAAATACAATTGTGCTAGAAGACAGCCTCCTACTGCAGCAGAATCTATTATTCTATTATGTTACATTCCAAAACAAGTGTCATCTACGTACAATTGTATTTCTTTTGTGTCAAGACAGCATAGGAAACCAAACCTCTGATAATCACAACACAACCCCCACCCCTTATCCACCAGCCACTGAATGTTTATCTCTAGATCTGAATGTGCTTTGTGTATTTTCCAAGCAATAGGATTCACGATATTAATTGACATTTTATTATTTGTTTATTGATTATGGTGTGTGTGTGGGGGGGGGGGGGGGGGTGTTTATGTGTTTATTACGCATAGATCATACAATCAATTAGTCTACCGGTCCTTATTCCTGATGATGATGGCATATTGTTGATATATCTAATTGATTTATTGTTTGCGTTTCGATATTTTAGACAGAATGAATTATTTCGTGCATTTAGGTAGGTATTCTTTTAAAAATGCCATTACATATTGTTGAACATGTTTGTAAACTCACAGACGGAAGATTCCGCGTGAGGCAATCGATTGGCATCAGAATACAATACTATTGTTCATTGTGCGTAGTTAACCTATTATTCTTTATTCTACACAAAACGAAGTTTCCATACTCTCGAAACTGAAATAAATTTAGACATAATATTCATAGGTACGTGAAGTAGTAGAACTAAAGATTTCATTATGAAACGGAATCGATGTCTGTTATTCGTTTGTTGTCTTAATACTTGGATATCCATAATAACTATCCAAACGAGTTTTCTCAAATGGTTGATATTACGTCATATTCTGTCGTCATATTGAGGTATATTTGAGGTTTGAATCTTTCAATGTGACAAAATTATGAAGTTCACCTAGAATTCTACGAGCGGCTAGAGACAGAAGGTGCTCCAGGCGGGCGTAGGGCGCGCGCATAGGTTTTACTGGGCAGCCTAAGGAATAAAACTCTCTATGGGTAGACAAAGTCGAACTGGCGAAAATTAAAACTGGGCAACTTAAAAAAATAACTCTATGGTTAGGCAGAATTAAAACTTGTAAAAATTTCTAATAAAAAAGGACCACCCCGGCCGGAATCGAACCGGCGACCCCTAATACCGTAAGCCAATGCACTGTCAATTGCGCCACCAGGACGGCGATACTGAAAGCCGTTCGTAACCACTAAACTAGCAAATGGGCGAAGATTTCAACAAGACGCAATGTCGCTCGTCATACCTGCAGCATTACCTACGAACCTGATACTATCTGTGATCGCGATGGCAATCGGCGTGCCGCGATGGCGATGTTTCGGGTTATTGATGATCTACACAGCATCCCTCGACCTCTCATTTGAATATATATACTGGAAGGTATCATCGCTTACACAAATAAAAAAGGATGATGTGAAAAAAAAGTTTTTCTAGGATCGGGAATCGAACCCGTTATGGAGGAACACAAGCCAGCTGCCTCCGATAATTCAGCTATTCAGGCCGACAAGGTATGGAGTTGACAGCGAAGCTGCTGTGTTGGTAGATGAAGGGGAAGAGCGGAACGCTTAATATTGATAATTTTTCCACTTCCGGTTTGAAAATTTTGTTTTTTCTTGAAGTGGAGTGTCTAGCAATACATTGTCTTTAATATTGCCAAATTTCAAATTTCAAAACTGTCGATGGACCCGTTTGACTTTTGAAAAAAATTAAAATTTAAAATTGGATTAAATTCACTTCCGGTTAAAATATGTCAGATTTTCTTTCATAAGTAGGCGTGAGAAGGGGGACTCTATGTGTCTACCAAATTTCAACTCTCTAGACCAAACCGTGCAATCTGTAGAAAAGGGCAAGCAAATCGACGTGCCTAGCCAGCCAGCCAGCCAGCCCCAAAGTCAATCCTTGCATGTTTGAGGCCCAAAATTAACCCCGAAGGGATGATCGCAGCACTTTGATATTTGGTTAGGTGTTGTCAGGTGGCTAAATATACCCGATAACCATGGTTTTCAACTTTAATTTCTCACTGCATGTATGCCTGGCGACACCTCGTTTCGACCACTGAAGCCGTTGCGGTATAAGTCTCTGGTAGTAGCTCGCACGTTGTATGAGAGCGGTGCTTGGCAGCGTCGAGCTAGCGCCCGACTAGATTGTTCGGAAAGTAGATTTAAACCCTTTATAAGAAGATAAAAATTTCTCGATGTCAAAATTCGGACACGAGACAAATATTCCGTTGATTACAAGCAAGGCGAAACAAAATGAGCAGAAGAGGTTGGTTTTAATCAATAATTATAATAATCATTAATATTAAATAAGGGCCAATATTTCAGGTCAACACCATAAGCATACGCAAAAGTGCGATATACCCCAAGTATCTACTTTTGGACATCGCATTAAAAACAACGAATGTTTAGATCAGACTATAGATTCTCTAATATTGTCGGCTAGGTTTATTGTAGGTACAATATACAAATATAGGCTGTTCAATTTACGCTTACAACGCCGTTAGGGTGTAAATAAGCAGCACCATCCAGACCTTCCATCTGAATTCACACTTTGCCAACCTAAACTCTTTAAATAAAATCCGCTAACTTGAATGTGCCACCTAGTTCTGGCTGATTTTCATTTTGTTGTGTTGGTGCTAGCGTAGTACATCATTTTCGTTGCCATCTTCACCACCATAATCATTGTACAGAAGATTTGAACAAACTATAGTGTATTGTAAAGTGTTTTTGTGTAACGAAACAGGTACCAGGTGTTTAGGCCCTTAGGTAACTACCTAAGGTACTAAGAAGTGACAGTAGGAAGTCATTTGAAGGACGACATAAAATAATTTGAATTGCTAGAAAATATTTGTTCAGTACTTTAATCTCTAAACACTTGTATTGAGTTGGGCTCGATTAGGGTATGGAAAGACGCATCCCGGACTCTTTTAACAGCGTACTATACCTTTTCTCACATTTATCGATCCCCGATAATTTTGATCCCCTCCCCCCCCCCCCCCTCCCCCACCCCCCCCCCACTCAAAATGAAGTTCCTACGAGCCTGCTTGCAAGTAGGCTCATTGCCTTCGATGAATAGGCGAAGAAAACGACTTCCAGTTTTTGCAATAAATTTATTTGTACCCTGGCCACAGGCAATACAAAATGAGGGGTTTCTCGATGAAAAATCCGGGACGTTCCGATTTAATTTTAGATATATTGAAATACAAATTCGAAAAAAGGGCCTATTCGTTCTTTTCGTATATGCATTAAGAATATTCATGCCAAGTTTCAGATCTGTTGAACGGTTATTCAGTTGGAGCTGTTCGTATGGATCGTATTTTACCCGTTTAGATCGTCCCGGATAATGTTTTGACTTTGCAAAATGAGGTGATTCCGCTTAATATCGGTCACTATTAACATCGTCTTATTATATTTGCCCTAAAATTTAAATCTCGTATCCTCCCGAGAATCCCCTTAACGGTATTTTGAGTGAGTGTGCTCACTGTACGGCTTGGCTGGGTGGAACGACCACTCCACTAGATTAAGAACGTTAAACATTGAAAGTATAATTATCTAGCATACAGAAAACGAACATTATTATTGTGGGATGGATAGTTTTCAAGTAATTGATACAGAAAGATTGATGGAAATCTCCGAATTTTTAAATTCTTGAACAGTGATTTATAACAGTGATATCGGCATTGACGTCGGGGCTCAGCATTGCCATGACAACAAAGTATTCACCATGGTAACACATTGTTGTGAACCTATAAATTACATCACCGGGCATTATACGTCACACATAGATTTTCCCGCTAAAATGTCACTTGAAATTTGAATTTGATATTTTATGAATGAAAACGTTCATTTTGTCTGGTAACAAGTGTATTTGTCATTTCATTGACGTGTTATTTTTACTTTTTTAAGGAGACTATAACAAAAAAAAAATCATTCCTATGACGTAACCCTGGAACCCCCTAATAGAATTTCTGTCCCACAGGGTTGCCATTGTATTTGAATCTGCTATTCAACCATTTCTTCTGACGTACATGCTGCTTTTCATTATTATATTCACATCGTGTATGCTGTTATTTCAGGAGGTGAGTATTAAAAATCGACCAATTTACAAAACAAAAACGTTGCGGCATAATTATTTATTATTGTTTTGTTGTAACTTGATAATGAGTGAATGCAAATAATTTATTTTTTATTTTTTCGATTCACCCATCTCAAGTTTTATGACTTTATACATTATCCTTAGTCGTAAAAATATCTCAAGCAAAACTCGCTTCGTAATTTCCAAATGAATCAAGATAACGAATGCCAAAAAAACGTTTTCTTCTTCAGCACATCCCCGTCCTTTATTTTGGTTTTCATAATGCTCATCGCACTCCCTCTGCGTGACCTTCAAATTGGGGGTTTAGTAAATTGAGTATCATTTAGTCAGTGACCTTCAAATGGGGGGTTTAGAAAATTGAGTATCATTTAGTCATTTGTATGGAGTTAGCTCGATTTACAACCCATGTTTAAAAATATCATGTCAATTATTTTTATGGATGTTCAAGGATGTGGCCAAGCTAATAACCTTAGTTTGTTTAGATAATTTAAAGTCTTTTTACATTAAAAAAATCTTTAAAAACTGAATTATCATCAAATTGTTACTTTTCAACCCCATTTTTCCCCAAGATGCAATGTGCAAACATTTACTTATGATCGAAGAAACTGTGATAGCAACAGATTGATTGATTGATTATTAGAGTTTAACGGCGCGTCAACGACGAGGTTATATTGCGCACATTAATTTTAACTTTTAACTTTGTTGAACTAAGTGGAGGACATCGGGAGGGGTCGACCTAACGGGCCCGATATCGGGGAGAGTGAAACTGGTGGGAAAGCCAGGTCAGAATGGGGACAGACCGGGGGGTGGAGAGCTTCGGGCCGGTGGGACTCGATTTCAGGGGGATCACCATCTCGAGGGGGGAGGCCGGCCCGAGGGGCCCGCGAATTTGGGGAGGGCATGGGACTAGGTCGACCCTGGACTGCACTTGGTTGGGGCCAACTCGTATGTGAGCCGGCCCCTTAAGCCCCACCACCACGTCAAGGTGGCAGTTCATTGGTGGGGGATAGCAACAGAAAAGAACATACATTTTGAGTAAAAAATGTACTATACTGAACGTTTTTTTTTCAGAATACAATTGATGTTGAGCATCATTTGATTATAGGTGCCGGTATTTTTCATCTGCCAACCATGTACTTCGGATGTTGGCTCTCCGAGAAAATTGTACATGAGGTATGACGTCATTTTAAGTGTATAATAAAAGCAGCTTTGTGTATTCATTGCTGATACATTCCTTATCCAGTAGAGCTCGCTGGTAAGGGAGGCTGCGTATGATACACAGTGGTACGCAGCAACAGATGGGTTCAAGAGATCAATCCGTATCATCATGTCACGTGCTAATCAACCTGTTGTACTCACAGTGGCTGGGTTTGTGCCCGTAACTGCCGAGACCTTTGCAAACGTGAGTATAAGGGAATAGCAATTTGTTGCGAGTTGTACACTAACAATACAAATTACCAAAACAGGGTGCCGATTGGATCACAATTTAGGGGATGTTTCTGGGGATAAACGACCTAAAATCATTGACTTCCGCTCTATGGAATTCGTTACTTCTATACTGCCGTGTTACGGATAAGCAACGTATCGACCATGAAAGTACGGGTTGAGGTGGCATTACATGTTGTTGCAATCCGTGGCTGGAAGCAGCGTATGAATCACGTGATCGTTCTGTACTTGTGCAGAGATATATTTTAGTCATTGTACATTCGCATATTGATAATTTGGTCCATATGCGGGTTCCATATGCGGTTTTCACAAGGAGGTTATATACTTGGAGTGGCCATTCGCCGCGCGGTTTGAAGCTAACCAACGTTCTGCGGGCATATTTCGCCTCACGCGCCAAAACTCCAGGGAAGCAACGAGTCACGTCGCACGCGGTCATACGAGCGCATTTCCAAGAGTTCCAGGAATGTTTCGATTGCGCGCCAATCCCATATCACTTAGGGATATGCGGTTTGTAACATTGCTTCACTGAGACTCTAAGGAATCGCCTCCAATTTTTCGAATCTTGATACTTTAAATAGTTGCGACGTTACAGCAATTTGAATAGAAGAATAGAACACTTTTTGTGCATTCTGAGTTCTTTCCAAACGTTCCCAGACATATTTTAATTGCGTGCCACCCAAAGTGAAAAAGTGAATCGAAAAATGGGAGGTGATTTCTCGGAGTCTTAGTTCAACAATGCTACAAACCGCATCTCTCTAAGTGTATTCATTGACGCGCAATTACAATATTCCTGGAACTCTTGGAACGGCGCTCGTAAGCGCGCGTGCGAATGCAATCGTTTCTGCCTGGAGTTTTTCCGCCTTGGAGGAGTGGCGGCTAGCCGGGAGTGGCTTCAAGCCCGTAGCGTAGGCCGGTTAAGCGGTTGGCACCTCCAGAACCTCCTTGGGTTTGCAATCCAGTGAGATGCCCACTTACGTCGATGGTCGATACGTTGCTTATGCGTAACATGGGCGTGTAGCTGCAGCCAATGAGGTTGTAGTACTCTAAATGAACTACAACCTTCTTGGCTGCAGCGTAGAATGCTTGCGTCGATGTCAAAGGCCGCACTTCTTCAACATATTATGTCTCTTTTAAAATATACATTGTAATTTATGTAACTTGCGATCAGATCATGTCTACATGTTTAACAAACGACCCCATTAGAAGATAATTGTCAGGTTTCCCTGCAATCTGGTGAAATATAAAACGATCTCAGCCGGACGAGTGAAGAATTTGACCGTGATCTATATGTATGGAACGAGGCGGCGTGCTTTGTCAGCAAACGTCGAAGACAGACTTGCGAATCTCAATCAAATAATTGTTTGCCAATGCCAAAATACACTTGAGCTAATTCCGATTCACTCTGTTTTGGCTACGTGATTGTACAGTGTAGTTTTTATTGAGTTAACAATTCTTAAGCGAGCGCCTCCATTCAGAACACGTATGAATCGAATCTCTCTTTTATTTTTCTTAAGCCCCATTTACACGGTGCAATTTCTTGAACAACTTCTGTGACACACTGTGACAAGAAGCATTTCCACCATCTAATTTCTTGAACCAAACTCCTGACGCAAGTGTCGGTATAGTAGGTTGCTGTTGTTTCTGTAAAATCAGCTGTTGCCTTCTGATTGGTTGAATTTCATAGCGCAATGAAATTCAAAATGTCTGAATCTTATAAAGATCTAGATACGTTTTAAGAAGCATTAACTTTGTTATTAATAGGGAACTTACTTAAAATAGCTGGGAAAAGTGTAGTGAAAAGAAGATGAGTTGTTGGAGGAAGAACTGGGTTGCAAGGAGGTAATCTGGAAAGGGTTCTTTGCATTTCGTGCATACAGAGTTGGCCGAAGAAGACCCGAATGCTTTCAAGAGTTACCTCAGGATGGATGAACCTACTTTTGCAAAACTGCTCTCCAAGATAGATGAAAAAATAAAAAAGGACTCTAACATGAGAGAATGCATAACGAACAGGGATAAGCTGTCGGTCACCCTAAGATTTCTTGCTACTGGCGACAGTTACGTTATCTTTCTTTCCATTCGCGAATTCCTGCTTGTACGATTTCCTTATTTGTATCGATAGTTTGTGCAGCAATATTTGACACACTGAAGCATGAGTACATGCAGGTAATTGTACATTTTCATTATATATTTCACATTACTTTTAAGATTCATGGTATTACTCAAAATATACATACATATTTATAGGTTCCCAGTACGCAAGAAGAATGGGAAAAAGTTATAGAGTACTTTAAGTCCAACTGGAATTAGTCCAATTGCTTAGGCGCCATGGATGGTAGGCACATTGCCATCCGTCCTCCAAGAAAAGCAGGATCAATATATTTTAATTACAAAGGATTTAATAGCATAACTAGAAGGACCCGTCATGTAACACATAACCCAAAGGCAAATATCAATTTTAGGCACAATTTTGTTGATGGACCATGGAGTTACCTAATAGGTCCAGCTCGGTATTTGCACATTGGAAATGAAGGAAACCAATTTGAATTTAAACATCTATCTTATAGTAAATGCATATCTTTATGTATACACACATATAAAAACTCAAAATACTATTATAAAATCTTCACACTCAAGAAAGTGTTGATAAAACTTCAGGATACAATGTTTTGTGTGAATATTGCCTCACTCGAGCGGACCAATTGTCCCTGCTGCTCGCCGTGCACTACCTCCACAAACACAGATGAGAACGCCCGAGTTCTGGACAGGGCGACATATAGAGCTGTCCATGAGCAAAGACGGGTTTGAAAAGGAACATAGCAAACCGAGAAAATGTCTTTCCTTGAGCCTTGTTCATGGTGATGTCAAAGGACAATCGTATGGGAAACTGTCTCCTCATCAGCTGAAAGGGTAGTCAAATGTCGGACGTTATCAGCTGGACCCTGGAGAGAAATATCCGCTCGCCGGCATGCCTGCCTCCCAAGATCTCGGCGTCGATGCCATGATCTCGAAGGCCACGCACAATTAGCCGTGTCCCGTTGCATAGGCCTTTAGTTATGCGAATGTTACGCAAGAGCATAGCATGACTATATAGCTCCGATGTTCAGGAGCATTGCATGGATGATTCAAAGATAAGATGATCCCATCCTATCTGCAGATGATGGTCCCGGGCGAGATGTAGTGGTCGATTTAAGACGCCGTAGAGCCTCAGCATTGGGCTCAATCAGTTTCTTAGCACGGAGCTCTCGAGCCATTGCATGCTGAGCTATATAATACTAAGAGTAGGTACTGGGTTCGTACATATACTCTTCAAAATAAGAGTTCCGTTGTCATCAACTTCGTTAAAAATACGTTGTGTACCATCAGGCTCAGCAATAAGAACGTGATGATTTAGTGCGATTTATTTTGGGCTGAGTTATCTTTAATGGTGTTGGTATACTTGATAAAATAAAGTCAGAATCCTGATTTAGGTTGTTGGTCTTGATTTGTCCGTCAATAATGCAACATAACTATGGGTTGCTCATTGCGTTACAAAAATTCACCCAGTATGTTCGCAAAATGCAGTCACTGGCATGTCACTATTGCGCATTTAACATGCATTTTACCGTTATTGGAAGAAGTATAGCAACACCATTGCGAAGAGTATCTTCTGCCAGGTGTAGGCTGTTGTGTTCATTTCTCCGTTTAGCACTCAGATGTCGTTTTTGTCGGTTTTTGTGTAGGAGTCTGCTGTTGTTTAAGATAGGATCGTTTTTTCGGTGGCATATATATAATCTCAAATAAATAATCAAAATCGTAATCAAAATTAAATACTTCACATACCTGTCTTTCTCTAATTGCTACTTTCTATCTATGTGGCAGTGAGACTTCTACGAGTCAGGGTCTACAGAGTAAATGCCAACAATTTCTTCAATGCCAAATTGTCACGGCATCCTGAAGTTCTAAGTTTCGAAAAAATTGAGTTTTTCAATGCAAATTTGGTTTCTTTTAAATATCTCTCAAAATACTGAACGGATTCAAATGAAACCTTCAGCACATTACTTCTCTCGAAATTATGTACAGGAAAAGTCAAGTTTCGTTGAAAATGGTGCTAAACTGGCGATTTCTATAGACGTCAGTCGTAACGCAACTTCAGAGCTCAGTGTGACCTTCTTCTTTTTTAGCGACATATAATAAAGGATTCTGTTGGCATTTAGTCGATGCCCATTATAGGTTTTTATTTACCAATGCCGGTGTCAATGGCCGCGTGAGCGATGGTGGAGTGTTCCGAGACAGTACGTTAGCCACAGCATTGGCTACGAACTCGATAAATATTCCACCCACCCTAACCACAGCTAAACCGAGTAAAGCCAGTACCGTGTCATAGTTGCAGATGATGCATTTATCCTCTCAACAAATCTAATGAAACCGTACCCTCTGCGGAACCTGACTCACGATCAACGCATCCACAATTATAGACTTAGTAGAGCGAGGCGCATTGCAGAAAATGCCTTTGGCATATTGGCCAACAGGTTCCGCATTTGATGAAAAAGTTAAAATTATTACACTTGCTGCTTGTGCATTACACAATTTCTTGCGATGCGAGACAATGTCCTACATGCCATCGGAATCTGTTGATGTTGTTGGCCGACATGGTGAGATAATTCCTGGAGATTGGAGGCTCCAGAACTCACATATGAGAAGATGTGGACAACAAGGTGGCAACCATGTTTCACATGCACCCATGGAAATCAGGGATGAATTCAGAGACTACTTTAATAATGAGGGAGCAGTTCCTTGGCAAGAGGATTATTCTTAAGTTTGTCTGAAAATCATTATAACTGTACTACTACCTTACTTGAAGTAATTTAATCAAACTAAATTTTGTGCAAAATTAAAACCAAATTGTACCTATGAACAATTCTTCATTCATTTGATAGATGTATGTTGTTTGAATCCCATGTATTGAGCTAGTATCAAAACTATCTGATAGATGAGCTACTATATCGTTTGTTTTTTTCATAAAACTAATGACGTCACACTGGTCACAAATGGGCCACACTATAGGTTTGCACTGTTCGAAATTTGCAATGAGTTGTGTATGGTGACGGCACTTAATAGTGCTGCCAACTGCGGCCAATGGAAAACGATAATAAACTATCAGTTCAATCATCATGGTAAAAAAATTAATGCATGTGTAAAATATCTGGCTGATGTATTCGAATCTATCATTCTATTGGCCAGTACCTTCATTAACTTCAACTGCCCCTCATGACTGACATAGCTTTTCAGCAATGATCACAAAGGCAAGCAACAATCATCACTCTTGCACTTACCTCCCAACACACAATTAGTCGCCCTTGTAAATTACAGCGGAAAATTGTAACATCGGTTTAAATAAAATAGAAAAAATAGATAAATTAAAATGTTCTGTATTTTTAAAAGTATTACATGTACATCATGTGTTGATTTTATCGTTAAGGTGGCTGCATATCACGTGACTTTTCAACCAAAAAGCTACACATTTTCATTTGGAAGGGTTCAGTTTAGCAAATACTTTTCACTCATCAGATAAGTTAGGACACATCTGTTGGAACTTATCTACGCAGAAAAGAACTGCGAAAATAACTTATTAGATGATTTTACTTCCTTGCACCTAAATATTCTCAAATCAAGACCTGAAGTTTAAGGAAATCCTATGAGTTGCCAAGAACAGCAAACTTTAATCTAATAAAAGGGCACATATGCATCACAAATTTGACACAATTTTGCCAACAAAACATGCGCTCTTTCTTCATCTTTCCAACGAAATGTTGAGATATTAATTATATCCACTATTATGAATGTAATGTTTAAACGAACAGCACTTGGTTTTGACAGTCTTCACACGCGTACGTATACACGATATTTGTGTTGTTTTTATTATTAAAATCACTGCAAAATTAAATAATATTGACTGCAAATATTGATAAGCTCCAGTATGCAGTGAATTTCCTTCATAAATCACCTTGGATTACTCAACATGAACGATGTAAGGTATGTACTCATAGGTAACTATTTCTTTTGATCGGATGTAGAGAAATAAAGTCACGTGATATGTATTGGCCTTAAGCTCTATGTACGATATTCGTAAAATATATAAGATTTTTTGTTAATGAATAAAATGCATTTACCAAGAAGTGTGAAGCCTACTGTGTCAACCTACGATCACAGAGTGGATTTGCGTTTAGCAGAAAGCGTTTTATGTTTCAACTAGCACCTTACACGTATACTATCAAAAGCGCAAATAATTTTTATATTGATTGGAAGCAACATTTTATCACTCCAGGGCATTCACAACCCACATGCATTACTTTACTAATCTTAAACAGTTCGGGCCGGTCTTTGTACCTAAAGCTAATGTTCTGGATAGCTAACCGATAAAGTTAGCTAGCACTTAAATTTCTACTGATTTTAACATCTAGCTAACGCTATCAAGAAGTTGAAAGAAGCGTGCTAACGCTATCAAGAACTTTATCCGTTGTCCTATTCAGACTAGGTATAGCTAGAGGTACAAAGACCAAGCACCAAAACAAAGACCAAAAACAATTTACATGAAGCGCTTTAATAGAAATTTGCAACGTTCCTAAACACCTGGAAAAATTTCATGGAATACATAGGTACTAAACTGAGCTTTAATATTTTATTTACTTAGCTCTAGTAACTACATATATAGGTACTGCAACTCAACGCACTATAATTAAAGAACCTGCTCTTCATCATCTTCCTCCTGTGCCTGCATTATCTTCTCCTGAATTTTCATTTTAAGTTTCCTAAATATTTTTTTAATTTTAATCGATTTCAAATCACTTACAATTAATCGTGCCAAAGCGGCACATCCATTTGGATCAGACATAGTTTCTTTTTGAACGCGCGAGTCAGCAATATTATTCAGCAACTTGTGTGCTTTGCCGATAAATACATCTTCTTAGTTCAGGCACTTGTTGAGCTTCCTCCGGCTCATCCTGATCCACATCCTCAGGTTCGTCTGCATCCATCTGCGCTTCAAGCTCAGCTTCAAAGACTTCATCAAATCTATTGCTCTCCGTGCAACTGGCAGTCTGTAATCACATAATGGGAAGGAAGAAGGACAGGAACAACTTGAAGGAAGATGGATAAGGCACTTGGGGATTGTTGGACTTTCATTGGCGTTTGCAACGGAATGAATGTTAAACATTATGATATTTAAACAATGTAGGTCGTCAATCAATAAAACCTGTTTGTATGTACAACATAATACCCAGACATGTCTAGTGAGCAGCGATTTCCCAAACTAATTGTTTACGACTTAAAATCAAAAGTACGTTTATTTCCATTGTATAACACCAAGTGCAGTGCATGAATTCTATTATTTTGGTACACCAGGAAAACGCTCAGTGTAACGTGTTGTGTTGTGTTGAATATACACTATATGATAAATATTTTCTCATAATTTATAAAATATACAGGCAATATCGGAAATTATACAGTACACAACAGAATATAAAGGAAATTTATTCGGATTTCTGTTGAAAATGGCTCTTTCAAAATAATATGTAAATTTCGCTTTGTCTGTCTGACGCCCCTTATTGTCAGCGGCTGGTTCAGCCACACAGCCCGTTAACCCCTCGTTACGGTCCTGTCGAAAGCGACTAATAATTAAATGAATCAAATAAAAGAGATTAAAAAGTACCAAATCAGGTTAAACCTAATGGTTTCAACTACTTTTGGATTAATTATCCCGAGTCCGATACATGCTTCCAACCCTGAAATAGGTGTACAATTTACATCTGTCAGCATAAACACTACATTTACAGGTATGTTATTGTTACCCAGGCATGACAGTATCACTTTGCCTTTCGGAAGTATCTTAGACTCTCCAAATGCAACCAGCACTGATGTTGTGTGTGAAACTTTGACTGTTGAATTCAACATTTGAATATGTTTCACTGGCAAAATGCTAATTTCTGCACCGGGGTGTATCTTACATTGCAAGGGTTTCCCTTCTACAGTGACAGTCTCTAACCATTCTTTGTTACTGACAGTGCCAATTACCAAATTTTCCTAATTCACTTTGATGTTAGATACTACATACAGTTCTGAGTTGTGCTCGTCTTCACTGTCGGACTCCTCCATGACGGTCTCAGCGACATTCTTCTTCTGGCACATCTTGGCGAAATGTCCGAGCTCGTCACACTGTTTACATTTCTTGTTGAATGCCGGACACGCTCGGGTTCCATGACGGTAGCCACACTTTTAACAGTTGAATTTTGTCAGCTCCTCCTTCGATCTGTCATCGCTTCGACGCCAGTCTTCGTCCTTCGATCTGTCATCTGTCCGCTCGCTTCGACGCCCCCCTAGTAAAGGGAATACATCACCAACTGATCACCAACTGATCACATTTTGATAACGGAGGTTACCAATTGATCACCATTTTGTAAACCCGACATAACCAACCTTCTACAGCAGCCAACTTTCATCACCATTTGATCACCATTCACGTCAATTCAAACCACACAAACCAAGACAAACCAATACATTACAGATAGATAACCGAAGAAATGAAACCAATACATCACCATCTGGTTTACAATTAGTTTACTTTTTTGTAAACCAATGCTAACCAATTTGTCACCAGTTGATAGCCAAATATAGTTAACCAACACATCACTACTGGTTTGCAAATGGTTTATTCATTCGTAAACCAAATCTTACCAATAAGTCACCGTTTGATAACCAAAGATAGTAAACCAATACATCACCACTGGATTGCAATTGGTTTACTCTTTTATCAACATCAAATTATTTTCACACAAATAACTTTATTTAGGTAGATCATTTTATGATGGAGAAAATGCATGCAAAAACGTGGTTGGAGTGCAATCAGTGGATCGGATCGTTACATTTACTATGAGTTTCATATGAAAACGCATCGACAGGGAGTATTGGACAAGAAGAACTTTTGAGTGATGGGATTAAGAATGATTATTTTTATAATAAGTAGGTATACTTATCTATATCAATTATTAAATAATCGAAGGAAAATACTATGGACACAGATTGTTCGACAAAATACTGTTTTTATGTAAGTTCCAATGTAATCAATGAATGTCGTAAAAATTATCCAGCTGAGCGGGGCTCGATCAAAGGAAGGAAGTATGAAGTACAATATACAAACAATTATCGTAACACAGTTTGTTCTAAATTTACCAATTTTGTGTCAACGGAACATTCAAACTTATTGTATTAGATTATAAATTATCTAATAGGGTATCAGTTTTCTTGTATTACACAAATTATGATGGTACGATCTGTATAAAATGCCCAAAGTAATAAACATAGATTAAAAATCACTGTTTACTGAAAATCAATTGTAAAATAAACGTTAAAAATACTATTACAAGCATAAGTTAACAACATACCAGAGCAAGTTATAGGTATAGCCCTTTCAGTGCAAGAAAAGTCAACTGCCTCCATATGGAGGCAGTTGACTTTTCTTGCAGAGCGTACGCTGTGAGATGTCACGCAGAGGGACCCGCGTTCAAATCTTCGTCGCAGCAAAATAATTTAAATTAGCATGCTAATTGTAACTGTCCAATTCTCTACAGATATGTGGTCAAATAGTGTATACGAATGTTAATTAAGTTGTAGTAATTAATTAAACTTTTGAATTTTGTTCTAAATTCTTGGAATGCATTGGTGATCAAATGGTTATCTATTGGTTTGTTTTGGTGATCAAACGGTTACCTATTGGTTAGTTTTGGTGATCAATTTGTACTCAATGGTTATCAGTTTTTTTGGTGACCAATTGGTTTATAATGGTGATGAATTGGTGTGTTTTGGCTCTAGATGGTTTGTGTTAGACGAGTGCTTGGCTATCAGTTGGTTTGTTTTGGTGACCAACTGGTTTATAATAGTGATGAATTGGTGTGTTTTCGCTATCAGTTGGTTTGCGTTAGCCGAGAGCTTGGCTATCAATTGGCATAAAACTGATCACCAATACATCACCTTTTGAAACAAATGTGATGTATTGGTGAGCAAAATGGTTTACAATTGGTGAACAAGGTGGTTTACAAAAGTGATCAGATGGTGATCAGTTGGTGATCAGTATTTTCTACTAGGGCCGTCTTCATTTCGCCTTTGACGCCAATCTTCATGTTCTTTCTGCTTGACTACATTTACTTGAACAACTTCATTCCTCCTGGCAGTCACGGTCTCCACAGGAATCTTTTCTTTCATAGCGATGTATTGCAGCTTGCTGGCTTCCGAGGCTCTGCAGTAATCTGCAGCTTTTTCTAATGACAGATTCGTGATGCGTAGAAGCCGTTTTTTCACACCAGGATCATTGATACCCAGCACAACACGTAACGTTATAAGTTGTTTTGTGAGAGGACCAAATTCACAACTCCCTGCCAAAATTTTTAGATGTGTCAGGAGTTGATCGAATGTTTCCCCTTCTAGTTGGGATCTGGTAAAGAAAACACTTTGTTCATATATCAGGTTTTTTCGTGGTGCGCAGTTTTCCTCGAATTTTGCCAACACACAAGTAAGTTTTTTCCTATCCACCTCCCGCATTTCAAATGTATTGAATACCTTCAGTCCTTCATCGCCAATGGCATTTAAGAAAGTGGCGACCTGGTCTTCTTCTTCTTCTTTATATCCTTTGCTCACACGCATAAAAATCTCGAATTTCTGTTTCCAAAATCTCCATTTTTCCGACACGTTTCCACAGAGTTCCAATTCAGGCAATTTCTTCGCTTGCGCCATTTTAATTTATTTCAGTCTTGCCGGGCCTTGGCGTAGTCAATTCTTTTCTATTATTTAGGCTGTAGATTCGTTACTTTTCTAACACCATGTAATGAGTCGTACACAAGATGCATTTAGACACTTTTATTTATTAAATTAACAGTACAATATTGATTCTTTCTGTCTCTTCATTATAAGCTAAACTTGCCTGGACACATCAATCAAGCTTCAGCCTCGTCCACTCACCTACTTGCTACTCTCATGGCAGCCAACCTTGGAGCCTCACAATCTCCCCCACACAGACCTGCCAACTTGCTTACTTATAAACTTATTACAGTAGGTACAAATAAAAAAATGTTTTTAAGCCTAATGGCAACCATACGATATTTACATGTCACATATATGAACTAGGGATATTTTGGAACTATTGTATGTAACGAACGAAGCCGAACGCAACCGAAGAAACACCTTGGTGCCGTAAACTTAAATGGTCTGGTAATACGCAGCCAGGTTTGAAAATTACAAATGTTTGATGGGAGTAACTGAACCTGACAGTTATCATACCACGCACTTCAAACCGCTTTAGTCAAACCGATTTGATTTAAGCGGTTGCAATGAGGTTTTAAAGTGGTAGGTAATTATATGGGTTAAATGAGACATCCTTCATTTGAAATAAAGTGTTGTACATACGCCTCGTTATGCTCTGATAAATGGCAGTGATAAAACCAGGCTTGCAAATCACCCCTCTGTATACAAATATCAATACTTAAGGCAACTTATACTACGTCAGTGTACGAATGGTAGTCGCGATAGGGCAAGTTGTATCAGGTCAGGACATGTATGAGATGACTATACATACCAATCTGGTTTCACCGCTGTGACATAAACACATAGTGTGGCACTAGCCTTACCTGTGAAGTCCTAGCGTCATCATCGAGATTGCTATTGCCCTTGAAGTGTATCGTGTGGCGCTTTAGGAAGAGTAGTTGATCAAAGCACCAAAGAGCTGGTTGAAATACTTCACTTCGGCAGCAGTCGTTCCCGGTCGTATTTTAGATAGGTCATCTGCCATATCCTTCAGGGCCTTCTGGCGCAGTATTCTACACAAAAATACAAAGATTTTCTCTCAGAGATTTTTCTGACTAGGCAGTAATGTTTACTACATACTGTTGTGTCCAGGAGATAGAAATACAACAAGATTAGTTTAAAATACTTGATTATTTCTTCTGACAAGAACAAAGCTTACATTTTTATCACCAATAATGCTATCTTCTTCTTTTCTCTCTGCCTCCTTGATGTCCTTCCCAGAGCCTATATATTAGGCAAGGCCTAATAATACCTACCTACTCACCTACGTTTTGTGTAGTTGGTATAGGCTATAAAATCATCACAGCATAATCAAAGAGTTAACTGAATGTCAGATTCTGAGCACACGTTTTTAGGTTAATTTGACGTTGCGACATTAATTTGAGCGAGCGAAGCGAGCGTCTCCTTTTGGCTCGTTTGGCACGGACCTCTGTTTTTTTTTGTTTTTCCCGCTATTAACCGATACACAGGTTGCACTGTTTCAGCGATCGATCTGAAATTTTGCACACATGTAAAACCAACCTTCCCTGTTTGCATACCCTAATTTTTTTGAAATCCATTTGTTGGTTAAAATTTAAATAAATATCTCCTGATAGGCTGAAAAATTAAAGCGGTCTTCGATAATTCTGATCAAACTCATATTTTGGCTATACAGGTCAGAGTTTTTCTTCGATCGAGCTGAAATTTTACACACATGTAAAGACAACCTTCTCTGTTTGCAGACCCTAATTTTTTTTTAAATCCATTTATTGGTTAAAATTTAAATAAATATCTCCTGATAGGCTGAAAAATGAAAACGGTCTTCGATAATTCTGATCAAACTCATATTTTGCATGATCATTAAGACCAATATTGTCTCTTATTTTACAAAAATTCATCCCAATCAGTTAAGAACGTATGAACCTATTAACATTTTTAATATCTGTCAGTAATGAAGTATCGAAAGTAATATGTTTTCCAATCCCACTTGAATTGAATCTGATTTGCTATATTTACCAGGGTGCTTATAAGATGCTATTTTCAAGTTTCGATGAAAAGCATATACTTTTTTGATTGATTGAGTGATTATATTTCAATTAAATATGGATGAATATATGTTTTCTTTGCGTTGTGTACGCATTTTCGGTTCGAGAATTTGCACGTACCCGTGCTCGCTCATCAACGCGTTACACTGAGCGTTTTCCTAGTATATTATAATTTGAGTCTAAAATCTGTACATAATATAAAATTGACTTACTTGTTGTGATAGAGCGGGCTTTCTATAGCATACAACAGCTCATGGTGCTCATATAAACATATTAGGGTCGCCGAACAATCCCGGCTAGAACCAACCATCTTCGATTTTCACCACCACAATTTGACGTGACGTGACCTTCTTGGACAACAATATTGCGCCAGAAAGATGCGCATAAGCTGAGAATATGATTGGTCGATTCCACACAAGTTTGGTAGGAAATAGAACATGTCCTAAATGAAATTTCTTGCGTGAAAGGTTTAGCGCAATTTTTTAAACAAGAAACTGTATCGTGTTAATGCAAAATTGTATGAAATAAAGTTTGACACAGCCATGTGACACAGAAGTTGTTCAAGAAATTGTACCGTGTAAATGGGCATTATTGTCTGCGTCTGTTTGCTCCGTTTCCTTAATCAAAGATGCCATCAAAACAAGAGTATCAAAAAACAAGAATGTAAGAGAATTAAGTAAAGTAAAATGTTGCAAAATATGGCGAGATACCATTATTTACCATTACCATTTACCATTACCATTATTATTATCATATAATATCATATAATATATTATTATCATTATTATTATTATTACCTTTACCATTATTTTACCGCTTTATTTCCTAAATATCGCCATAACTTTTGAACCATTCAAGCTTTCAAATACGTGTAAAATACTTCTTTTTGAGACGATCTTATAGCCACCGATGTACTCGATCTAGCCTCACCCCTTCGCTGCCGAATCACTGGATGCAGAACCAATGTTAATTAAAAAATAACCTTTAATTTATAAATCCATCAACAGATGTATCTGCTGAACTGACAAATGTCAATGCGCATGCCCAATGCTTAATGTGCATGCTCCCTGTCAAGGTCCATCGATGGGACATTTGGTATTGGTATGACCCAGGGGGCAGTGATTTTTTTAAAAGTAATTGCCAAAGCATCGTTAGTTTATTCCTAAAAAGCGCAGCATTTAAAGTACTTCAATAAACCGTAAACAATTATTCAAAAGTAGCACGATGTGTGTAGAAGAGAAATGTTATTTCACTGCGACATTTTACTGCGTGGAAGTGAAAATGTAAACTAGAAGGATATAAGAAAATGGCTGACACAAATATTCGGTTAGCTTATTATTTCCATCTAAAAGCAATTGTAGCGCTGGCCAAGACAACTGTCTCGACGGCGGCCATTGGTCAATTTCATTGAATAGCCCTGAGTTGCCAGGCAGGGAACAGGGATAATCGAGCAGGGTGTTATAACTGATCTTATCTTACAAACATTTTTAAATACAGTAATTGTGTTCAAACTCTTCGATTTCAGTTATTCCACGAGTTTGGTTACAAAGATTTCATTATAAGATGGTGTCTAAAATCTACTCAAATATTAGCAACGCCAATTATTTTTCAATTTTTCGTATATTGAATTGTACAAAAGTGATGACGATATTTCGGAAATATTTTCTCCTGTGTTTACCTTCGAGTACAGCCGACTCCTAAAGCTTGTTTTACACGAGTCAATGTATTGATCAATGCCTTGATTTCAATGGCTTGATTTCAATGCATTGACCAAAAATATTGAGACGTCATTTACACTATTCAATGCATTGATTGAAACTATTGACATTGCAGTAGCGCTCTGATTGGTCGAAGCTGTGCTTCTATTATTTTACATTTTATAGAGGCAGTGGAGTGGAATTTGGGTAATGTCATTCAAATTATTGTCATGCTTGGAGAAAGTTTTAACATTCAACTTATATTTCTTTTCTGTTGTGAAATAGTATTCCACTTTTATGTTGCAATAATTGTTTAATATGGCTCTCCAGTCAAGCAAAACGGAGAAAGATATGAGAGACGTAGAAGATATTCTGGCGATTGCAATGTTAATGAGAGTTGTAGCCAAGTGTCAGAAAGGCAAGAAGAGTCGTGTGAGAAAGTGTTGGGTTCGACCCTGGATAGCGAGACGCGAGCTAGGTCGTGGTACTTTAAATTTGGTCCACCAGGAGCTGGCAGTGGAAGATCCAAACTCTTATAAAAACTACCTTAGGATGGATGAGCAGTCTTTCTTGAGTCTGTTAGCACTCGTTGACCCTATCATCAGAAAGACTGACACTCATATGAGGCTGGCAATAAGTCCTGAACATAAACTATCGACAACTCTGCGATTTTTGGCAACTGGAGAATCATATACAAGTCTGTCATATAGCACCAGACTACCTGTATGCACCATCAGCAAGTTTGTTCCGGACGTGTGTCAGGCTATATATAATGTACTGAAAGATGATTTTTTGAAGGTAATTTCTAGATATTTTCACATATATTTGGTATTAGGTAGGCCTACTATAAAATGAACATTTACAAAAATGTTATTAGTACCTTCTGGGCATTCCTTGATACGATATACGAAATCATTCGTGAACTATTTGAGTAATTCAATGGATCATAATTGGGTAAATTTAAATATTTGCAGATACCCGTTACTGAACAAGAATGGAATAAAATATCGGAGGATTTTCTCCTGCATTGGAACTATCCCAACTGCATTGGTGCAATGGATGGACGCCATATAGCATTTTGAGCTCCCCGATCAGCTGGCTCAACGTATTACAACTACAAAGGATTTCACAGCCTAATCTTGCTGGCCCTTGTTGATGCTCATTATAGATTTATCTATTTAGATATTGGTACCAATGGCCGTGTCAGTGACGGAGGAGTGTTTCGAGAGAGTGATTTAGCCGAGGCAATCGGTAGCAACTCTCTCAACATTCCTCCGGATCGTCCTCTTCCTGGCCGAACTATCCCTACACCCCACGTAATTGTAGCAGATGATGCGTTTACACTATCAAATCATCTGATGAAGCCGTACCCGAATCGAGGACTATCTGTGGCACAACGGATTCATAATTACAGACTCAGCCGAGCACGACGAATATCGGAAAATGTTTTCGGCATTCTTGTGCAGCGTTTCCGAATCTTACTTGCCCCAATAAACCTATGCCCTGACAAGGTAAAAACCATCACACTTGCAGTATGCGCCCTACACAACTATCTGCGGACAAAAGCGATGGCGTATATTCCCCAAGATGCAACCGACCGAGAGGAAAATGGGACATATATTCCGGGTTCTTGGCGAGCGGACAATGTTGAACTGCCGCAAGTTGGCCAACAAGCAGGCAATCGAGTTTCCAGAAAACCAATAGCAATTCGTGAAGAATTTACAAAGTATTTTTCCAATGAAGGTGCAGTGCATTGGCAAAATGACTAGGTATATCTACACCGGATAGTTGCCATCCTTTCCTTTATAAAGCGCTAATGTTATTATTTTTAAATAATAATAATATAATTCAGTGACAATTTTTTTATGTATGATTATGACTTGCCTATATGCGTTATAATTATTGTTGAAATAATGGGTAAAATAAAAATGTTACCACAAAGAGTACAATACCATACATTTAATAATCTAGAAACTAGATATTGACGGATAAAATTAACCTAGGTAAATATGACAAAATTTACTTTTAAGTAAAATTCACATCACTTTACAAAATCATACATTAATGGAACTTGGAACCGATTGCCGAACTACCTACTGATTAGTGATGACTAATTCATCCTCCTCTAATGCATCAAAAATTGCCTCCTGAATTTTAAGTTTCAATTTCCTGAGGATGCGTGGAGTTTTAATGGCCTTCAGTTCTGATGCAATCATTTTTCCAAATATTTCGCAACTGTTTGGCTGTGGCGAAATTGCTGATAGTCGCCTTGAGTCTGCGATTTCTTTTAACATAATTGCAGCGTCACTCATCATCGAGTCACAGGGGTCGTTTGATTTTCTCTTCTTTCCCGGTGGCTTGGCCGATGTCGAGACATTCATCACGCTCTCTACAGGATCATCCTCCTCTTCGTCAGGCACGTCAATTGTAGAAGCGTTCAGCTCCTGTTCAAATATCTCGTCGAATGTATTCGTCTCGGCCACTTGCTGCTTCTGGAATATTTGAATTTGTTAATGAAAGGCTACCTATAGTCACGCCGAAAACTTATTTTGACACTCCTCCCCCTTCCTTTGTCACCATTTGTCAAGCTTTTCAAACCCCATCCACATTTATAAAGGACGACATAAAAATTGTCATGTACACTCGAACAAATAATAAACGGTACTCGAAAGACAATGAATTGACTGATTAAGGTTTGATGGCATCATCCCATGAAGTCAGTGCTAACGCATTATCTAACTCTTTTAGGTGAGCCCTGATTTCATTGATAATAACAAGGATTGATTGTCAAGGAACCGGCCCAGCAGCCAATACGTTTTGTACCAAGTACCTACCGTTTATTATTTGGGAAAGTGTACCTAGTCTTTTAAACTTGCATGAATTATGAGGTGTGGGGAATTAGGTCATTGCTTTGCAATAAAATTAGGATATTTATATTTCCTATGAGATTATAATAAGTAGTAGTTATCGGTACCTTTTCTGGAATGTTTGACGTGCCTTTGAAGTGCACTGTGTGTGGCTTAAGGAATGAAAGGCTGTCGTAACACCAGAGTGTGGGAACGTAAATGTCTTCTATGCCACTGCCACTCTTCTTTGACTGACTTAGTTTGTTACATGCGTCGAGCTATTGGGTTCGCAGACCGCTGAGTTTCAATTTTACTTCATTAGCAGTGGTATTCGGACGTATTGCTGCTGATAAATCACCCGCAATGCTCTCTAAAGCAGCTTGTCGCTTATTCCTAAAAATTTAAAAAATTTGTTAATTGATGGTCAACGACAACACAATGAAAAGGGAGTAGTGACTCTAGGTACCTATTTACTAACAAAGCTTTCACTCTAATTTTCTTACATTCTTCATTGACATTAGGTCAGGTACATGTAAATATTTGTAATGCTTCATTTATATTATTTACTAGATAGGTAGGTAGATCTTTATTTTACTACCTACATTTAAATTAAATTAGGTAGAACCTAGTGAAAAATAATATAGGTTATGCTATGCTAGGTAATCATTAAACAAGTTCCAGATGATGAAAATGGTACAAAATTTCATTGGCACTTACCTATTATGGTAATCTGGCGATGGAACGTCATATAAACAAACCTCCGCTTGAAATAATTCAATTAAACGAGAAGATTGTTCTCGAGTCCAACTCACAACACCCTTGCTGCAGCTTGGCGCCATGTTTTTGTAAAATTCTAATGTTTATTGAATATTGGTTACCATGCCAACTGTAATACGATTCTGATTGGTTCGTTTGCCTCAAGTCTTGATTGAAAATAGAGCATGTTCTAAACAGAAACATTGACTGAAACTCTTGAGAGGTCTTGATCGGCCTACTGGAGCTCAATCTTTTTTCACTCAATGATTGTGTTTACACAGATCAAGGTCTTGAAATCAAGTCTTGAATTCAAGGCATTGATCAATACATTGACCCGTGTAAATCAAGCTTAACACTCCCTATCAGTATTGTGACTTATCTAGATAAAATTATCTAGATTGGTTATAGATATATTATCTAGATATCTAATTGGTTATTGAGCGAGCGAAGCGAGCGTCTCCTTTTGGCTCTTTTGGCACGGACCTCTGTTTTTTTTTTGTTTGTTTTTTTTTTTTTTCTGTTACTGACGATATACAGGTCAGAGTTTTTCTTCGATCGAGCTGAAATTTTGCACACAAGTACGTAACATTTCTGATTGTTGCAGACCCTAATTTTTTTGAAATCCCCTGATTGGTGCAAATTTAAAAAAAAATATCTTTCGATTGGTTGGTTTGATCAATTTGAAATTTAGCAAAGACATTGCAACCAACATTGTACCCAATCATAATAAATTTCAGCCAAATCCACCCATTGGTTCAAATTTGAAACCATTTTTCCTGAGATTTTTGAAATTTAAACTAGAACCGATTGACCGATCAACTAAAAACTTTGCATGGTCATTGGTACCAACATTTAAGGTATTTTTGCCAATTTTCAGTCAAATCTGTAGTTATTTTCAAAAGGTTTTGTAATTTTAGTGACATTTTGCGTGTTGGCTGTCAAATTCACGGCGACTTCGAATCTTCAGTTCAAGGCAAGGTAGTTAGAGCAGAAAGTTTCAAACGAAATGAAACTAATAATGACCGTTCAACAGATTGATCTGATATTGTGTACACACTAATATCATATGATTTGAGTGGTCCCAGGTATATTTTTTAAAGAGATCCTGTACGATTTTTGAATATTAACAAGGAACAGTTCAATCATAAGGGTTGATACTAACATTTTAGGAATATTTAGAGATTTTTATTCAAGTCTGACGAAATTCAAGATGTATTGGCTTTTAATGATATTTTCGATAGACATAATTTCGGTTCGAGGTGTTCCGCGTATCCGTGCTCGCTCATCAACGCGTTACTCAGAGCGTTTTCCTAGTCTTTATCTTTATCTAGATACAAATGTTGTTATCTATTGGCAATTATCTAGATAAAAAAATATAATATTCAACATTTATTTGTGTGTTTGAACATGCACAAACCTCTAATGTCAGATGATATGAAAAAGGAAAATCATCTTTAGTTGGCTTGTTTTGACGGCCCCATTTTTTATAACTTGAGTTCCAAATTAAGGATTCGAAAAAAATGGGGAAGAGTAGTATTTGGTAAAAAAATTATCTATTATCTATTACAATTATCTTGATAATTATTTTTTATCTTTATCTATTATCTAGATGATTTCTTGGAAATGTATCTATTATCTCCTAGAAAATTTTGGGTAGTTTATCTTTATTTTTATCTAGATAAAAATAAAATTATATAATCACAACTCTGCTCCCTATGGGCTTCCACGCTGCCATTTTCTCTCACTACGGAGCGCTACAATTGTACATTTTTTCTTTCCACGCATGCGTCTGTACAAAATGACAGATAGATGACAGCTCACTTTAAACTTCTTGTATTTGAAATATAATGCCAAACTGTTGTGTTCGGAGTGAGGGTAATTGTTTTTAAATGTAATATTATACTACTTAAATGTAGAAATAGTTTCAATCACTTACTTTTTATACTAGATGATCACTTCAGGTTAAACAACTTCTTTTGTTTTCAATTCAGACAAATCTAGCAACTGTCAACAACATTTGATCTGTTGGCAAAGCAACGGGGAACAATTGCACCTATCTCACTCTATTCTTAGCTTGAAGTTTGGAAGCCCCATAGATATGCCCACTTATTTGTGTTTTGTGCGTAATATGTATTGTGTTTTATTGCAGATGACAAGTTTCATATACAAATGTTACAACATTTTGAAAGACATATAAAAATTGCAAGGATGAAATTGAAAAGAAGGAGAAGAAGATGGTGGCATATTTAAATGAAAATACACGTTGAAAAATAAACATACTCTCTACAACAATATGTCGCATAGCCAAATGAGTCTACGGCCAAACGCATCATAAAATAATACAAGGTATAATACAGATGTGTCATAAATAATCCAAATATACAAAGAATAACAAAGTAAGGTTCAAAAGAAACGCTAAACAGTAAACACAATATCAGTACGAAACCAAATATGAATTAATACTACGTGTGTACCTACCACACTATACATGAACAAGAAAGAATAGGAAATTGATAATAAACCTAATGAAACAATCAATAAACAATGTAATATCATCTTGCAATCAAAACATCAAAAGTGTTTACGCGTAGTATATCGTTTCAGAGTAAACTTTTATGTACATTTTAGTTCACGTCTTAATATTGTTACGCGGCTCAGTTATAGCCACGTATGGTACCGCGTTTACTAGGGATCTAGGAGTTAATTCTGGTGTACAAATTATTCAGTTACCCTTAGAATGAATTTAAGAATGAGTTTATTTAAATGAAATTACACAAAGAGTTTAGTTGTGACTGCGTGGGTTTACACTTTAAGTTATTGACTTATCTGAATGTCGGCATGGGCGCAGAGTCCCTCTCCCCTAATGTTCTTGGGTCTGCGTCGTCCAGCCTTCCTTCCGTCCCGTGGTCTCGAGCTCTTGTCCCGTTGTCGACTCGTTCGCTTCTCTCGTCGTTCCATCGGTCAAGTCCTGGGTAGCGTGTGATTTGCATAGTCAACGCTTACCACGCTAGAATCCTGCCTATTGTTCGTCCAGCGCGGCCGAGGCTCTTGATGCTCTAGCACGGTCTTGCAGTAGATGTTTATGCAAGACCGGCTTAGGTCCACTGGTGATGTTGGACCTGGACGCACAATAGCCGCGTAGTAGCCAGGACTTGCCGAGTTGCAGATCTTGTTGCATTGACGTCATTTATCTGACATCCGACACACGACACCTCTAGAGGCAGGAAAGCACGAGGACCCAAACCAAATTCGACTATCTTCTTGGTCCTCGTAACAATATTCTCACGGGTATTTTTGTTCGTGTTAGAAGTGTTACAAACGCATCTAAGTTATTAGAATTAAAATGTTCACTTGGCATTAAATTAAAGTGTGCCGTTCTTAATCCAAAGTACTTGCTGTGTGTGCGCGTATTTCACGATTTGATGCAGATAATACAATTGAGGCGTTTTTTTTTTTACAAAAACAACCATAGTCCAAAATAGTGATGCCAGATAATAAAATTAAATGTATAAATATTGTATATAGATTAAAAAAATAAAATGTAATAAATTCAAATATATTAGTAGGTATGTAACGTTAGGTAGTCAACACACTTTAAAATTTTCCCAATAATTTTTTTAAAAAAATGATAAAAAGTGGGTTTTAGATGTTTTGTTTGTTTTAGTGCTCCCTTTTAAATATGTATTGTTACACATTAACCACTTATAAACATTGTCAATCTTTAAAATATTAATGTTTCTAATCTTTAAAATAATATGCTACGTACGTCTTATCGATTTTCGAATCGAAAAATAAGGTGAGGGACGCGTCAGCTCCCAAAATAGCCTAAGAACAGAATCACGTAATATATTTATTCGTGCTTGAGCTGATTGTAATGACCATGATTCTACACTGATACATCAGGGCGAGCCTGTTGAATGACATTTATATTCTGATGTAAATTTAACCTATTTGATTATTAATAAATATTGCACTGCACTGCATTATGAAAATGTGACCAACAAATCATCTTTGGAAAATTGATAGAAAGAAATGTGATAAGTAGGACAATACTATTGAATCAAAAATGTGTTACATATTTGAGCATTATTACTTCTATACCTAACTCCTGTGTTTTACAATTATTTTATCTATTCTTATCTATTATTCTTTTTTTTACGCAATAGAGGTTAAAAGAAGTAACGGATCGTGCCAATTATTATGTTACCAAATATTCTGATTATTTTCATATAATGTAAATAGAGAAAATAGAAAATAGTCGCCATTAGCCTCGCTGCAGATCAGTGCGACATTAAACCCCAGACAAAAAAATTTAATGATTTTCAGCAAGAACGATCCCTTGGTTACTGCGCAAAAATGGATTCATGAAGCTTAGCCGGTACGAAATATTAATAAAATATTTAAGTATATCACTTCACTGCAAATCATCGCTTCTGTATTACCTCTAGATCATTGATGGCTTTCACAATTACAATAGTAAGCAGAATAAGGGAGTAATTATTTAATTTTGATAAGTTATGCTTGATGCATTACATGATTGATTTTGATAAGTTTGTTATGCTTTTAGTAGGGAACTCTTTTTAGTTGGAGAGTCAATTAAAAACGATAAATATTAAAAGTACCTACAGGTGCCATATTATCTAGACTGTAGACACAAACAAATATTATTCTGGGATGTATAGTCATCAAGGAATCTTTAACCAAAGTCTGAATGAAACGAGTGAATGCTTAGCAGTAATTCAGGAAATTGTTCGAACTTGATGTTATTCCTGTTCATGTAATGTAGATCCAACGATTGAAGAACACCTCGATAGCAAGTTCCGCGACCAACAAACGAGGGAGGCAAAGCCTCAGACAATTCACTGAACTCTTCTTTACTTGGAGAGTACGAATACAATCATGAAGAAAGATGATTGCCATTTATTAAACGTTACATTGTTTTCAAAGAAGTCGAGAGGTAACCAAGTTTTTTTGACGTCCACAATACAGGGTTGACCATAGAGATCCAGCTTACCTTGCTAACAAATTACCATGCTGCATTATGTTAGTCTAACTTAGAGGCCATATTACCAATAGTGTACTTCAGTTTTTACACTCCACTACAGGAAATGTGGTGTACGTATTACCATTATGTATGCGGCATAGCTTAAAAACTGCATGTAGCGTGAGGTTTATTTAAACTGAGGAAATAAACTCCGGAATTAGGTTGCAGTATATAATGGTAATACACAGAGTATTCTGAAGTGGAGTGGTAATACTCGCCCTTGTTTAAGTCGCTCATTGGGAACATGACCAATGATGCTTGACCTGGATGAATACCCTAATGTCAGAGATTTATAATATCTGATATCAATTGTTAATATCAAAATTTCGTCGCTAGACGTCTTTCTTCTAAGGATCAACCTTTGGTGAGTGATTTCTGTAGTAATAGCAGCTACAATTGCCATCCCATGGAATAAGCCAAGCCCATTAAAAGTCTGAATATTGTGGTCAGCATTGTCAGCTACAAATTGCATGGCACATCCTGGTGAAACTTTCAGAACAGCACTTTAAGCCACTGCTGCTCCACGCTCGAATTTCTGTGTTTCTGTGTGTGTCTCTCAATGAGGAATCGGGATACAAAACGATGGTGCATTTGAACACCAAGTGCAAGCTGAAGAGGCTGGAGAAGACTTGGACGTGATGATTGAATAATAGATTGACCCAATGACGCTACCTTGAAATCATTATTGGCCCCGAAATAAGTACCCATAAAAAACACTCCGTGTAAAAATACCAGCCAAGTCTCTTCAACTATAAAAAAATAGAAGAAATCTAAAAATTTAGCACTAAAAAGTAGTGATATCAAAAAATGAGCCAAGTCAAAACTAAATTTTAAAAACCAAAATATACTTGGCGCATCGTGTATATAAATAGTATAGAAGCATATGCCAAAAATCAAATGTACCTAAATATATATAATATACCTATAATGCCCTTAAAAACGATGCGCCAAGTATATTTTGGTTTTTAAAATTTAGTTTTGACTTGGCTCATTTTTTGATATCACTACTTTTCAGTGCTGAATTTTTAGATTTCTTCTATTTTTTTATAGTTGAAGAGACTTGGCTGGTATTTTTACACGGAGTGTTTTTTATGGAGATATCACTTATTTTTTTAGTTTATTTACACAACTTGTAACACACATCGGAGCAACAATGACTAAATACTTTTAAAAAATACGCCATTTCCGAATTGGTTAATACGAAAAATTGTGTATGGTGCTAAGCTATGGTATGTATGTATGGTATGGTATGGTATGGTATGGTATGGTATGTATGGTATGGTATGTATGGTGCCTAAGCTTAAAGTGATATTCCATGAAGAATTGCAAAAGCTTCGTTCCAATCAGTCCAGCCGTTTTCGAGATATGGTATCACTTCCGGTTTTCAAAATAGCGACTAAAATTACTGCCACATAGAATTTATTTCTATAAATGTTATGTATCATTATAAGCCTTCTGAATATGTAGTTATTGTAGTAAGAGGTCATTTAAATCTAGTTCTTCATTTTCATGACGTCATTTCCGGTTTCGGTAATAGTACATCTCTACTTTAACTACTGATATTCCATATAGACGACCGTCTGAATCATTTGGCGCTAGTTTCATTCCGATCGGTTTAGCCGTTTTCGAGATATGACGTCACTTCCGGTTTCAAAATGGCGACTACCGGTTGGTTTTATAAAAAGGCACCTCAGACGCCAAAAGTGCACATGTGGTAAAAATTTCAGATCGATCGGCTCAGCCGTTTAGGCTGTGGCGGTGATTGCGGTGTTTCCTGATATCATCTGAATCATCTAAACATCAAAGTGGTGTAATTTCACTGTTTTCTCGGCCCTCTAGCTCGCAAATGGTATAGCCTATTGTTCCCAAATTTGGTATATGTGGTGGGGTGGGCCATAGCTCAAAATTAAGATATTTTACAACAATGTGAGATTTTCCAATTTTATGATCCAGTAGGCCGAAAATGCCATGTTGTTGCTTACAGTAAAAGTAGTTGGTCTGGCTCCTCATTTTATTAGGCATTTACGGTATGTTGAGTGAGTGTGAGTGTACAGTACGACTTGGCTGGGTGGAGCGACCGCTCCACTAGATATTTAAAAACAGTTGAAGGGACAGGGGAGGACATGCAATGTTTTTGTCCAACGAATTGAGATTACTAGGAAAACGCTCTGTGTAACGCGTTGATGAGCGAGCACGGATACGCGCAACACCTCGAACCGAAATTATGTCTATAGAAAATATCATTAAAAGCCAATAATTCTTAAATTTCGTCAGACTCAAGTATAACAATCTCAAAATAGTCCTAAAACATTAGTCCCAATAACCATGCAAAGCTTGAACTTTTTGAACCTTTCTGATTGAACTGTTCCTCGTTAAGGCCATTGTGTATCACGTGACTTTATTTCTCTACATCCGATCAAAAGAAATAGTTACCTATGAGTACATACCTTACATCGTTCATGCTGAGTAATCCAAGGTGATTTATGAAGGAAATACACTGCATACTGGAGCTTATCAATATTTTTAGTCAATTATATTTATTTTTGCAGTGGTTTAAGAATAAAATAAATGAAAATCGTGTGTATCCGTACGCGTTTGAAAGCTGTTAAAACCCAGTGCTGTTATTTTAAATATTACATTCATAATAGTGGATATAATAAATATCTCAACATTTCGTTGGAAAGATGAAGAAAGAGCGCATGTTTTGTTGGCAAAATTGTGTCAGGTTTGTGATGCATATGTGCCCGTTTATTAGATTAAAGTTTGCTGTTCTTGGCAACTCGTTGGATTTCCTTAAACTTCATGTCTTGATTTGAGAATATTTAGGTGCAAGGAAGTAAAATCATCTAATATGTTATTTTCGCAGTTATTTCCTGCAAAGATTAGTTCCAACAGATGTGTCCTGACTTATCTGATGAGTTAGAAGTATTTGCTAAACTGAACCCTTCCAAATGAAAATGTGTAGCTTTTTGGTTGAAAAGTCACGTGATATGCAGCCACCTTAATATTTAAAAATCACAGGATCTCTTTAAATGAATAGACATGGGACCACTCATGATAATATAAGTGTGTGTACTTACACAATATTAGATCGATCTGTTGAATGGTCATATCAGTTTCATACGTTTGAAAGTTTCTACTCTAACTACCTTGGAACTATAAAGAGTCGAAGTAGCCGTGATCAAAATTTTCGAGAAATTTGACAGCCAACACGCAAAATGTCCGTAAAACGTCAATAACTTTTGGATTTAAACACAGATTAGTCTGAAAATTGTCAAAAATACAGATAATGTTGGTCCCAATGACCATGCTAAGTTTTAAGTTGATCGGTCATACGGTTCTAGTTTAAATTTCAAAAATCATATGAAAGATTTTTTTAAATTTTAACCAATAGGAGGATTTAGCTGAAACTTTGTATGATTGGGTAAAATGTTAGTGGTAATGACTTGTCAAAATTTCAAATTGATAAAACAAACCAATCGAAAGATAATTTTTTTAAAATTTGAACCAATCACGGGATCCCGTTTAAAAACGATCCCAGGGACCTCATAGATTACGTTAGTATGTGTACAAAATTTCAGATCGATTGGTTGTGCCATTTGACCTGGGCTGTGACCACAAAAAAATAAACAAACAAAAAAAAACACAGAGAAAGTGCCATAAGAGTACCGTGGTGACGCTCGCTACGCTCGCTTAACCAGTTGACACATCATTTGTTTCAACCGTGGCTTTCATTGATTTCAAATCGCATTTGATGAGTTCAGCAGCGTCATTTGTAATTTTTAGCTTCTCCGTTTCATTGTCATCACTCCGAATTGAATGATAATAACCATGCAAAATTTCTGACGCATTGGTAACGAGCGTAACAATGTTCGCGTTCCCCCAATTTCTGAAATCATTACATTATCGCCGAGATATAGTAATTTTTTTTGTTTCATGAGAGTAAAGCCATACTCATCTTTGACTTGTTGCATTTTGCAAATCAATTATCTTTAATCATTATTTGTTCTTCATGATGATCTTTCAAGTATGACATATTGTGAAGAAATGCCTCTGGCTTTGCGTTGTCGGTTGGTCTGCCTACATTTGATGTATTGAATGAACCGGAGTTACGGTGGATGTATGTCACGTGACTTTTCAAACAAAAAGCTACACATTTTCAATTGGAAGGGTTCAGTTAAGCAAAGACTTCTCCCTCATCAGATAAGTTTAGACACATCTGTTGGAACTAATCTACGCAGAAAAGAACTGCGAAAATAACATATTAGATGATTTTACTTCCTTGCACCTAAATATTCTCAAATCAAGACCTGAAGTTGAAGGAAATTCTACGATTTGCCAAGAACAGCAAACATTACTCTAATAAAAAGGCAATGCATCACAAACCTGACACAATGTTGTCGTCAAAACATGCGCTCTTTCTTTCTCTTTTCAACGAAATGTTGAGATATTATTTATATCCACTATTATGAATGTAATGTTTAAACGAAAAGCACTTGGTTTTGACAGTTTTCACACGCGTACGTTTACACTAGATTTGTGTTGTTTTTATTATTAAATCACTGCAAAATTAAATTATATTGACCGAAAATATTGATAAGCTCCAGTATGCCGTGAATTTCCTTCATAAATCACCTTGGATTACTCAATATGAACGATGTAAGCTATGTACTCATAGGTAACTATTTCTTTTGATCGGATGTAGCGAAATAAAGTCACGTGATATGCAATGGCCTAAAGCGACGAAATAAAAGTTGGAACATTCTTCTTAGTTCGAAAATTAACGCTACAAACTTGATGATACACAGAATGAGCAGAATAAAGATCATTTACAGAATTTATCCACCCGAGCACTTCGTGAGACCAATCGTCTTTTCGGGATTCTCAAACTCTTCTAATGCTGTCATTGAGCGAGCGTAGTGAGCGTCACCACGGTACTCTTATGGCACTTTCTCTGTGTGTTTTTTTTTTTTTTTTTTTTTTTTTTTTGCCTGCACTGCCCAGGTCAAACCGCACAACCAATCGATCTGAAATTTTGTACACATACTAACGTATTCTATGCGATCCCTGGGATCTTTTCTGAACGATATCCTGTGATTGGTTCAAATTTTATAAAAATTATCTTTCGATTGGTTGGTTCGATCAATTTGAAATTTAGCAAAGTCATTGCAACCAACATTGTACCCAATCAAAAAAAATTTCAGCCAAATCCTCCAATTGGTTCAAATTTGAAACCATTTTTCCTGTGATTTTTGAAATTTAAACTGGAACCGATTGACCGACTAACTGAAAACTTCGCATGGTCATTGGTACCAACATTTAAGGTATTTTTGTCAATTTTCACTCTAATCTGTCGTTATTTTCAAAAGTTTTTGTCATTTTAGGGACTTTTTGCGTGTTGGCTGTCAAATTCACGGCGACTTCGAATCTACAAGGCAAGGTAGTTAGAGCAGAAAGTTTTAAACGATATGAAACTAATAATGACCGTTCAACAGATTGATCTGATATTGTGTACACACACTACATATCATATCATATGGGTGGTCCCAGATATATTTTTTGAACGAGATCCTGTGATTTTTGAAAATTAACAAGGAACCGTTCAATCATAGAGGTTTAATCGATCAACTTAAAACTTAGCAAGGATTGGCAACTTAAAACTTAGCAAGGATTGGCACCAATATTTTTCATTTGTATACTTAATTTAAAACGGCCTATAGCCACACCACCATTTGACCTATCAAATGGTCTTCGATTAATCTGATCAATCAAACTCATATTTTGCATGGTCGTTCAGACCAACATTGTCTCTTATTTTACAAATTTTCAGCCCTACCAGTCGAGAACATAGATGCACTTATTGACAGTTTTAATAACTGTCAGAAATGACATTTCAAAACAGAAATTCCACTGCATTCTGGGTTGCTCTATGTAGCAAAGCAAAGTTTATAGATGGCTATTCTCAATATCAAGTAAGACAGATTCTTTTCTTAGTTGATCATATTGCAATACATAATGTAGTCAAAATGTAATGTATGTATTTCATATACATAGGTATAGGTATACCTTATCTAAAATAATTTATTTTACGATATGGATTGTGTTGCACAGTTATGAAAACGACGTTTTGACTAGATAACATCATATTTTACACATTTCCAGCCCAATCGGTCAAGAATTACAGACTTATTGCTGTTTTAAGTGTTTGAATATCTGTCCAAAGAGATTGATGGAAAAATATCAGTACAATAATCTGTTATTTAATTGATCCAGAGTGTTACTGAAAAGTTGCAAGGAAAATTGGTAATAAATAATGTATAGTTAGTTATCTTTGATTGAATGGATCGTGCTATGATTGGCGATGTCGTGCGTGTCGGTGCTCGCTCATCAACGCGTTACACCGAGCGTTTTCCTAGTGTATATTATCACGACGAACTGTGAAAACGTCTATTAAATTTCCAGTAAAGTTTAGTGACTTAGATTCACCTCAAAAGAAGCAATTTTCTTTAAAATCAAAAGACGTGCATTGGTTGGAACGCAAAGACGGACCCAAGCATGTTCCATCGGATTTAAATGTCTTATTCAAATGTCTCTTAATGTTGATACACTCTTGTCGACACAACACGTGAACTTTGTGTCCAACAACATTTTCAATTTCACTGTTTAATTGTTTCAATTGTTTTTTTAATTGTTTTTTAATTAAAACAATTGTTTACTTGTTTCAACTGTTTGTTTCGAATTGACACCATTTTCACGCAAACAATAAGTAGCTACAATCTCATCTAGTGGAGCGGTCGCTCCACGCCAGCCAAGTCGTACGGCGCGCACACTCTCATATAAAGGCTGGAGCAAACCCACTTTTACTGTAAGCATCAAAGCATTGACGTACACTGGGGTGGGGACATGCGACTGGCCAGTCATCTGTCGTCGATGTCTAGTGACAAACGGAACCGCCCCGTTCTTACGTACAGACCAAGGTCAAATTCTTCACTCGTCCGGCTGAGATCGTCTTACATTTGGAAAGATTGCACGGAAAGCTGACGCAGCACAACAATAAGCTTAATTTAGGCCTATGTTATAAATATAAAGGCATGTTGTAGCACTGAACAAAATTAATAATAATGTCTTTATATTGCCAGAATCGTCGTTTGTAGTGCGGCCTCAGACATCGGCGGAAGCATTCAGTGCTGCAGCTATAGCAGTCACGAGTCCCATACTGAGCGGTAGTCAATGATCAAAGTGGCATTTTCGGCCTACTGGATCTTAAAATTGGGAAATCTCACATTGTTGCGATATATCTTAATTTCGAGCTAGGGCCCACCTTACAACATATACCAAATAAGGGAACAATAGGTTACGCCATTTGCGAGCTAGAGGGCCGTGAAAACCGTGTTTTAGGGCGGTTTTCATAATAATCATAGTAGTAGTAGTATAGTAGTCTCCTGGAATTCAAATCCGGTAACAAGGCCACAGCATAAACGGCTGAACCGATTGATCTCACATTTTTACTACGTGTGCACTTTTGGCGTCTGATTTAACCTTCACCCCACAAATTTTTTGTGCCGCCATTTTAAAACCGGAAGTGACGTCATATCTCAACAACGGCTGGACCGATTGGAACGAAAATAGCGCCAAACGATTCGGACGGTCATTTATATGGATTATCAATAGCAACAGACTAAAATTTATGTTAACGAAACCGGAAATGACGTCATGAAATTTAATTCATCGATTGGCATTTCGGCAACATATTTGATCCAATTATTTTGATATTTATGTAACGTATGTTCTTTTGTGATTTTATTTGACTTGATATAAAACCAACCGGAAGCCGCCATTTTGAAACCAGAAATGACATCATATCTTAATAACGTCTTAATAGATTTAAACGAAACCAACGCTAAACAATTTAGACGGTCAACTTTATGTATTATCATCATTAATATTTGCAGTTTCCCATACTGAAACCGGAAATGACGTCACACATTTTAAAAATCGCACAAATGTACATTTTGATGCAATAAATATACTATTTGTGACTGCTTATAATAAAATGTAATCATATTTAAATTATAATTCAAGAGGTCAGTGATTTCAGCAGCCATTTTGAAATCGGAAGAAACGTAATATCTCGAAAACTGGTTGACAGATCGGTATGAAACTAGTGCCAAACCCTCCTATACAATAAATACATATTCAGAAAGCTAAAAATGATACACATCATTTATAGTTATAAATTCTATGTGGCAGTGCAGAAAGTTCAGCGACCATTTTGAAAACCGACGTGTTGCCATATCTCGGAACTGGGTTGACCGATTGGAATGAAACCTTTGTTTTTTTCATGAGAATAACCAAATTGTTAAGGCTATTCCAGTGGTACCACGTGACTAAACTTATAAAACACGAAATTGGCCAAACTATTGCACACAAGAGAAAGATAATGTATTTTCCTCATTCTATTAGTGATTCTACAACCCACTTGACCTTTTTCGACACCAATATTTCGGTCCCGAATTTTTTTTACGAAATATTGCTGTTTCATTAAAAAAATCGCACAGACAGCAATTTTCACTCTACAGACTTGCAAGTGGGCTCGTTGTCTTCGTTATGAAAATGCAAAGAGAACGTCGACGCCCTTTTTGTTAATAACTTGATATCTTACCTGGCCACAGGCACCAACAAATAGGCGAAATTTCCGGTACATACCGAATTTATTTTAGAAAAATTGCAATTAAAATACCGAAAAAGGACGTCGACATTTCATAGGTATATGTATTATGATTATTCATGCCAAGTTTCAGGTCGCTATGTTTAACGGTTATTTAGTTCCGATTTTTTCTGAGAACCGTCTTTTACCTGTTTGGATCGTCACGGATATTTTTTTGACTTTCTAAAATGGGTTGATTTCGCTAAATATCGATCTCAGATGACATCTTCTTACAATATTCGCCCTGAAATTAAAATCTCATACCCCCTAGAATCCCCTTAAGGGTAATTTTTTTTTAAGGATTTAGTAATTGTTCATGTGATATGTGTCACACGTAAGTTGTAAGAATAAACTAAAAAAAGTAGTGATATCCCCATAAAAAAACACTCCGTGTAAAAATACCAGCCAAGTCTCTTCAACTTGAAAAAAAATAATGAAATCTAAAAATTCTGCACTGAAAAGTAGTGATATCAAAAAATTAGCCAAGTCAAAACTTTATTTGAAAATCAAAAAATACTTGGCGCATCGTTTTTTTTAGGGCATTATAGGTATACTATGTATATGTATATTTCATGTATAATTTATAATTGGCTTATACTTCCAAGCTATTTATGTACACGATGCGCCAAGTATTTTTTGATTTTCAAATAAAGTTTTGACTTGGCTAATTTTTTGATATCACTACTTTTCAGTACAGAATTTTTAGATTTGATTATTTTTTTTTAAGTTGAAGAGACTTGGCTGGTATTTTTACACGGAGTGTTTTTTATGGGGATAGGTATTACGCTGCAATTTAAACTCGGAGAAAAATTCTCATGTGACAGATCGATAAATCATAATCTTTTCTGTACTCGTGACTTTTGTCAGGGTTCTATGTTTAAAGCGTATGAAGTAGAGGTATCCCAACTCTACACGTTTCTCAGGAGAATAGAATGCGAGTACACATTTCTATCACCAGAGTGCAGAGCTGATCTTGATTGTGTAATCCGACTTTAGGCCGAGATGGGTAACAAAATTACGTCATTTCCGGCTTTGATTTCCGGTACCAATAATTACAGCACAGAGTGTTTACATTATTAAAAATGACCCAAAAATTAACAAAAAAACAAAAACAAAATAAAAAATTTACATATTACAAAGATGTAGACTGAAGTCGTCTCTTGTTTTTATGTGAAAACTATTTACTGGGCAGAGATTAGAACGCGGCAAGATGACGAAAATTTGAAAAAATGAAACTATGTTGGGTCAATGATGACACTTCGTTTAACAAAGATATTATGCACGTAGGACACTGTAATTTACAATTTTAAATGTATTTGAGATTACAACAGACTACCAAAGGATATTAATACATAAATTGGTCATTTAAACTCATTAAAACTCATTTTAGTTACTACTAATGATGTTACCCAACCGTTGGCGCCATTTTACGGACATTTTGGTTACTAAAAAAAATGTTACCCATCTCGGCCCAACGAAGCTGCCTTGATTGTGCGCATACCTGTGCGTCTCTTAGCAGGCGTTGCTCAAGACTGTCAATTTGGACAAGTATCGGGAGCTCTTGATTGGTGCCTTTGGGGTTTGTTCCCTTTAATTCAAACAATGGAAGAGCATCCTCAGGCTCCAAACTACATATATTGTAGCGGTTTGGATCAGCACTCCTCTCGCTGATGTGGAGGGGTTCCAAATTGTCTGTGGATCAAACTCGTCTTTTAGGTACTTAAGACGTATGCACCCAGTCACAACCATTAGGTACAAGTGTTGGGATACTAGATACTTTATGTTCTAGTTTTTTATACTCTATGGGGCAGGGGCGGGGGTTTCATTGTTTTCTTACCGTCAGCTCTGGTCACTCTGCCTTTGTGGGACTGATCATCTTGTCTAATTTCCACTTCTTTACTCACCGGGAACACCTGCACGGTGCCCGCGTTGCGTTGAATTACCTGGAACATAAATCTTGGTTTAGGAAAATGCTTTGTGTAACGCGTTGATAAGCGAGCCTTTGTATTGTATGCGAATTAATACACAAGATGGCGGCCAATTACCAATTGCTTCCAATTGCTTCCAACAACACTAGACAGAGTTCAATGCACGACGAAACCCCGGAGCGCTACGATAGTAACAACAAACCCGAACCCAGAACCTAGCACAAGTTCGCTCAAGTGTCAAGCCGTCACGCTAAAACTCAACTACGCACACAAAACCAACAAAACTACAACTTTGACACTAATTCAGGCACACACTCATGCATTTTAGAATCAGGCTCAGGCCTTAGTAAATAATACATAATAAATAGGTAATACGTACCGGTATTTGTTCTAATTCGCAATCCTGCGAAAGGTGTGGAGACGGTTGGTTTGTTTCACTCTGATTCTTACTAGCACCGCAGCCACATAAAAAATTCCGTACAAACGAATTTCTTTTATCGTTCTTTATAAAAAGAAAGCTTTTGCGCTTTTTGTTTTCTTGCGAATCTTTTTCATTTTTTACGACAACGTCAACCTCTTCTACGTTATTCGACTTGTTCGGGCTTTCTATTGGCTCCAACTTCTTCGATATCTTGAACGTGTCTTCAACGTGAGGGTGCTGAGCTATCGTAGTCGTCGTCGTCGCGGCGTCATGCTGAGTCCTGCGATCAATCTGAATAGGAACACACAAATTATACGTTCTAAATACCAATTTCAATTTCTATAACACGAACGGCCATTCCACGACAGAATGTTTCTGACCTAAATAATTGTAAACAAAATACCAAGGAAACTGAATATTAACATATCTATGCCGCTCCCCATCCGACGGCTGACACCTTATCGCGGTGGTGGGGTTTGTGTTGGCCAATGATCCATTGCAGCTACGCCGGCGAGCATATGCTCATGTGTAGGGGCTACCCATGCCGGACAGGTCAGTGGTGAGGCCCAGACAAAAAGCAGCCAGGGTTGGCCTAACCATGCCTTCCCTTGAATTTGCAGTCCCCATCGGGCCGGCCTTCCCCCTCGAGAGGGTGATCCCCCTGAAATCGGGTTCCGCCGGCCCGAATGCTCACACCCCCCGGTCCGTCCCCATTCCGGCCTGGCCTCCCCACCAGTGCTGGACTCCCCGGATCGGGCCCGTTAGGTCAACCCCCTCCCAATGTCCTCCACTTGATTTAACAAAGTTTAAAATAAAATAATTAATGTGCGCAATATAACCTCGTCGTTGACGCGCCGTTAAACCCTATTAATCTTATCAAATCAAAATGTGATACTAATTTTTCGTTTTTAGTAGTCTTACAGGAATTTTCCGCTCTTTCATAATTTCGATATGCTCAAAAGATCGGACGGCCATTTTGGGCTCCAGGGCTGTCTAAAGTGCCAAAACATCTGTATTTCAGTTAAAATATAAAACTTCTGTCAATTATTGTTCTTGCATATAATAAACGATGTGTCAGGAAGGAACGATAAAAAAATCTAAGTTCACGCTAAATTTGATTGAGTGAAAAACGCTCAAAAATGAGTTAAATCCACTCAAAAATGTTACGAAATTGTTCCTTTTTTAAGTGGAGATAACTGATTCTCAATAATAGAAAATTCAAAGATTATTCAAAATTAGAAATAAGATATGATTTTGAAATACAAATACAATGAATTTCAAATAATATAATTCTATTATCATAAAGAACATGTAGAGTTTCGATACCTCTCTACATTATACACTATTGGACATAGAACCCTAACAAAAGTAAGGGGTAGAAAAGATTATGCTTTTTCGATCTGTAAACTCACAATTTTATTTATTGTATTTAAATAATTAGTAAATGACTCTCCTTATGAGATAAATAACAGATTATAGAGTGACCTGATTGGTCCGTTGAATCATTTCCTGTCCTCTCATTGGCTGATACAATGAATCTAGTGGAGCGGTCGCTCCACGCTAGCCAAGTCGTACGGCGCGCATACTCTCATTTAAAAAGGCTGGAGCAACCCACTTTTACTGTAAGCATCAAGGTGGCATTTTCGGCCTACTGGATCTTAAAATTGGAAAATCTCACATTGTTGCGAAATATCCTAATTTCGAGCTATGGCCCACCCTACAACATGTACCAAATTTGGGAACAATAGGTTTTGCCCTTTGCTTGCTAGATTGCGAAAACAGTGAAAACACTGTGAAAACAGTGTTTTAGGGCGGTTTTCATAATAATAATAATAATAATAATAATCTTAGTAGTATCCTCCTGGAATTCAAATCCGGTAAACAGGCCACAGCCTAAACGGCTGAACCAATTGATCTCAAATTTTTACCACGTGTGCACTTTTGGCGTCTGATTTGCCCTTTTCCCCATAAATTTTTTGTTCCGCCATTTTGAAACCGGAAGTGACGTCATATCTCGTCAACGGCTGGACCGATTGGAACGAAATTTGCGCCAAACGATTCAGACGGTCATCTTAATGCATTATCAGTAGCAAAAGACGAAACATTATGTTAATGAAACCGGAAATGACGTCATAAAATTTGAAATACATCGATTGGCATTTCGGCAACGAAGATTGATCCGATTATTTTGATATTTTTGTAACGTATGTACTTTTGATATCTCATTTGACTTATTATGAAACCAACCGGAAGCCGCCATTTTGAAACCGGAAGTGACATCATATCTCAATAACGGCTAAATAGATTTGAACGAAACCAGCGCTAAACAATTTAGACGGTCAACTTTATGTATTATCATTAATAATATTTGCAGTTTATTATACCGAAACCGGAAATGACGTCACACATTTTAAAAATCTCACAAATTTACATTTTGATACAATAAATATACTATTTGAGACAGCTTATAATAATATGTTATCATGTTTAAATTATAATTCAAGGGGTCAGTGATTTCAGCAGCCATTTTGAAACCAGAAGTAATGTCATATCTTGAAAATTGGTTGACTGATCGGTATGAAACTACCGCCAAACGATTCGGAAGGTCATCTCTATGGAATAGGAAGAGTCAAACTAGAATTTTCCTATTTATGAGACCGGAAATGACGTCATTCAAATTTAAAAATTGTTATAATCCCCTCCTTTATAATAAATACATATTCAGAAAGCTTAAAATGATACACATCATTTATAGATATACATTCTATGTGGCAGTGCAGTAAGTTCAGCAGCCATTTTGAAAACCGAAGTGTTGCCATATCTCGGAACTCGGTTGACTGATAGGAATGAAACCTTTGCTATTCTTCATGAAAGATCATTTAGAGCAAATATATAGTACCATACGCCGATTTTCATTAGTTAACCAAATTGTCAATGGCGACTTTTTTAAAAGGATTTAGTAATTGTTCAATCGATATGACGTCAAAAGTTAACTAAAAAAAGGAGTGATATCCCCATAAAAACACTTCGTGTAAAAAAACAGCCAAGTCTCTTCAACTAAAAAAAAATTATGAAATCTAAAAAATTCTGCACTGAAAAGTAGTGATATCAAAAAATAGGCCAAGTCAAAACTTTATTTGAAAATCAAAAAATACTTGGCGCATCGTTTTTTTAGGGCATTATAGGTACACTATATGTATTATGTATATTTGATGTATATTTTCTATCTGGTCTATACTTCTAAACTATTTATATAGTATACGATGCGCCAAGTATTTTTTGATTTTCAAATAAAGTTTTGACTTGGCCCATTTTTTGATATCACTACTTTTCAGTGCAGAATTTTTTAGATTTCATAATTTTTTTTTAGTTGAAGAGACTTGGTTGTTTTTTTACACGAAGTGTTTTTTATGGGGATTTAAACTACACTCACAAAACACACACAATATATCCATTATATAGAAATGAGATACTTCACAATATTTAAATATTTAGTGTACTGATTGTAAACGTGGCTTTTTCATTGCTGAGTATTATCAATTGAAAATCAATTAATATACTTACCTCATTGTAGAAAAATGTAGAAAGTATGCTTAAATCAAAACAATTTTCGAAAAAAATTATTTGAGTGTCTTTAGATTTTGAAAAAAATTACTTTTCAAGGCGTATTAGTATATTCCAACAACAACACTTAGGGCCTCGTTTTTGCTCTGTTAAATTTTAAGGTGCTGCAAGCGCAAGCGATTTTGCTGCTTTTTGTAGACACTTTTTGCGATACGATTGGAGACGAAATGGGTGGACCAAATAATTTGAAATTCTAATCGGGATTAGATAAAAGACAAACTTAGGGTTATCCCTTGGTACATTTTTAATTTTTTGTCTCGTTAATTAGTAATAATTAGTGGATTTTTTTGTGAAAAATTAGCTATTTTCTCGTCTCGCTGGGGGCCGTATAAAATTAAATTTTCAAAATTGTGCCAAGGAATAACCCTAAATTTGTCTTTCATCTAATCATGATTAAAATTAAATTTGAGATCAATTGGTTTACGGGTTTGGTCTCCAATCGTATCGCAAATTTCATCGTTTTGCACGGTTTTGTTGAATAACCGGCGCTAATTAACGATGCAATAAGCAAAAATTAAAAAGGGCTACTTATATACAATCGGACTGATCATGTGAACATCCTGCAAAAGTTACACTCACTTATGAAACAATTTTTCTCTCTCAATTTTCTAAACGGCAGAGCGCTAGTATCACCTTAAGATGGGATTGAAACTCCATTTCCATGGCAACAACAAATCAAATTTAAATAAAATGTACGCCTTAACCTTAACATTGCCTTAAGGATGAACCTTCATTAGGGCATCTCCGACAGATTTCTTTGAAAATCATTGTATTTGTTCCTTATAGTATTGTCTACGATGAGAGACCTTAATATTAGTACCTCACCGGCTTAAATTTTAAATTAATGTTTTTGAAGTTAGAGATTTTAACATGGGCTCAGATGGGAGACGCGGAAAAACTTACACATTTTGATCATTTATTTTTTTTTCTGCCAGACAGATTTTTTTAGAAAACTGATTATATGTTCTTTGAATGGTAATCAAGCAATTGAAATCGTAAAAAACATATGTCACCTACTTTATTACTGAGATATTAAGATAATAGAAGCCAATTTAACCAAAAAATAAGGAGATATTTGACCATGATTCACGCCACTTCTTCAACCTGGCAACATTGACATTATGAATAATCAATCTACCAACTTCATGTTAATTCAGTATTTACTCTAAAACACATGGAGATATTGTTAATTTACCTCTTCAACCGTTACAGATATCTGAATAAAGTGTCCTATAGTAGCTAAATATAATAATTTTTCCAAAAAACAAAAAATCAAGACATTTAGCAAGGCGTAAATATATTTTCTTTGATATAATATCATGAGACCATGACTGAGAAATCTAAGGGGCTACTTTTAGTGCTTTGTTTAATTTTGATCTGTCAGTTGCAATGTCATAAGAGCTTCTGCAATAAATATACACAAGGATGTAAAAGTGGACGCTGGATAAATGATTTGATTTTGCTTAGGTAACATATGAATTGGGATTCAATTGTTAATACCTTTGATGCACGTCTCTACATTCAGGTATGAAATGTGTGTGTCTCATCCGCCATTTCTGACTAAAACAAAACAAACTCCTTGCTAATGCTGGATTGCATTACACTTATTTCACTGTTGAAAAGTCAAATTAATAACCACAATAATAACTCATCTCAATATTATATATCTGTTCTACCAAAAGTCTAAAGTCTCAAAACACGTTATAAGGTTGGATATCAAAGTATGTTTTATGTGAACATACAACGAGAATATTTTAAAATTTAAGTAAATTTTAGTGTATGACGATAGTCATTCAAAGCAAAGGTCAAACCTTAACATTGTTACATGTATTGAAAAACTGTCTCGAAAATCTTGATACAAAATCAAACAGCAAGTAAAATGTTTCAGCAACTTAGAAGTCCTTGATATGAAAAATTAAGCTAATCCGATATAATTGTTATCCTTAATCATGTATCTAGAGCAATAAGTACATGATTTAAGCTATATAAAATATATACAATATAAATGGATATAAATGTTCTATATTATATAATATAGAATATAAGTTGTAAAGTATGTAAACAGATCTCTATTTGGATTAGAATATCACACAATTTCTTTCATCAAACCGGATTGTAAACCACACTTTATCAAACATAACGTTTTAACACCCTGCCCTGCTATCAATACTTGCCTTCAGATAACATGAAGACGCAGTACAAAACAAAGATACCGGGTGGCGCAAAAAAAATCCCCCTGATTGAGAGGTCACTATATCGAAACTATTATAGATGGGATTCTGAAATTTGTACACATATTAGAAAACATACCAAAATTTAAAATGTGCAAGTTTCAAAAACATTACTATTGTAGAAAAAAAGTTACAGCTGTTCAAATTTAGTTGTCAAAAAAATGATTAAACAAAGCTCAAATAGCGCGCGTCGAGAAAACTTCCAATGGCCGGGACGCTGTTTCTTCAAAACTTCGTACGATATCAAGCTGAAAATTTCAAATTATATTCAAAATAGGTTAATATCGGTTGTGTAAAAATTTCAATCAATTTAAATTAATGGAACGAAAATTATGGAATCTTGAAGTTGAGCTTGAAAACAGAATAGTGGGAAAAGAATCACTTTTATAACGTGTGTAATAAAGGTTTAGAAATAATCGTCTTTTTCTGATTTTACGCTCAACTTCAAGATTCCATAATTTTCGTTCCATTCATTCAAATTGACTGAAACTTTTACACAATCGATCTTAATATATTTTTAATATAATTTGAAATTTTCAGCTTGATATCGTAAGTAGTTGTGAAGAAACAGCGTCCCGGCCATTGGAAGTTTTCTCGACGCACGCTATTTGAGCTCCGTTTAATCAATTTTTTGACAATCAAATTTGACCAGCTGTAACTTTTTTCCGACAAAAGTTATGTGTTTGAAACTTGCACATTTTAAATTTTGGTATGTTTTCTAATATGTGTACAAATTTCAGAATCCTATCTATAATAGTTTTGATAACGTGACCTCTCAATCAGGGGGATTTTTTTGCGCCACCCGGTATACAATGATCACAATACTAGAAATAAAAAGAACAAACACTTAGACAGACATAGAAGAGATTATAGATTATAAAAAGATTATTGCTTGATTATAATTATTAATATTGTTTTCCATATACTTTAATCTTGAGGAGTCTATATATACATGAAATAAATTAATAATGTACTGTTTGGAAATAAAATCTATTCTTTATTATTAAATAATAAGGATCGATATATTTAGGTCAATTATTAATGGGGGATGGTTGAATGGGAGATTTGGCTAATATTGAACACTCATGGCCACACTATGATCTTTTATATCTTTATTTATTGTTGAGCGAGCGAAGCGAGCGTCTCCTTTTGGCTCTTTTGGCACGGACATCTGTTTTTTTTTGTTTTTTTTTTCTGTTACTAAAGATATACAGGTTAGAGTTTTTCTTCGATCGAGCTGAAATTTTACACACATGTACAGAACATTTCTGGGAGTTGCAGACCCTAACTTTTTAAAATCCATTTATTGGTTCAAATTTAAAAAAAAAATCTTTCGATTGGTTGGTTTAATCAATTTTGAAATTTTGATAAGTCATTACCACTAACATATTCCCCATTCATACAAAGTTTCAGCCAAATCCTTCCATTGGTTAAAATTTAAAACAATCTTTCCTGTCATTTTTGACATTAATACTAGAACTGATTGACCGATCAACTTAAAACTCCACATGAAATTTTAGGTATTTTTGCCAATTTTCAGAAATCTGTTGTTATTTTCGAAAGGTTTTATCATTTTAAGGACATTTTATTCCATAATTGTTAATCTTCAAATATTTGATAAATGCATACTAAATTCTCATCCAGCTACCTTCTTGGGAGCAGAACTGCTCCAAGGCCTGTAGAGCAGCCAAGCAGTCCACAATTTACCGTATAATGAAAGCATTTTTGAGCTAGTGCATATCAAATCGGATGCGGTACGAAGGTCAAATCTTCCAATTGGTTTAATATCTTCTGAGTGGTCGCCAATCAAAATGTTTTGATAAAGTTCAAATTTTGCATGACAACTATATCTAAAATTTTACACTGGTAAGCCCAATCAGACAAGTATTAATTGTCATTTTACGAATTAAGTATGGGTTGTCAAAAGAGATTTCTGGAAAAAGTATGTAGGTACGTCACGACACAATGGATCTAATATTCATCCAGAGTATTTATATGGAGATTTGAAAGTTGCAGGAAAATCGTCTTGTGCCGTGTCGTGTATACTGTATAGTGACTGGGGATGTTGCATGTTCTGTGCTCGCTCATCAACGCGTTACACTGAGCGTAACCGCTTTCATTTGATATGCTACTTGACTACTTCATAAATTCATAAAATGATAATGACAACAATGACTTTTATTTTTACAAATTTGGCAGTTTGGCCTACCTAACTTAGTTATATTTCGAAGAACTTTTGATATGTTAGAGTTGTTATTGTGATTCATTATTGTGAAACTATTCATAAAAAAAAACTTTGCAATTTGTATTCGGGTTAGAATGATTATTTTCCTTCTACTGCGCAAAAGCAATAAAATTCCATTCACGGTCAACGAATTTCGGATAGTTTTTGTCATGTTTTAAGTCGATTGAATGGGGATCGAATAACATCAAATCTGCATATCAAATCTGTAAATCTGCATTTGTTTGCTGTAGAACTTCATTTGTTTTATGTATATCTTCATCTGCTTTCTGTAGATTGTAACTATCCATTCCTATAGCTCCACGTTGGACGTCACGAATGAAACTATTCCTTTTTTAACTATCCTACAATGTTCTCACAGTTTTATAGTTACAATCCTTAAAGCAATAAACATCTTTAAAGTCTTACATTGGTATAATTATGTAAAGAATCATGTACATGTTATGCACTCCTAACTATTCTGCTATTACTACTGGCCAGTTACTAGGTTTACAATTCTCTTTCTTTATATTTATAATTAGTTATTAGGTAAAATTTAATATTAAACAGTCTTATTTGTACTCATTCCTTCGGCGTCAATGTTCAATGATCTATAGGTTCAAAGTTCCAACTCCATGTTCTGATTTTCTTTTCATCACACGTTTAAATGGCCAGTTCTTGTTCTTCCATATATTTCTTGTTTCTTGAACTAGTTTACAATAGATGAGGTTTACTATTATAAACTTTTAAATGGTATTTGATTAGTTTTATCCAAGAGAAATAATGTTTTACATCTGACTTCTTCAAAATCTTTTATGGAACTGATTTTTCTAATCTCTTTTTCATTGTTGTAAAATTTCAACCTGTGTCCACCAATCAGCACTCGCCACGAGATCTATCCCATTGTTGTCACATATAAAATTCTTCTCTGCACTGCAGTAGGCTTTGGCATTAAAATACTTCTTTATACCCCTCTAGGAACCAATGAAACTACCTATGTTGATAACCTTCTATATTTTTATACTATTCTTTCTGACATTTCTTCGTCTATCAACAAGTCATTTTTCTATTACTAACTGTCACTAGTTGTGTAGTGTTACAAGATCTTCGGTTCTCAGTAGATCTACATTTGTTCTTCGTAATTAATGAATGTAATTATCTTCGTTAGTGACAGTAATGGCATTTTCCCCCTAACACTTATAAAACGGGGGTTGACCAATCGTGGCCCCTGTACGAACTTTTTGCCGATGATATATTTTTATTTATTGTACTAAACATGAGCTCTCATGTGATATGCTACTCGACCACCTTTATTGCATTTCATAAAATGATAATGGCAACAATGACTTTTTTTTACTAATTTGGCAGTTTGGCCCACCTAACCTAGTTATATATTTCGGAGAACTATTGACATGTTATATAGGGCATTTTTCTGAATCAATCCATATATAAAAAAAACTTATGTTGCAATTAGTGGTGGATTATGCCCTTTTTTCGCTTAGACTCTGGACTCGAAAATTCAATGTATGTTTGTTAATTTATGAAATGAAAGACACTATTTCATTTTACAATAATAAAATATTTATGAAATTTTAATTTCAATGTACGCCACACACATCTTACCCCCGCCCCCCTCACACTATGTCACAATCGCGATACCCCCCCCCCCCCCCCCCCCTTCCCACCTAATCGAGTACGTTATTTAGGAACTCACCCATTCGTAAATTTAATTAGCATCAATCTAATCCGTAGCGCCTCTAACCTTGCGTATTATCACGCGTTTTGCATAACAATCGGTTTTTATCTCTTTCTATCGTAAACAATAAGTTACTCAGTCAACTTGAAAGCGTGGCAACCCAATGCGTAAACTACACTTGCTTCATAACCCAGTGTCGACCACTTCGCTGAGTCAACATGTTGATGTTCGTCTCCGTGCTAATCGGAGTCTTCATTTCGTCGCACGGAGCAAGAGCAAGTTTTGAAGACGGATATTTCCACATCTCGGGGCTGCCGGAGAACGCGCCATTGGACTACGGAGCGGGATCTGGAGCTAGTTATAAGCTGCCACCAATCATTGATTACATATCAACATCTTGTGGTGAGTCAACGTCATAGTAAACTTAAATATTTGATGAAAATGTACGATAATTATTTTATTTTAACCAAAAAATAATAACTAAAGAAAAAAAATCAGTCTGCTAACCCAAGATGTGGACTTTATATTGTGTTCTAAATTTCAGATCGATTGGGAAACGATGTGACCAAACGCGACAAAGTTTTTATCCTAAACTTGAACCTATACTTGAAAATACCGTTTGACTCGTTTGGGCAGATCTCTATATTTTGTAACACTACTGTCGATAAAAAAAAACTTTGTCGATTTTGGTCACACCGTTTCCTAATCGATCTGAAATTTAACACATATAAAGACCACATCTTGGGTTTGCAGACAGATTTTTTTTCTAGATGCGTTGAATTTTGGTTGAAATAAAAAAAAATAACGTAAATTGTTCATGCTTAGGTATCTATAATATGTATAATTCAAAACATACTTGTCTCATCATGTATACATTTCAGAAGAGTATATTGGTCGGAAATCAAATAGCTCTTATGCTCTTAAGAACGATGCGTCAAGTTAGTTTTTTTTTAACATATTGTAACTTGGAATTTTTTTAGTGTACTAGTTTACTAAAACATACATCAAAATTCAAAGCTTTGCATTGAATTTTCACCGACCATTGTACTTTTTCTTTCTTCCACTTTTGTATTATGTTAGGAACCTACATTCCTTTAAGAGTTGTCCAACTGACAAGGTCATGGGCACGATTTGTCTCCAGGTCCCAACAACACATGCAACCTCTGGGCTGTTATAATGCGTGTGTACGATGAAATGGGATGCACGCCGAGCAAGAATCTAAACAAGTTCTGCTGCCCAGTTTCATACAACTGCGGAAGTAAGTACATCACGAACAAAAAACGCTATATGAAAAATAAATAACTCAGTCTCCCCAACTGAAAACATATCGGAGATCGCTCAGTGTAACTCGTTGATAAGAAAGATCCGTGAACAACCTGCTTTTCAATAGGTATGTTTGTCTGTTTCTACTTCAGCACTGTCTCCACCAAAATAGAAAAGAAGTCCCAAACTTAAATGAAAGAGTGTTATTCTTGATTATTTGTGAAAAGTGGTGACAGGCGAACATACCTTTTGTCACCATGACATACGTAGATATTATCCATATAGGCACCGTGCGTTCAAACCCCAGCGCCACGAGTGAAAGAAATAAGCAACATTTATGGGAGATGATCTTCAACTGTTTTATTTCTCATTGGCCGTGACCTAGCAACGGATCAAATGTCAAAAAATGTACTCAAAATAATTCGGAATTAGAACCAAGTCGCACAAATAAATATTGTGATCAGATTCAGTGAAATTGTGAACACTTCATTATTAATATTTTGTTGGCGAATAAACATTTCATAAACTAGTGTTATTTTTAAGAAGTGATAAATGCATAATATGTGCAGCAATATCTAGTGGAGCGGTCGCTCCACCCAGCCAAGTCGTACTGTACACTCGCACTCACTCAACATACCGTAAAAGCCTAATAAACTTAGGAGCAGACCAAACACTTTTACTGTAAGCAACAACTTGACATTTTCAGCCTACTGGATCTCAAAATTGTGAAATCTCACATTGTTGCGAAATATCTTAATTTCGAGCTATGACCCACCCCACCACATATACCAAATTTGGGGACAATAGGTTATGCCATTTGCGAGCTAGAGGGCCGTGAAAACAGTGAAATTACACCCCTTTTAAAAGCTATCTGATGATGATGATGATGATGATTCAGATTCAGATATCAGGAAACGTTGCTATCACCGCCACAGCCTAAAGGGCTGAACCGATCTATCTGAAATTTTTACCACATGTGCACTTTTGGCGTCTGATGATACCTTGCCCTTACACATTTTTTGTGCCGCCATTTTGAAACCGGAAGTGACGTCATATCTCAAAAAATGGATGGATCGATCGATACAAAACTTGCGCCAAACGATTCAGACGGTCTTCTTTATAAAATATCAATAGTCGAAATTGAAATGTACTATTACCAAAACCGGAAATGACGTCATAAAAATACCAAACCTGACTAAAATCATCTATTATAACAATAACTATTTGGGAGCAAGCTCTGCTAGTTCTTTATAATAAGAGGCAACAAGATTATAATATAATATAGGTTTATTGGTAACTAGTAATCAATGTCAAAGCAAATATGGACTCGTGTCCAGTGACAAAATTTATTAACAAACCAACTGTCAAAATCTCAAGTCTTCGTATTTCTCGAACTCTAAGTAGGCTGTGTCGCCACAGCCTACTTGCATTGTAGCAGGAGACCAAGTCGCTACAGGACTCCCCCTCCAGTGCCAGAACCGCGTGAGGGCGCGGAGATGAAGGGGACGAAGCGTGTAGGAGGCTGCACTCGCCGTCCATACTGCGTCGTGACTGCGGGAGGCGGCTTTCTTGCGACGCTCGCATACGTCCGGATTATTGCCGGCTGTCTGGCGAGTGTGGGCAGGTCGTTGTTGGTGCCGGCCGTAGCTGACAAACAGTTTCTGAAAAGTTATCTATTGGAGTTTTGACTCTTTGAAGTGAAAAAGTTGCTCGTTTTGGAAAGTTTGTTTAATTTCGTAGGTACTATATTACAATGATATTTATGAAACATGAACACAACACTTATGAACACTTATGCATACTTTATGCATACTTTATGCATATACTTGCTCACTTACAATATATGCAGGCCTCTAACTGCATTTAACTTTGGTAAAACTAAACTGAAGATTTTGATTTACACAGTGTTTGAGCGTTCAAACAATATAAACATAATAATATAGTGAAATGAAAGACTTACCGGTTATAGATGAGAGATATCAATTCAAATGCGAACTATCCCACAATTTGTTACGAAGTCACTGTCACCAATAATGAGTTAGTTCTTGGCTGGTGGATGTGTTACACTGAACGCGCGCGGCAGCAAAGCAACACGTGCGTATTGGTTATCTGCACACCGCCGACTGCGAATCAGTGTTGCCAAATTTGAAAAGAGAGATTTCCCTACTTCTCATTCAAACTTCCCTATTCTCGCCCCGCCCCCCCCCCCCCACCCAAAAAAAAACGTACTACCCCCCTATGATTGAAAAGTCCTTGGAAAAAATGCACTATTTTTTGCTATCAGTGAATTATTTATATATTTTTTTATATACATAGAATAATGTTAGATCCTAGGTTAACAATATTTTGTAAAAAAGGAAAAACGAAATTTTTAAAAATAAAAATAGATATGTACTTATACAATTTATTTATACAAAAATAACAATATACTATATTGTCCTTCCATGGTTTGCTCTTCACTTAGCTGCACAATATGACAGAATATGACCAACAGGGAAACCAACAACTGGAAAAAATTTAATTTTAAATATTTTTATATAGGATACTGTTAGATTTTTGATATTATTAATTAATTTCTGAAAAGAACAAAAGTCCCTACATTCTATCACTTTCATGGTAAAATTCCCTCTCTCCCTACAAGCCATTATTTTTACTTTTTAGATAAAATGCTCTACGGCAGGGAAATTTCCCTACGTTATAGTGCGTGCTGTCTTGCGACGCTCGCATACGTCCGGATTATTGCCGGCTGTCTGGCGAGTGTGGGCAGGTCGTTGTTGGTGCCGGCCGTAGCTGACGAACTGTCGGGGATTGACGCTACTGGCGTCCTGTCGGTGGTGGCGTTAAGTGGTGCGCTGTTGACATCTCCGACGTCTGGCGTCTTGTCCGTAGATATGTACGCCGGTTTGAGTCTGTCTATGGAGACTACAACGCGTTTGTTACCACGTTGAATAGCAAAATGCTTTTTATTGCGCTCAACCACCTCATACGGCCCATCATAAGGCTGCTGCAAGGGTGTTCTGACCGCGTCATGTCGTACAAAGACATGTGAGCAGGTCGCGAGGTCTTTGAACACGAACACCGCTTGCTGGCCGTGGTGAGATGGTTGACTTGGACGCAGTTTGGAGATGTGAAGACGGAGGCGGTCAACATATTCGGACATGGAGTCGGGCATTGATGTTGGCGGCGTGAGGTAGTCACCGGGGAGGCGCAGTGTAGTGCCGTACACCAGTTCGGCCGATGTGGCCTGCAGATCTTCTTTCCATGTTGACCGTATCCCTAACATTACCCAGGGTAGTGCTTCGGTCAATTTCTCATCCCCTCGGCATTTGAGTGCGGCTTTTAGTTGCCGGTGTAGCCTTTCCACCATCCCATTGGCTTTGGGATGGTGGGCCGTTGTGCGGAGATGCGTGATGCCGGAAAGGTTGAAGATTGCACGGAATAAGTGGGATTCAAATTGACGGCCTTGATCCGTCGTGACCCTGAGTGGCGTACCGTATCTAGTGATCCATCCATTAATGAGGGCGGTGGCGACCGACTCGGCGGTGATATCAGCGATCGGGATTGCTTCGGCCCATCGTGAGAATCGATCGACACAGGTGAGGATGTATCGAAATCAATCAGAGACGGGCCACAGGCCGACCATATCAATATGGATGTGCTCAAACCTGCTTCCCGGGTTTTCAAACCGTCCAATTGGATAAGATCTTATGTCCGGATAAGAGTTTAGCAGCTTTTGAAATGGTGAATCGGATCGTGAGATGACCTTGACCACGCCCTCTGGTCCGGCGGATGGTTCGCCCGCGACGTATGAAGACGTTCCATCGGAGAGACGTTGACGGGGAAGGTCGACCAGGAGACCAAAGTGTGCAAAGCCGCTTTCACATAACACGCGTTTCGCGTTTTGCGTTTCGCGTTTCGCGTCTTTTGCCAGAACCATTGACATTACCTCGACGCGACGCGGCGCGGCATCTTGGTTTCGCCTTGATTAAAGTGGTTCCATCGTTTCGGCATAGGAATGAGAATTTGCTGTAATTCACACCAAAGATTAATGAAACCATATTACATACAACTAGCAAAAAATATTTGCCCCTTACGGTATCATATAATTAGATATTCTTGATTGAAGATCATCTTTTCCCCCATAAGATAACACAGGGAGACATGAAATCGTCCCAGAAAATTGGCCTTAAATCGCTCCTAAAATCGCAAGAGGAATGACAAGTTATTGAAAATAGTCTCAAATTAAAGATAACAATTTTTAGAATAAGACTGCCGTTTGAAAATATGGGGTCACGGCACAAATAAGAGAGAAATACACTTTTGAAGCAATGACATTAACGATAAAAGTGAGTGGAGTACAATTGACCTGGCAACACTGTACTTCAGCAGCTTGCTCTGATTGGGCAGGGCTAAAGGCGCGTTTTTTTCAAACTAGAAAAGTGGAAAATTATTGGAATGAAAGAGCAACAATAAAATAGAAAATATTATACCTACTACCAATAGTTAATACTTGTACTAATAACTACTTAAATTATATTATATAAAAGAATGTTTAATCAAGGGTTAGAGTTTATTTTAATTGGAATGTAGACAACAATATTGGATCATCAGAAGAAAGTGAATGAGGGTAAATTAAAATGATTGTACAAAAACATAGCAGGATCAATGCAGTCTTGTATATAATGTTACTGGTTGTATCACATGGTTTGGTAACATAATAAGACACAGCATAATAGTACATTTGATTATCACAAGTGAATGTGAGCAAATTATAAGTACAAAAACATATCAGGATCAATGCAGTCTTGTATATAATGTTACTGGTTGTATCACATGGTTTGGTAACATAATAAGACACAGCATAATAGTACATTTGATTATCACAAGTGAATGTGAGCAAATTATAAGTACAAAAACATATCAGGATCAATGCAGTCTTGTATATAATGTTACTGGTTGTATCACATGGTTTGGTAACATAATAAGACACAGCATAATAGTACATTTGATTATCACAAGTGAATGTGAGCAAATTATAAGTACAAAAACATATCAGGATCAATGCAGTCTTGTATATAATGTTACTGGTTGTATCACATGGTTTGGTAACATAATAAGACACAGCATAATAGTACATTTGATTATCACAAGTGAATGAGAGCAAATTACAAGTACACTCGGCAATTCATAAAACGGTATTTGAAATATATGAACTGTCTGAAAAAAATGTGATTGCATCATCCGATGAAGTCTCTGCTAACTCGTCATCTACCTCTAGTAGGTGAGCTCTGATTTCATTGATAATAACAAGGATGGATTGTCAAGGAACCTGACCAGCAGCCAATCCGTTTCGTTCAAATACCGTTTTATGATTTGCTGGGTGTTCAAAAACATAGCGGATCAATGCAGTCTTGTATATATACACATAGTTTGGTAATATAATAAGACACAGCAGTAGCTAGGGCTATGCGAGATTGAAATTTTCCATTTCGATCGAGAATATTCGAGCGAGATCACACCTTTTTTGTAAAGCAAATGTAGGTAATGTTTTTGTTGTGAAAGAAAACAATGTAAATTTTCCAGTCACACAAAAAATAAGATTTGTTTCAAGTCCTTAGACTCAATACATAAAACAATACAAATAATATTTTTAGAAGTGCTACATGGGGATACATAGAAAGTGAGGTGCTAGTTCTGCAAAATTAATAAAACATTTGAAATCTTGATGGCGAAGTAGATATGCTCGAGACTTGAAAATTCGAGATGGAAATTTGAACATTCGATCGAGATCAAGATGGAGTTTAATCTCGAGAATATTCGAGACTTGCACAGCCCTAGCAGTAGCACAATAGTACATTTGATTATCACAAGCACGGTGATCACAAGTGAGTTATCTGGTCGTCAACCAACTACACACACAACCATTACACCCAACTAGTTGGTTGATTTCAAAAAACTAGTTTGAAATCATTGCTCAGTTCTTGTGTTACTTTCAAGGACAGTAATTATTTCTCTTATAATCTTAATATTTTTTGTCACTCGTGGCCGACCATTGCAATTTTCTGCAAACAAAATTCTAATAGCTTCTTCCCCTCCTTGCAAGTAAACTTTATTTATGGCATTAAAATTCAAATGGGCTTTAGCTATCTTGGTCAACATCGGTTTGGACAAAACATTTTTAAAAATATGTAAGGTCTCCACAATTTCTTTTGCTTTACTAGCTTGCCTCCTCTTCTCAACTTCACTTGCAAAAGAAACATAATATGAGTTCAAAGCAAGGTCAGAAATTGACAGTTTTTTAATAATGTTGATAAGTGTGCGGACATCACCCACTGCATTGTGAGCATCAAACAAATTGTCTAATACATTGAGATCTGTAGCAATGCTACTCTGTTTGTATGAATCTCTACCTGGCAACACAGATTTGAACACCTTCAATGTGTCGATCACACCGCACACTAAGCTATTGAATTTGGGCAGCATATGCAACGCACCAAGTTCTTTGAGCGTGAAGCGCACATCGAAAGCAATGTTGTGGCCTACAAGAATAATGGGACTATGGAACTGTTCGAAGAAAGACATGAGTCCAGTCCATGCTGAGTCTCTTGGCAGAGTCGGTTTCTTCTCACCATGTAGGAAAAGTTCACCATTCCGAACATGCAGTCCTGTCACTTCCGTCACTTTGTCGGGAATGTTCTTTGGTTGAATGTAGCAAGTATAAACATTGCCATCTACCATTGCTGCAATTTGCACAACCTCTGAAGCAGTTGAAACACCAGATGTTTCAAGATCGAAGTAAGCATGCTTGGCACCATTCGCAGTTATGTTGGCCTGTGGAGCAAAATCATTAGTATCTTCAGGCATTACACTTGCTAATAAGCCCATACCTGACTCATATGACAGTCCTTCTCTATTTTTAACTCGGCTGGCATGATTTGAACGTTTATTTTTTAAAAATAACCGACGCCGTTTACTACGAGTGGAGCATTTTCTGTCTCGGACCATTCTACGTTTCCTGTCAACAGAGGTTCTAAAGTTTTCTGTGTGAGCTCCAGGTGACAAGCCAAGTGATTTATTGACTGACAAGACATATTGAGTTCCTATATTTACTTGACTAACTGCAGCAGCAACGCGAAAGTCATTTGATTCACTACCGCTGTAAAATTTTGCTTTTGGGTTTTTTGCTGAAATTGCAGAATTCAAAGCTTCGTTGGCCTGCGTTGAAGCGCAAGGGGCAATCTTTGTGGAATTGTTGGCGAACCTAACAAATATTTCACGTATCGAACTATATAGGTCATCACCAGTCAAGCACTCGCCCTTAGGTAACGAAAGATACCTGGACTCAGGAAATGGTTTGCATTTAAAACGACACCAAGAACCACACTTCTCGTGTTTACCAAAAACATGTTCTGGAATATTCAGCAACGCTTTGTTAAGTTCGATTGGATTGTTCTTATGTTGTGCAACAGCATACCCAAAACACTTCTGCAAATATTGGATTACAGGAGTTGAAAGCTTTTTGTGTTTAAGTTTATAAAAACTATTGCCTAATGATTTCTTGCAGTGGTTCAGGTCAGACCATTTTGTGATGTTGGTTCCATCTCGCCTCAAAGCAGCCATCGTAGAACTGTCGTCGTCGCCTACAAGAATCTTCACTTCCACCTGCGATTGCTGGAGAACGGAGCTGTGTGCCACCAACTGAACAGCTATGTCGGGCTCCATAGCCTTTGCACTGCCCGTGAAGTTGCACCGACAGTCGTGTTCTTCTTTCGGAACCTTTCTATCACACTTGCGGCAAATTTTACATCTTGTGGCGAAGTCCAGGACTTTTCTGGTATGGTAGCCCATGAGTGCACCGTGACCTAGAGAGAGAAAACAAATAATTTAGTTACTCAAGTGATTATAGTAGATGGAAGCCTTGATATAGTAAAAATACAAAATTATAGACTTTGCAGTTTGAGATACAAACAGTTTCTGTACATACCTGACTGGCTATTGTAGCTTCTACCATTGCCCCTCATTTGCCAACCAGCATCAAAAGTGCCAGCTATTGGAATGATATCCGAGTTGCTCGGTGCAATGAAGCTTGTAGTCAATGTGGAGCGGGGAGTAGTGCTGGCCGAGTTGCTCGGTGCAATGAAGCTTGTAGTCAATGTGGAGCTGGCCGAGTTGCTCGGTGCAATGAAGCTTGTAGTCAATGTGGAGCGGGGAGTAGTGCTGGCCGAGTTGCTCGGTGCAATGAAGCTTGTAGTCAATGTGGAGCGGGGAGTAGTGCTGGTCGAGTTGCTCGGTGCAATGAAGCTTGTAGTCAATGTGGAGCTGGCCGAGTTGCTCGGTGCAATGAAGCTTGTAGTCAATGTGGAGCTGGCCGAGTTGCTCGGTGCAATGAAGCTTGTAGTCAATGTGGAGCGGGGAGTAGTGCTGGCTGAATTGCTCGGTGCAATGAAGCTTGTAGTCAATGTGGAGCTGGCCGAGTTGCTCGGTGCAATGAAGCTTGTAGTCAATGTGGAGCGGAGAGTAGTGCTGGCTGAGTTGCTCGGTGCAATGAAGCTTGTAGTCAATGTGGAGCGGGGAGTAGTGCTGGCCGAGTTGCTCGGTGGTGGAATGATGCTAGTCGCAGAAAAAAAAATTGAATCAGTTGAATATTTTGTGTATACATAGAAAAAGTTAATTTAACGCAAACATTCTACCGTAGAATAAGAAAATTAGAAGAACACATACATTATATATTTTAGGCTAAGTGAACTGTATCTTACTTATCATGACATGGTGCAACCGGGCCTTAGAAAACTATATTTATTTATTTAGCGAATGGATGTGTGTAGGAAATCATAATTTCTTTCGGTTTCAATCAAAAACGTATGCTACTGAGTAGTACAGGGGTAACTGTCTTAAAAATTATCAGTAAAAGAAGGCAAGAGTGACTTTTATAACTTGAACTAAACTTCACTAATTTACTGACAGGTAGGATACACATCTAAACTGCATTTAATCAAGATTGTGACTGTCTCATTAATGGTTGAATATTGTTGAAGAAACAATGTAGATGGACCACTTTTAAATAATGAAATACCCACCTAGGCAGAAGGTAGGTACCTACCTCTGTACTGTGTTCACACCACTTCGTAACAAATTGCTCACTGCAGCATGAGTCGGGAACTTTCGAGAGAAGATGGCATCAACTTCTGTCCTGTCTTGCACAGAAACTCCTTCTGAAATAGGGTGTATTATTGAGAGTTCCCTCTCAATTTCTGCCATTGTCAGACATGTTTGCTTCGCCACCTTCTCTATGACAGGTCCAACTGCCCTTTCATGCCGCTTCAGTAAGCCTTCAGAAACTGGAGGGATGTTTAGCATTGAAAATACGTTGTTTAGTTGTTAAGCACCAATTCCCGCGTCAATCATTCCTTAAATCAAAGAAAGGTGTTTATTCTTAAACCCGTTGTACAATTCATAGTTTGCTCGAGGTTCTTTTGTTTTACATCAACAATGTAAAAAAGTATATTTTCGGCCATTTTGGTGTACAGTTGTCAAGTTGATTTAAACTAATTATTATCAATTAGTTGAAGATAGTTTGTAAATGAGGTGGTTTTATACATATAATAACTTCTTCTGCAGCCTACAATTGCACAGGTTACCATAAATACTATCCCCATAAAAAAACACTTCGTGTAAAAATACCAGCCAAGTCTCTTCTACAAAAAAAATATATGAAATCTAAAAATTCTGCACTGAAAAGTAATGATATCAAAAAATTTGCCAAGTCAAAACTTTATTTGAAAATCAAAAAATACTTGGCGCATCGTGTATATTAATAGCTTAGAAGTATAGGCCAGATATAAAATATACATAATATATAAACACATATAGTATACCTATAATGCCCTAAAAAATCGATGCGCCAAGTATTTTTTGATTTTCAAATAAAGTTTTGACTTGGCAAATTTTTTGATATCATTACTTTTCAGTGCAGAATTTTTAGATTTCATATTTTTTTTTTGTAGAAGAGACTTGGCTGGTATTTTTACACGAAGTGTTTTTTATGGGGATATCACTCCTTTTTTTAGTTTATTCTAACAATTTGTGACACATATGAAATGAACAATTACTAAATTATTTTCAAAAATCATCACCCTTTACAATTTGGTTACTACTAATGAATAGCAGCGTATGGTCCTAAATAATTGCTTTAAATGATCTTTCATGAAGAATAGCAAAGGTTTCATTCCAATCTGTCAACCTAGTTCCGAGATATGGCAACCCTTCGGTTTTCAAAATGGCTGCTAAACTTTCTGCAATGCACATAGAATTTATTTCTATAAATGATGTGTATCATTTTAAGCTTTCTGAATATGTATTTATTGTATAGGAGGGAATTATAATAATTTATACATTTAATTGACGTCATTTCCGGTCTCATAAATAGGAAAATTCTATTTGTACTGTTCATATTCCATAGAGATGGCCTTCCGAATCGTTTGGCGCTAGTTTCATACCGATTTGTCTACCAGTTTTTGAGATATGACGTTACTTCCGGTTGGCGGCGGCTGAAATCTCTGACCCCTTGAAGTATATTTTAAACATGATTACAATTTTTTAAGCTGTCTCAAATAGTATATTTATTGCATCAAAATAAAAATTTGTGAGATTATTAAAATGTGTGACGTCATTTCCGGTTTAGGTATGGGAAACTGCAAATATTATTGATGATAATACATAAAGTTGACTGTCTAAATTGTTTTTCGCTGGTTTCGTTGAAATATATTTATCCGTTATTGAGATATGATGTCACTTCCGGTTTCAAAATGGCGGCTTCCGGTTGATTTATAACAAGTCACATAAGACGTCAAAAGTACATACGTTACATAAATATCAAAATAATCGGATCAACCTTTGTTGCCAAAAAGCCAATCGATGTATTTCAAATTTCATTATGTCATTTCCGGTTTCTTTAACATAATGTTTAGCCTTTTGCTACTTATAATGCATATAGATGACCGTTTGAATCGTTTGGCGCAATTTTCGTTCCAATCGGTCCAGCCGTTGACGAGATATGACGTCACTTCCGGTTTCAAAATGGCGGCACAAAAAATTCATGGGGTGAAGGTTAAATCAAACGCCAAAAGTGCACACGTGGTAAAAATGTGGGATCAATCGGTTCAGCCGTTTAGGCTGTGGCCTGTTTACCGGATTTGAATTCCAGGAGACTACTACTACTGAGATTATTATTATTATTATTATTATTATTATTATTATGAAAACCCCCCTAAAACACTGTTTTCACGGCCCTCTAGCGCGCAAAGGGCGTAACCTATTGTTCCCAAATTTGGTATATGTTGTAGGGTGGGCCATAGCTCGAAATTAAGTTATATCGCAACAATGTGAGATTTTCCAATTTTAAGATCCAGTAGGCCGAAAATGCCACTTTGATGCTTACAGTAAAAGTGGGTTTGCTCCAGCCTTTTTAAATGAGTGTGTGCGCGCGCCGTACGACTTGGCTGGCGTGGAGCGACCGCTCCACTAGATCAAATAAATACTGAAAAACAGATTGACAATCATTCTGACATGTTACACCAAGATGGCCGCGCAACAATGAGATGATGTCACAAGCAAACTATGAATACAAATACAAATCAAATTTCAGAATTACTAGGTAGGTACCTTAGGTACCTAGGTAGGTACTTATAGGCCTACCTAGGTAGGTACTTAGGTAGGTAGTACTACTAAGTAGGTAGGTTTATTAGTACTAAAACTTACCAATAGCAACCTTGAAGTTCACGTCATATATCTTTCTTGCACTTGCAGGCGAAATTCTCGAATTTGAAGTGTTGACTTTTTCAACGAAGCCACAATTCCTACATTGAATATCGAAAATACTGTTGAGGCCATGTTTTGATTCTGCACTACGGTCACGAAGGGAGAGTGGCAATGCGCACTGCTCACACCACAGTTCTCTAGCCAAAACGTCTAAATCAACTATCCTTCTACCACTGTCTTTCGATACATAATTACTTTTATTGACAATTTTTGGTACAGAACCTACTGTTGTACGTCTTTTAAACTCTTTTGAACGTAAAAAGCGGCCACAATTCGCCCGAGGCTGATCACTCGCCATCTTGACACTAAGCCACACCTCCTAGTTCCTACCCTACAAACACTGGGCGGCCCGGGCTTCTGCCCATCTAGCGCCCAAGTGGGACGTCCCGGGCGGGAACTACTAGGGCATGCCCTGGGCCTGCCCAACGGAGCCCAACCGATCCGTTTTATCTGGCTGTAAAATTTCTAGGAATGTCCCGTCTTGGTCCCGCCCGGGAATGGCTAGGGACGGCCCGCGCGGGCGCTACGACTGTTTGAATTTGAGCTGCTCTAATGACTTATTTTTTTCATATTTATAACTTAATTTCTATAATAATTACATCTACATTTCACATGGATATATTGATTTAAGAATAAATATGTTTACAATTCCAAAGCAAAGTATTCATACCATTTTAAACGTTATTAGTAAAGTTTCTTTTATGAACTCGGCAGTCGGCCATCTTCGTGAATCAACTTGTTTCCGTTCTCCCTTCTTCATTTCAAACGCGGCGTTTGACGTTTGTTGATATTTTACAGAGTGTCATGAGTGTGTAGTTTACGTCCTTTTGAGTGATTTTGAATGTGATTTCAATTATTATCTGTGTCCGTGAATGCGTGTTCACTGCTGAATAGTTTGTCTCAGTTCAAACCATTTAATGTGACACAAATCGTGAAATAATTACAGTTTTGTTGTGCCTCTTTTGTTTGGATTTTCATCACAGAGCCATACAACCCATTGAAGGTGAGTCTTCATCACAACTACATAAGTATCCAGGCATTAATCGTTGTTACTTTAGTTTTGTATGCTGGGGATACTAATAAACCAATAGGTAGTGTGACCAATGTTCAGTAAACATTAACCTCACATGTACATTTTTGAAATGTAGCAATTTATGCAAAGTAAAATTTCCAACTAGGTAGGACCTAGGTAACTAGGTAGTTTAGGTATTTATAAAATAAATAAAGTAGGTAAACAGTTTGCTTGGCGTGGTAGTCTATACATATCAGTGGTATAGTCAGTAGGAACCCTACCTGTAGGTACCTAGTACGTACCTCCGCCTATTTTGGGAATATTTTCACCCTACATTAACCAATAACCATCCCACATACCTACCAAGGCACCTACTGCAGTTTTAATAATGTTACTTGTTAAAGGTGAATCTACTCTGGAAGAAATAGGCTATTAAGATATTGAACTCCAGAAACAAAGCGCGTATTCGTCCTGCGAGCGAACCAAGCTGTATCGTCAAACCGAGCCGAAACATTAAGAACCGAACCGAGCAGAGTGGTAAATATTTTCATTATATTTAATTATTTAACTTTATCAAGGATTTTAGATATAGGTACAGCAATTATTTTTGTTTATGTAGGTACCTTACAAGGCCAATAACAAACATTTTTGTTGTGATCCGAAAGTAAAAATTATGTTGCATGGAAATTACATTCTTGTCGGGGGTAGTAGATACATACATTGAATGGTGGTCCCGCTTCATTCAAATACGTAGTAAAATTTTTGAGATTGAATGTTGTCATCCAAAAAAATAAACCGCACTTTTGAATTTCCTCTAACGCGCCGGTGGTAAGAGAGCAGCCATTCCATGCGAATGCAGACATATGCCACATAATACATATGACTGCTGAATTATTAAATGTAAATAAATCAGCATGTTTTTATATTATATTCATGGTATTTTCTTGCTGATTCCAAATATGTAATCAGTTTTGTGCTAAGTTTGAATAGTTATTTTGTTATCAGTAAAATTGTGGGACCGCATTTAAATTTAAATTTTGTGTCGAATCATGTAAATTACATAAAAAATTTAGAAGGCTGCACAATGATCCTAACTATTTTTATTTTGATGAATAAGATGCTGAACATAGCATCTTACAACCGTACACCCGTAACACGGAATGGCTGAGAGGAAATTAATTTGAGTTGCTAACTTTCACCTTACTTTTTGTAGGTTCTACAGATTCACCGTGAACTTGCCCTGCTCTTATTCTAGAGTCGATTTAATTGCCTACCTACTTCAATTAAAAAGTAAATTTACTTCTTGGCAAATTAGCGAGAATTCTGAAGATGCACAGGACTTGGGACTTCATCGAGTTAATGGATTAAATGTTACCTACCCTACAGATGTAATGATTCAGAACTCTCTGATGGTAAGCCACATTTTAGTATTTTATATGTGTAGTATTTCCTCTAACCTTACCTTTAAATCACATTTATGCAATATAGAATGTTTCAAATTTTTATTGGGGTTTTAAATAAATAGTGTACTACCTAATGGTAATAATTTTACCTCAAGTGATTATTGTGGCAGGTCACACAACACAAAAGTGATTTTTGTATTATTCATTGCCAAGAAGTTTATCCTATCAATTTACAAATTCTTCATTGAATCTATCTTTATTTTTTTTAGGGATCACTCTGTGCCAAAAATTCAATTTTAAAATTTTTTGTAAAGACTGTTATTTGCAGCTATCTGCTATTGCAGTTATTTACATAAATAGTTCTTGTGTAGTAGGTAGAAACTATTTGCTAGGCAGCCTCATGCTCAAAAGAAGTTGCATCCACATAGATTGCGGATGTCAGTCCTCGACACCACAAGACCGTGTGCTAATAATTTATGGATGGAATCCAGTATCTGGCCATTAAATCGGCAAATTCTTTTGAGCATAGCATAATAATAGTGTTAAATATTGACAAAATTAACAAGATCTTACTGATAACAAGATCTTGTAAATGTTGGACTTTCATTGGTCTGACCGAATAAAAATTTACACAAAAAATAAAAAACACTTCTAACAATACGCTGCATGATCTTGCTAAACTTTTCAAGATCTTGTATAAATCTTGTTTAGGTTAGAATCTGTACCTACAATAATAAATAATTGCAAATATCTTGCGAACATTATTAGTACAAGGTACATTACCTAAATACTTTGCAATTTTATTTTTTCAGATGAAAGAAATACGTATTCAAGTGCATTCATTTTCTTGAAAAACTGAAGATGAAAAATTGTGCCAACATATCCGTGAGTGAAGTAAAATCCGAATTGTGTCTTGTCGATAAAGAGACAGCGTGCCAGACTCACTGCCAGGTAGTACCTACCTCAGAATGTTTTGATACTATGTGACGTGTGAAGGTTGAAGGACATTTAAAAATTTTAAGTGATGTGGTAGTATAATCTTTTACAATAATATACGTTTATATTATATGAAACTGTTTTTTTTTTAATTTTCGTGTGTTTTCCTGCTCTTTATTATTCCTAAAATTCAATTGCAGTGAATCTCCTAAGTGTAGCATTTTATTTTTTGTAATTTATCAAAACAATATAGTACCTAAGTAAGTACGGAATAGTACGTGAAAAAATTATTATTGAAACGATTCAATCGTCCTGTAAGAGATTATCAAAAAATAATTGCTAATTTCAAAATCCAACAACCGATTCATAAACAAAAATTATGGATCTTTTTATCCTTCTTCATTTTTTTATGAATAAGGTACCTGTAATACTTAAGTCTCTAGAAATTTTGTTCCAGTAAGTTTTTAAATATCAACGCAAATAATTACTGACATTTGTCACCCGCGAAATGTTAAAAATTAATTCTTGCAAATGAAATTCAATTATAATGGGACTTTTGGCGGGAAAAACGACGTATTACAAGAATCCACTTACACTAATGTGTTACCATTGTGGATCATCTGTCAATTTTCTGTAAATTTTCCTGTTAAAAGTAATCAAACTTTGTTAATTCATTCCTTGAAAACTATTCATCCCACAGCAAAAATAAAATCACATCTGTGTTCAGCAACATAATCAACTTTCATAAAATAATGGTCTATTATTCTGAAATCTGAATTTCACGAGACTTCCCCATTATGTGACAGTCAAGTTGAGGATTTCAAATGATCCCAAAATATTTCCTCCAAATAAAAATGCGTTAAAAATAAAAACAGTAGGAGGTACCTTAGGTAATGTGTCAGGTCAGTGGAACAGCTTTCAAACAATAGGGAAACATGGCGAGATAAAATAACTTCCAATAACCACTGATTAACTTTATAATATACCGGCTATTTTTTTTTTTATTAATATTTGACCATTTAAATGCATTTCTAATGTGTTTGAGTAGGTACCTACTGTTCTTCTAGTTGACATAACAAATTACAACTGTTGTAAAATATTCCGTGAACTGTGAACTAATACATTGACCCTGGAAGAAAATACCTGGATTATTTTTTTCGTATGGCAACGCCCACTCTCCGAAATTGTGAAAAAATCCCGTTTCTCGTGTCACTCACGTTTGCAATTAATTATGTCTTAATGAAACGTATTTTTTCCAGGTACATTCGCATTCAAAATTAGTGCCTATATGCACGTGTCTGGATCAGAGGCACGTTTTGTAGGTACTGCATTTTGAATGAGAGTGTACCTAGCAAGCTAGCACGTGACCGTTATGGAATGTGCGTAGGGGGAGGGGGCTACAGAGCGAGCAGCTGCTCCCGCGCGGGCCGCCCGGGCGGGGGCCAGGGCCGGCCTATGCCTCCCGCGCGGGCCGCCCGGGAGGGTCCAGGGACGGCCCATACCTCCCGCGCGGGCGTCATGGGACGGCCCAGGCCGCCGCCCGGGCTTATTCCCAGTGGCAGGCCCCGGGAGTCTCACTCCATGCTAATCACCCATAAGACGGGAGGTCCCTGGGCAGGCCCGTACGCCCATCTGGGACGGCCTAGGACGCGTCCAGGGACCTCCCAGTGTTTGTAGGGTAACGGCGCTGTTGCCGATACGACTTTGTCTAACTTCTTCGAATGGGAATGTTGGCAGTAGATTTATTTTAACACAAAATTGAGAGTATACATTGGTTTTTAATACCACAGTACTTTTATAACATGTTTCACTTCATTATAAGTTATATTTGTATGCATCATCAATCAGATATTGTATTCTTTACAATTATATTTGTTCGCTGAAACCAGAGATATTTCATTTTGTTGCGTTTCCGGCAATTTTTACTACGCAAAAGATTGAATGTCTGTGTTTATCTGCTTTACGATTCATCATTTTAAACAATATTTTATGTTGCAGTTATATTACTTACATATTTATAACTCATAATCATACAGTACTCGATATATACAGTAATGTATATATAGTTATTATAACTTATATAAAATAATGTATATTATAGTCAGTATTTCTTTTGACCTCATTCCGTAGTAATGGGACCACATTAAAGGAGACCGTGGAAAACAGAATGTTGAGATAAATTTATTATTTTTGTTAGTAATCATTTGTGTGTTGTTAGATGGAATAATATATATATATTTTTTTTTTTTTTATTTTCCACAAATATTTTTTCTACAATTTTGAAAAATTTTTATAAAATTTTCACAAATTTATTTTCCAAAATATGACTAAATTTTATAGAATTTCCACACTTTTTTTCTCCAAAATTTTGACAAAATTTTATAAAATCTCTATAAATATTTTTTTACAAAATTTTGACAAAATTTTATAAAATTTCCACAAATATTGGAAATGTATTCAATATGGAAATGTTGTATCTCCAAATTTTGGAGAAAAAAATGGTGGAAATTTTATAAAATATAATCAAAATTTTGGAAAAAATATTTGTGGAAATTATAAAAAAAAAATGACAAAATTTTTGAAAAAACATTTTAGAAAATTTTATAAAATTTTGTCAAAATTTTTGAAAAAATATTTGTGGAAATTTTATAAAATTTTGTCAAAATTTTGGAGAAAAAAAGTGTGGAAATTTTATAAAATTTAGTCATAATTTTGGAAAATATATTTGTTGAAATTATAAAAAAAAATTGTCAACATTTTTGAAAAAATATTTTAGAAAATTTTATAAAATTTTGTCAAAATTTTTAAAAAAATATTTGTGGAAATTTTATAAATTTTGTCAAAATTTTGGAGAAAAAAAGGGTGGAAATTTTATAAAATATAGTCATTATTTTGGAAATATATTTGTGGAAATTATAAAAAAAAAGTCAAAATGTTTGAAAAAATATTTGTGGAAATTTTATAAAATTTTGTCAAAATTTTCTCCTCTGTTTTTCGGTAATGTGTCCGTCGGTAAACTGTCCGTCGGTAAACTACCCTAGAACCGACGTAGTCGCACTTGATTGGCTGCTAGGTCATGACGTCATTTTCGCCGCGCGTTATTTCAAAAAACCTCCCGACAATCGAGGTGAGGCGGCGAGAAAAAAAACCGCCGGCGGCGATATTTTCGGTGGATTTGAAAAAAAGACGCGAAACGCGTGTTATGTGAAAGCGGCCTAAGGAAATCGACTCCGATGATCGGCTGTTCAACGTCCGCGACTACGAACCTCCATGAAAATTCTCGTCGGAGTCCGAAGTTGAGGGTAAGTGTGAGTGGTCCATAGGTGCCGATCGTTGATCCATTCGCAGCTACTAAGGATTATGTCGTCCTTGGGGGACGTCCTCTGATCTTTGAACGTGGATACACGCACACATCTGAGCCTGTGTCGATGAGGAACTTGACGTGCGTTTGGAGATCGGTGACATAGAGGCGTTTCGATTTTAGGCCTTGAGTAACTGCCCGGCCCTTCCGTTTCCCTGATAATTGCACGGAGGGTTGCAGCGGCGGGCTTGTGCGCCAAATTTGGCGTGGTACCAACATAGCCCCAAAGTTGATGTCGTGTTGCTACGCGGCGCCTTGCCGCGTTGTCCCTCTGATCGTGGAGCTTCGTCGCGTGACCTTGAGGTGCGCAGTGCCTCGACGCTGGAGGCGAGAGCCGCGACTTGCTGCGTCAGTATCTCCATTGGCGTGCTGCTCGTCGTGGCGCACACTTGAGGGCCAGAAATGGAGCCCCTGACCCGGTCGCGTCTTTCCATACCCTAATCGAGCCCAACTCATTGGTTTGAAAATTTGCATTTTACTCGCATTTAACGCCGAATATATTCGGTATAACCAAACATTCTAACACTCCCATTCATTATGAAACAGCTAAGTAAGGTGTCTCCGCAATATGTTAGTTTTAATCAGTAATTGTTGACAGTTTGAAAATAAGGAACATTGTACAAAAACAAAAACTTGTATATAGACTGCCAAGCACCTTTACCCCTAAAAGGATTGCGATCTAAAAGAAGGTCCCAGCAATAATATATTGTTGAAACATTTTCGCACTTAGAATTCGTGAAATCATTTCGCCCAGTTACTGCCGCCAAGCACGACATTATAAACCAAACATTGTGCCCAAATTTAAGATTGAGAAAATCTCTATGTGAACCATCATAGTATAAACTTTAAAACAATTATAATCATTTAAAACGAAAAATAGAAAGTATTCAAATTTTAAAAACGTTAACAAAATCAATTTAAAAATATTTCTTTTACATAACTTAAAATACAAATAAAAAAAATATTTAAAATTAAATTAAAAAAAAATTAAAAGTAAAAAAAATAAAAATAAAGCTTGGCGCATTGTGTCAAGGAGGGGGCGACATAAAAAGAGGATGTCGACCAAGGAGACGACGATAGAAAGAAGGAAGAAGAAGATGATGAAGGAGAAGAAGGAAGAAGTCAACATGACTTCAAAAACAATGTGGTGCAAAAACAATGTGCCAAGCTTTATTTTTATTTTTGTTACTTTCATTTTTTTTTTAATTTAATTTTAAATATTTTTTTTATTTGTATTTTAAGTTATGTAAAAAAAATGTTTTTAAATTGATTTTGTTAACGTTTTTAAAATTTGAATACTTTCTATTTTTCGTTTTAAATGATTACAATTGTTTTAAAGTTTATACTATGATGGTTCACATGGAGATTTTCTCAATCTTAAATTTGGGCACAATGTTTGGTTTATAATGTCGTGCTTTGCGGCAGTAACTGGGCGAATGATTTCACGAATTTTAAGTGCGAAAATGTTTCAACAATATATTATTGCTGGGACCTTCTTTTAGATCGCAATCCTTTTAGAGGGAAAGGTGCTTGGCAGTCTATATACAAGTTTTTGTTTTTGTACAACATGTCACATGAGGTAAAAGTTTATAGCAGCTTTCATTGATGATTGAGTGTTACCTGTCATTGCATTGTTAACGCCAACAACGTCACTTCTTGTCTAAAGTTTTCTGTTTTTCTTCCAATAGTTCCAAAGATAGTATAACGAAAGGGTCAATTTCTTTTGGTTGAATATGAGTTATCTCAACTTTTAAATTGTTTAAAGTTCAAAACTTTGAGTCATGTGAATAACGTAAATTGTAGGTGTATTGTTCCGGTGTAGACCGGAATTTGTGCGTCATCTCGTACTACGCATATTTGTTGCCAATTGGTAAACTGAAAGGTTCACGAAAGGATTGTAAATGCGTTTTCCTCAATTTTAAATTCTTCCAGGTTCACTTTTTTATGTCATATAACTCAATTGGTAAAGCTGCGTGCAGATGTTTACAACACATTTTAAATAAAATCAGAATGGTTTTTGGAAGGCAATGTAACTTAAAAGAACAAAATTACTAAACTTTAAAGTACCTGGAAACTTTCCAGGTAACTTTCTAGTTCTTTATTTGAACGGAACTAGGAACTGAAACTAGTTCCTTTTTGTTCAATGGAACTGGAACAAGTTCCTTGTTTGAGGAACTTACCCAACACTGCTGTTTAGTTATAGTCCCACCATGGATTATACCTCAATTTCTTCATCCAGCAGTTTGAAAACGTACCAAAAATGGGTGTATGCAGAATATTATGTATATTTAATTTTCTATTACATAGGGGTGGTTTCTTAAAATTTTGGGATGTTTGCGTAAGGGTGTAAGTACCGTACGGTATGGGTTATTTCAAATAGAATGTGTATATCAAATTTTGTTTGAGATCGGTCAAAGGCAGTCTTGGGTAGTAACGTAACGAAAGTAACGCATTACTGTAACGAAATTACTTTTTTGGGTAACAAGCCAGTAATTTCATTACAAAATTTTTGAAGTAACGTCCGAGTAATTTCACTACTTTTTTCCAAGTAATTTGAGGTTAGTAACGCGTTACAAATTGCCTCGCCCCCCACTGTTGTTTTCGTACATCTTTTTCAAGTTGTTGAACTAAATTCACGACGAGTAATATGAACCATAAAAAACACTCCGTGTAAAAATACCAGCCAAGTCTCTTCAACTAAAAAAAAAAATAGAAGAAATCTAAAAATTCAGCACTGAAAAGTAGTGATATCAAAAAAAGGCCAAGTCAAAACTTTTAAAAATTACTTGGCGCATCGTGCATATAAATAGTATAGAAGTAGGTCGGTAATCAAATATACTCATCTATACATAAAATATATCTATAATCCCATAGAAAAACGATGCGCCAAGTAATTTTTAAAAGTTTTGACTTGGCCTTTTTTTGATATCACTACTTTTCAGTGCTGAATTTTTAGATTTCTTCTATTTTTTTTTTAGTTGAAGAGACTTGGCTGGTATTTTTACACGGAGTGTTTTTTATGGGATATCATTCCTTTTTTCAGTTTATTCTTACAATTTGTAGCATATATTGTAGAACCAAAGACTATAATTCCTTTAAAAAAATACGCCTTTTTGATTTGGTTGCTAAGAAAAGTTGTGCTTGTTACTATGTATATGCTATAAATAATATGCTATAAAGTATAGCGGAAGTTTCGTTCCAATTGGTCCAGCCGTTCTCGAGTTATGGCATCACTTCCGGTTTTCAAAATGGCGGCTGACTTCACTGCCACCTAAAATTTGTGTCTTTAAATGCTATGTAACATTATAAGCCTTCTGAATATGTAGTTATTGTTATAAGAGATGATTTCATTCAAATTTGGCATTTTTATGACGTCATTTCCGGTTTCGGTAAAAGTACATTTCTATTTTGACTGTTGATATTTCATTGAGAAGACCATCCGAATCGTTTGGCGCTAGTTTCGTCCCAATTGGTTCATCAGTTTTTAAGATATGACGTCACTTCCGGTTTCAAAATGGTGACACAAAAAATTCGTAAGGACAAGGTATCATCAGACGCCAAAAGTGCATATATGGTAAAAATTTCAGATCGATCGGCTCAGCCGTTTAGGCTGTGGCGCTGTCAACAGTGTTTCCTGATATCATCAGAATCATCATCTTCAGAATCAGAAAGTGGTGTAATTTCACTGTTTTCACGGCCCTCTAGCACGAAAATGACATACCCTATTGTTCCCAAATTCGGTATATGGGGTGGGGTGGGCCATAGCTCGAAATTAAGATATTTTGCAACAATGTGAGATTTTCCAATTTTAAGATCCAGTAGGCCGAAAATGCCATGTTGTTGCTTACAGTAAAAGTGGTTGGTCTGCTCCTCAGTTTATTAGGCATTTACGGTATGTTGAGTGAGTGTGAGTGTACGGTACGACTTGGCTGGGTGGAACGACCGCTCCACTAGATATGAACCTGAATTGATATTCCTTTTTCTTTTGGACGTTTTTTTAAAATAGAATCACCTAGAATAGCCTTGTAAAATAATGTCAAATGGACATTTTCACTAAAATGACATGAGAATCCCATTGCATGCTGGTTGTAGGATAGGCGCCATTTGTATTATTTTGTGTTGTGTACATATCGGAAATCACGGAAAATTTCGAAGTAATTTCGTTACAATTTTTCATGAAATGTAAAGTAATTGCATTACTTCTTAATAATGGTAACGGTATAGTAATTTTAATACATTTTAACCCATGTAATTTGTAACGTAATTTCATTACTTTTTAAAAGTAATTTACCCAAGTCTGGTCAAAGGGTATATAAGAAAGAACGTTCATACCAAGGAGCGTTTTCCTAGTTTATACATCGATACACTTATACTTATTTTAAAGGAATTACGGCAAAGGATGTGGCGATTTGATTCTGCCTTGTTGTGAAAATTGATTTTGAAGATTTCAACCTAGAATTCCTTTAAGATTAACTATCTGAGCCACCTGGTGTTTATAGTGCTGGTGGGAAGGAGTAGGACGTATATCATTAACACAAAACACACCAACACACGAACAAACCAACAAAGAACGGTCAACCTGAATATACTGACTGATTGCCATGATACCAGAGAAGCTAAAGCACTATTTTTGCCGGAGAACAGTCACACAATCCTAGATCACACGCTTATAAATTCCCAAAGGTGTCTACCGCTTCCATCGGTAGTATGTAATTAAATAAAAATCAATGAACCTACACATATTTTGTTTAAATCTCACTAAACGACAATTAACATTAAAAAATCTCTATTGATTTAAAAATATATATATGATAACAATGAGAAAAAGTAGTAACACGGATCGTTTTTTTATCTCCTCGGTCCCATTCAGTGCGTACCTATACATTTAAAAAAAACTGTTGCTAGTCAAGACTCAAGTGAAAAAAACATTGTTTAGGTAATAAAATATCACTTTATCCATTCTTAAGGAAAACACATGTCATAACAAGCAAATGTTCAATTTCTTTTAAAATGTACCAAATATAGTTATGAATGTAATTTATGAATAAGATTTTTCTAAATTTATTTTGAATGAAATAGCTTTAAAGAAAAGTCCTTTACGAATACTAATTTTACCCTGGGGAAGTCTTCTTCGAACGGGTTGTGTGCTTACTCATTATCTTGAAGTATACAATTTTACAATAAATAGTGTGAAAATAAGTTATTTGAAAATACAATTGTGCTAGAAGACAGCCTCCTACTGCAGCAGAATCTATTATTCTATTATGTTACATTCCAAAACAGTGTCAGTGTTGTCAGTGTCAGTGTCAGTGTTTGAAACAAGTGTTTCAAACAAGTGTGAAATACGTACAATTGTATTTCTTTTGTGTCAAGACAACATAGGAAACCAAACCTCTGATAATCACAACACAACCCCCACCCCTTATCCACCAGCCACTGAATGTTTATCTCTAGATCTGAATGTGCTTTGTGTATTTTCCAAGCAATAGGATTCACGATATTAATTGACATTTTATTATTTGTTTATTGATTATGGGGTGTGTGTGGGGGGGGGGGGGGGTGTTTATGTGTTTATTACGCATAGATCATACAATCAATTAGTCTACCGGTCCTTATTCCTGATGATGATGGCATATTGTTGATATATCTAATTGATTTATTGTTTGCGTTTCGATATTTTAGACAGAATGAATTATTTCGTGCATTTAGGTAGGTATTCTTTTAAAAATGCCATTACATATTGTTGAACATGTTTGTAAACTCACAGACGGAAGATTCCGCGTGAGGCAATCGATTGGCATCAGAATACAATACTATTGTTCATTGTGCGTAGTTAACCTATTATTCTTTACTCTACACAAAACGAAGTTTCCATACTCCCGAAACTGAAATAAATTTAGACATTATAATATTCATAGGTACGTGAAGTAGTAGAACTAAAGATTTCATTATGAAACGGAATCGATGTCTGTTATTCGTTTGTTGTCTTAATACTTGGATATCCATAATAACTATCCAAACGAGTTTTCTCAAATGGTTGATACTACGTCATATTCTGTCGTCATATTGAGGTATATTTGAGGTTTGAATCTTTCAATGTGACAAAATTATGAAGTTCACCTAGAATTCTACGAGCGGCTAGAGACAGAAGGTGCTCCAGGCGGGCGTAGGGCGCGCGCATAGGTTTTACTGGGCAGCCTAAGGAATAAAACTCTCTATGGGTAGACAAAGTCGAACTGGCGAAAATTAAAACTGGGCAACTTAAAAAAATAACTCTATGGTTAGGCAGAATTAAAACTTGTAAAAATTTCTAATAAAAAAGGACCACCCGGCCGGAATCGAACCGGCGACCCCTAACACCGTAAGCCAATGCACTGTCAATTGCGCCACCAGGACGGCGATACTGAAAGCCGTTCGTAACCACTAAACTAGCAAATGGGCGAAGATTTCAACAAGACGCAATGTCGCTCGTCATACCTGCAGCATTACCTACGAACCTGATACTATCTGTGATCGCGATGGCAATCGGCGTGCCGCGATGGCGATGTTTCGGGTTATTGATGATCTACACAGCATCCCTCGACCTCTCATTTGAATATATATACTGGAAGGTATCATCGCTTACACAAATAAAAAAGGATGATGTGAAAAAAAAGTTTTTCTAGGATCGGGAATCGAACCCGTTATGGAGGAACACAAGCCAGCTGCCTCCGATAATTCAGCTATTCAGGCCGACAAGGTATGGAGTTGACAGCGAAGCTGCTGTGTTGGTAGATGAAGGGGAAGAGCGGAACGCTTAATATTGATAATTTTTCCACTTCCGGTTTGAAAATTTTGTTTTTTCTTGAAGTGGAGTGTCTAGCAATACATTGTCTTTAATATTGCCAAATTTCAAATTTCAAAACTGTCGATGGACCCGTTTGACTTTTGAAAAAAATTAAAATTTAAAATTGGATTAAATTCACTTCCGGTTAAAATATTTCAGATTTTCTTTCATAAGTAGGCGTGAGAAGGGGGACTCTATGTGTCTACCAAATTTCAACTCTCTAGACCAAACCGTGCAATCTGTAGAAAAGGACAAGCAAATCGACGTGCCTAGCCAGCCAGCCAGCCAGCCCCAAAGTCAATCCTTGCATGTTTGAGGCCCAAAATTAACCCCGAAGGGATGATCGCAGCACTTTGATATTTGGTTAGGTGTTGTCAGGTGGCTAAATATACCCGATAACCATGGTTTTCAACTTTAATTTCTCACTGCATGTATGCCTGGCGACACCTCGTTTCGACCACTTAAGCCGTTGCGGTATAAGTCTCTGGTAGTAGCTCGCACGTTGTATGAGAGCGGTGCTTGGCAGCGTCGAGCTAGCGCCCGACTAGATTGTTCGGAAAGTAGATTTAAACCCTTTATAAGAAGATAAAAATTTCTCGATGTCAAAATTCGGACACGAGACAAATATTCCGTTGATTACAAGCAAGGCGAAACAAAATGAGCAGAAGAGGTTGGTTTTAATCAATAATTATAATAATCATTAATATTAAATAAGGGCCAATATTTCAGGTCAACACCATAAGCATACGCAAAAGTGCGATATACCCCAAGTATCTACTTTTGGACATCGCATTAAAAACAACGAATGTTTAGATCAGACTATAGATTCTCTAATATTGTCGGCTAGGTTTATTGTAGGTACAATATACAAATATAAGCTGTTCAATTTACGCTTACAACGCCGTTAGGGTGTAAATAAGCAGCACCATCCAGACCTTCCATCTGAATTCACACTTTGCCAACCTAAACTCTTTAAATAAAATCCGCTAACTTGAATGTGCCACCTAGTTCTGGCTGATTTTCATTTTGTTGTGTTGGTGCTAGCGTAGTACATCATTTTCGTTGCCATCTTCACCACCATAATCATTGTACAGAAGATTTGAACAAACTATAGTGTATTGTAAAGTGTTTTTGTGTAACGAAACAGGTACCAGGTGTTTAGGCCCTTAGGTAACTACCTAAGGTACTAAGAAGTGACAGTAGGAAGTCATTTGAAGGACGACATAAAATAATTTGAATTGCTAGAAAATATTTGTTCAGTACTTTAATCTCTAAACACTTGTATTGAGTTGGGCTCGATTAGGGTATGGAAAGACGCGACCCGGTCGGCTGTTTCTGCCAACTCATTTAGATCAGTGTCTGGGGATGCAGCCAGCAGGATTACCTGTACTTGTTGAGGCAGCCTGCTGAGCCACAATGTCTTCAAAAGTACATCGCTGACTGCTGCTCCCCCCAGACTCCGTAAACGACGGAGAAATCGTGATGGGGTTCTGTCGCCTTTTTCTTCTTTGTCAAGTAGACGTTGAAGTTTGATGGCTTGAGGTGTAGTGAGACGGGAGATCAGTTCAGCTTTGATGCGCTTATACTTGCCAGAGGATGGCGGAGAAATGACTATGTCCTCAACCTCGGCTATGTACTTGCCGTCAAGCTGGGCGAGGACGTGGTGGTACCTTGTGTCGTCAGCAGTCACCCCCGCCAGGACAAATTGTGACTCGATTTGAGCAAACCAGAGAGCTGGTTTGTCTGGCCAAAACAGCGGAGCTTTCACCGTCACTCGATTGACACAGGGTCCATGGGTCTCCGTCACAGGAGGAGTCATCTTGAGAGTGAATAGGTTTGAGAAGCAGATCTATTGGAGCGGTCGCTCCACCCAGCCAAGTCGTACTGTACACTCACACTCACTCAACATACCGTAAATGCTTAATAAACTGAGGAGCAGACCAAACACTTTTACTGTAAGCAACAACATTGCATTTTCGGCCTACTGGATCTTAAAATTTAAAAATCTAACATTGTTGTGAAATATCTTAATTTTGAGATATGGCCCACCCGCCCACATAAACCAAATTTGGGAACAATATGTTATTCCATTTGTGAGCTAGAGGGCCGAGAAAACAGTGATATTACATCACTTTCATCTTCTTTAGATGACTAGAGGGTCCCGTCATGTAAAACATGACCAATGTGCACCAGTGAGGTATGCGTGAATATAAAACGACAGCAATATTTGTCAGCAGAGTGTGCGTCATTAATACACTTGACGTCGTTGATAACCCAATGCGTAACAGAATACGTAAACAAATGAGAAACGAAGGAAAGCAATTTGATCGTAATTTATGGTAAACAATTTCATATAAGTTTCCAAATTTACACCAGAGTATTCGTACTAAGTCTAATTAAGAAAAAAAAATCAGAATTCGCCGTAAAAAAGGACATATTACGTTACGTTGATACCATGGTCTGATGCCCACGACCTATTCTTCATTTGTGATGCTAATACATGGTATCTACGGTTTCATTATATGAATATCCTTTCCTCAAATGTAGGGCGGAAGTAATATTTTTTTTGATTTTGCGGTGCACAATTTTGAATTGTAAGTTATCAAGCTCTATCAAGTACCGTTTCACTGATGTTAACAAATAACGTTATATTAAAGTATTCTCCTACAATGACTTATGTCTTCATTAAAACTGAATGGATGATATAAAAAATACTGTTCTCTGAGCTCACTTCAATAATATTGAAATGGACTTCAGTCCATCTACCTCTTATTAAGGTAAAGATATTCAGTTAACAATGTAAAACTTTAACATTGGTTCTTCAAACTTTATCAACAGCAACATGAATTCGTTGTCAATACATGACTCAATACAGACCACTCTAATAAATAAGAATGGAATACAAATGATTATTCTGACAACATTATTTAAAAACTTCGTCGGTTAGTTGGTTTGAGGGTTAGAGAGCCGTTTGTGTTGATTAAATGCAGGAAGAAAATAATACATTTGATCGTTTGCTAATTGCTTCATGGGGCCAATGTGTAAAATCTATCGGCTTTGATTTCATGGCCCTCTAAAATACAGAGTAAATGGAATATTAAAAAAAAACATTTTGACGTCTCTTGAAGTGAGAAAGTTTTGTATGCAATGTACTATTTTGAACGGTTATTATGTGTTATAGTAGATTTTTTTACACACTCAAAGGGATAAGGATTGCGTTTTAGGTAAGTTTTGGTTATTTCTTTACTTAGTGAAAGCAAAAGACGTATTTTTAGACACGATTGGCAATGACAGTCCACCATTTTAAATACAAAATAGTGTTAGCCTTCGGCCGTTTTCAACGTTATGCAAAGATTTGGGCAGTTGTTCTGTGTTAAAAACATTTCTTATAAGCACAAAGGAATAAGGATTAATATTTAGGTAAGTTTCAGTTATTGATATATTCAGGCAAATCAGAGGACGTTATTTTAGACATGATTGGCAATGTAAAGGCGGCCATTTATTTATTTAAACAGTCGGGTTCGCGCATCGGCCTTCTCACAGGATTGCGCGCGCAAGCGTTCCGCACGGACAGAGAGACAGAACTGGGTAACTATAAGTAAGATGATGATGATGATGATGATGATGATGATTCAGATGATATCAGGAAACACCGCTATCACCGCCACAGCCTAAACGGCTGAGCCGATCGATCTGAAATTTTCACCACATGTGCACTTTTGGCGTCTGAGGTGCCTTTTTATTAAATAAACCGGCAGCCGCCATTTTGAAACCGGAAGTGACGTCACATCTCGTAAAAGGCTAGACTGATCGGAATAAGACTAGCGCCAAATGATTCAGACGGTCATTTATATGGAATATCAGTAGTTGAAGTAAAAATTTACTATTGCCGAAACCGGAAATGACGTCATAAAAATTAAGAATCATTCTTCAATCACCTCTCAATATAATAACTACATATTCAGAAGGCTTATAATGATACATAACATTTATAGAAATAAATTCTAGGTGGCAGTTATTTCAGCCGCCATTTTGAAAACCGGAAGTGATGCCATATCTCGAAAACGCCTAGACCGATTGGAACTCTGCTTTCGCTTTTCTTCATGGAATATCACTTTAAGCTTATATTTAGAACCAAACACATTTTTTCTTATCAACCAATTCGGAATGGCGTATTTTTTTAAAGGAATTAGTCGTTGTTGCTCCGATATATGTTACAAGTTGTGTAAATAAACTAAAAAAATTGGTGATATCCCCATTAAAAACACTCCGTGTAAAAATACCAGCCAAGTCTCTTCAACTATAAAAAATAGAAGAAATCTAAAAATTCAGCACTGAAAAGTAGTGATATCAAAAAATGGGCCAAGTCAAAACTTCATTTTAAAAACCAAAATATACTTGGCGCATCGTTTTTAAGAGCATTATATAATATAGACGTACATTTTATTTTTAGCATATACTTCTATACTATTTATATACACGATGCGCCAAGTATATTTTGGTTTTTAAATTGAAGTTTTGACTTGGCCCATTTTTTTGATATCACTACTTTTCAGTGCTGAATTTTTAGATTTCTTCTATTTTTTATAGTTGAAGAGACTTGGCTGGTATTTTTACACGGAGTGTTTTTTATGGGGATATGTAAATACTCCCACAAAATTGAAGATGTAAATTGCGGGGTCACCACTTTGGGAGCAAGCTCTGCTAGTTCTTTATAATAAGAGACAACAGGTATAGGTTAATATAGGTTAACATATAGGTATAACATAATATAGGTTTATTGGTAACTAGTAATCAATGTCAAAGCATATATGGACTCGTGTCCAGTGACAAAATTCATTAACAATCCAACTGTCAAAATCTCAAGTCTCCGTATTTCTCGATCTAAGTAGGCTGTGTCGCCACAGCCTACTTGCATTGTAGCAGGAGACCAAGTCGCTACAACTACATATTCAGAAGGCTCATAATGTTACATAACATTTATAGATACCAATTTTAGGTGGCAGTGATGTCAACCGCCATTTTGAAAACCAGAAGTGATGCCATAACTCGAGAACGGCTGGACCGATTGGAACGAAACTTTCGCTATACTTCATAGCATATTATTTATAGCATATACACAGTAACAAGCACAACTTCTTAGCAACCAAGTCACAAAGGCATATTTTTTAAAGGAATTATAGTCGTTAGTGCCACAATATAATGTTACAAGTTGTAAGAATGAACTGAAAAAGGAGTGATATCCCCATAAAAAAACACTCCGTATAAAAATACCAGCCAAATCTCTTACTCTTAAAAAACAGAAGAAATCTAAAAATTCAGAACTGAAAAGTAGTGATATCAAAAAAAATTGTGAAGTCAAAACTTTTCAAAAAATACTTAGCGCATCGTTTTTTTAGAGGATTATAAATATATATTTTATGTATGAGTATATTTGATTACCGACCTACTTCTTTACTATTTATATGTCCGATGCGCCAAGCATTTTTTTCAAAGTTTTGACTTGGCAATTTTTTTGATATCACTACTTTTCAGTGCTGAATTCTTAGATTTCTACTGTTTTTTTAGAGTAAGAGACTTGGCTGGTATTTTTATACGGAGTGTTTTTATGGGGATAACGTATAACTGCAGCGACTTGGACGCCTTGCCAATAGGTAAGCTTCCTTCCCACAGCCCAGGCATCTCTGTCTGTACTTTTCGCAGCGCTATCTGTAATCTAAACTTCTTGCATAAGAAAAGGTTGCTATAGTAACCTATATAAAGGTTTATGGAATTAACAAATCTGACAGCGGCAATCCAAATCTCATATTTAGAGTGATTACCTACGAAAGAAAGATATTTAAGTAAGTACATGTACTTTTTTGATATAAAGCTGGCTTTCCATGATCCGTCATCTTCCGTCAACGTTCGACACCGTCCGACGAAAACGACCACGTGACCCGTCTCGACCAATCCCTCGCCGTCCGAGATTTTTGGGGATGGCTCTGATTGGTCGAGACGGGTCACGTGGTCGTTTTCGTCGGACGGTGTCGGACGTTGACGGAAGATAAAAGCATGGAAAGCCAGCTTAACTCCTTTTCTGTACTGATTTTTTTGTGTTCCTTTTTTTTAGTTGACAGAGATTTGACTACCATTTTTACACGGAGTGTTTCTTTTGTGGGATACTTTATGACATTTCACATCCGACATTGAAGCTTGAGTCTGGAGCTCAATCCACGTCGAACCTTGCCAATCAGCGTCATGTCCGAGAGAGTACAATTGTCAATTAGCAACCGAGGAGTGATTCGACTGATTCATTGGCCCACTCTTGTTTAAAGAATTTTGGAGAATTGTATATATTATGTTATAAACAGATTCATTTCGGATCGATTAATATAAAAAGTATGCTAATAGCTTTATTAGGGAAGAAGATATCGCATTTCTCCTGAAACACTTATATGAGATTTTGACCATTTTTTAACGCCTTTTGAACTATGGATCAAACTAAACTCAAACTGAACTCAAAATCAAACTGAACTATGATCCATAGTTCAAAAGGGGTCAAAAATTGTCAAAATCTCATTTAAGTGTTTCAGGATAAATGCGATATCAAAGTTAACTTTTTAATGGTGATATATATTTTAATATATTGTACTAAACGTAGGATTTTATTTGATATGCAACTTAACTATAGGTTGATACAATTTGATTATTTAAAAATGACAACAATTTACTTTTTGACAAATTTGGAAATTTGGCCCACCCCCTAATCAAACTTTGGAGAACTATTGATATGTTTTAGGGGGCATTTTTTAAATTCGATTCAAATAAAAAATCCTTATGTTGCAATTTGTGATGGGTTGGGCCGGTTTTTTGCAGCTTAGACTCTGGACTAAATAACTTCTTGCATAAGAAAAGGTTCCATAGTTACCCATAGAAAGGTTATAGCCCATGGAATAAACAAACCTGACAGCGGCAATTTAAGTTCATCTAATCTCATATTTAGAGCGATTACTAAAGAAAGAAAGGTTATTTACGTAAATAATAACAATGAGCAAAATATACACATTTTCCAGTTAAATAATAATCTATGAAATGAGATTTACGAAAGCTTTGGCACATTTCCCTTCCTCCTGACAGCCTCCATTGTTCTCCTCCTTATGACGTCATGTGCCAGAAGTAAAAAAATAAGAAATTTTAGTAAATATTCCAATACTTCTAATTCTACCATGTTTCATTTACATCGAATCATTTCAAATAGATAGCTGATTTCACTAAGTATCTCTAGGTATCTAAAGCTAGAGCCGAAATTAAATTGAGTGCAATTGCATTACAATTGCATGTCATTGAAGTGACCCCATGTCCCTAAAACGGCTGGTCAGATTGAAACAAATCCGGCTAAAATATAATTAGATGGTCATGTTCTAAAAAATCTTGAACTAGGAAATACGTAATTGAGGAAGAGATATAGGTATAAATCATACCTATATATATTAAGTAATTCATATTCGGTTTTTGCTACGTATTTATTTCAATAGCCGACGTTTCGTCCGTCCTCCGACAGACTTTTTCAAGGCTCAAGCAAACAAACTAATAAAATAAGAGTCAATTCAAAACACACTACTTTCTATACAAGTGGAAATGCAGTAAATGTCAACATGACAGAAAATGTCATGTTGACATATCGATATCGATATCGATATCGAATATCGATATCGAAAGTCGACTGAAAAACGGAAACTATAACACCACGAACCTGGCGGTAATCGTGAGAAAACTACCCGCTTCCGGTGCGCGGAACGAATTTCGTCCCGCTAAAGGCCTATGCACAATTGACATAACCCGCAGCCGCAACCCGTAAGCGCAAATGCGTGAAAAGTTGAAACAATGCATACCAATGCACCCGCGCACAATCGACATACCCGCAACACGCAACCCGCAGCCGTAGCCCGCAAGACTTGACCAAGATTCAACAATTTTACGTAAGCTACGTCAGGCCACGCCCACATTCTGACGGGCAGCCAATCAGAATGAGATAACAAAACCGGAAACGGAAATAGACAAATATCACACGTTAAAATCAAAGTCAAACTACCATCTACTTACAACAGCATAACCTAACACCCCGTTCCCACTACAAGTTTCAACTACAGTTGAAAATCTCAATCGCGTTGAACATCAGTGTGAACGCAATGCAATCGAGTTCAACTGCGATCGAAAACTCGATCGTGTTTCTAGAACTCGGTTGAGATCTGAACTGCAGTTGACCAAAGCAGTTTACTAGGAAATATGCGCGCACCACTATACAATCTTTGGACATTTGACACCTAACCTATTCATACCTGACATTTTCGTCATTGCCGACATTCCCGTAGGTATTATAAGTTTACTCCTGTGTTTACTTGAAATTTGTTGATTATATTGGCGTTGATAATTTGCGTCAAAGCAAATAAATAAATAATTTCACTTTCGGTGAGCGCCATGTTGTTGATTGTTCAAAAACAGCTGGTAGTCAGGCGGGTTGCATAGATTACAGGGTTCAACTGCAGTTGAGCTAGAGATTCTGTGTGAACGCAAGTGATAGTTTTGGTTGATCAACACAGATCAACGCCATTTTTATTTCAACTGCAGTTGAGGTCAACTGCGGTTGAAACTGTAGTGAGAACAGGGTATAACCCAGCCGCCAAAACTGTGTGGTCATTATTTTTCCTAGTTTTTTCGTTCTTTTCTTGTTTATTTATGTCTGACGAAGAGGAAGCCGTGCCTTGCGAACAATGATGCCGTGATGTGTGCATCGTATTTTTCACTCTATATGCTTTGGTTTCTTTGGTCCGTAACGTTATGTCAATTGTGCACTGATAGTGATACGGGTTGCGTGTTGCGGTTGCGGGTTACGGGTTGCGGCTGCGGGTTATGTCAATTGTGCATGGGCCTTTAAGTAGGAGTAGATTCAACTTTCTCGGCGGCGACTTCGCCGCTGGGTTTTTGGCTTGTGATTAGTCAAAGTCGGCCATTTTGTGGAATTTCTCCCGCAACGCGGCGAAATTCCGCCCTTGGAAACCTTACTTTATTCCTATAAGTGTATGAGGATTAGGATTTTTGAATTTTCAAAAAACCTCAAAAAAATTCAAAAATCCTATCCTCAATATCTAACCATTGAAAGATATCATACCGAGTGGCGCAAAAAAATCCCCCTGATTGAGAGGTCTCTATATCGAAACTATTATAGATAGGATTCTGAAATTAGTGTAGCGGAGCTCTCGGCGTTGCTAGGATATAGTTCTTTCCTAGGATAGCGATTACTGCCACCAACCAATTAACAGAGGGCTAATTGGATTTCTAACCTAATAAAGTTGTTAAATTTAGTCTTGAAGGCGTTGAAGGCATAGGTGAGTCATCTGTTGTGACTGTGTCAAGCCAGGAGGCCAAGTCTTGAAACTTACGCTTTCAGGACGCAAACGCTTTCGGACGTCAACAAGTCCCATTTACTGTAAGAGTAATCGACATTGAAACATAAAGTCAAGCCACTTATTTGATTGTCATCCAGCAATCTATTGCAAACAATTTATTAACATTATAATTATAATTACAGATATATACAGTCATTAAAACCTTTTTCAAAATGAAGATATACAGTTGACAGTAGATTTCAAGGTCATCATTCTTACAGTGAATGGGACTTGTTGACGTCCTAGAGCGTTTGCGTCCTGAGGGCGTAAGTTTCAAGACTTGGCCTCCAGGACTTGCGTTGAGTTCGTCCGGTAGCTTTCAATAATAAGACCGTGCGTAATGTTCGTAATAGTAATAATATGCGTTTTATTGACACGATTCGTGGTACATTTGATGTCACTTGATTCAAACAATCCCTTTATCGACACTCGATTTGTTAAAGTGTTTTACTTGGATAAATATATGTATCTTTACTTGATACTTGAAGTTGAATAGTATAATGATTTTATATCCAGAGATGGATGACGATATTGATCACACACTTGAGTGGAACTTTAGTTAAATAGGATTGATTATTGGGTGAGATTGGGAGGAACTAAAGGAACAGTATTACCGCTTTCAGCAAGCAATCATGTTCGGAAGACAATGATCAAGTCCGGCACGGAGCAAGAAATGATTATTAGTCTGAGATAAAGAGATTGAGTAGGTAGGAGGATTTCCTGATAGATAACGCTTGAGAGAACGATTCCAATGGAGGAGAGATAGAGAGAACTTATCACCGGCACGAAGCAAGCAATACTGTTCGGATGGTTATTATCAAATCCGGCACGAAGCAAGAGATAATGACTAACAGGGTAAAATAGAGGGAAATAATGATCCTGTTCGGCACGGAGCGTCACACGATAATTCTGACTAGGGTGGAAACGAATATCATCGGCACGAAGCAAATGGCATTGTTTGGAAATCCAATAATTAAGCCAAGAACGGATCCAGGTGTAATGATTGTCTCTGGGAATAATGGTTAGACCCGGCACGGAGCAAGGTATAATAATTACCTGATTGATTAGGAATGCAATGGGAAAATAATGATCTTGTTCGGCACGGAGCGTCACACGATAATTAACCTGGCTATTGGAGGAAACAAATATCATAGGCACGAAGCTAATGATATCGTTTGGAAAGGCAAAGCATTAAACCAAGAACGGATCCAGGTGTTGTTGTGTCCAGGAGATAGAAATACAACAAGATTAGTTTAAAAGACTTTATTTTCTTCTCACAAGAACCAAACTTACATTTTCATACACAATAATCCTCTCTCTCTTCTCTTCTCTGCGCCTCCTTGATCTCCTCCACCAGAGCCTATCTATTAGGCAAGGCCTAATAATTCCCCCTCCAAAAAGAGCCTTGAGGCATGGGTGCTTAGCCGCTACGCACCCATCCGGGAACGGGAATGACCGGCAACAATTGGTCTACATTTGCCCGGCCCGCTGACTTGCCAGACTTCGGATCGCCGAGCTCGTAGACGTTGCGTCCTATGGCCCGGACAATACGGAACGGACCATTCCTCTTGGATGCCAGACCACTTGCAACGCCTTTGACGGAATCACTGAGGACATGGTGGTCACGCCAAACGAGGTCGCCGATCTTGTAGAACACCTCTTTGCGATGCTGATCGTACCTACGTTTCGCCACTTGGTGAGCATGTTGGGTCCTTTGGAGTGCAAAGTTGCGTGCCTGCAATAACCGGTTCTTGAGATTTGTAGCAAAATCGTGATGGTCATCCTTTTGTGGCGGCGTATATTCACTGTGGCCGACTGTGTGTAAATCCCACGGTGCACGAAGCTCCCGACCATAAGTTAAAAACGCGGGGGTATAGCTAGTGACTGCACTCGTTGCTGTACGGAGAGCAAAAGCTATCTCCGTAAGCCTTTTGTCCCAGTCTCTATGTACATCAACATAAGCAATAATTGTTTGTTTGATCGTGGCATTGTGGCGTTCAACCATTTGGCCACAAGGTCGATATGGGACAGAATGCCGGTCGATAATGTCCATTTCAGCCAAAAGTCCTTTCCATAACGAGCTGACAAATGGCTTAACGTTGTCACTAGATATACTGAGAGGTAAGCCATGTCGTGCAAAAATCTCCATCATACACGGGATGATGGAGGATGTATTAGCCTGTCGCAAGGGAAAGATTTCCAAATATTTTGTGAATTTGTCCACCACTACCAAAAGGTATTTGAAACGCCGGCGAGATGCGGGCAGTGGACCTATGAGGTCAACGCTGAGGTCTGTGAATGGACCTTCTGCCTGCCTGCTGTCCATCATACCTGCAGGCTTTTTGTGATTGCTTTTTGTTGTCTGGCATGTAACACATGACCGCACATATGCCATTACATCTGATCTCATCCCCAACCAAACATACGATTGCTTAATACGATGTAATGTGCGATAAAAACCCCCATGGCCACTGAGCGGGTGATTGTGCTGTGTCTTGAGAACAAGTGGCCGAAGTATTTTGGGTAACCAGATCTTCCCATATGTACTTTCATCAGTTCCCGGTAATCCTTGTACACGTCTTACTAAAAGTCCAGCATCTGTGAATTCACTCTCCTCGGCAACGGAACGAATCCATGATGACACCTTAGAATCAGCAGGAAGCTTTGAATGTTTCAAATAAGTTGCCAGCAACGTCAGTTCTTCGTCCCCCTTCTGATAGTCGAGCAGCATTGCTGTATCAGTTAAAACTGACACATCAATGTCTTCCACTGAATCGATGGTTAAAACATCCTGATGTTCTTCCAGAAGCACAGTATGACTGGGATCGTTCATTGCTATTGGAAACAATGTTTCTGCCACTGAATGATTTGGTGAATCTGATGCCAAACCCACGGGAGCACGACTCAATGCGTCAGCCGGAAGATTTAAAATACCTTTACGGTACCGTACTGTGCAATTGAACCCTTGCAGGCGCAACACCCATCTGCGTACACGACTTGAAGCCAATTCTGTATTGAACATCCACGCCAATGATGCATGATCACAATACACATCAAATGTCGTATACTCCAAGTAAGGTCTGAATTTATCTAGTGCCCAGACAACAGCTAAACATTCAAGTTCTTGAACTGTATAATATTGCTCATGTTTTGTTAAATGGCGACTGATAAATTCAACCGGACGTTGAATGCCATCGATTTCTTGTAACAAGACCGCTCCAATGCCATAGCCACTGGCATCAGTTTCCACAGAAAACGGTTTGTTAAGATCGGGTAGAACTAAAGCAGTTGTATTAGCTAGACGAGCAATCAACTTCTGAAAAGCTGATTCTTCTGCTACGCCCCAAGACCACTTTATGTTCTTCCGAGTGAGTCGTGTCAACGGTTGGGATATTGTTGACATGTCTGAGAGGAATGAGCGATAATATCCAACCAAACCCAGGAAACTCTGGAGCTCCTTAACTTTCGTTGGGCGAGGAAACTGAGAAACTGCTCGAATTTTATCGGGATTTGGTAAACATTTTCCAGGACTGAGAACATGTCCTAAAAATTTCAATGTAGTGCGGAAAAGTTGGACTTTCTTTGGTTTTATTGTCAATCCAGCATCCTGAAGTCGAAGCAAGACTGCTTCTACTGATATCAGTAGATCAGTCACTGATAGTCAGTCAGAGAGGACGGACGTGTTTTCGGAGCTCTGAGTATTTTCTGTCTGAGTCATAGTAGTAATGTCGCTGTGTAGCAAGTGCGCCGGTGAGCTGCCTTCAGATTCTGCCGATTTTGTTCACTGTCTTACGTGTAATAGAGTGTTACATTTCAAGTGTGCAGGTGTAACGAAATCTGCTTATGGGAAGCTGGGGCAGGAAAGCAAGATTGCTTGGAAGTGTACTTTTTGCCGTGGAGATAGGCAATCGGGTTCAGCAACCCCTGTAGCCGACGGGGCTTTCTTGTTTGGAGACGCCGAGTTGAAGAATTCAATCATTGAGTTTCAGCGTGAAGCTAGAGAGAACTTTAAGTCATTGGCTGATAAGATTGCAGTGCTGCAAGACACCTTTGTGAGTGATTTGAAGGAGATTAAAGGTACTGTTGAAATTCTTAAGAAACAGTGTGCTGAGAAAGATTCTATCATTGATAATCTTTCTCGTCAGGTTAATCAGTTGGATCAGTACGGCCGTATTAACAACTTTGAGATTCACAACGTTGACGAGCATCAAGGCGAAAACGTTGAAGAGCTAGTGTTAAATTGTGCTAAGGCACTGCTTATTGATCTCACTTCCGATCAGATTGAAGCCGCTCATCGGGTACCATCCATTACAAAAAGTTCCAACCCTCCTAAGATTATTGTACAACTTTCAAGCAGGAAGAAGCGGAACGTTTTCATTGAGAAGAAACGTGTAGTGGTTCTAAACAATCAGCTGTGTCACAATTCGTCTGATCGCCGTGTGTACATAAACGAAAACTTATCTGTGTTCAACCGTGAATTATTGTATCGGGCCAAGCAAAGAGCCAAGGTTGTAGGATTCAAATTTGTTTGGTTAAAATCAGGGAAAATTTTTGCAAGGAAGGACGAGAACACTAAACAAGGAAGTATCATTACGTCATTTTCTGACATTGAGGAAAAAATTGTGTGATTCTAGTTAATATAAATTATAATATTTATTAGTTAATGAACAATAGCTTGTGGATTGATGATTTTGAAGAGGGTAATAACTGTTCTGTAATTGATGATTTAGACTTATGGTTTAAAAATGTTCATGGTTTATCCTTTCTGCATATTAATATTAGATCGATTAAAAAACACTGGGACGAGTTGCTCGTTATTTTGGATAAACAAGTTGGTGTTTTTGATGTTCTTGTATTGAGTGAGGTCGGTGTTCAGCGAATAGAGTTTATTTATCATATTGCAGGTTATAATTCTTATCACAGGTTAAGAGGAAAAGGGAAGGGAGGCGGTTTATTAATTTTTGTCAAGGACACTTTACATTTTTCTGTTTATGAATCAAATTTCGAATATTTTGAGGGCATCAATGGAGTTCTTGTGGATGAAGAGGGTTGCGCATTGTCGGTGTTGGCAATTTATAGACCTCCACATTTGAATAAAATAAGCTTTATAAAAGAGCTTGAACGTTTTGTAATACATACTAAATATAAGAATGTTGTCATAATAGGTGATGTGAACTTGGATTTATGTGACGTAGATGATAATTGTGTGCAGCTGTATGAAGGAATTTTGGCTATAAATGGATTTTTTAAATGCATACAAAGTTACACCAGGGAAGAGATAAGATCTGATGTATTAACTAAATCATGTATTGATCATATATTTGTAAGGTGTCAGCGTAAGCATACTCTTGATTCTGCAATCTTCACAACTAAACTTGCAGACCATTACATGATATTAGTCAAGTTAAATTTTGAAAATATTAATATTAATTCAAATTGTTGTCCAGGAAGAAAGGGAGAAATTAGGACGAGGATGGATGAAGTAATTTTAATGCGGAAATTGAAATCGAATAATTGGAGTTCACTTCTTTCTTTGAATGACTGCAATGAATTGTATGATGCAGTGGTCTCTAAGTTTAGTGAGTGCTATAACTTTGCTTCTTATCAAATCCCGGTAACAAACAAAAAACCAAGAACTCAAAAACCATGGATCAATCTTGATATTGTGACAAAAATTAAAAATAGAGATGCCTTGTTTAGAAAATGGAAGCAGTGCAACAATGCAGGTTTGAGAAATTTGTATAGAATTGATTATGTTCTCTGTAGAAATGATGTAAATAAATTAATTTTGAGGACTAAGCAGGAATATTTCAGGAGTTCAATAGTTAAATCAAGAGGATGTTTGAAGGACACATGGCAAGTTATTAATAATTACATTGGTAGGAGGGCGAAGACCTCAGTCGACGAAGTTATAGACAAATACCTATGTAAAGTTTACCCTTGCCAGCAGGTCGCCGATAAATTCGTCAATGTATTCGTAAATGAGGTAGATGACCTTCGCCATGAGTGTAGCGTGACAACATACTTGCAAGCATTTCAGTCACAAGAGCAGTCAATGAGAATGCCTACTGTTAGTGAGGGTTTAATTAATTATATTATAAGTAAACTTGATATTAATAAACAACCTGGTTTTGACGGTATTCGTGTGAGGGATCTTGGTCTCCTCGCTGAAGTTATAGGCCCCGTGATAGCAAAGTTGTGTAATTTGTCTTTTAAATCTGGTATTGTCCCTTCAAAATTAAAAATGTCAGTTGTGCGCCCAATTTATAAAAAAGGTGATCATCTTGTTTTTTCAAATTATCGACCTATCGCTATTCTACCTGTTATAGATAAAATAATGGAACGTTGTGTGGCAAATGTATTAACTGAATACTTAGAAAATTATACCATTATCAGTAGTTTGCAGTTTGGCTTTCAAAAAAAGAAAGGTACCAACGACCTTTTATTAAAATTTTCGGACTTTGTTAACACTAACCTAAATGACAATAATCATGTTTTAGCGCTGTTTATAGATTTTTCGAAGGCATTCGATACTTTGAATCATTCCAAACTAATAATTTTGCTTGAAAATATTGGAGTTAGGGGACCATTGTTGCTGTGGTTTAAAAGTTATTTGAGGGACCGTTTTATTACAGTCAAAGTTAAATCTCTGAGCAGTGGTTTTAGATGCATTAAATCTGGTGTTCCGCAAGGATCCATTTTAGTGCCTTTGTTGTATTTAATATATGTGAATGATATGCTCCATTGTTTAAAAAACTGTCAAATATATATGTATGCAGATGACATTTTAATTTTAGCTGTTCACAAGGACATTGATGCAGCAGAGTCAATTCTTCAGTCAGATTTCAATCAACTTTCAAAACTTGCGCATGACCGGGACTTGATAATTAACGCCAGTAAGACCAGGGTTTTGCATATTTGTGTACCGTTAAACCAGGATCGTGATGTACAGGTAAAGATTATATGCCATTCCAATTCCTGTTTGCATAGCCTACAGTGTGGCACTTTATTGTGTGACTGTAGTGTGACCATTGATATGGCTGATGAGATTGTTTATCTTGGATTAACCGTGGATAGGTTTTTTAATTGGAAACCTCACATAAACAAGGTTTGTAACAAACTTCGCTCTTGTGCCTTTTCTATGTACAGGTTAAAATATATTTTGTCTTTTGAGTTAATGTGTACAGTGTATTCGGCTCTTGTAGAATCTCATTTGTTATATGGATTATTAGCTTGGGGGAATGCCTCTCCATATCTTATACAAAAAATTGTTTACTTGCAAGACAGAATAATCAAAAATTTAATTCCTGAACACTCAAAAAATAATTTGAATTGCGATTCCAGAAGTCCTTATGAACTTTGTAAATTTTTACCAATTTCCCTTCTTTATAATTATCGGTTAATATTAAAATTTTATTTTTCTGATGAGCATAAAATTCTTCAAAATCACCCAGTTCAAACTAGATTGTCTTTACTCAGCAATTTTTCCGTCCCGGCCTGGCGTAACAAAAATGGTAAACGAAGACTGGATTTTATTGTTCCAGAAACATTTAACTTAATTCCCAGTAACTGCAGAAATTTAGAATCATTTTCTATCCTTAAAATTGCGTTGAAACATTGGCTTCTCTCAACCTTGTCTGAAGGTTGAATGCTCAGATTGTTATTTTTTATGTTTTTATTTGGGTTATGTATTCATTCTTTTCGATGGATGGGTGTTCACTTTAGAACCACTTTTGAACCTATGCTTTTCTCAACCTTGTATGGAAGTTTATAACGTATGGTGAATGTTATTTTTTTGATTATTTATGTCATTATTAGGAATTATTATACATGCACTTTTCTTTATCTTGAGTTAATTTATACATTCTTTTTTGTGTTATTGTATTCACTTTTTCTTATTATTCAAGAGTTATTTTTATTAATTCTCTTTAATGGTTGTTACTATAGAACCACTTTAGAACCTAAGAATATTTCACCCTTATTTGATAGTATATAGCAAGTGTTTGAATGTTCATGCTATGTGATTATTATGTAATATTTATTCTTTATCTTATTATTTTTAAGTTACTTCATTAATTCTTTTTTTGTATTGTTCTCTTACGCTCCTAAAACATTATCTGTTCTTTCTTTTCATATTGTTTTTTCCCACAGATGAGCTCCCTGAGCTTTGTGGATTGTGTGATGTTTGTGTGTATGTGTATTAATTAATAAAGGAGTTAAAAAAAAAAAAAAAAAATCAAGCAAATGCTGTTCTGCCGTTTCGGAATATATGACAATATCATCCATGAAAGGCATGGCACATTTATATTTCAAATCTTTCAGAACATTGTCCATGAGTTCTTGGAACCGAGCTGGGCTACCAGCCAAACCAAAAGGCATGCGTTTGTACTGGAAAAGGCCTCTGTGGCAAAGAAAAGCTGTTTTTGGTCGGTCGGCCACCTCAACTTGGATCTGATGAAAACCCTGAGAAAGATCGAGTGAAGAGAACCATTTTGCTTGACCTAATTGAGCAAATACCCATTTAGTCGTTGGCATAGGGTATACCGGAATGGTGGTCCTTTGATTTACTAGCCTATAATCAACAGCCAATCGGAATCCTTCATTCTTCTTAGGGACAATTAGTGGTGCTGAGGCCCAATTACTTTGTGATGGTTCAACGATATCATTTCCTAACAAATCATCTACCAATCTATCCAAGATTTCACGTTTATTGGGATTAACTGGCCGTAGTTTGCAACGACTTGGCAAGTTTTCGCCGGTATTAATCCTATGAACCACTTTGTCTGTAGAACCAGGAGTTGCTGTGAAAAGACCAGAATATTTGGATAAGATATCCTTCAAAACTGCAGTGATATTCTCGGGACATGTTTCTTGAGGCATTTTGAGGAACATATCACTAGCTTGTGAAACCGGTGCTTCCACAACAGAACAATGAGCGTGATTCTCCTCGGTGATAACTTCGTTGATTCTTTTCGACTTCGCATGGATTGCGGTCTGTTGTGTGGACTGCAGAACCACTTTCAGCGCGGCGACAACTGATTCCAACTGCTGTTCACGAGAAATATTGAATTTACCAAGTAGCTTATCATTTTCTTGGGTGGGGATGGCAAGACCCGGCGAGAAATTAATGATTTTCTGGGAAGGATACACGCTCCAGCCACCCGCAGCAATGTGGACAGAAATGGCTGAGGCTGTCAGGAAATCCCTTCCCAAAAGAACCTCCTCCGACGAGTCTGCTAAATAGAAGAACTTTTGGAGTTGATTTCCTCCGGACCAAGAAATAGGAACACACAGTTCAGCAGTAGCTGAGGTGCTACCTGATGCCAATCTCAATACAGTGTTTTTCAACACTTGTTTTATGCCCAATTTCTTAGCAGCTTGATACCCTGTTTTTCCAAGAATGCTGATCGTTGACCCAGTGTCTAAAAGAGCGACCAATTTCTGCGTCCCAATAGTAACCATCAGCCGAGGAACCACAGGAATTGCTTTGGCACTTTTGGTATTAGAAAACAAACTAACCTGCATAGACGTTACTGAATGAGAACTTGCAGGAAGAGCTCTCATCGCTGCCCGTTTCCCGGAAGTGTAGCATTGACCCCGTCAATAGCAATCGGCTTAGTCGGGCACTGACGTGCCCAATGGCCCTGCCCTCTACATCGGTTGCAAACATCGTTCGTCGACCCCAGCTTTCGAGGCACAACCTCAGTGGATGTAATAGGTGACAGCACATTAGTCTTCGGTGTCATGAAAGTATGCCGTGTAGTCATTGGAGGATGGAAAGCTAGGTCACTTTCCATGGCATGTTGAGGGAGAGGGGCTGGAACATAGGATGCGTTGCGCCATGTAAGGCGCCTGATTTCAATGCTAATGTCCTCCCGCTCATGAATAGATGAGAAATGACGTCCATGCAACCACTGACGAGTCATCGGCGAGGCTTGAGCCAGACATCTTTCGATTAGTTCCTCTTCTGCATAAGACGATCCCAATCGTTCCTAATACTCTGCAATGACCCTGACGAATGACCCGAAATCTTCCTCTGGATGCTGAGTCCGTGCATCCAATTCGCGGCGCAACCGCAATATACGATCGGGCTGCCCAAAAGCATGGATGAAATCCTTGGAAAATGACTTCCACAGTGTGTATCCTCCTCGTGACAACCACCAGCGTTCAGCGTCGCCAAGTAACACTTGTGGAATCATGTCTTTGATGAGCCATGCCTCATCCCGTTGTAGAGCTTTTGCATATTTGCAGCAATCCCGAAGAAACACTTCCGGCGTTTTAGAGTCTGAATACCCCTTGAAAGTTGGAATTTCAAGCTTTAAAGCTTTGGTGAACCCGGCAGAGAACTTCGGACAACTTTGAGCGGATTGTATGGCGGAACTTCGGGAACAGGGGCGGTAAAGTTGGTTCCCTAGTAGCAACCGGCGGAGGTGGTATTGGCATCTCTGCATATTTGGCACAAGCCTGACGCATGGAGTCAATAAAACCTACAAAATTGTCAGCTTGAAAACGGCCCAAATCACGCACCACATCCAATGGCAACTTATCTTCATCAAAAGGATTAGTAGACATGGCTATTTGGTGTATTACCTCAGTCATGCAACTATTATAGTGTTCGGACGAGCCCCCACTTGTTGTGTCCAGGAGATAGAAATACAACAAGATTAGTTTAAAAGACTTTATTTTCTTCTCACAAGAACCAAACTTACATTTTCATACACAATAATCCTCTCTCTCTTCTCTTCTCTGCGCCTCCTTGATCTCCTCCACCAGAGCCTATCTATTAGGCAAGGCCTAATAGTGTAATGAATTGACTCGGGTAATAATGACCCAGAAAAAAAACACTCCTTGTAAAAAAGGCAGCCAAGTCTCTTAACTTTAAAAAAATCAGCACTGAAAAGGAATGATATCAAAAAAGGAACCAAGTCAACGAATTTTCCAAATTTTATTCGTACCATTGAAATAAAAATATAGACCCCCGAGTAATACTTAAAAAAAGGACTTGGCGCATCGTTTTTTTAAAGACACTTTTCTATCCTAAAAGTATAGGAAGAACTCTACAAGTATATTTTCCTGAGTATATCACATTCATTATCGACGAATCATACTACGTTTCACTATAACTAGTACTCTTACCTACTGGCAGTTTTGGTATTTTGTCAATATTCAGAAGAAATATTTCTTGGGGATGTCGTTGTTTGTTTGACACGGAAGCCGCCTAGTATATTCGTTATTGCCACTATTTCTAGGGTCATATTATTAGAAGACTTCTCAACATCGTGACTGAGGGAAATAACGAAAGTGCTCATTACAAGAAGGCCGTCAAATGGGATTTGTATAAGTGACAAGTGCACTGAGCCATGTTGCTCAAATAATTACTAGCTAGATTTGTATCTAAAGTAATACGTTATGTAATTTATGAAATTTATTGGTATAAAATGTTAATTAATAGCAATTAATGACACGACGAGAAGGTTCAAAGTATAATGCTGTATTAGGTATGTTGATGTATGTACCACGAAACTATAGGTATAACAATCACAAGCACAACTGTTCTGTATTTATTGCTTGTAAGACAAATGCAATATATGTTTCTTTGAGTACATATATTTAAATTTAAAATATTTTACAGAATGTTTAATATTTAATTTGACAGCTTTGTCCCAATTTTCCTAGGCATTTCTGAACTACGTGAGTGGCATAAGCATATGAATATAAAAATGTCTTTAAAAAAACGATGCGCCAAGTCCTTTTTTTAAGTATTACTCGGGGGTCTATATTTTTATTTCAATGGTACGAATAAAATTTGGAAAATTCGTTGACTTGGCTCCTTTTTTGATATCATTCCTTTTCAGTGCTGATTTTTTTAAAGTTAAGAGACTTGGCTGCCTTTTTTACAAGGAGTGTTTTTTTTCTGGGATATCACTTCTTTTTTTAGTAGTGTTTGCATGAAATATTCTTAAATGTTTTTTAATACTTTTTCGTTTTATGAAGGTATCCTAAATCCTAATTGTACGTACTGTTATTATTTAGATACGTATTCTGTGTCTCCTATGTCAGAATTACTCCTTGACAGTGTTATTTAGATTAAATCTTGTTATGTGAAGATAGAACGTGCTTGACGCGAGACGGCTCATATCACTATACATATCAGTATAGTATTTGACTATAAAATCCGGTACTAGACAAAGAAATTAGAAAATAACTAAATATATTATGATGAGCATTCCCGTCAAGTTTCATGTATAATCCAGATAGATAAGCGATTTTGTCTATACGATGTCAGCTGTAACGTGCATTTTACACATTTGAAAACGTAATTGATTTTTTTTTGTGGCGTCCAAAAACGACTAATATCACTTGATATCATAATATGTTATACCTGCAGAGCTCCCTCGTACAGATATAGGAAGATCATTAAGAGTAAATGAGTTGTTCGGTCGCAAGCAAACTACTTATCGATGGACCATTGAGTTATATGATAATATGTCCAACTCGGTATCGGAAACTAATTTAAATATATATATCGATCTTATAGTGCACAACTTTATTTGTATACATACATGTACAACATATTATCTTAATACTTTTATAAAGTATATTCACACTCGAAAAATTGTTTTCACTTGGTTATGCGGGGGAGGGGGGAACATCGACTCACTAGAGCGGACCAATCCTCATCGGATGAGAGGGCAGTGCAATGTCGGACGGTATCGGAAAAATGTTTGCTTTCTTCTTTTCTCTCCACATAATGGACGGATTCAAATGAAATCTCATCACATAAATTCTATCGAAATTATTATGTTTGTTGAAACTGTGCATTATAGTAAAGGATTTTTATTTTAAAAGTCAAACATTTACAGTATTTCATCATTCTAAATTATAGCGAGTGAACAATTACAAAGCACAACAACAACAACAACAACTTCTTCGCGCGTCATTCATCTTGGCACACAATACATAGATTCGTATTCCGAATCGGAATCGAGACATTCCCGCACAAACCATGTCTTTGGTGTGTTAACACCGCCGCCCCCTTTCAACGACACGATACTATATTTTCTTTCGACTCGAGCAAGAGCAGCGGCACGGCGAAGGCAGCACTCATCGGCATCATCGGCACGTGCACGGGTCATAGTAAAACTAAATGGAATGGAAAACTACAAATACAAAACACAAAAGGTACCCTTGTACGAGCTGGCGTACTTTCCAATATTGTATGAAAAAACGAAATCTTTCTCTAATAATTTCACCATACACACTTCTACTATCCATTGCTCCATGAAAAGTTTGGTGGCAAGCAATTCGGGGCTCACACCTCCTCTCGTAAATTCACCTAGAGCACTCGTGTTCCTCACCAAATCCCTTTCAACTTGGTCCAAACGTTTCCATTCTTCTTTGTAACTATCCACGAAAGCACCATACATTGTCAATCTTCTGAAATAGGTATACACACAATAATTATTACATACATTATCATAAAAGTGGGTTGCTAGAGCCATTTAAAATGTGAGTGCCATAATAATTGAATGTATAAAATTAATTGTCCAGAAAGTTCAAATTGAAATACTTGTAACGTTTGCACGCGTTGTTTATTATTGAAATGAAATAATACACTAATGTAGGTACGAATAAACTGTATATTATGTGCGTATACGTACCAATACAGTAATGGAAAGATGCAGGAAATTTTTTCACATGTTTCATCAACAATTGCACATACCTCCTGAATACTTTTGTTGAATCAATGAGGCTGTGATAATATAACAAACAAATTTGTTTTTTCATTATTTTCTTCTTGGTGGGTTTCATATAGTGGTGGTACAAAGTTGGAAGACATCTGAACTGAAAGCAAAACAGTACGTTATGTACGTGAAGATTTTCTTCAACATTTTGTCCGTGATTTAGGTATATTGCTTTATACATTAATTAATTGGATGTCTCGGTGGGCCACAAAATTCCAATTAAACTTATCGGAACGATGTACTAAAATAATCAGTTGTATAATTAATGCGGTTTATACCAACTTGTTCGTATGAACATTGTCAATAAATTCAAATATCATTACAATGAGATACTTAAACAGTATAAATGGCGTGCACAACACCAAGTTGTCAAGCGAGCGGATCGAGTGTATCCACTTGAAACTCTATGTTTTTTTGTAGTTTTTTTTCATGTATTTGTGCTATTCGCATTAAATTTTAAACGAAGTATTCAGCCAAGTCAAAACTCCATTCGCAAATATGAAAATAATTACGTAAGTGAACATTCGTTCTTTCATTCATTCCTTCATGTTTTGTTCATGCCGTTAGAGAGAGAGAGATAGGAAACTCCGACGTCATTTCCGGTTTCAGTATGGGAAACTGCAAATATAAATGATGATAATACATAAAGTTGACCGTCTAAATTGTTTAGCGTTGGTTTCGTTTAAATCTATTAAGACGTTATTAAGATATGATGTCATTTCTGGTTTCAAAATGGCGGCTTCCGGTTGGTTTTATATCAAGTCAAATAAAATCACAAAAGAACATACGTTACATAAATATCAAAATAATTGGATCAAATTTGTTGCCGAAATGCCAATCGATGAATTAAATTTCATGACGTCATTTCCGGTTTCGTTTACATAAATTTTAGTCTGTTGCTATTGATTATCCATATAGATGACCGTCCGAATAGTTTGGCGCTATTTTTGTTCCAATCGGTCCAGCCGTTGTTGAGATATAACGTCACTTCCGGTTTCAAAATGGCGGCACAAAAAATTCATGGGGTGAAGGTTAAATCAGACGCCAAAAGTGCACACGTGGTAAAAATGTGAGATCAATCGGTTCAGCCGTTTATGCTGTGGCCTTGTTACCGGATTTGAATTCCAGGAGACTACTACTACTACTACTACTATGATTATTATAAAAACCGTCCTAAAACACGGTTTTCACGGCCCTCTAGCTCGCAAAGGGCGTAACCTATTGTTCCCAAATTTGGTTTATGTAGTAGGGTGGGCCATAGCTCGAAATTAAGATATATCGCAACAATGTGAGATTTCCCAATTTTAAGATCCAGTAGGCCGAAAATGCCACTTTGATGCTTACAGTAAAAGTGGGTTTGCTCCAGCCTTTATATGAGAGTGTGCGCGCCGTACGACTTGGCTGGCGTGGAGCGACCGCTCCACTAGATAAACTTGAAACTTGAAACTTCAAAAGTGAATTAACGGGTTCCAATAGATAGTTAGTACTATTTGAGCAAGTTGGCTCAGTCTACAACCCTCTTAACGTGCACTCTGGATGCCCGTGTTAGATGCCTTTAACGACCTTCTTGTATGGGCACGGAATATTCTATGTGTATGTTTCGTGATTTCACTCAGTCAAGATGCAACTTCTGAGAATATATTTTACTAATATGACCATATGGGAACATTAACATGTGAATATACGAGCCCTCTTCCATGTTATTGAATCAATCCGCAATTGAAATTACTTATCTTTACTACCTACACCAAGAAATATTTCTTCTATCGCATTATCGCATTGGCAAAATTTTACAAAACAGCCATTAGTAAGAGTATAGCGTTAATATTGAGTATAGGTATCATATAAAGTAGCATGATTTATCGATAGACTCATAGTAGACAGATGAAAATATTCTTCTCGCATACCTAGTTGTTTCTACTTTTATGATAGGAAAATATCTTAAAAAAAACGATGCGCCAAGTCCTTTTTTTAAGTATTTCTCTGGTGGCTTACATTTGTTATTTCAAGGTACGATTAAATATTTGGAAATGTCATTGACTTGGCTCCTTTTTTGATATCACTCCTTTTCAGTGCAGATTTTTTTTAAAGTAAAGAGACTTTGCTGCCGTTTTTACACGGAGTGTTTTTTTCTGGGATATCACGTATTTTTTTAGTATTTTTTTGTATGTATTTAGACTTTGTATGTGATTATGTGCATGGCATTTGATTTGTTATATTTTAGTTACATTTTCATGAAAGATGTTCTATCAATGTCTTGACCAAATTTTCTTTACATGTAGTTATCCCAACGTAACTAGTGTTTATACGTGTTCTATGTATTCGCTGTAGGACTCACTCCTTGGCAGTGTTATTTAGATAACATATTGTTAATAATGGTTTGTGAAGATCGCATGCTCTTGACGCGAGACGGCCGTGAAGTATCACAGTGATATTGTGAAAGGTTTATGTGAAATCATTGACACTGTGAACAATTGAAATGTCAGTCGGAGCTTCAACGTGTCAGAGGTGTGTGTTTTGTGTTGGAAGAATACAACATCTCCATTGAAGAATGCACGAAGAAGATTAAACCCAATTTGGGATTTTGGAAGATAAGGACAAGACAAATATTTTATTGGTTTCTTAAATGAGTATGGTGTCACCACATGGTAGGGTGACATTGGCGGACATTTGTGATTAATGTCACATAGTATGCAAACGATGACCAAAGAAGCTATAATGCAATTCCTTTTATTCATGGAATATGTGTACGCTATTTAGAATTATGAAAGAAAACGGTGGATTGTGGACTTTAAAGGGGCACAATTATTCAATATAATACCAAACTGACCTTATTGAATGTTCAAAATAGCGACCAGCTTGTTGAATACAGCGATATTTATTGAAGTGTTAATTAAATACAATGATGTTGTTAACATTTTATTTATTGTCTTATTACATTTCATGGGAGACCGTATTAAGTTAGGCTTCAGTTCCGTCCATATGATCTGATGGATTATTTGATGATTGTGCTGGGGCAGCGAGCTTTCCATCGGCAGCGAGTTTTGCTTCAGCAGCGAGTTTTGCATCAGCAGCGAGCTTTGAAGCGGCAGCAAGCTTTGCTGCGTTGTTTAACCTCCCTGAAAATGAATGAGAACATGTATTATTAGGTTATCATTATAAATCCATTACCTATACTTGTTAAATCTTACATTAGTTCTGTAGTGCAATATAACATTGTGTCGTACAATATACTACAATTTCAATATGGAAAAGAGTATGTTATATATTAGTATTTAATATTTGAAACACATATTTTTGTTGTTTGAATGAAGTTTGGAACTAAACACTCACATTTCTTTGTGCTTTTTGCTGCCACATTTTCGATCTCTTTTGTGGCTCTCACTATATTGTTGTCATGTTTGGCTGTAATGAAATCATAAAATTATTCTAATGCAACATTCAATTTACTGTTTATAATTGTGAATTTAATTTAAATAGAATATAAAAGAAGTAACTATGTTGTTCCGTATTACCAATCATCAGGAATGCGTTTGTTGAAGAAATGTTTGGAAATCTGGACATTAATGTTCTATGTAACGCTCCTTGAGTTGAGTCTGCAAACGTTGGATTGTCACGTTCAATAATCTGTAAAATATTAATGTAAGATATGATGAAACTGCAAATCATTTTATTAATATTGAAAATTAAACAAGAATACTTACACGGTCTAGCCAGGACGATCTTTTAATACTATTTCCCGACATTTCTTCTTACTATTAGGTTTACACAAATCTTTTATTATTACCAAATCAATGAAGAGATATATTTAATTTTTTAAAGAGTTGTTTATATCGTTGTCGTTGTCATGGTTACATTATTAGAATATTTTAGTTTAGGTGGCAGTGAAAGTGCAAAATTACAATTCAAATCATTTGTTTCAGCAAGCATTCAAGATGGCAGTGAGATAATCACGGCAATATGACGTTTATCAATCAAGAAACTTATATTCAACTTTGACTTATTAAGATAATTTTATCTAGACAATGCTTTTTATAAATATTTTTTATCTTTTATCAAAGATTTTAATTATTTTGACAATGAATATCGGAAGAAGCATTGATTTTTTTCCTTTTTGAAGAAATTTGGCGGATTTAGTAAACAATATAGTAATATTCAGTTGTTCAAGTGAAATCGAGACGGGTTCTATTAAGATTTAATATGAAGAATTGTATTTCAGTTTAATAGCATGTAAGCAACAATAACTTTTTAGTAAAATTAGGCGGGTACGATTATTTGTAGACACGCAGAATGTTATTAATTTGCGAAGATTTTCTTTCTTGAATGTTATGTAATGTAATAATGTTCGAATGCAGGTCTTCTTGAGCAAACTTGTTACTGAATACTTGTCCCTCATGTGAGCTGCTTGAGTTGGACGTCCATACCATAGAGTATAGGTTACTTCTTAACAGTAGTGAAGATGAAGTCCATTCATGCGTCTATGCGGAACAAGATGCATGTAGTTAGTTTATGCAATTCATTGCCCATTTTTAAATTTATTGAATTTTAGATAACGATACTTGTATGTTAATTGTTGAAAATGACGAAACTTTAGCTCGAACTTGTCGTTTACTGAGTAAGATATTTTTAAACATAATATGATAATGGTATGGTATTGCGGTATTACCATTAATGCTAAGATTAAATTATTATGATAAAACTTGCCTCATTGATGAACGATGTGATGCTTCAGTGAACGTGTTGCTCGATTGCATTTGATTTACAATTGTCGTGGATGAAATTGGCTGCGTGGCCAATATTTGTGCACCATCCCGGCATTTGCCTTGACGAATAAGGAAAACCACGGAAAACCTTATCAGGATGGATGGTCGGCATGGTATATCGATTCGAATGTCAGTTCAGAGATGTCTGCAGTAAGTCATTGAAGAAATGATGATTTTGAAGGATCAATGTTGCGAGGAAGCTGATCTTCAACAATGTCTCAACTGGTAGATCGAAGTTTGATGAAGTCTTACAACAAACGCCAAGCATATATTTGATGTTATGGATGGATAAATGTTTGTGAGGAATCTGATATTCGATTATGTTTCATCTGGTTGATCGAAGTTTGATGAAGTCTTGCAAATACAGGCGAGCTTATATTTGATGTTATGAAGTCTTGCGGAGCTTGTTATGGAGGGATCAATGTTTGCGAGCAAGCTGATCTTCAACGATGTCTCAACTGGTGGAGAGAAGTTTGATGAAGTCTTGCAAGTACAGCCGAGCTTATATTTGATGTTGAAGTCTTGCGGAGCTTGTTATGGAGGGATCAGTGTTTGCGAGGAAACTGATCTTCAACGATGTCACAACTGGTGGATCGAAGTTTGATGAAGTCTTGCGAAGCTTGTTATGGAGGGATCAATGTTTGCGAGGAAACTGATCTTCAATTCAACGATGTCTCGACTTGTGGATCGAAGGTCGACTTGTAGAGCCCTAGATGTTACTGTTGCATCAATATTCTCCCTATAGAATTGTGCTTGGAGACTTGGAGATTCTGAAAACAAATCGTTTGTTAAGTGATTGTGATTTTACAATGAATATTTTTGTTTGAAAATATTGTTCTGTTTAAAGTACCTACTTACTCTCACATTTGGAGGCAAATTGCACATATATCCTCGAAGACATCGAAATAGATTTGGTTTGTATCAAGGATAGGTAGTTTCTTCACCATGAAAAGCTCTCTTCGAATCTCTCAATTGCGTTCTTCATTGGAAGTTTGAAGTCAGATCGTACATACTCGAAGACACCGACATTTATTTGGCTTGAATCAAGGTAACTTTTTCTTCATATCTCTCATCTCTCTTCCTTTCGTCCTTCATTAGTGTTTTCATGTAATCTTATTGTTGTCTCAACTCCAACCAGTTTCTTAATTAACCCAGTGCTACCTTTAAATATTTTGAGAGAAATGTACAATGTACAAATATGAACATACAATGATTCCTAATTGAACGTAGATTTTGACAGTTGTTCATCTTTTTTTGTACTTTTTTTAACAGTTTTAATTTTGTTATGTGATGGTCTACTAGTTAAATGTATGCTTTAATATTAATTTATATGTTTTTTATATTTTTTAACAGTTTGTTTATTTTCTTTTTGGTTTATTTAATAGAATATGCGTATTAACAGTGAGCTATTTTTCTATTACGAACAACTATACATTCACAAACAATAATCTAATTTCATGTTGTCATTCACAAAAATGATAATTTGATATTTACTTTATATCCATTTTTTGTTCATTATTTGCCCAATGTATGATCTGTGAAATTAAGTAAGATGGACCTCCCACGTACCACCCTTCCATCATACCATGCCATTTGTCAGTAGATGCAAACTTGGTGACAATTTGGATTATATATTCACAGAACATGTAGTGTTATGTACGAACATGATTAGATTAGGTAATAAATTAATGCACGTACCTTTTGCAACTTTATTTCTTACCTTTACCTCGGCATTGATTAGACCAGTTTGAGGTAGAATATGCCATGGCATTAAAGCATTTTGTTGCATTTGTGGTATCAATTATTGATATTCCTCAAGTGTAATAGCAACATGTATAGATACTTTTTTGTTTGGATCATTATTTGCCCATTGTCTGTTCTGTGAAATAGAGTAAGATGGACCTCCCACGTTCCACCCTCCCATCTTACCGAACCATTTGTCTGTAGCTGCAAACTTGGTGACAAATTGGATTATATATTCACAGAACATTTAGTGTTAGGTATGTACGAACAGAATTAGATAAGTAATCAACTCATAATGCACGTACCTTTTACAACCTTATGTCTTACCTTTACCTCGGCATCGATTAAACCAGTTTGAGGTAGAAGGTTCCATTTAATTGGAGCGCTTGGTTGATTTTTGAAATATTCACTGATATTCCTAGTATACAATAGCAACAATAACAGGTACATTTTGTTGGAATATTTATCAGTCGAGACTCTGTTCTGTGAAAGAAAGTAGGTGGATCCTCCCACATACCACCCCATCCACCTTACTTTATTATTTGTCTTTGCTGCAACTTTGTGACAAATTTGATTATTTTCACAGAACGTGTTCTCTTATCACTGGAGCTCACATTTCACGGATTACATGATATGTGTTGATTTACATTTTCTTCAGGATCAACATGTACATATCTTTTGCGAGTGTTGGCCATTTGCTGGACTCGACAATCTCGTCATTGACATGTAGCCACCGTGACCCGTCTTTCAGGTAACAGGTGTAATGTCCTTTGCTGATTGAAGAGCCGTGGTGAAACACAGCTGCCATGGGAACGTAGGAAGCGTCGTCAATCTTAATATTGATTTTAGGCACCTCGGCCACTTTGACAGTCCTTTTGTTCAATCCATTAGTGAACAACATGAGTTGCAACACTATCAAGTCACTGGCTCTTGTGACTTTCATGCGTTTCTTTCTCGTCTCTTGGTTACACTCTGTACATACGTAAGAGTGTTCGTCCCATGACGTTGCCATGTCGTACAACTTTTGCACTGTATACCTTTCCTTGCGGTTTTCAGGAACGTGCAAGCGCAACAATTTATGATTTTCGCTTTCTCCAACTGAACTGTAACCACAGTGTTGCGAAAATCATCTCGTTTCAGGAGTCAGCTTCAGCTGTGTAGCATTTTGCACAGAACTTGACAGAGTTGCCAGTTTCTCGAAGAATTCTACAGCACATTGATGTCCTCCACCAGGTTGGAAATAATCACCGGCTAGTTCGCGCACCATGGTAGAACTCATTGTAGAGTTTCCCTCGGCATACTCAATGGCAAGTTGTTTGATTTCTCTGGGATTGACGTCTTGTTCGTCAGTTGCCAGCTCGTATCTCAGAGATTCGCAACGTAGCAAGCTCTGTAAAACTACGTTTGCATAGCACGATTCATCGTCTACATTGTTGAACCCCCTCATGATTCGTAGTGGGCGTCGTGCCACAACTGCAGCTGTGTGTTCCGCAGCAACAGCGTCCTGAATCAAGTCTGCTTGGACATTGGTGGTCCACGGTCTGTCCATGACTCTACGTCTGTTGGATGGACCGTTGGTCTCCAGGAGGCACAGATCTGGCCTGTATTCGCGTCTCAGGCGATTGTATTCAACAATTGCGCTCGGGAGTGCTTTGATTTCCCTCGGATCGAAATTAATCAAATGAATACCATCCAACTGAGTGACGCGGGACAGAGCGACATATGCCTGACCCTTTGTGAACACAGACGATCCAATGTCAATGATTGCAGAGCTCAGGCTGAGTCCCTGACATTTATGTATGGTGATTCCATACGAGATTGTGATTGGGAATTGCTCTCTCATCACATAAGCTCCATCAATAGGCTCAAATTTGCCACTCACTGGCTGAAGATCATGGATGTAGCCGGAAGCAAATCGGGTGTTGATGGATTCGACCTCAGCATTGTTGTCAATGCTCCGTTTGACAGACAGGACAGTGCCTATGGCGCCATTCACCAAGCCGAGAGTCACGTCAATGTTTCTACACAGCATTATTCGGCAGCCAATTTTGATGGTGACGATCTTTTCGAGGCCGGCTGTTGTCGAGCTGTCGTCCTCGTTCTTGACTATCCACGTGCTCACTCTCTTTTTCAGAAAGTTTTTCACACATAACAGATCGTCCTTGGCCAAGAGTTTGATTTCCTCTGATTCGATCGTGTCCAGCATTGCCTTGTTCAACACTTTGCACATGTTGCGCTTGGGCAACAGGCATACCGTGTCCACAGGCAGTGTGTTTATGTAGACACAGATCTCGGTGAGGATTTCTCCGGGCGTGGTGCCAGCGAATGGAATCTTCCTCGCTTCCAACAACTGGGTATCGGTTTGCGTCAACAAACCGAGCCTGATTCTGGACAACATGTCTACGAATGTAGAGTCGTTTAGCTGTCTCATGTTGATCCCGAGCTCATCGTAAGAGAAGAGCTCATGCCACAGATTGATGGCGCTGAGTGACCCTACGTACGTGGTGATGTCGTGATCGGATAGTTTGACAAACGGTGGCTCTTGGTGCACCGGAGGCAACTGGAGAAGATCTCCGAACACGAGAATGTGTATCTTGCCGAACCATCCGTCACTTGAGTCTCGGGTGGCAAATATCTCAGTTAATCGTAGGTGAATGTACATGAGAGTGAGATTAGACACCATTGATATTTCGTCGATGATGATCAGTGCCACATTCTTCATGTCGCCTCTGATAACCTTCAGAACTTGGTCTGACAATTCCGTGTACTTTGGTGTCTTTCTGTGCTCGACGGGAAGCTGAAGAAGACGGTGTATTGTCAAACCGCCGACGTTGTAAGCCGCTATTCCCGTGGGAGCACTTACGGCGACATCTTTTCCAAGTTTGGTCTTTACCCACACCTTGATGGTTTTGATGAGGTAACTTTTACCAGTACCACCCGTCCCACTGACAAACTGTCTTAAGACCTTGCCAGTGGATGCGGTATCACTGAGAATGTCGACGACGTTGTCGAACACTCGTTTTTGATCAGAGTTCAGAGCTTTGACCATCTCGTCAACATCCTCTTGTGCAATGTCATCGCAACAAGCAGCATCTCTGAACTCTTGCATGGCCGCGACAACTTCTACGGGCTGGAACGCCAGTGGGTTGTCCGGGGCATTGTCTTCCTCGTCATTCGATGTTTGCTTTTCGATTTCTGCAATCCTTGCAGCAATCAACTCTCGGGCGAGATCGGTTGCCGCTTGCAGGTCGGTGATCGTCTTGTCGTGCTCGATTGCATCGACGAGATCATCTTTGCACGAGGCAAATGCCAGTGCATACGAGTCGTGATCTCCTTTCAGCTCGTCAACGTCTCGCCATGTCTTGAACATTAACAAGAGCGAGAAATAGTACTTCTCGGGATTCTGGTTCACGTTGTACTTGTAGTGGTTGATCAAGTATTTCCGTGACCTTTCCTTGAGGAACCTGCCGCTTGGCAGTTCGTACACTTTGAACTTATCCTCGTTTGGTTTGTCTCTGACGATGTCGAAAGAAGCAACAAAGTCAAAGAGGTGCATGTCCTCCAACTCGTCTGGTCGATTTGGATAGTGATCATCGACCCATGACTCGTAGAAGATGTCCGTTGCATCAGCTGACATCTCCCTCATCTGATTGCGCGGCTTTAGTCTGCGGTTTCGAATCATGTTCACGTCCAACCATCGCACGGTCGTGTCTGGATCTGTACCGTGCAGAGGAATGCCGAGAAGGGTATCGCTACATTCGAGAGCTCCGCATTCCCTGTTATTCAGTGCACGCAAGCCGACATTGTACAGTCGGCTGGCCAACGATTTTGTCGAGTTGATATCGTCAAACGTTTCGGTAGCGTGGCTTTTCTCGCTTTTGGTGGTGTATTTGGTAATATACCAGTTGAGCATTGCCGTTTTCTCACCAACGAACTGAATGTCCACATTACCATTCCAAGCCAACAAGATGGCTGGATTGTAGTCGTTGATGTTGACCTCGGACTCTGCTCGTGGCAAGTCGTAAAGACGGCTGTTTGATTGCAGAGTCTTTCTGCCGGCGATTGACACCGTAATGTCTCTCAGCACGAGTGTCTCGGTCGCAGGCCGTGGAAACCCAAAACGACACACTTTTCTGAAACCAGACTTGGTTTTCTTGTTCCTCTGGCAGTATGAATTGTCCACGTGCTTCTGATACTTGACAACTCTGTTGTGCAGAGTAGGACAAAGATTCTCATTTGGTATTTTACACGTGCAATACGTGGTAATGAATGAGGCTACCTCCTGATTGGTCGACTGACCAAGTATCGGGGAGCCACTCACCCACAGTAACATGTGGAAGTGTTGATTGCCTCGGCCTTGGTATTCACGACGCCAAAAGTAGTGTGACACCTTGCCTAGAGGCGCATCGTCTGAAAGAATTAACTTCAGCAATGCATGAAACTTGTTGTCCATGAATCTAGAAGTGGACACTGGGTCCAGTGCCACCAGTTCGCTGACTGACTTGTTGGCGAATTCTGGACCATTGACGTCACGTATGTACTGTCCTAAATCGTCCCAATCCCATTCACTGGGACTGACGGTGAGGAACCACGTGGCCGGACCATAATAGGCGGTCATGCAATTCAAGTCATTGCGAGGAGCCACCCAGTATTGCTCGGTGTTGCGAAGTCGGGAGAAGATGGTCGTGAGACTACCCTCCAACTCTTCGCTTGCAATCTTTGCCAACACACTGCCTACAGTGTGTTTATCTCTGGGATTTATCACGTTAATTTTTTGAAATATGCCAGCGCTCAGCTGACGAAGATTGGCATCATTCAACAGGTAGAACAAGTACTGTTGGTTCAGCCTGAACTGAGAATGTTTGGACATCAGTTTTGTTTTTATGAACTCTGCCGACTTGAGTTCGACAGTTCGCTTGTGAAACTGACCGAATTTTCCGTCGACAAACAGATCAGGGAAGCATTTCACGTCCAACTCACGATCTCGGGAGTCGATCGGTGCCTCGTTCACTTTCAGCATCTGATAGAGTGCGCACGCGCTCTGGTTATCACGTGGTTCGTGTAACGGATAGATAGTGAACTGTTCGTAGGCTGTTTCTGCGACGGCGGGATCAACTTGAGTCAAAATACCTCGCGTCACTTCACCAGCTACAGGGTCCACAGCAACTTCAGTGGCACCAACAGGTGGTGCACTCGTATCGACTTCGGATTGAATTTGAAATTCAACATCGTCGCCGTCATTGAATGCGTCCAGAAGATTCTCTGGCGATCCAGGCAGTTGGATTTGTGCATAGAGTTCGTTTGTTGTTTTGAGTAGTTGCAGAGCAGCAAACACTTTGTTCACATCAACAAAGTTTTCCCAGACAACTTTGGACTTTGTCGGAATTCCGCGTACCAATATGTACAACTCTTGATCCCTCATTATGGGATCGAGAGGTGATGGCAGCTTCTTTAGAGTTTCCTCTAGTGGCAAAGGCAAATGAAAGGTCCTGCCCTTCACCTTCTTCACCCTATGGCTATGGGGCACGTTTCTACGAGCTACCGTACCCATGCTCGTTACAACTTGGAAAGCTTTCGCGCGTTGTATCAGTATCTTTTCGTAATCGTTGAGAACGGTTATCTCTGTTGGACGTTGCTGAACGACAAGGTCATTTAACACGCACGTCGAGGGTAATTCACGTTTTCTGAACTTTCCCACGCAGAAGTGGCAAATGAACTCACTTGGTTCCACATGTCGGCTCTCATTGAACTCGAGGAAACGTTTCCAATGAGGCAACGTTTCGGGGTTCAACGGCTTCTTCATGTTGCTGAACGCGGTGACATCGCGTTTGTAGCAAAGCTTTTCACAGGAAATGCACGCGTACTTGGGCAAGTCCAGTGAATGCTTGGTGAAAGCTTTGAATGCATCCTTGTTAGAATCAAAGATTGCAGTCTCACTTATTTCGTTCTCGCAAGACACGTGTTGATAGGCATTTGCTTTACGTTCAGTTAATGAAGCCAGCGATCTAAGTTTTGAAACATCACAAAACTTTATTGCTTGGTCAAGTTCTCGCCTCTCTTTGTTTGCTGCACGCAATTTGTATAGAGTGTTCACTAAGAAGCGTACTTCGTGATAGTGAGGAGCTAGTGTTCTCAAAAACAAAAGTTTTGATGCACAACACTTGTGCGAAACGTGACAATCAATTGGATGACCTTGTTTGTCAAACCGCATGAACGTTGCTATCTTGCTGCAAGAAGCTAAATCAACAACTAGATCTACGGCCATTTTAGTAGTGCATGTTGAGAAAGTTCTCACGACCTGTTGCATTCGATTCGTTATGGCTTCTTGGTCAACGTTACACAAGTCTTTGCTGCATGTCCAAATGTCAGCAGAACCTTGTGGGTGTTTTTTCGTAAATGCGGGCTTGAAACTATTTGCTGCCTCGCCGTGCTCGTTAATAGCGATTGGTTTATCACTATTCTCGTACACTTTGTACGTGTATTCGTAGAAATAGGGCTCGGAGCCCGCCGTGTGCAAAGACGGTCCGCACAAGGCGGTCATCTTGTCGGCATTGACATTAGATTTGCACTCAGCTAGTCTAGTCATGGCGACTGTGCAAGCCTCTCTCAACTTTGACAGACACTTTTTGAAGGTCACGACATACTTCTTGCGTGCTAACATGCACCATTTTAGTATTTTTTCGGCGTCAATACGATCATCGACTGCGTTGTTTCCATGCAGCTTGGATGCAAGTTTGGCTGTGGCCCGTTCAATTGAGCCCCTGTATCGCAAACAATCGACAGTACGGCTGTACTTTTTGCGAATGTTACCATAAGCTCTTAGATTCCTCCTTCTTGCGTTAATACTGTTTCTTGCAGCACGATATCGCTGCAGAACAGCTTCTCGCCTTGCAAGAGTGTTGGCTTTGTAGGCTGCCCTGTTCAGCGCCCGTCTTTGTTCAGGGTTCGCATTGTGGGCTGCCCTATTCAGCGCCCGTCTTTGTTCAGGGTTCGCATTGTGGGCCGCCCTGTTCAGCGCCCGTCTTTGTTCAGGGTTCGCCGTGTGGGCTGCCCTGTTCAGAACCCGTCTTTGTTCAGGGTTTGCCTTGTGGGCTGCCCTGTTCAGAACCCGTCTTTGTTCAGGGTATGCCTTGTGGGCTGCCCTGTTCAGAACCCGTCTTTGTTCAGGGTATGCCTTGTGGGCTGCCCTGTTCAGCACTCGTCTTTGTTCAGGGTTTGCCTTGTGGGATGCCCTGTTCCGCACCCGTCTTTGTTCAGGGTTTGCCTTGTAGAAGGCCCTCTTGTGCGCCTTCACTGGTTCAGAATTAGCCTCGTAGGCAGTCCTCTTGTGAGCCAGCACTGGCTCAGGATTAGCCTCGTAGGCAGTCCTCTTGTGAGCCAGCACTGGCTCAGGATTAGACTCGTAGGCAGTCCTCTTGTGAGCCAGCACTGGCTCAGGATTAGCCTCGTAGGCAGTCCTCTTGTGAGCCAGCACTGGCTCAGGATTAGCCTCGTAGGCCGTCCTCTTGTGCGCCTTCACTGGCTCAGGATTAGCCTCGTAGGCAGTCCTCTTGTGAACCAGCACTGGCTCAGGATTAGCCTCGTAGGCAGTCCTCTTGTGAACCAGCACTGGCTCAGGATTAGCCTCGTAGGAATCCCTTTTCCGCCTATTAATTGGGTCGGGATTTGCCTTGTAGACAGCTTTTTTGTGCTCCTTCATAGGTGCAGAATTCTCTCTATAGGCTAGTCGAGATTTTATGCGCTTTATTCTAGATTAAAGTTCATTAACAGATTGCGCCTTGGCATGATTGTCACCAACTGACGAATACCTTGCCACTTTACAATTGCTGTTTTGATCTGAAGTCTCAACAACATCACCTGATTTTCGCTTCATCCCGAGAGATGGCGCAGTGTATGTCGCAGTAGACTTGTCAGCAGGAGCAGTCTCAACAGTCTCATTACCGCCATTAGACGCAATAATTTCTCTCTGAGATCTGACTAGCAAACGAACTCTTTCTCTCTTATTCTGAATCTTACTAACCATGTTGGCAGTGTAGACGATTTAATGGATTTTATTGTTTGTTAACAAAGTATAACAATGTTTAACAATAGTGCTGGCAATTGAGAGACAGGCTGCCTGGCAGATTTACACTAGATTATGTTTACACTTCAATTGGGAAGCATAAACTCTGTGCATATCATTTCACCAGGTGCAGTGATTCCTATTGTCTCTCAAGAGTAGGCTCAATAGACTCACTGTACCGGATGAAGAGACTAATTTTGTTCAATACAAGCTGAGATGGCCTTGATCCTCCCAAATTTGCACTTAGTGAAGGAACCTTCTCCCGGTAGCGATTGAACACTAATCTCTTAACAAACGGAACAGCGAGTTGGCCTCTATTGAGCCTGGGCAAAAGTATACTATACCCTCTAATCTCCCCGCATCCGGTCCAAGGAGTCCGTCGTGGCTCCGTCAGTCCAAGGAGGCCGTCGTGGCTCCGTCAGTCCAAGGAGGCCGTCGTGGCTCCGTCAGTCCAAGGAGTCCGTCGTATGGCTCCGTCAGTTTCAAGTAAGCTCCGTCAGCTCCGTCCCCTCCGTCAGATACAATTGAACGTTTCTCTTCAATACTAGAAAATAAGAGGGTAATGTTTTTAATGTAGATAGGCTTTAAAATATATCTTTTCCTAATATTTATTGATCTTTAACAATGGAAATTATAGGAAACTAGGAAGCTCCTTCCTAGTAAAATTGAATCAATTTTCAAAGCGATTTGATTTACGTGGTAGGTATATTTTTTATATGAATAAGAGACATTATAATTGAGCGAGCGTAGCGAGCGTCACCACGGTACTCTTATGGCACTTTCTCTGAGTGTTTTTTTTTTTTTTTTTTTTTTTTTTGGTTTTTTGGTTTTTTTTTTGCCTGCACTGCCCAGGTCAAACCGCACAACCAATCGATCTGAAACTTTGTACACATACTAACGTAATCTATGCGATCCCTGGGATCTTTTCTGAACGAGATCCTGTGATTGGTTCAAATTTTATAAAAATTATCTTTCGATTGGTTGGTTCGATCAATTTGAAATTTAGCAAAGTCATTGCAACCAACATTGTACCCAATCAAAAAAAATTTCAGCCAAATCCTCCAATTGGTTCAAATTTGAAACCATTTTTCCTGTGATTTTTGAAATTTAAACTGGAACCGATTGACCGACCAAATAAAAACTTCGCATGGTCATTGGTACCAACATTTATGGTATTTTTGCCAATTTTCACTCTAATCTGTCGTTATTTTCAAAAGTTTTTGTCATTTTAGGGACATTTTGCGTGTTGGCTGTCAAATTCACGGCGACTTCGAATCTACAGTTCAAGGCAAGGTAGTTAGAGCAGAAAGTTTTAAACGATATGAAACTAATAATGACCGTTCAACAGATTGATCTGATATTGTGTACACACACTACATATCATATCATATGGGTGGTCCCAGGTATATTTTTTGAACGAGATCCTGTGATTTTCGAAAATTAACAAGGAACCGTTCAATCATAAAGGTTTAATCGATCAACTTAAAACTTAGCAAGGATTGGCACCAATATTTTTGGAGATTTTGGTGATTTTTATACAAGTCTGTGACGAAACTAAAGAATAGACCAATTCAGAAAATATCTGGGTGGCTCTGGTTTCTAGATAAATTCACATGCAGTTTGGTTTTCCATATATCTATTTGTGTTGTACAACAATGGGTTACAATAAGAATACACACTTGGAAAATCATACTGCATGTGAAATTCAGTAGATTCCAGAGACATCCAGATAATTTCTGAATTGGTCTATTGTTGGCTTAAAATGACATTCGATAGACATAATTTCGGTTCGAGGTGTTGCGTGTATCCGTGCTCGCTCATCAACGCGTTTCACAGAGCGTTTTCCTAGTCTTAGGTTATAGGTAATAAGTAAAGAAATTTACTCTGAAGAATCCAGACTCGTATGCACAGCCGACACCAGACCAGTCGCTCGTGTGGCACAGCAGTAGCGCTTCTACATGCGCCAGTCAAGTGGCCAAGTTCTCAGTTACTCGCACGTTATCCTTCTTCCCACTTTCTCGCTCAATGACAATTTTATCTTCAATACTGGAAAAATGAGAGTACGTTGGTAATATTTTATAACATTTGAATTAAGTTAAACATTTTTATTTTTAAATTAAGTAAATAACTTATAATTAATGGTGATTGCTACTAGAGGAAAAAGTTCTATGTACCTACCTACCTACCTACCTAGGAAACGTTAGTACAATATGACATTGATTTACGAGGTAATTACAATGATGTTTTATCTTAATAAACGTTTTATAACATCTAATTAATAAAATGTAATAAAGTTTACTCTAAATTACTGTTATTTATTATAGTAGGGGAGCAAATGTAATTCCGCTCGATTGGAGTGCCGAAATTGATTTTTTCATAATTATCGATTGTTTACATCATTCTTAATATTACCTGACGTGCCTTCAATTTTTTTGTTGGCCATCTTGGAAAATATGGCGGAAAACGAACGAAAAACGTAAATTTTACAAATTATTTAATTGTTGGTAGAGGAAAGATTGAAAAATTATGAAATAATTCACTAAAACTAACTCAAATATAGTGACTTGAAAAAAAATACGCCGTAAACAAAAAATTTAAAAAATTTAAAAAAAAATTAAGTTTTTTTTCTAAAAAAAACATAATTTTTTTTAAAACGCATATTGTTCAATATGAAATTGTCTACAAATTTTAATTCTACATATTTTAGTCTAAGTCGACGCGTTTCATAATAAATTGAGAGCAAAAAAACACAGAAACGTGATTGGTCAATTCCAACAATGAAAAAATAAAATTCGTTCACGGCGTATTTTTTTTTCAAGTCCCCATATTTGAGTTAATTTTAGTGAATTATTTCATAATTTTTCAACTTTCACTCTACCAACAATTAAATAATTTGTAAAATGAACGTTTTCCACCATATTTTCCAAGATGGCCACCCAAAAAATTGAAGGCACGTCAGGTAATATTAAGAATTATGCAAACAATCGATAATTATGAAAAAATCAATTTCGGCACTCCAATCGAGCGGAAAGCATTTTTTCTACACTTGAACCTGCACTATTATGTAAATCGAATGATTGAAGTGAAAATGACTTACCCCCAGAACGATAAAGTTGGTTGTAACTAAAATTTTCATTCCATACAGTAGGCCGTGAACCAACCAACCAAGGTTTTTTGATGATCCGCGCACATAATAGACCACTTTAAAAATTATCAATGTGGCTCTGCTTTTTGACAAAAATCATATGCAGTTTGATTTCCAGGTCCCCTTGTAATGGGTTTCAACAATGGGTAACACATTACAAGGGGACCTGGAAATCACCTGGAAATGCTTGACGCGAAAAATCAGGAAAGCGCCGGAAACAAAATTATTCGGCATGTGGTCATTATGTTTACGTCATTATGATGTTACGTCAATTGTGAACATTCCCTTCAGTCCCACGTCTTTGTTACGTCAATTGTAGGTCGGCCTATAAGTTTCATTATTAGGTATCCCGTTTTCGCGATATGGCATCAATTCCATGTCTATTAAAACACTGTCATCTTAAATTTATAAATATTAATGTTACTTGTAATTATAATTCATATGAATGTTGTGTTTATTTTATGGAATTATGAATTTGTGTGATTTTGTGAATGTGTGACGTAATTACTTGTAGCTTCGTAATGTTTCCGAACACATCGTGACATCATTATTAGATAAAATAAACAATACGGTATGAGTTTTAAGTATTTATTTTGAAGCGACGTTTCAAGTGAACTGTGTCTGTGAACTTTGAACTGTGAACTGTGTCCGAGCCTGGTGAGGGGTGATACAGTTCACTTGAAACGTCGCTCAAAATAAGTAATTACTTGTTTTAGCAGTTTGAAACAGCTTATTCACTTTGGCCTGAATATTTAATTATTGTATCGAAATGTAAATTTGTGAGGGTTTTAAAATGTGTGACGTCATATCCGGTTTCTGTATGGGAAACAGAAAATATTATGATGATAATACATAAAGTTGGTCGTCTAAATCGCTTAGCGCTGGTTTCGTTCGAATCGGTTTAGCCGGTTTTGAGATATGATGTCACTTCCGTGTTCAAAATGGCGAATTCGGGTTTGTTTTATAACAAGTCAAATGAGATGTCAAAAGTACATACGTTACATAAATATCAAAAATAATCGGATCAACTTTTGCGGCCGAAATGGCAATCGATGTATTTCAAATTTCATTACGTAATTTCCGGTTTCCATAGTTTTTAGTCTTGTGCTACTGATAATCCATAAAGATGACCGTCTGAATCGTTTGGCGTAAATTTCGTTAAAATCGGTTTAGTTCTTGACGAGAAATGACGTCACTTCCGGTTTCAAAATGGCGGCTTCCGGTTGGTTTTATAACAAGTCAAATGAGATATCAAAAGTACATACGTTACATAAATATCAAAGTTATCGTATCAACCTTTGTTGCCGAAATGCCAATCGATGTATTTCAAATATCATTACGTCATTTCCGGTTTCGTTAACATAATTTTTAGTCGTTTGCTACTGATAATCCATGTAGTTGACCGTCCGAATCGTTTGGCGCTATTTTCGCTCCAATCAGTTTAGCCGTTGTTGAGATATGACCTCACTTCCGGTTTCAAAATGGCGGCACAAAAAATTCATGGGGTGAAGGTTAAATCAGACGCCAAAAGTGCACACGTGGTAAAAATGTGAGATAAATCGGTTCTGCCGTTTATGCTGTGGCCTGTTTACCGGATTTGAATTCCAGGAGACTACTACTACTACTACTACTACTACTGAGATTATTATTATTATTATTATTATGAAAACCGCCCTAAAACACTGTTTTCACGGCCCTCTAGCGCGCAAAGGGCGTAACCTATTGTTCCCAAAGTTGGTATATGTTGTAGGGTGGGCCATAGCTCGAAATTAAGATATATCGCAACAATGTGAGATTTTCCAATTTTAAGATCCAGTAGGCCGAAAATGCCACTTTGATGCTTACAGTAAAAGTGGGTTTGCTCCAGCCTTTTTAAATGAGTGTGTGCGCGCGCCGTACGACTTGGCTGGCGTGGAGCGACCGCTCCACTAGATTATGTTTGGCACGGAGCGTCGCATAATAATTAGACTGACTAGTTAGGGATGGAATCGAAATGAATAATGATCATGATTGGCACGGAGCGTCACATGATAATTAACCTGACTGTTGGAGGAAACGAATATCATCGGCACGAAGCAAATGGTATTGTTTGGAAAGGTAAAGCATTAAACCAAGAACGGATCCAGGTGTAATGATTTACCATGGGGAATAATGATTATGTTTGGCACGGAGCGTCGCATAATAATTAGACTGACTAGTTAGGGATGGAATCGAAATGAATAATGATCATGTTTGGCACGGAGCGTCACATGATAATTAACCTGACTGTTGGAGGAAACGAATATCATCGGCACGAAGCAAATGGTATTGTTTGGAAAGGTAAAGCATTAAACCAAGAACGGATCCAGGCGCAATGATTTACCATGGGGAATAATGATTATGTTTGGCACGGAGCGTCGCATAATAATTAGCCTACTGTAAGAATGCTAGTGTTGGGAAGGTACAATAATTAGGCCAAGAACGGATCCAGGCATAATTATTCTACTTGTAAGATCTTAAGGAGATGTTACCAGCTCGAGGTGTGATCAGGAAGTGATGACTTCGCATGTTAAATATTTTATTTTATGGACCGCGGCCGGAACTGCTTGATCCAAGTACAATACCTACTTTTCTTTACATGGATAAAAATACTAAAGGTTGTTTGATTTGGTTGAAGTTACTTTTAAAATACAGATAACAATTAAATATGTTTTATTATACCTATTTGAGACTTAACAATGCTCTTTTTCTATTTATAATGAGTGTTTGAACTTCCTGATAGATTGTCATGTTGACAGCAGTCAGCTGTTCTAGTTTCACGCCTACAGAAGGCCGTGTTTTGTTTACCTTTCTGAAATCTGAAGTTTGCAAGTTTGACATCTACCAGGAGGCCGTGTTTTGTTTACCTTTCTGACATCTGGACCCTTACCTAATATCGTGTTTTTGCACACTACGACCACGGTAAGACGGTCGCACAGTAGTCCCGGCCTAGTCCCAATTTAATATGCATTTTAAGGTCACGTGACTGGTGCTACGACGGTCGTAGCAGCGTCGTACCGCGGACCGCTCTTTAGCAGTCTTACCGTGGTCGTAGCATTGTTGCCAAGGCCGTGTGACGTCAAATCAGCTGTTCTCATGGCAACCAAACCAAAAACATCGACTACAAAAGCCGCACAAGGTCAAGATGGCGGCCTACGTACTTGCGGCTGGGGCAGGTGTGGCTGGAAATGAAAAGAATTACACTCGAGTGACTGATTTAAGCGACTCTGAGCTACATACTCGCACACGTTTGGACCGGAATTGTTTCGTGTATTTGCTGGGTTTGTTACACAATGATTTAGTTCACGAAAATGGAAGGAATTTTGCCGTGCCCACTGACACTCAGCTCTTGGTAGGCCTAACCTTCCTGGCGAGTGGCTATTTTCAGTGGGGCATAGCTGGCCTGTATGGTGTGTCACAGTCTTCAACGAGTGAAATTATTCATCGTGTTGTTCGTGCTATAAATGCCATCGCTTTAGACCACATTACATTTCCGTCAACTGTTGCCGAGTTGAATGCCACGAAACAAGATTTCTATCGCTATGGTCTCGTGCGTAATGTCATTGGTGTGATTGACTGCACTCATGTCCAGTTCCAACCACTGAAAGTGGAAGAAGCTGTGTACGTTGATCGCAGAGGAAATCACAGTGTCAATGTGCAACTGATTTGTAACGCCAGACTAAAGATCACCGATGTTGTTGCAAACTGGCCTGGCGCGGTTCACGACAGCTTCATTTGGAGCGACTGTGGGATTCGCAATGACGTGATGCAGTCAGATGGATGGTTGTTGGGTGAGTACCTACATTATACTTTACATCATAGGTCCTACCTAATCAATATAATAATATAATATTTACTTAGTATCTAATTCTAAAGAGCTATTGACAGAGATATTATCTCAGCCGAGATTCAGATTACGAGACAAAATGACCCGAGGATGTCAGAAATAATTTTCCAATTGCATCAATGTCTTACAGAAGAATAGGTAAGTAGGTATACTTGACAAAACATAAAACGGCATTCGAAGTAATTGGATTGCCTGAAAACTATACTAACTCAGCATCTAGTAGTAGATAAGCCCTCATTTTATTGATAATACCTAATGATAAATTCGAGAAGAACATCGAGACCAGTTATTCAATTTTATTCGCATCTACCATTTTATGTTTTGTTGAGGGTACCTACATGATGTAAGAAGTTTATTTCCCAGCGTAATGTCAATATAATACAAAGAATGCACTTTGAAACTAGTTAAAATTTATATTAATGTAATAGAAATCCAAGTTAATAACAACCACAACCAAGTGTTTTATTTTTGTATAGTACCTACATATTTAATTTTTATTAGTACTAATGCCTGTTTTTTGTGCCTATTTCAGGAGATTTGGGGTATCCCTTGGAGCCTTGGCTGCTTACAAAGTACCGGAATCCAGTCACTGAACCGCAAGTTCGGTACAATTCTGCTGTCGGAAGGACTCGGAACTTGATCGAGATTGTGAATGGTTTGCTGAAGAGCAGATGGAGAGTACTGGCAAAGTCGGGTGGGGAAATGCTCTACCGGGTAGACGATGTGTTGGCTATCACTACAGCCTGCTGTGTCCTTCACAACATTTGTGTTGACCAAAACGTTCAGTTGGGGGATTTACAAATGTTGTTGCCTGCTAACGTCCATTACGGACCGGCAGTAGCTGCAGGCCAGGGTGGTATTCAACAACATCTGCTTGCTCGTGCCAGAGCAATTAGGGCTCAACTAGTCCAGGACGACTTTGCTTGAGTACTTTTCAATCTGTGTTTCTAGTACTATGGAACCAGTCTATTCTGTCATTATTGACAAAACTTCTTGTGGATGCAAAATGGCAAACTTCCCAGCAAACACCTTCTGATTGTGTCACTGCGTTCAAATTCGTAAAACTATTCGGATTCCTAATGAAGCTGTGTTCATGATCTTTAGTTTGATATTACAAATCCAGTTAAATATTTATTTTCAATTTAAATTCAATTCAAGTTTTAATTTAATTTAATTTAAAATTCAATTTAATTTAAAATCACATTTTGATCCAGAATGCAACATCATTTTCTTTAACACTTGGCGATTAATATCTAGTTAGTGGTATTGAACTTATCAGAGTTTAATTTGTGATGTGGTGTAAAGAAGTGACTTTCAAAGTATGAGGATAGGGTAGTGATATTCATGTCCCAACACCATTTGTGGATTTAATGACATTGATTGAAGTACTCTGAAGTAGTTAATTTCTCGGCCTTCCCTACAAAATTTTTGATTTTTTAAGTTGCCTACCTAACTAGACTCGGTCAGTATTTTGGAACAATATTCTAATTTTGTGAATTATGTCATTGTGTATGATACCCAACCTTTCAATGATGGAATTTTGGTTCAAGTGTTTGCGAGGATGGCTTTTAGTCGTTTCAATCAGTTAGCTACTCGGGTAAGTTTTCTTAAATCCACCACCAGACTCCAGCCCAAGTACAGTGGCATCACACGCTGGTAGTCAGAAGCATGTCTGAGCCCTTGAAGCATGTCCGAGCCCTTGAAGCATGTCCGAGCCCTTGAAGCATACGATCCTTGAAGCATGTCCGAGCCCTTCATGTCCGAGCCCTTGAAGCATACGATCCTTGAAGCATGTCCGAGCCCTTCATGTCCGAGCCCTTGAAGCATACGATGATCCTTGAAGCATGTCCGAGCCCTTCATGTCCGAGCCCTTGAAGCATACGATCCTTGAAGCATGTCCGAGCCCTTCATGTCCGAGCCCTTGAAGCATACGATCCTTGAAGCATGTCCGAGCCCTTCATGTCCGAGCCCTTGAAGCATACGATGATCCTTGAAGCATGTCCGAGCCCTTCATGTCCGAGCCCTTGAAGCATACGATCCTTGAAGCATGTCCGAGCCCTTCATGTCCGAGCCCTTGAAGCATACGATCCTTGAAGCATGCGATCCTTGAAGCATACGATCCTTGAACCATGTACGATCCTTGAAGCATGTCTTACACATATTTGTAAATGCACATATGAATAATGAATAAAAATGTTTATTGTGAAATAAATTAATAATTGATGAATGCAAGTAATGAGGCAAAGCTATAGGTGAGTGTTGCTTAACATTGGATAATTTTATTGATTATGTAGGTACATGGATCCAATTAATTAATTTGGAAGTTGGTACTATCCCTTCATCAATCACTAATCAGTAATCACTCAGGTTATCTAAAAATAATTGATTAGAAGCAACTTGCTTTTTAAATGTATAAATTCACAGAACGAATTACATCTAGGCAAATTCTAAACTTAATAAAATCCTTCTCGATAACTTTGGCTTGCCTTGTGCTTCATACAAGTCACATTCCAAATCTTTTAAAACAAACAAATAGAATACATATTTATTGCGACACATGTAGTTACCTAAACTACGCGACATCAACATTGTTGAATTTGAGGAATGAAATGGAGCCATTTTTAGACAAGAAATTTCAGCAATTTTGATACCTAAAATTGATACTTGGAAAATAATATTAATTGTTGACTTGAAGAGGATAAAGATGATAAAAAAATGGCAACATAGTGGCTTTTGGACAATATATTGAAAAATAGCGGTCTTCTAGTGAAGTTCGTTAAAAAATGAGCAAATTAGTGGAAATAGTGGGCCAGAGGCAACTCTGCCTTATTGATGACGTTGTGATGAATTATTTGACATTTGTTTGAAGCATGCCAAAAGTTCAAGGAGGGTTTTGTTTGTATTTTGCTGTGTTCGTTGGTGATTCTTCATTGCTTGGGTTTGCTCGCGGATTGCATCAACTTGATCCTTCGCAGCATCTAGGAGTTCCTGTTGGAAAAATGTCAGCCTTTGCTGTCTGCTGTGAGGGTTTGACCCTGGGTTGGCCCTGGGGTTGGTCCTGGTTTGGCCCCGGGTTTGACGGCTGTTAGAACATCTTGTGGAAGGTGGATGAGAATTATGACTTGGAGGTGTCAACGGGTGAGGAGTTTGATTGCATGAATTCAATTGGATATTCGGTGGTGTGATATTCCTGTCTGTGACATTTTCATCACATTGCTGCTGTCCTGTAAAAGAAATAATTGTTCAAATAATTTTTGAGTTTTGCACTTCAGTATAGTTTCCATTATAAGATTGAGACAAACCTAGATAAAGGGAATCCAAATCATCAGTAAATGGGGCTGTCAGTAAAGAAGTGAATGTTTGAACTGGAACAGAGAAGTCGGTTTGTGCAGAAGAATCATGTCCCAAATGATCGTCAGTTTGGTAAGTTGCCACCGGAGCTGAGAAGTTGGCTCGTGAAGAAGAAGCTTGCAAATGATCGGTTACGGATTGGTTAGTTGTCACCGGAGCTGAGGAGTTGGCTCGTGAAGAAGAAGCTTGCAAATGATCGGGTTTTTGGTAAGTTGTCACCGGAGCTGAGAAGTTGGCTTGTGAAGAAGAAGCTTGCAAATGGTCGGGTATTTGGTAAGTTGCCACCGGAGCTGAGGAGTTGGCTTTTGAAGAAGAAGCTTGCATATAATCGGTTACGGATTGGTAAGTTGTCACCGGAGCTGAGAAGTTGGCTCGTGAAGAAGAAGCTTGCAAATAATCGGTTAAGGATTGGTAAGTTGTCACCGGAGCTGAGAAGTTGGCTTGTGAAGAAGAAGCTTGCAAATGATCGGGTGTTTGCAGGGAAGTTGAAGCCAGGATCTCAAGCCGAAGCCGTTCTTGCCTCCCTGAAAAATCATTATTTATCATAACTCCTGCTCAAATTACAACCACCTAGTGTTGAAAGTAAGTTGTAAAAAAAGCAATAATAAAAGTTATATGTGACAACAATTCAAATTTGAACTTGTATAAATAAAAATTATTTAGGAAGATGTTTACACACTCTTTCCAAGATCCACACCTCCGTGGCATCCTTCGTAGCTTTCCGCTGGTATGATGGAAATTATAAGTTGGTCGAGCTCTGTGAGTGGTGGAGTTTCTCCTACTCCACCGCCCGTTGCTAGTAATTCTCGGCGCCATTTGGCATGGTTTCTCCTTGCTTCGCTCTTCATGTGTTTCCACTTGGTTTTTATCTACAAACAGATAATGAGTAGGTATTTAAATTCATATTCCAATATTGATAGACAGGAAATGTACTACTAGGTAGTACTAATAGCTAGGTAGGTATGTACTTACTTCCTCAATGCTTCGTGTATCTCTGCTAACAGCGTTCACTTCACTGTAAACCTGTTCCCAGGCAGCGTTTTTTCTTTCTTTTGTAATTGATGAGGAATACGCGCCATTAATAATAGCCTCTCTAATTTTAACTGCATTTGCTATTGCCTCCTTTTCGTTGTATGTAAAATCTTTTCTTCGTTTTTTCCTGTTGTTTTGCATTTTACTCAATTTATACTTCCAAGTTCCAACTAACTATACTTATCTCAACAAAGTCAAACTCACAACTTCCAAGTTTTAAATCTTGGAACAAATGCGCGAAGGTTTGATTGGTTCTTTAACGTTTAAATCGACCAATCGAATGCATTAGCTTCGCTGCGCGCGCATTTTCAATGACGTCAATGAATCACTGCCTTCTGTATCAATCGCGTGACGTCATAGAGCCACACTACGACGGTCGCAGTGTGCGACCACGCTAAGACCTTTTTATTAAATCGGGACTAGGAAATTGTCTTATCTAGGTCTTACACTACGACGGTCGTACTGTAAGACCGTCGCAGTGCAAAGATTTTATTAGGTAAGGGTCCTGATGTTGTTTACAATAAAAGTGTCAATTATTACGAGTACTAGAACTACAATTGTTGATAATATATATGTGAAGTTACGTATTTATAATATATGTGGTTTCCTCTACACTACCCCCTGAACTCAAATTTTGCAACGGAACCTCTACAGGTTCATTGCAAAACAAACAAAAAATTATGACATATTATGACATCTTGCTTGACAATGAAACTTGACTTGTAGAGCAAGCGAGAATGTTCTGACAGATTCTAAGACAATGTTCAGTCCAGCGCACATGATCACCAACTGTTCTGACTTAATAAAGAGTTTATTCCGTTTGTAGAAGGGAGGGATGATTGACACGAAAAGGGTTTCTAACACTGTTCAGTCCGGCGAATGGATGCAGCACAACACAGTCACTAGAGTACACACACTGCACTGGAACGCAGCACTTGGGACGAGGACGGAGTAAACTGGAGTTGAGTGGGCAGATGACTTGGTTTGACGTCGGCTTGTTGACATCTTTTGTTGACATCTGAGGTCCTTGAACTCAGCTCATGTGGTCCACTGTCCGGTGCCGCTGTTGACGGGCAGGTGTGGCTCCTGCTGGCTGCGCCCCATCCACTCGGCCAGTTGACAGGTTCTGAAATTATTTACAAACAGTAGATCTCCACAGACAAAAACAAACCCCAGTTGTTGATATGACGCTCGACTATTTCTCAGAAATCTAGAATTCTGGACATGATTGCCGAACTCTTGTACATAATCAGTTTATCGCATACATTGATGTCTATTTAACTTGAAACCTTTGTAATGAACAACTCTTTCAAATACTTATTGTCCAACTTTACATATTGTTGGTATCCCATTGTTGAAGCTTAGAACTTCTGACATTATTTTATTTCGATCGTCTCCGCTTGTCTATCTCGATTCAAGATGGCAAACAACAGTTATGTTTGTTGTGAATGACATTTGATAAACTTCTTACAATATGATTGACAGCTGAAGTTGAATTTGATTGTTGCCTTTTATACCTTTATTTAATGAAATCTTTTTTCCTTCTCAATTCTGATTGTTGCTATAGACTTCATTGTTGCTCGGCTTTGTTGAATGTTTCAACGTTTATAAAAAAATAATGATACATTACTGAATTCTTCACTGTTACTTTTCGAGAGATTGCTTATACCTGAATATGAATATGAAACTACATACCAGACCTTCGAGATAATAGAATAATTTGAATGTTGATGGAATTAAAGATGTATTTAACAAGTTTTAATTGAGACACAGCCCCTAACCCCGCCATGCTCAGTGACAGACAACGCAAAGTGACCTCTGTCCCCTCCTCTCATGCCAAATATAGTGCTGAGGTATCGAATGCAATGACTCTACTGAAGTTACATTTAAAGTTGCGAGATCAATGAATTTACTGATGTTATTGCCAAAATGATGAAAAATGTTGAAATTAAAGCTAAGTTGAAAGGTTTGAAGTTACATTTAAAGGTTGCTAAAATAATGAGTTTAAGACGAATAAATTTTGAATAATGAAACTAGCCGAGCTCCCATCTTCTTAGCGTTCGGCTATTTCACTTCCCAGACTGCTCGAGCTGATGATACTTGACGATGACACTGATGATGAGCTTGACGAACCACTGGAGCTAGAGGAGCTTGAAGAACTTGAAGAGCTTGAAGAGCTGTCGGACACTGGCGAGGATGGACTCCTCCCGAACAGTTTTCGGATCCTCTTCTTTAATGCAGGTGTTTGTTCTTCTGTGGCAGGCGCCGATACCAGCTGTTGAGGAGTCAGTGATGGCGGTACGACGGAGAGGCGTGATAATGGGATCATCACCATCACCGACTCTCTCAATGACTCGTATGGGTGGAGCGGGGCTTGACCGGGGCGAGTGTATGGGGTAATTCGTGGCTTCCCAGCCACGAACTTCTTCATGTAGACGGATTTCTTGAGTATAATGGGTGGATGTATGACTGCATTGAATATTTCCTTGTACTCTTCTTCTGAAAGCTGTTGCCTCGGTTTCTTTGCCTTACCGGCCGGCTTGCAGACTGGGGACTTAACCACAGCTTTTACCACCATCGGCTCGTTCGCTACCTCGACCTCGGGAGCATCCCATGGAGGCAATATGGCTGGTGTGGAGGATTCAACGCCTGTCATGTTCCGGTAATAGGCCGGCAACGGATCATATCCGACCACCACATCCTCCTCGATGACATCACTGGAGGTGTCAGTTGGTGGAGACACATTCCATGGTATGATGTTCCTTCTGGCCATCTGCTCCTCGCACACCCTATCCGGATGGTACTGCTGCTTACAATTATAACACTTTTTCCCCATTGTTATAAAACTTCTTACAATTAACGTATGTAAAAGAATTTAATATAATATGAAATGAATTTAGAATTGAATAGAACGTAAAGAAATTTAATTTTACGTAAAAGAAATACAAAATTATAAGACAAAATTAGAGAGGGATGTTACTTTCACCAAGCTTGTAACACGACTCCCAACATTTCGGTAGCTCCCATCGGTTTTGTTAAATTTGATTAGTGGTGGGGATGCTGAAAATGCGCGCGCCACTAAATAGGGGTGGGAGTAATTAAGATGCGTGCGCAACTTGACTAGTTAATTTTCCTAAATATTTGGCAGCACTTTACGGTTTGATTGGTTTTAGGCGGTAAAGTTTAAAAGAAAAAAATTGTATTTATTTGAAAATGTGATATTGAACAGGGATACGGGCCAACATCATTTCGCTGGATTGAAATGATGGGCTGGTGTCCCTAAATTATGAATTGATTTTATGTTTAATTAAATTATTGATCAAGTAGATTTAAAAAAAATAAAAAATTCTGATATTTTATTTTTTATTGGGTCACGAGGACGTCATAAATCGGTCTCAGGCGCTTCCCTGTCGTAGGCGGCAATGGTAACGAGGACGTATAAATCGGTCTCAGGCGCTTCCCTGTCGTAGGCGGCAATGGTAACGAGGACGTATAGATCGGTCTCAGGCGCTTCCCTGTCGTAGGCGGCAATGGTAACGAGGACGTATAAATCGGTCTCAGGCGCTTCCCTGTCGTAGGCGGCAATGGTAACGAGGACGTATAAATCGGTCTCAGGCGCTTCCCTGTCGTAGGCGGCAATGGTAACGAGGACGTATAAATCGGTCTCAGGCGCTTCCCTGTCGTAGGCGGCAATGGTAACGAGGACGTATAAATCGGTCTCAGGCGCTTCCCTGTCGTAGGCGGCAATGGTAACGAGGACGTATAAATCGGTCTCAGGCGCTTCCCTGTCGTAGGCGGCAATGGTAACGAGGACGTATAAATCGGTCTCAGGCGCTTCCCTGTCGTAGGCGGCAATGGTAACGAGGACGTATAAATCGGTCTCAGGCGCTTCCCTGTCGTAGGCGGCAATGGTAACGAGGACGTATAAATCGGTCTCAGGCGCTTCCCTGTCGTAGGCGGCAATGGTAACGAGGACGTATAAATCGGTCTCAGGCGCTTCCCTGTCGTAGGCGGCAATGGTAACGAGGACGTATAAATCGGTCTCAGGCGCTTCCCTGTCGTGGGCGGCAATGGTAACGAGGACGTATAAATCGGTCTCAGGCGCTTCCCTGTCGTAGGCGGCAATGGTAACGAGGACGTATAAATCGGTCTCAGGCGCTTCCCTGTCGTAGGCGGCAATGGTAACGAGGACGTATAAATCGGTCTCAGGCGCTTCCCTGTCGTAGGCGGCAATGGTAACGAGGACGTATAAATCGGTCTCAGGCGCTTCCCTGTCGTAGGCGGCAATGGTAACGAGGACGTATAAATCGGTCTCAGGCGCTTCCCTGTCGTAGGCGGCAATGGTAACGAGGACGTATAAATCGGTCTCAGGCGCTTCCCTGTCGTAGGCGGCAATGGTAACGAGGACGTATAAATCGGTCTCAGGCGCTTCCCTGTCGTAGGCGGCAATGGTAACGAGGACGCCATAGATCGGTCTCAGGCGCTTCCCTGTCGTGGTAATTTCTTCTATTTGTTTAGTTTATTGAAAAAAATGAAATCTGCAAGTCGTTTTTCTCCGCATAATGTTTTAAATGAATTTGTTTCAAATTTTTGAATAAAGAGCGCAGCACTTTCTTCCAAGGTCGATAAAGTAGTTTTGGGCGCCAGATTTTGAATGAGGATTTCGAATTTTTCTTTCTTGAAGCGATTTCTGGCGCGACTTATTAAAATTGAATAAATTTACAGTTTTATGAAGTGGATGCTCTGGCGCGAAATGTTTGAATGGTCATTTGATTTAATTCTTTTATCTTGAAAAATATGTTTCTCCTTCTCTTAATTTTTCTCTCTCTTGAAGTAATAGTTGATTTAAATGTTTGATTTTTATGTTATAAGGTTTATTGGGGATAACGAAAAGATGGCGTTGGTGTGTCTCTCAGAGAATATCTGGTTCTATGGGATCGAGGATGATGTTGATTATTATCTTCATGATTTGATGAAATTTCTGAATCGGTGCTAGCTGCGTCGTTTGAATGATGAGAATTGTTTAAATGATTATTTTCTATTGTTTCAAATGATTGATCAAAATCATCTGAGTTATCTTGATTGGAATTTTCTGTTCTTGATTGTGAAGATGACATGTCACTTGAGGTAGTCTTTCTGTTACCATTTACTTCACCGTGAAATTCGTCTGGGTGTGCTGATCGTAACTGCGGTTGAATGGTTATTTCTTGAGGTTGTAACGGTTTGAATTCGGCGCTGGCGCCAACGTCAAGTCGTTACCATTAGCCGGCATTTGTACCCATATTTGGAGGGTCGCCTAGAGCAGAAAAGATGTCATGCGCAATGGTCAATGATAGTCGAGTTCGCGGATCGGCGACCTGAGCTCATTCTCTTTCTCTGGCTGACCGTCGTCGACTTCACATCGCCGCGTGAGTAGTGTATAAATGTAGATTGAAACCAACGCTGAGTTGTAGCGGATATAACGTAGTGGTCTGGTCGTCCAGTCCCTATTTAAGGTTCAATCTAGACTTCACATCGCCGCGTGAGTAGTGTATAAATGTAGATTGAAACCAACGCTGAGTTGTAGCGGATATAACGTAGTGGTCTGGTCGTCCAGTCCCTATTTAAGGTTCAATCTAGACTTCACATCGCCGCGTGAGTAGTGTATAAATGTAGATTGTAACCACGCTGAGTTGTAGCGGATATAACGTAGTGGTCTGGTCGTCCAGTCCCTATTTAAGGTTCAATCTAGACTTCACATCGCCGCGTGAGTAGTGTATAAATGTAGATTGAAACCAACGCTGAGTTGTAGCGGATATAACGTAGTGGTCTGGTCGTCCAGTCCCTATTTAAGGTTCAATCTAGACTTCACATCGCCGCGTGAGTAGTGTATAAATGTAGATTGAAACCAACGCTAAGTTGTAGCGGATATAACGTAGTGGTCTGGTCGTCCAGTCCCTATTTAAGGTCCAATCTAGACTTCACATCGCCGCGTGAGTAGTGTATAAATGTAGATTGTAACCACGCTGAGTTGTAGCGGATATAACGTAGTGGTCTGGTCGTCCAGTCCCTATTTAAGGTTCAATCTAGACTTCACATCGCCGCGTGAGTAGTGTATAAATGTAGATTGAAACCAACGCTAAGTTGTAGCGGATATAACGTAGTGGTCTGGTCGTCCAGTCCCTATTTAAGGTCCAATCTAGACTTCACATCGCCGCGTGAGTAGTGTATAAATGTAGATTGTAACCACGCTGAGTTGTAGCGGATATAACGTAGTGGTCTGGTCGTCCAGTCCCTATTTAAGGTTCAATCTAGACTTCACATCGCCGCGTGAGTAGTGTATAAATGTAGATTGAAACCAACGCTGAGTTGTAGCGGATATAACGTAGTGGTCTGGTCGTCCAGTCCCTATTTAAGGTTCAATCTAGACTTCACATCGCCGCGTGAGTAGTGTATAAATGTAGATTGAAACCAACGCTAAGTTGTAGCGGATATAACGTAGTGGTCTGGTCGTCCAGTCCCTATTTAAGGTCCAATCTAGACTTCACATCGCCGCGTGAGTAGTGTATAAATGTAGATTGAAACCAACGCTGAGTTGTAGCGGATATAACGTAGTGGTCTGGTCGTCCAGTCCCTATTTAAGGTTCAATCTAGACTTCACATCGCCGCGTGAGTAGTGTATAAATGTAGATTGAAACCAACGCTAAGTTGTAGCGGATATAACGTAGTGGTCTGGTCGTCCAGTCCCTATTTAAGGTCCAATCTAGACTTCACATCGCCGCGTGAGTAGTGTATAAATGTAGATTGAAACCAACGCTGAGTTGTAGCGGATATAACGTAGTGGTCTGGTCGTCCAGTCCCTGTTTAAGGTTCAATCTAGACTTCACATCGCCGCGTGAGTAGTGTATAAATGTAGATTGAAACCAACGCTGAGTTGTAGCGGATATAACGTAGTGGTCTGGTCGTCCAGTCCCTATTTAAGGTTCAATCTAGACTTCACATCGCCGCGTGAGTAGTGTATAAATGTAGATTGAAACCAACGCTGAGTTGTAGCGGATATAACGTAGTGGTCTGGTCGTCCAGTCCCTATTTAAGGTTCAATCTAGACTTCACATCGCCGCGTGAGTAGTGTATAAATGTAGATTGAAACCAACGCTGAGTTGTAGCGGATATAACGTAGTGGTCTGGTCGTCCAGTCCCTATTTAAGGTTCAATCTAGAGTTATGAAACAGAACCATTATGTTTTCTAGTGACCTGCTTGCGAGTGCAAGTAAGATAATGTATTTTGTTGTCACGTATTTTATATATTGCAATCAAGTGTGGCCACACTTGGATTGTCTCCGCGTAGTCGTCAGTCAGGGAAAGGGCACCCTTTTCGATCAATAAATCTTTCTAAATTCAACATTGTATTAAGTAAGTCCAGTAATCTTAGAACGTCGTCTGTACGAGTTCTATTTATGTAAATGTCCGAAGTAGTTCGGCGAGTATCATATCAAGAAGTGTAAGTAACGAGTTGTTTTAATTACTAGTAAAAGTCCGAATCAGTTCGGCAAGCAACATTGCACTGTCGTTATATTTATCATTGTATTGTATCAGTCTTATTTGCTATTCATTCAATTGCATGTGTTGTGTTGCCTCCAGGCACACAGCTGATGAGGTTACGACCTGTTTTGTACACAGAGTCCATTTACGCGAGGAGGTCAAACCCCCGGTAATCTGTTATCTCATTCTGATCATTTGTATGTTGTGTTTATTTGACTGTTCATTTATTCCTCACTTGAGGTTTTGTAATAAAACCATAAGTAATGTCAACTGGACATCACAGCCTTATGTCTTGATAGTCTAGCACCTAGTTCTGATCCTATTGCTCTCGCTCATGTCGTGTCTCTCTCTTTGTCAACTACCACGAGATCACCCGCCCACACCCATCTCCAGCTGTTGCTAGCCCGGCACTGGTTATTTCTGCCCGAGGCGACGACGCCGGCGTGGCAAGGTGTATTGTCATTGTAAATGTAATCATCTCTTGGGTCATATGTTTGAGTTACTGGCGTTATTACGTTGTCTTCTTCGTCCGATTGATTTCCGTCTGATTGCCGTGTGATTAAGGACAAATCTTCATTGAAAAGACTTTTATCGAATGTGAAAAAATGTTTTAATCTATTTACATTTACCCGCTGTATTTTCATATTGATCAAATGTTGAATGGTAAACTCTACTGGACCATCTTGTTGTACAACTCGAAAAGGCCCAGTCCATGGAAATGCATGCTTCTTGTTGAGGTGCTTTGGCACTACTGATGTATGAAGAAGTACCAAATTTGATATTTTGATGTCCACTGCTTTACTATTTTTATTATAATAACGGTCTCGAATTTCGACATGTTTCTGGGTATTCTCTCTAGCTATTTTATAGGCACGTTGAAGTTTCGCTTGAAGTAGGCTTGGGTAGTGAGTTTCATCTACTGGAGTGATTGTTGGTCTTGTGATTACTGAAGTTGGAATTGCCATGTCATGACCGAATAACATGTAGTGCGGACTTATATGAGTGACGCTGGAAATGGCTGATCGTAGACTGATGTGAACAAAGGGAATAATAGTGTCCCATTGAGTTCCTTCGTTGATGTAGTGCGATATGTTGTCACTTATTACTCTGTGCAGTCTTTCTATCTTACCATTGCAAATGGGATGGTACGCTGGAGTAAATATTTGTTTTATATTTAATAGTTCACATGTTTCCTTTAGTAGTTTAGAAGTGAAGTTTGTTCCATTGTCGGTAAGTAGAACTTCCGGACAGCCGAATGGTGCAATTACATCTGATATGAAAGCATTTGCAACGGTCAATGCAGTTTGATTTGGAATTGGAATGATGACTGGATAACTGGTCAGATAGTCGATACAAGTTAAAAGATAACGATTCTGTTTCTTTGTACACATTAGAGGCCCCACAATATCCATGCTGCACCGTTGCCATGGTCTGGTTGTTTCTTGAAACTTTTGTAGGGGAGCACGATGAGGGTTTACTGGATTCTTTCTTCTTTGACAGGATGCACAGTTGTGAATATAGGTTTCGATGTGTTTGTGCATCGACGTCCAGTAATATCGACTGGTGATTAAATCTGTGCAACGATGTTTTCCACTATGTCCTGCACCAGGAGTGTCGTGGTGTGTTCTTTTGATATGTTCTTGAAGTGACTTGGGAACAACTAGTCGATCATCGTGATCCAGATCGTGATTACTTCGGTATAGTATCTTTTCTTCATCAAAAAAAATACTCTGGCTCCTATGAGGTTTCTGTGTTAAAGGGCGACAACAGTCAGAATATGAAAAATTACCATCATTTCATCTTGTCATGTTTATAGCTAATTGATAAGTGCAAATGTGCCAACGGTATTGTAATAATTAATAATAATTATTGACTGTATTGCATATTAGTTCACATGAGATTTGTCTTATGGTACCAACATTCTTTGAGCAGATTGTAATAGATATTTAATGTGTTGTGTTATGATGATGCATGAAATTGTTTAGTTTATGGCTATTTTATTATCAAATCCGGCACGAAGCAAGAGATAATGACTAACAGGGTAAAATAGAGGGAAATAATGATCCTGTTCGGCACGGAGCGTCACACGATAATTCTGACTAGGGTGGAAACGATTATCATCGGCACGAAGCAAATGGCATTGTTTGGAAAGCCAATAATTAAGCCAAGAACGGATCCAGGTGTAATGATTGTCTCTGGGAATAATGATTAGACCCGGCACGGAGCAAGGTATAATAATTACCTGATTGATTAGGAATGCAATGGGAAAATAATGATCATGTTCGGCACGGAGCGTCACACGATAATTAACCTGGCTATTGGAGGAAACAAATATCATAGGCACGAAGCTAATGATATCGTTTGGAAAGGCAAAGCATTAAACCAAGAACGGATCCAGGTGTAATGAATTGACTCGGGTAATAATGATTATGTTTGGCACGGAGCGTCGCATAATAATTAGACTGACTAGTTAGGGATGGAATCGAAATGAATAATGATCATGTTTGGCACGGAGCGTCACATGATAATTAACCTGACTGTTGGAGGAAACGAATATCATCGGCACGAAGCAAATGGTATTGTTTGGAAAGGTAAAGCATTAAACCAAGAACGGATCCAGGCGCAATGATTTACCATGGGGAATAATGATTATGTTTGGCACGGAACGTCGCATAATAGTTAGCCTACTGTAAGAATGCTAGTGTTGGGAAGGTACAATAATTAGGCCAAGAACGGATCCAGGCATAATTATTCTACTTGTAAGATCTTAAGGAGATGTTACCAGCTCGAGGTGTGATCAGGAAGTGATGACTTTGCATTGCTTTGCATGTTAAATATTTTAACTTACTTTTAAGTTACTTTTAAAATACAGATAATAATTAAATATGATTTATTATACCTATTTGAGACTTAACAATTCCCTTTTTCTATTTATAATGAGTGTTTGAACTTCCTGATAGATTGTCATGTTGACAGCAGTCAGCTGTTCTAGTTTTACGCCTACAGGAGGCCGTGTTTTGTTTACCTTTCTGACATCTGATGTTGTTTACAATAAAAGTGTCAATTATTACGAGTATTCGAAGTACAATTGTTGATAATATATATTTGAAGTTACGTATTTATAATATATGTGGTTTCCTCTACATTAGTACACATATTAGAAAACATAACAAAATTAAATATGTACAAGTTTCAAAAACATTACTATTGTAGGAAAAATGTTACAGCTGTTCAAATTTGGTTGCCAAAAAATTGATTATACGGAGCTCAAATAGCGCGCGTCCAGAAAACTTCCAATGGCCGGGACGCTGTTTCTTCAAAACTACGTAAGATATAAAACTGAAAATTTCAAATTATATTGAAAATATATTAAGATCGATTGTGTAAAAATATCAATCAATTTGATGAATGGAACGAAAATTATGGCATCTTGAAGTTGAGCGTAAAATCTAAATATGAGATTATCTAAACTTTTATTACACACGTAATAAAAGTGATCCCCCCCCCCCCCCCACACTATTCTGTTCTGAATCCCAGCACATCTTTAATCTTAGTTTTGTAATCCGGCAAGTGACACATACCTGTTGAATATCAAGAACTAGATAATTATTATTGATCTGAAAATAATGAAATAAATATAATTTATGAAACGATGCAAGAAGAATTGGGTAGCCATGGAAACGAAAGCAAACATCTCTAAAAATCAAGGTACTTATATATTATCTATCACTGCCATATGGAGAAAATCTTGTCAGCCGTGTCTTCGATCGTAAAACAAATTGATGCAATTTAGAGGGTAAAGCAGTTTACAGTGATTTACACTAGCATATTCTGTCAGCAAAAGGCTGAACTAGATGTGGAAACTTTGTCAAAATAATATACATTTCCTGCGAATATTGAGTGACAGATGTTGTGAAAATGACCATCCTATATCAGCGATTACCCAGCCCATTTTAAAGTTACGACTTCCAAATTTCGTGTGCTCCTTGTCAAATTTTCAAGCTAACTGTGGATATTAACTGTGTTTTTCTTGATAAAACCATTCATTTAAAAGGTGGACACAAAATTGTGTTAAAAAGTGTGTGACAGCAGCTGTCCGTGAGTCTATTTTAACATTTATTTTAGCAAAATGAAGGACCTAATTCAAAATTTCTTCTGGAAGCTTCTCGCGATTCACATCTTAACTAATGCTACAAAATATTTCAGCCCAATACATAATGATTTGTGGCAAGTAGAACTTTAGTACGACTTCATATTTACAGACGAGAAGCAACTAGAAGGTGATTAGCTGGCTAAAGATCCCACACTCGCATTTTAGCAGCTCTCGAAGCTTCCAAACAATGCAAAAAGTGGTTCCCTCGACACTTTTAAAGTGTCATTTTCACAAATTATTTATTCAGAAAGTAGTCACTTTATTAACATTCCCTTCACACCACTGTTGTGTGCGTGTCTCATCTACTAATATTTTTTTTTTCATAATTATTCATTAAGAATTGTAGAAACTAGAATGAAAATAGTAGGTATACGTACCCTGTTTTTGGGAGAAAATTTTCCGTCATTTTCAAAATAGTGGCCATCTTAATCTTCCAGGCAGAATCCTCTTAAATATTCATCTGAGAAATGTGATTTATTTACAACAAAACAAATTGATCGACAAAAGTAGCTTTTAGTGGACAAATGTGTCTCTATTTGGTCAACTGATCGACAAAGCGGCAAGTTGATCACAAGTCGATGTTTGACGATCACTTCCCATTTATAGACAACATTAAAATTATCTAGTTTGTTCTGCTTTTTTTTAAATTTCACATGCAGTTCCAAAATCCTAATAATATATATTTATGTTATTATCAATATGTTATGGAATGGCCGGCCGACTTCGGCATCCCAGGAGGCCCTAGAGGAAGGTGGAGCTACCTCCACCCCCCAACCCGACTTTAGTTGGATGGGGTAATTAATTGTTATTAATTGATATAATAAAAAAATATATCAATTGTTGAATAACATAATTAGATATTAGGATCGCGGTATTACGATTACACTTTCTTAAAAAGCAGAGCTAACTAGATTAATTTGTAATGTTGTATTTTGCAGAAGTCGCGGTGGTCTGCGGGTCCGCAGAGATAATTTGGAATTTTACTTTTAACTTTCCATGCAATGTGTTTAATTTACAAAAATTACGGTGCCATTCAATCGTTCTGAATTCGGACACGTTTCAACACGTAATTACGCCTTTTACAAAATACCGGGTGGCTCAAAAAATCCCCCTGTGGAGAGGTCGCATCATCATAACTATAAAAGATAAAGGGCTGGAACTTGCAAACATTATTGAACACATATGAAACTTTAATAGGTGCAATTTTTCACCTATTAAAAGAGTGAAAGAGTTGTGTAGAGTTACAAAGTTAGAAAGAGTTACACGCATTTGAATAAAGACGTTGAAAAATCGTTTATCAGCATTTAAATAGAGCGCGTTTGAGTTCAAACAAGAACCAGAAGCTTGTTAAGACGAATCACCTGTTTGTACTTAAGTATGTTT